>OW971948.1:16297111-17533361 GCA_943193695.1 Acrobasis suavella
AAAAACCAATACTGGCATAACTACGACTTCGGATCAAATCAGACAGAGAGAGGTCATCATAAAATAGTTTAAAGGTTATTCATAAAATAGTTTAAAGGTCTTTCTAGACAGTGATACAAATCAAATTTTTAATTATCACCATATTTAGTTTTAAACAATTTATTTCAAACGAGGGCGCCACTTTAGCTACCACTTCGTCTTAGGGCCAGAACAGACGGGGCGCAAGTTGCGCCGCGTAACAGCTAGTGATGGGCGGTGCATAATTACTAAATCAACCCATTTGAATATTTACTCAGTAGATCGAGTAAATACCCGACAAATATCCGTATTTACCCATTTGGTGACTAGATTGATTTATATGAGTTGCGACTCATAATTATATTTATATTCATTATTTCATGTTTTCATGACAATTTTTAAACTTAAATCTAGTTTACACTTGCGATTCTTGTCGGAAAGTGTGTGCATACGCTATAATATGCTTAAAATGTAGCTAAACGTCAAATGCGACGCTAAAATATATGAAAATACCATACTAATCATACACTGAAAGTAGGCTTCTTTTACTTATTATCATTTTTTGCTGAGAGGTGTGCAAAGACGTTATTATGTGTTAAAATAAGTAAACAGACATCAAATGCGATGTCAATATATGAGCACGCTGTATTTTCTTTCATCTTGTACGCACGGAGGAGTACAAGATGCGAGCATTTTTAACCGACTTCAAAAAACTTTTTCTTTTTTAATTTTTATGTATGTTAACCGGAGACCGATTTTGGTGATTCTTTTTATTTGAAAGCCTATACTACCAAGTTGGCCCCATATTAATTTGGTGAAGATATGATGAAGAACTTTGGAGATATGGAAGAAAATCCTTAAAGAAAAAAATGAAGTCAGTTGTTTTTTTTTGTCAAAAATTGAATATACGGTCTTATTTTCAATTAACTTAGTAAATTGCTCGAGCATTTTTCGTCTCTGTCTAAACTGACCCTTCAAGTCAATGGGTCAATCCAGACAAAGACGAGCGCAGCGGAGAGGATGTTTTAAACTTTAAGGCCCTGAGCACACTGCGTATTTTAAAAGCACAGACGACGCGTGTTTCGTGAACGCGCGTTTTACCTGTCATCCTGAAACTTGACATTAGCAAAATCATCGCTTTGGCTAAACGATGGAGTCATAACCTTAATAAAATATTTTTTTCAAAAAAAAATTGAACCGACTTCAAATTCATACAAGGAACTCACTAAAAAGTATAAAATAATCAAACTAAGATTTTAAATAATTAAACCTATTTATCTATTTACAATATTATTTTAACTACTACCAACTAATCAGGATGAAGTCGTTCTCCGAGCCAAAGAGAATCTATATATATATAACTCAAAGGTGACTGACCGACTGACATAGTGATCTATCAACGCACAGCCCAAACCACTGGACGGATCGGATTGAAATTTGGCATGCAGGTAGATGTTATGACGTAGGCATCCGCTAAGAAAGGATTTTGATCAACTCTACCCCCAAGAGGATAAAATAGGGGATGAAAGTTTGTATGAAACTTTGCCAATTTTAAACCGATCGGGCTGAGACTTTGCACGCATAAAGCTACTATGACATAGGCATCCCTTAAGAAACAATTTTGGTAAATTACACCCCTACGCGAGCGAAGCCGCGCATAATCTAGTAGTTAATATAATCATCACGCGTGTTGATTGCCACTCGCCAACATAGTATATTTGGTGGTACCAGTAGCACAATCGAGCTCGTCGCCGATTTCAGTTGGTAGTAGTTAAAATAATATTGTAAATAGATAAATAGGTTCAATATTATTTATTATTTTACTAACACAGACCACAGACGGAAGTTTTTATTAATCATAAAAAATATACATTGAAAAAAAAAATGTCAAATTACAAAACGTAGTCAATACAAATAAAAAAAAAGTACAAAATATAATTTTATTACAACCCGCCTCTTAGCGTTTCCGGTGCAAAGGTGCCCAGAACGCTTGCCGCGTTACCGCGCTGGATGGCTATGGCCATTCTTTGCACCAGAAACGAGCCAGAGCGGGAGTCCCCAATAGGTTTAATTATTTAAAATCTTAGTTTGATTATTTTATACTTTTTAGTGAGTTCCTTATGTATTTGAAGGCGGTTCAATTTTATTTCCAAAAAATATTTTATTTTTCTCTTTTTAGTGTAAGATATTTACGCAACAAATTACAGTTATTTTTTCATTCATACTAATGACTAGCCCAAGTAAAGGTGCAGAGATAATAGATAATAAAAAACATTGAACGTGTCTTTGAAATCTGAGGGTTTCCCTCTATTTCTCCGGATTCCATCATCAGATCCTGACTTGGTTCCAATGGGACCACCTCGGAAGTGCACTCTTTCGAATAAAAAAAGAATTTTGGAAATCAGTCCACAATTGACGGAGAAATCGGCGAACATACATTTAAAAAAATATACAGTCGAACATATAACCTCCTCCTTTTTCGAAGTCGGTTAAAAAATAAAGAAAGAAGAAGGTATTTGTATAATATCACTTGATTGCGTAATACTCAATGTCACTTGACAAAAACACGAACACGTAGCTATGTACGTATGTCATGACGCTTTGGAGTAAGAGTCCAACATGCAAGGTTATTCAAACGAAATTATTTTTATTTATGCATAGATATCGTTGCGGCTAGAAGGACGGGCAAAGTCAGCGTGACACTTGGCTGACAAAATGTCAATATCAACGGCGAAATACAAAAAGCAAACAAAAAAATGTTTACTCGTATAATAATAACATCCCACAAAAAAACTTTAGTGTGAAAACAAAAGCCAAGTTCAATATGAATAATATTATTATGGTTTGGTTTTCTACTTTATCGACACAAGTTTATTTACCAGGTAAACTAAAAAAGCCACCGGCTTTCAAGATTTCACCCCAGATAACTTTTGAACGCCTGAACCGATTTTCTTTTAGCTAAGAACCTCCGCATGGTGCAATTATGCTTTCAAGTAAACGGCATCGAAATCGATCCATCTTTTCGAGAGCTACGGTGTTATAGACTGACAGACATTAGCGTTAAATTTATAACACCCCTATCTTTGCATCGTGGGTTAGAATAATAAATAAATAAATATATAGGGACAAATAACTCTGATTGAGCCAGCCCCAAAGTAAGTTCGAGGCTTGTGTTATGGGATACTAACTCAACGATACTATTTTTGATAACAAATACATATATAGATAAACATCCAAGACCCAGGACAATTTGAAAAAGGCCAATTTGAAAAAGGCCCTGACCAAGGATCGAACCCGGGACCTCTGGATGGTGGACTAACATGGTGACCACTACGCCACGTAGGTAGTCAGAAAAATTGAGATCTAATTAATTTATATAAAACACCCAAACATTCAACTTGGCTAGTTTTACTATTCGTCTGGTATTTGTCTAATCAATTTAACATATCATCTAATTGTTAGACGCAACTTGACGGAAGTCATTGTAAAGTTTTATTCTTCCAAATATTTGTTTTGCTGATAAAAAAGTAGCCAAGTCAAATATTAAGGTTCTCATTTTCAGGGTTTGGCAATTGGCACTCATTTAGATCGCAATTCTTTTGTTAATTATGTCGACAACTACCCTTTATTATAATACTGAACTTGAAACAAGTGAGTTATAAATAAATATATAGGGACAAATTACACTGATTGAGCTAGCCCCAAAGTAAGTTCGAGACTTGTGTTATAGTACTTATGGTATCTACCTCAACTCTAACAACTATCTCAACGATTCTATATTTTATAACATATACATATATAGATAAACATCACAGACCCAAGGCAATTATGCGTAAACTGAAAGAATATTCAAACCGTACTTAATTGAACACCGATAAAAGGATTACAAGTTTTTTTCATTTCCATATTGTTTTTGTAAAGTAGCTGGCGTAACTTTAGTCGACGGACTTTAGCCTTATGCAGCTTTAAATAATGATCTGACGGCAACACCTATAACCTATTATGAAATCGAAAGAAAAAATTGAAATTATCAAGTGATACAAATACCCAAAGGTAAATAAATTATTTTTGATATTTTTGTTAAATTCTGTGGACTCTCAATAAATACCTAATATTTATGGTTATTATGCATGGTAATTAAATGCATTTAAAATGATAACATACGCCTAGAAATTATCAAATGACGGTAACAATTATTATGAAAACAATGAAATAGTTGACAATGTCAGCCGATGTAAATATTTAAATATATATTTATAAATAAAAGACTTTGACTGACTTTTGAAATTTGATATTGTAATTATTATTGTATATTATCCTAATTAACTTCAAAACAATACTTACTCAGTCAATATATGCAACTTAGTTGGATCGACTAGATTTCTCGAAGATGGAAATTTCGTAAGTATAATAACATTCTAATAGAAAAGCATTGTTTCTTTCATGCTGGTCTAGGATAAAAGAAAATTGTTCCACACGCATCATAAGTGCCGATCGATTGAATGGACGAAAAATCATGTTAATTGGTGATGATGATGATGATTGATGCGACTAGCAATCCATTACTATTTTGTTACCATTTTTCACTTTCTCGCCCACAATAACGAAAAAAGTTTTCTTCGGATCAAGCAGGACAGGACCCAAGAGCTTATGATGATTGTAAACTTATACTGATAGAGATAGTGCACTTATACTGCTGTGAAAAATTCCATGTGAAGACGAAGTGGTAGCAAAAGTGGCGCCCTCATTTAAAATAAATTGTTTAAAACTAAATATGGTGATAATTTAAAATTTGATTTGTATTACTGTCTAGAAAGACCTTTAAACTATGTTATGAATTACCTTTGAAAGTAATATTGGTAGTCCGTCTAGTTTTAAAACGGGTTTTAAAACTAGACGGACTATTAGTAATCATTTCAAAGGTTAGGTAGGTTTAGTTTTAAACAATTTATTTTAAATGAGGTCGCCACTTTAGCTACCACTTCGTGCGAAGTCATTATTTCTGAATCAATATCTGTTATTTATTTTTATGAAAGTGACTCACACTGAACTTGCTCTTGCAAGTGTGTCATTTGCAGTCTGTCATGCTTGCAAAATCGGTCGCTAACTGCATGCTCCATGCACCACACAGTAACCATTTATGATGCCTTTGCGCACTACATGAATTTGTATGCTCCTCGCGTGCCTCTCGTGAAAACCTTACAGGCATCGAAAACCCGGTAAAATCTGACTTATTGAACCAACGAGCAATTTGAGCAAAGTTCTCATTGATGTTATTAATTTTTATTAATACTACAAATATGATTCTTTAATTCAATTTTTTCTTGGTTTTATTAGAGATGTTATATTATATAAAAATTAATGAAAAAATATAGGGATTTAGACGATTTAGACAAATCACACAGATTGAGTTAGTCCTAAAGTTCGAGACTTGTGCTATGGGATACTAACTCAACGATACTATATTTTATAATAAATACATATATAGATAAACATCCAAGACTCAGGCAAATCAGAAGAGGACCATTTTCCATTTTCATCTTGACCTGACGGGAGATAAGTAATCTGAAGTGATGATCCAAAAATATTTGTTGATTCCATAAAATTGGCTATTTTACTGGTATATTTTTGGGTAATAACATAAAAAAACCACAGATTTTTTTAGCAATTAGCATTTTTAATATAAGAGTGGGAGTGTGATGGGGACATCTTACTATCTCTTTCGGACGCGCGAGACCTAATAGCAGCGTTATCAAGAGCGCTGTAGTATAGATGCAGTTTTCTTTTCCATCAGATTTTAAATGCTTATCAGTTAAGTACTTATTTTTGGGCACATTTGACAAAATTCTTTTGGTTTTTTATTTCTGATTAAAGTGATTAAGTTACTTATTGATATGAATAATATTTTTTTTTCATTAATATACCGTGTTTAATTTGGCCAGGTATCCGATCCCTATCAATTTACCTGAACGTCGCGATTCCGCTACGACTTGGCTACAACCACTGCTATATGTCAATTCTTCTCACGCGGACGTGTCGTCGAGCTAGTTATTTATTTATTTACTTAATAACTTTATTAAGTACAATATTTTACGATATGGACTTTGATAGTGTTCAGTGAATTAATCTTATCGTTGCCCAGTCCGGATCATAGATTTTGTGATTACATTACGCTTAGGTAAGTACATTGTTATCACATATACATATATATACTATAATGTCTTTTGACGTCAGTCAGGCGGCCGGTCGTAAACTATAGCCAAATAAAAATGAAGACGACAGAAGCGCTACGATGAGGGAGATATATGGAGATAGATGCTGTCCCTCCTGTGTCACACTCCGTTTAGGTATCGAAAATATACCTACATTATTACTATGCGCGCGGCGACCACTTCGAAGGGAAACATTCCGTTACATGAATCGTTTGCCCAAAGTGATAAGAATGAAATTGGCTTGCAATGGATGTCTAGGTATCTAACCGAAGAGGTGAGGAGTTCTGAGGCGAAATAAATTAAACCATAGCGCTAACCATATTAAATAGATATTACTTTGATTTTTTGGTTAAGACTTACGCACGTGAGTACTACTTATTTTGTGCCTAAGGTCACTTTTAACGTGATCGTGTGCGCAATGGAAAAAGGAATCAAAATAGGTTGCTAACCGCATTGCCTGTAAACATGATTTGCATTTTCGTCTTTTCCCTCAGTCGGCTTTTTCGACATGATTAGGAAGAGACTGGTACATTTTAAGTAGTTTTCCCAGACCAGGACGAAGAATCGTATAATTTTAAATTTGCACTTTTATTTGTTAAACGTTTTTAAAGGTAGTGCGATCCTAGTTTTTGCCCAACCCGACCCTTTCACCGCGAGACTTTATATCAGTGGTCGTGCCCCCAGCGCGAGGGGTAGTAAATCTAAAATAAATACGTACATCCAAAAAGGGATGTGGATACGAGTACTTAAGTTATGTTCAATACGAGCAGTTTTTTTTTCTCGGAAATATCCGACGCTCGCGGTTTGGGCACGACAATGTTTGTCGGATAAATCCGACGTTCGCGGTGAAAGGGTTGAATTGAGACGTAATTAGTAGGTATGTAAAATAAAGGCAACCCCTGACAATTATCAATGGTTCTAACTCCTGGATTAAATTGATTAGACCCGTGTTGAACTTCGACGAGCAAATAATATTTTTATAACGGAATACCTGATACCCGCGACTTCGTTCGCGCGGACTTTATGATTCCGGAGTATCTGCATCAGGTTTTCCACATCTCCGATGCTTATACCTCAACAAAAAATGCTCATCAGGCTGAACAGCTGTTGCTAAGGCGTCATTTTTAAATCTCTAAAAGTTTAGCTGTTCCATTATGGTTCTGCATCAGGTGTTTCAATTTCTAAAATCAATTATACCTTATATGTTGCCCAGGCCTAATAGCTATATAACAAAAAAAAAGATTTATTCGAATCCGTCTAATATTTCCGGAGATTAACGTGTACAAACAGACAGACTTTTTTTTAATTTCTTACTCTATTCCTATGTCTCCATCGCCCCATTTTGTATTTTTTTATGGAAATATTTTTAATGTACAGACATATTTTTTTTAATGCTTTATCATATGAATAGATAAGTTAGTATGTACATGTAATATAAAGAGTGACGTGCGTAGTGTCTAGACAAGCGCTGCAGGAATATCGGTATTTTGACTATCGAAAAATAGAAAAATGGATGTTTAATTGTGTAAGTCTCATTAGTTATATGTTCATGTAAAAGAAATACTTTTTTTTTAATCTGAGAGATGTCATTAGTAACATGGATAATTTTTCAAAACTTAAAACCGACTTCACCCTCAAACTATACAACCAATTTTGATAAAATTTCTATGGGGCCACGTGGAAAGTATACCCTTTAATAATTTAAAAACCCTTTATCAATAATTTATAAAATCGGTCTTCGAATAATCATTTCGAAAACAACTCATAATTAAAAATTTTAATTTTGGTGTAGTGAAGCCTATGCAAGGATCCCTGGTCCAAGGTCCACTGGAAGAAGCAAGCTATACCAGCTCGATCAATAGACACAATATCGACTACCAATGGCAAAAAATTTAAATACATGTTAAAAAAGTTTTATTGAATAATGCGTACTATACTATCAATGATATTTAAGAGATAAAAACGCGTGAATACTTCCTAAATATTTTCCATTACACTCGACACATGAAACATAAAATAGCTGCAGTTTCTGTTACCATAATAACTTTACTGTAAAAACATGTAAATGCTCTGCGATCAATAGGTGACCAACATATTACTAATATTTTCTCTTGACAAGGTCTGCGAGTTCGGGTTTTTCATGCTCACTAAAATGTCCAATCCGGTGGTGGCGTCGCTGGTCGGGTCGTTGGATTCCCTCTAATATGGTTGAGTTAAACGATGGCAGATCCATGCGTCAACTCGTGAACGGGTGCTGCCGGGAGGGACTGGTCAGCTCGGCTTCGCTTTTTTGACTACTAAATATTTTATTTTTTTATTACCCAATTTATGTTTGTTTACTTGTTTGCAAGCATTACATGTTATAATGTGACAACATTGTATTATATTATAAGTATTTATTAATTAATTAATAATAATATGACAAAGCCCTTCTGGCGAGTAGGCGACCAATACTATGAAAATGAGTTTTTTTCGGCGTTTCTTCTCAGCAGTGGCCGTTACGAAGCGCTGGTGTCGGTAGCTTTTCTTTAAAAATAAATTAAATTTTAATATACTTTACACGTAACGTAAATTATACTTATTGACGTGTAAAAGTGCCTGTAAAGGTCTAATTACTGAATAAACATTTGAATCTTTGAATCGAAAGTATCGATAGCCAATAGTTTGCGATACTATTGATGACAACCAAAACTATCGATATACTTGCGATAGTGTCGCTTTTTGATAGTATCGATACTATTGATATTTTAAAATCAAAACTATACTAGGACTTTTATCAGAATAACTCCTGGCACATTATTCCCAAAACAATCGATAGTATCGAAAATTCAAAAACCATCGATAGTGCTGCACTACTTTACTTAAAATAGTCACAATATTAGCAATCAATCGATAGGCCTATCGATATTGTGGCTATTTTTCAAGGACACAATACTATTGTAAACACTATCGATAGTCATGCTATTGCCGCAACACTAGTGTACACCGAAATTGAAATTTTGTGATTACGTATTTAACACCAAGGTGACTAGTACTAAAAAAATCCATACTAAAAATAACTACCTAAGCAATGTTTGTTAAATTGTTAAATCTGTTTAACTTAATAGGGTTCTGTACTAAAATGGTGAAACGGGAACCCTTATGGTGCGCTGAGGAGCTCGGTAGCCCGATAGGAGTACGCATATCAGTGACGTCACATGCCAGTACATGCGTCCTTTTTACCCAACTATGGCGAAGCGAAGGAGGGTTATAGGTTTCGCTGCTATGTATGTACATATTTTCATCTATTTCCTTGTATATTTTATGATATCCATGATACTTTAACAAATGAGGTATCGTTGGAAGCGTCTTGGCTGTGCGCTGGTTACAGGCTATATGACGTTACAATAAATTCAATATGGCGCCCTCTATTGGCCAAAAGTAAGCAACAAAAATAAAATAAATCGAATCATATCTTTTTTCGTATCAAATAAACGGGCACAATAGCTACTGTATTCACTGGGTAAATGTACTTTTCCTGTCAATGTCAACTTCATTTTTAGGCGGATAGTGGTTTAAACCTAGTACAATGCGACACAAAAAAGTTGAACAAAAATGGCGGACTTCAAAGCATTTTTGTACAAATTCCCGGCACGTAGGTTGAACCAAAATGGCGTTTATCGGCGCAAGTATAAAGAATGCGCCGACGACCGCCATTTTGGTTCAATTTAAGTGTAGGGAATTAATACAAAAATGCCTTGAAGTCCGCCATTTTTGTTCAACGTATTTGTGTCACATTGTAACAAAGTTGGTCTGGGTTTTATAATAAAACGGTAGGAATTACCGTTCTGTATGTAATACTTATAATATTAATTCTGTGGTTATAGTACGAGATGTTTGCTCTTAATTATATACTTAGTGCCGGAACAGACGGGGCGCAAGGTTGCGTCGCGTAACAGCTAGAGATAGGCAGTGGATAACACTCAGTCTACCCATTTGAGTATTTACTCACTAGATTTAATAAATAGAGTAAATAGAGCGTGCTCATATATTGACATCGCATTGGATGTCTGTTTACTTAGTTTAACATATAATTACGTGTTTGCACACCTCCCAGCAAAAAAATGATAATAAGTCAAATATGCCTACTTTCAGTGTATGATTAGTATGGTATTTTCATATATATTAGTGTTGCATTTGACGTTTACCTACATTTTAAGCATATTATAGCGTATGCACACACTTTCTGACAAGAATTGCAAGTGTAAACTAGATTTAAGTTTCAAAATTGTCACGGAAATATGAAATAATGAATTTAAATATAAATATGAGTTACAACTCATATAAATCAATCTACTCACCAAATGGATAAATGCTGATATTTATACGGTATTTACTCAATCTACTGAGTAAATATTCTAATGGGTTGATAGAGTATTTCTGCATCGCCCATCACTAGCTGTTACGCGGCGCAACTTGCGCCACGTCTGTTCCGGCCCTTATCATACATGAATGAAAATAAATAATTTGACTTTGGCTGTGACCCGACGACTTTGAATTTATTGATTAGGTCTTTTTTGACAGAATAATCGTTTCAAATTTCAATGATTTGAAGCAATGACATGACTCATATAGGCTTTGGACGAAATATGTTTAACCGACTTCCAAGAAAGGAGGAGGTTGTCAATTCGTCGCGAACTTTTATGTCTTTTTTTTAAAGTATCAACATCACGGGTGAACCGTGATGTTCACCGATTATTCGAAGACTCCTGGACCGATTTGAAAAATTCTTGAAAAAAAATTGTTCGAAAGGGTATACTTTCCAGGTGGTACAATGGAAATTTTATCAAAATCGGTTGTTTATTTTGGGGGTGAAGTTGATTTTTAGTTTTGGAAAATGATGATACAAATTAATTATTTTATTTAATTTTCCACTTGGTCCAATGGTTGACTGACAGAGAACGCCATATGGCGTTAAGTCCGCCATTTTTACACTTTTTTGTGTGCAATAAAGTTTAATTAAATAAATAAAAGATACAAAATGTATGAAAACTTGACTATGACGACCTCCGTGGCGTAGTGGTCACCATGCTAGTCCGCCACCCGAGGTTCCGGGTTCGATTCCCGGTCAGGGCAAGTTGGAAAATGGCCTTTTTCAAATCGTCCTGGGTCTTGGGTGTTTATCTATGTATGTATTTGTTATAAAAAATAGTATCGTTGAGTTAGTATCCCATAACACAAGTCCCGAACTTACTTTGGGGTTAGCTCAATCAGTGTAATTTGTCCGTATATATTTATTTATATTTTATTATTAAACTACAGGAAAGATTTTATTAGAAATAAAACGTAAGTAGGTATTTGTTTCATTATAACGGTACCATTATTAAGACTTCACTCTCCGTCCGTCTGTCTATCACCAGACTGTATCTCATGAACCGAGCTAGCAAGACAGATCATGTATTTCAGAATAAAACAAATATAAAAGTGGGGCTCCCGTACAAAAAATGTGATTTTTGTAGATAATAAGTGGGGAGCCGACGAGGCTCAATTTGGATTTACTCGAGAGCATAGATTTTGAAGATTAGATAGTATAAGAAAAAAAAAAGATATGTAATATGTACCCGTTCACTGGTGCGTCTACAGGGTTTTTAATTGTATAAAAAAAAAACGATAAATGGAAGAATTCGAGCGCGTCAGATATTGATAACTTAAATGCTCCCACGTGTCTCTGATAACGAAGGCATGTTAATCTGCCGACTTGCACGGTGGAGGTGGCGATATGGAAGGGTTGAAAATAGGAAAAAAATTTTTCGAACACGTCAGACTTTCAGAGGGGATGCTTAATGAGCCTGAAAGAAGGTCCCATTAAAAATGCTGAAGATTTGGAAGTGATGCAAGCTCGAAGAGGTTTTTTGAAAATGCAAAAATAAAAAACATATTGGAATACTCGAGCGCGTCAGATTATTATACCAGAAGGTTCCGTTTGGTGTCCTGATCGTGCTAGCACAAAATCTGACGATCATTTGGAGGGACTTTTTCAATCTGACATTGGTCGGGATTTTTAGTTTCTTAATTTAGTGTAATTTACCTATTATCTGTAGATTAGTTCGAGACTCGTATTATGTGATACTAACTTAACGATACTATACTTTATAACAAATACATATATAGATTAACACCCAAGACCCAGGACTATTTAAAAAAGGCCGTTTTCCAATTGCCCTGACCGGGGATTGAACCCGGAACCTATGCGGATTAGCATGGTTACCACTACGCGACGGAGTTCGTCAATAATACAATTAATTATAAATATAAGTACCTACCTATTTAGTAACTATGAGGTATACTGTGTTTCATCTCTAAGAATTATCATGAATAATAATTATACAATAAATGCCTAATTATCATATATTAAGATAAGACCAAGGTGAATACAAAAGTGGTGGCCTTTGCCCAACAGCGCACTATAAATAGCCACAAAAAATAATTCTAGGATTCCGTCCTAAAATGAAGATAAAATTAAGGATATCCAATAGCCATTCAAAGTGGAAACGCAGCAAGCGTAATGGGTACTTTTGAGTCGGGTGTACATTTCAAGATGGTATTTTGATTTTTATTTTTTTTATTTTGTGATTTTCGCCATTTTAAATTACATAAAATGACATTTGATACTGTATCAAAATTATTTGTAGGTGATTATGACCGTTGGCAGTTAATCAATATGCGTAGCCAGGAAAATTTTAATAAGCATCGACTTTCAAGTGTTCACTCCCAAAGATGTATAGTTTACACCCCCCCCCCCCCCATTACTTTTGAAACGCTCAACCAATTTCCAATCAAACATAGCTAAGAACCACCGCAAGGAAACTTGCTTTCAAGTAAAAATAAATCCTTATCGAAATCCATCCGTTCGAGAATTCCGATGCATCAGACAGACATTGGCATCAAACATTTAACACCCCTCTTTTTGGTTGGGGGTTAAAATTGGGTGTAAAGGACACTCTTTCTGGCGCAATCGGTAAATAATTTTGCATTGTTTTCAGAGTGATGTCGTTACTAACCAAGCCAGGGCAATTCCCCCTGGAAGAGGAGTACAGGAAGAGCGGCATCTCGCCCCAGGACATCGCCCAGCTTTGCGCGTGGCTCAACACGCAGCCGCATCTACCCGCAGAACATATCACTGGTAAGACCGGCATCTCGCCCCTGGACCAAGCCTGTGTCACTCCCCGTTTAGGTATCGAAAATATACCTACATGATTAATAGGCGCGCGGCGACCTCTATTCAGTTACATGAATCGTTCGTCCAGAGTAATAAGAATGAAATTTCTTGCAATGGATGTCTAGGTGTCTAAACGAAAAGGTGCAGCTCTGACGTAAGCTAAATTACACCATAGCGCTAACCACATTGGGTAGATATTTATTTAAATCTCTTTGCTGATTGAGACTTCTATACGTGAGTATTACAAGTACTTAGTCTGTGGCGTTGTCAACGCACTGTCGCATCTACCCGCGAACATATCACTGGTAAGACAGGCATCTCGTCTTAGGACATCGACATATAGCGTTCTCTAGGAAACCATGCCATCTTAACGATATTCCATAGTCAACGCTTTGGAGGCAACTTCACTTTTTCGTAGAACTATGTTATGAGCTCGGTAGCCCGGCGGGAGTGCGCATTACTAGCGCTTTCGCAAGTAAAGCGACACTGGGCATGTTCCGCACTTGGATGGGGTGACCATAAGTAGCATAAAATTTCTCAAGCTCCTCCGTGCTTCGGAAGGCACGTACAAGTCGTTGGTCCCGGCTGTCATGCCTTCGGGCAGCCTGAAAAATCTGGCACCAGTTTTGGCCTTAAGACTTATACACACGAAAAACAACACACAAACATATTAAGTACTATGTATCGCTGGTCACAATCTTGTCTCTACTCGTTAAACAATGAAACCACATGTCATCACGTAACAAAAAAAGGAAAAAAAAAACACACTAATTACTTATAACAACCAACTATTTATTCAAGTTTATAATAGCACTAGTCCATTAAAGACGCTAATAGACTAAAGGTATATACTTCCTTCAGTATCGGTTTTCACGTAGGTACATTGTATATTTGGAAAGATGATGTTCAGATCGTCACAAGACAGGCAACGTAAATCTAATCGCACACAATCAGTAGTGTAATAGACTTTAGTAATTATAGACGACACAATAATTTGCGACTCTGCAGTCTACAATAAGCTAGTTATGGGTTATTAGCTTTAATTTATGGAGCGGTTAGGGTCAGGGCACAGATTAAAACCATTATAATGACGTCATCATATCAGCTACTTACGCAAATGAAGGCTTCCTAGTTCCGGTGCCAGCGGTGCCCAGGGTCTGGGCGCAGATTCTACAGGGGCCCGCAGAAAACGAGGGGCAAAGTCTAAATATGGCCGCCCCATGATAACTATCACTTATTTAGGCGACGAGGGAGGCAAACGGGTCTTCCTGATTTTCCTGATGTACGGGAATAATAGTTCGTATTTCAGCCCCCGAAAAAAAAGAGGGGTGTTATAAATTTGACGCTAATGTCGGTCTGTCTGTCAATTCAATTTAAATCATTTATTTCACAATGTACATCAGTTCTAAATTCCTAAAAGTCAAAATCTACTATCGCAAAACAAAAAGTGGAACTGCAAGCGACATTTATGACATGCAGTTAACTTATAAATATAAATGTTTACAAAATATTATTTAATAGTATATGTATTATTATTATTTTTAGTATTTATTAGCAAGATTGTGTGATATTTATTATTTGTAAATTATTGTCAAGTTATGTTATAAGTTTAAAAGTGATATCAAAGTTTATTTGTTAAGCAGGTATTGTTGAATTGTCAATTTTAATTAAATTTTTCATCGTTAAAATACTCGTCCAGTTTGTTATATGTTTTATTTACAAGAATTAATTTCATTTTTTTATAAATAAGGAACTTTTTCTTCATTTCTTAGGCTGTCGGGTAGGGCATTATAAATTTTTATCGTCATAGCTAGCGGGCCAGACTTTAAAAGTTCTAGCTTGAAAGCGGGTGTCACTAGTTTTTTTTTTTTGTCGAGTGGGATATCGTATTGGTAAGTCTTTCATTTTTGTGTAAAAACGGACTGTCTGTCTGTGGCATCGTAGTGGTCGAACGGACGGACCGATTTCGATGCGGTTCTTTACGTAAAAGCAAGTTCCCTTGCAGTGGTTCTTAGTTATGTTGTTTCAAAATCGGTTCAGCCGTTTTAAAGTTATTGGGATTTAATGACGACCTCCGTGGCGTAATGGTCAACACGCTAGTCCGCCAATCCGGAAGTTCTGGGTTCGATCTCCAGCCAGGGCAAGTTGAATAATAGTCTTTTCAAATTGTCCTGGGTTTTGGATGTTTATCTATATATATGTATTTATCATAAAATATAGTATCGTTGGGTTAGTATCCCATAACACAAGCTTAAGCTTACGGGGCTAGCTGAATCTGTGTGATATGTCCGTATATATTTATTTATTTAACGCTTGTTAGTCAGGGTTTTCTCTGACAAATAATAGATGGGCTACGGTTATCAATAATAACATGTAGTTCCGCTACTTATCACTGGATGGCGTTCTTGACAGTCAGAGGTTTTTTATTTGCCTAGCAAATCAACTTGTTATTACGAGTATCCAAAGCGAATTAAACTAATTTGTCTACATTTTTACAACCGGTCGCCTGCCGCCGTCAACCTCACACACCTCACACCCTCGTTTTAGAGTAACTCGGCCCGTAGGATGCAACCTACACGCTGAGATGAGAAGTATAAATATTTTTTTTTATTAATCATAGAAAATATTAAGAAAAAGAAATGAATACAAGAACAAACTTAACTCAACCTATACCAATTGAAATAAATACTGGCCAAGTGCGAGTTGAACTCGCGTGGAGAGGGTTTCGTGCAATGCCGAAGATTTTTCGTAAGTGAACGTATTATATTGGAGTTTATCACTTTATTTTCAATTGATAGAATTCTAATATTATTTTTCCTGTAATCTACAAGCATGAACTATATTTTGTATTTTTCTTTCATGTTAGCAAGAACGCTGGCGGCGTTCCCATGTTGGATAGCAATTCTTTGAGCGAAAATCAGCCAGCCCTCTTGTCAACCGCGGCGGCTATTAGTCGCAGCGAGATCCTAAAAATTCTTCTCTTATTTATCACTTTTTTGTCTAGATCTGGATCTGATCTTAGCATACCACTGCTGCAGCCGCAGCTCGGCCGTGGCCAAGGAGGTGCTAGACCTGAACCTGACGCTCAAGACCCTCTTCACCAACTTGTTCAAGAACAGATGCCTGGACGAAGAAACCCTCAAGAGCCTGGAGATATGGTGAGTCTTTTGTGGAACTTTAACAATACAACACTCCGATTGATTTGATGACCTCCGTGGTGGCTCTATGAACTGCTGTTTACAGTTAAAAGTAAGAACGTGAAGCTTACGAATCTAACGACACTTCTCAAGCTAAAATCCATTGAGCCGTATATACATGCATACACACATACACTCTCGGAAAACATAGCCCTCCTTCTGGCGCAGTCGGGTAAAAACGGACACTTTTAGCCAAAATGCGTAGGTTGTTTCTTTGATGTTTCTTTATTTTCAGTTTATTTACGCCCCTGGACATCCGCACCGAGAAAGGGCAGGCCGTGTTTTACGCGCGGCTACTGGACTATGACCCAAAGAACTTTATCTTCTCAAAGGCAGTGAAGTAAGCATTTCATGAATGTACTATGTAATGTATGGCCCCTGTCAACTAAGATATCGAGGCAAGTATCATTAGGGCGACAAATTTTATCCTTCAAATTTGTCGCATTTCGCGTAATTTACCGCAACAAACATAGACAAAATTGAGCGACATAATAACTTTCATTCATAAAACGTATTTTATCTCATGCCTATCTCCCATGCGAGCATGGTTTTGACAGCTCAAAGTAGACTATCGACGGTTGGCAACGTGAAATCATGTAAATTTGTCGCCGATTTGCTAGACCCACATAAGAATTAATTAAACCATTTTTAATCGTATTTTAAACAGTTATTCCATTGAACTAATATTAAATGTATATTTACATATTTAAATGTAGGCAGACATCTTTAAACAATGTATTATTGAAGTTTACAAACTTATAAATATATTTAATTACGAAACTATAGCGCCATCTTTTAATGAATCCTTCAACCACTCCGGCGGCGGTGAATGCATACGTACTCGGCGGTGGTATTTTCCTTTATGTTGGTTGTGTACGACATGAGGTGAAACGTTCCGTTGCACATTCATTTTTATAACATTTCATAAAATAATTTTAAATACTCTTTGGTTGCAATATTTTTTCTAGGAATTGTTACATACTTATATCATTCTTTAATCTATGGTGATTGTTTTACAAAACGCGTGTTTAAATTTAAAATTATTATATTTTCTTAGCAGACATTAGAAACACTGTTTAAAACCTGCCTGCGTGTGACGACTCATTTTACTACGTGTCCATTCATGAATTTTATCTTGTCGTTACAAAGGAAAGATACGTAAAGACCTCTCAGATAAAACATCATACTAAGGCCGCTGGGGATGCGGTTAAACTAGTCGCGTCGCTAAAAGCATGCTGTCTCACCTAACATTGTGTTCAGGCGAAGCAGTGGGGTGAAATGCACGTAAAATTCATAGTAAACCGAGCGCGTAAAAACATACTAAAGTCCTTTGGGAAAAGCGGTTTTATGCAAAAACTACTGCATTAATGAATAACAAATAAAGTTTATTAAAATCTCCGATAATTAAGCCGTGTCATTTTACAGATCTTTTATTACTTATTTACGCAGAAAGTTGCGTAGATATAAACAAAAAAAAAAAAAACAAATCTTTGGTGACTCATGACTTTTTAATGGCTTTTTTCCGTTCAGACAAAATTTATAGTGAGACAAAACGATATCATGTTAAACAGTGGAGAAAATCCCCTCCGAAATTTGTATAGAAAATGTATCGACTAGTTCAACCTTAAGGGGCTACCTGAATTTTTCCCATTTGAAATTTGAAAAGAAACAGAGATTTCATTTGAAATTTTGTCTTGATCAGACCCTGGATAACCCTTCAAACTATTTTATAAACTACTGTTTACAATTTAAAGTGAGAACGTGAAGCTTTTCTACGCACAATTGCGAAAAACGGCCACTTTTGGCGTATGTGCGTAGAAAAGCTTCATGTTCTCACTTTAAACAGTAAACAGTAGTTCATAAAATAGATTGGAGGGTTATCTAGGGTCTGATCAAGACAAAATTTTAATTTATATCTCCATTTCCTTTTAAATGATTTTATTCAAATGGGGGCAGCACTGGACCCCGAAAAATTCAGGTAGCCCCTTAAGGCCTTGCGAAGTGGAGAAATAATAGACATCACAAATTGGCTATAGTTTTACTAGTTGTAACCAGCCAAGTGCGAGTCAGACTTATGCACGAAGGGTTCCATGCCATTACCTATAAAAACTACGTTTGTTGTATGGGAACCTCAAAATATTTTTTTTTTTCAGTATACATACATCATCTGTGAAAATTTCAACTGTTCATAAGATACAGCTTGGTGACAGACAGACAGACAGATGGACAGTGGAGTCTAAGTAACACGGTCCCGTTTTTACCCTTTGGGTACGGAACCTTAAAAAGATGCAAATACAGCCGTATGACGTCACTGTTATTAGGTTTCACGCATACGAATAAGTACTCTGACTTTTATTCAATCAAAGCAATAATTAATACGACTAATTGGTGCTTCATTTAATTCGTAACCAATTTTCTTGTTGTTTTTAAAAAGTCTTCTTATATGTTATTTATTGTATCGTTTTAAATATTTCCCAACAACAAGCAAAATCGAATACCTTATCAATAAATAAATGAATAAATATAAAGGGACAAATAACACTGATTGAGCTAGCCCCAAAGTAAGTTCGAGACTTGTGTTATGGGATACTAACTCAACTATACAAAAAAAGAAAAAAGTGAGTGATTGAAAGAGTCGCTTTTATATATATAGATAGATATAGATTTATAAATTTATGACATATTTTACAGAGCATTCCTGATGACGACAGACATCTGGCAGTACAAGGAGGGCACGTGGCCAGGGATCGTCCTCGTTATTGACCTGGATCGGATCGCCTTCGGACACCTGGGCAGGTTGGACTTGCAGACGATGCAGCAGTTCCTCTATTTCTTGCAAGTCAGTAAAACTTACGTTCATACCCTGGCTAGGCTGGACTTGCAGACGATGCAGCAGTTCCACTACTTCTTGCAGGTCCGTAACACTTGCCTTCGGCTAGCTGGGCAGACTGGACTTGCAAACGATGCAGCAGTATTTCTTCTTCCTACAGATCAGTTACACTTGTGTTCTGACACCTGGCCAGGCTAGACTTGCAGACGATGTTCCTCTACTTCTCACAGGTAGTAACACTTCAGGCTGGACTTGTAGACGATGCTGCAGTTCCTCTACTTCCTGCAGGTCAGTAACACTTGTGTTCGGACACCTGGCCAGCCTGGACTTGCAGACAATGCAGCAGTTCCTCTACTTCTAACAGGTCAGTAAAACTTGCCTTCGGACACCTGGCCAGGCTGGACTTGCAGGCTATGCAGCAGTTCCTCTACTTCTTGCAGGCCAGTAACACTCCCTTTTGGACACCAGGCCAGGCTGGACTTGCAGGCGATGCAGCAGTTCCTCCGCTTCTTGCAGGCCAGTAACACTCCCTTTTAGACACCTGGCCAGGCTGGACTTGCAGGCGATGCAGCAGTTCCTCCACTTCTTGCAGGCTAATAACACTCCCTTTCGGACACCAGGCTAGACTGGACTTGCAGGCGTTGCAGCAGTTCCTCCGCTTCTTGCAGGCCAGTAACACTCCCTTTCGGACACCTGGCTAGGCTGGACTTGCAGGCGTTGCAGCAGTTCCTCCGCTTCTTGCAGGCCAGTAACACTCCATTTTGGACACCTGGCCAGGCTGGACTTGCAGGCGATGCAGCAGTTCCTCCGCTTCTTGCAGGCCAGTAACACTCCCTTTCGGACAACTGGCCAGGCTGGATTTGCAGGTGATGCAGCAATTCCTCCGATTCTTGCAGGCCAGTAACACTCCCTTTCGGACACCTGGCCAGGCTGGACTTGCAGGCGATGCAGCAGTTCCTCCGCTTCTTGCAGGCCAGTAACACTCCCTTTTGGACACCTGGCCAGGCTGGACTTGCAGACAATGCAGCAGTTCCTCTACTTCTAAAAGGTCAGTAAAACTTGCCTTCGGACACCTGGCCAGGCTGGACTTGCAGGCTATGCAGCAGTTCCTCTACTTCTTGCAGGCCAGTAACACTCCCTTTTGGACACCAGGCCAGGCTGGACTTGCAGGCGATGCAGCAGTTCCTCCGCTTCTTGCAGGCCAGTAACACTCCCTTTTAGACACCTGGCCAGGCTGGACTTGCAGGCGATGCAGCAGTTCCTCCACTTCTTGCAGGCTAATAACACTCCCTTTCGGACACCAGGCTAGACTGGACTTGCAGGCGTTGCAGCAGTTCCTCCGCTTCTTGCAGGCCAGTAACACTCCCTTTCGGACACCTGGCTAGGCTGGACTTGCAGGCGTTGCAGCAGTTCCTCCGCTTCTTGCAGGCCAGTAACACTCCATTTTGGACACCTGGCCAGGCTGGACTTGCAGGCGATGCAGCAGTTCCTCCACTTCTTGCAGGCCAGTAACACTCCCTTTTGGACACCTGGCCAGGCTGGACTTGCAGGCGATGCAGCAGTTCCTCCTCTTCTTGCAGGCTAATAACACTCCCTTTTGGACACCAGGCTAGGCTAGACTTGCAGGCGTTGCAGCAGTTCCTCCGCTTCTTGCAGGCCAGTAACACTCCCTTTCGGACACCCGGCCAGGCTGGACTTGCAGGCGATGCAGCAGTTCCTCTACTTCTTGTACGTCAGTAACCCAAGGCGACTTAGACTACTCTTTCTGTATGTAGACAATAAGAGTTGGGGACGACAAACATCTCTCACAAGAATTCCTTTCTCAAGGATAGCTACCGACGTTTCTTTCTTTTTACTAGGCAGCTGGTAAAAATCTAAATCTAGTTTTGGCATGCACACACGAAAAACAAACAACGATCTGAGTATAATGTGCAATAATGTAAAGAATTTAAAGATCATTGCCATATGCTAAGTGGTGCCATTTCGGTGTAGAACTAGTTTCAGTTATTAAGTAAGTACTGTAAAATTTAAATACACCAGATAAAGTATCTTTCTTTCTTCTTTAAAACCTACTTGGTTACAGGAAGGTCTGCTGGCGAAGCTGGAAGGCCTCCACTTCATCAACGCCCCGTCGTTCATGGACAAGCTGATGATGCTTATTAAACCCTTCCTCAAGAAGGAACTCATGGACGTGCTGTACATCCACCAGATCGGAGCCAAGACGCTGGACCAGTACGTGCCCATGAGTGGGCTGCCGAAAGAAGCGGGCGGAAATTACAAGACTTTTGACCAGTGTAGAGGTATTTATTTCCTTGTACATTACCATTTTATCCTTGTACGTTTACTTTTTTGTTTTTAACCCACAACAAAAAAGAGGGGTGTTATTAGTTTGATGGTAATGTCTGTCTGTCGGTCTGTCTGTCTGTCTGCCTGACTGTGGCATCGTATCTCTCGAGCGGAAAGACCGAATTTTATGCGGTCTCTTTTACGTGAAAGCAAGTTCCATTCCGCTGTTTCTTTGTTACGTTAGATGAAATCAGTTTAGTTGTTTAAAAATTAGGAATTAACGCTTTAAATTCAGGGTTTTGAAATTAAACTGGCAAATAATAGGAGGCACTACGGATATTAATTCCACTTAAGGGGGGATACCTGAATTTTTCGGGGTCCAGTGCTGCCCCCATTTGAAATAAATTGTTTGATAGGAAACGGAGACATCATTTATAATTTTGTCTTGACCAGGCTTTAGATAACCCTCCAAACTATTTTATGAACTACTGTTTACAGTTTAAAGTGAGAACGTGAAGCTTTTCTACGCACAATTGCGAAAAACCACTTTTGGCGTATGTGCGTAGAAAAGCTTCGCGTTCTCACTTTAAACTGTAAACAGTAGTTCATAAAATAGTTTGAAGGGTTATCTAGAGCCTGGTCAAGACCAAATTATAAATTATATCTCCGTTTCCTTTTAAATGATTTAATTCAAATGGGGGCAGCACTGGACCCCGAAAAATTCAGATAGCCTGTTCAATCTATTGAACAATACATATAGTAAGTAGGGCAGGCATATGCAATCAGTAGTTTTACGTCATTATACATTTTAAAGTAATCATTGTCGTTCAATAAACTAGTCTAATTCAAGCACTCAACTTAGGTGGTATTATTTCAAAATCCCCTTCTCCACGCCATCAGAGCGTTATTATCATATCATCAAGTGTAGACGTGGCGATCAGTCCCACATAGCCCCTTAACATCGTTTGAAATATGTAGTTCCGCAAATCATCACTAGATGGTGTCGTCCGGGTTTTTTTAATTTGCCTGCCAAATAAACTTGTTTGTGTGTGTGTAAGTGGCCAACACTGAAACTGCTGCTAAACTGCCTGAAAGCATCTGACATAGCTTAACAAATACCATAAAATTGTGAAAGCCGGGGTCACTATACGGCACATTTATACCTCTATTGTATTATATTAATATCCAAACAGTTGAAACGAGTAACCTTCTCATCTCCAAATGTCCTCGAAGGGATATTGACTGGGTAAGAAATATATTATTTTATTTAGTTCTTCAACTAGATTATCCAAAAATAATGGACCTATATTTTTTCGTTTAGCAAAGTAGTAAAAATTCACAAAGATACATCTTTGCGCATTGAAGTTTCGGAGTAGGGGCCTTTTAGGTCACCTTGTGGTAAAAACCATATCTATTCGTGACGTCACGTGAAATTTAAATCCACTGTATCTTCGTCATCATTTGCAAAGCAGAGAAAGGAAAAAAAAGTATACCATACTTTTAATTAATGTGCACAACGAGCCAAAAAAAATTTAACCCACATCCGTCGTTATAACGTCGTTTTATTCGCCACTTTCCAAATAAGGGCCGTAACAGACGGGGCGCAAGTTGCGCCGCGTAACAGCTAGTGATGGGAGTTGCATAAATACTCAATCAACCCATTTGAATATTTACTCAGTAGATTGAGTAAATACCCGATAAATATCCTAATATATCCATTTGGTGAGTAGATTTATTTATATGAGTTGCGACTTAAATTTATATTCATATACATTATTTCGTGTTTTCATGACAACTTTGAAACTTAAATCTAGTATACACTTGTAATTCTTGTCGGAAAGTGTGTGCATACGCCATAATATGTTTAAAATGTCGGTTAACGTTAAATGCGACGCTAAAATATTTGAAAATACCATACTAATCATACACTGAAAGTAGGCTTCTTTGACTAATTATCATTTTTTGCTGGGAGGTGTGCAAAGACGTTATTTTATGTTAAAATAAGTAAGCAGACATCAAATGAGATGTCAATATATGAGCACGCTCTAGTTACTCTATTTACTAAATCTAGTGAGTAAATACTCAAATGGGTAGATTGAGTACTATCCACTGCCCATCTCTAGCTGTTACGCGACGCAACTTGCGTCCCGTCTGTTGCGGCACTACCTGATAATCACAGATTCTTTATTTCTTAGTTACTGATTTTAATATTACTCAAGTGTTGGTCCTTTAAATAAGTAGGCTCTATGTATTTGCGATCATTCAAAACTAACTCAGTACATACCTACAAGATCTTTGGTTACATAAATTTGATAGCAAACTGAAAAAAACACCATCTAGTGATAAGCAGGGGAACTACCGAAGACGAACCGATAGTTCCGCTACTCATCACTAGATGGATATCCGTAGCGCCATCTATTATTTTGCTAGGGAAAGCCCTGACTTTCAAGCGTTCACATTAATAACTTTTAAACTTATAACGCCCCCCTTTTTTGACGGGGTTTATAAATAAGATCAATTGAGGCCTTACAGGCGCTGCATTATGAGAAAGGCTAATATTAAACAGAATAGCCGTTCTCTCATTGCAGCTCCTTTTGTCAGGAATGACAAATCACCGTTTCTTTGGGCTCCTTTATGTCGTTCTCCAGAGACATAGTCAGACATTTGTTTCCTATGCTACTTGCCGGCTTCAGCAGGACACAGTTATTCTTCATCAATCAGTTTTTCTTATTTGACTCGATTTCTATTCTTATTCATAAAAAAAGTAACATGATACGAAACCGAAAACATAAATAATAATTTTACTACACTCAAAAATAAGCCTTTCAAATCCGGTGGAAGCGGAAAATGTCAAATAACAGAAAAAGGATGCACATACACCCGCGTGACGTCACTGTCATTAGGTGTTATGCTTACGAAAGAGATAGCGAGATGCCCCCACCATGCTCCCACTCTTATATTTAAAATGATAATTGCTGCCTCATTTAATTTATATTTTCGGAAAACGGCTCCTAATTAGTGTTATTTGTTATTCGTATAAAATTTTGCCCAAAAACAAACTAAGTCAAATACCCTATTATAATTAACTTTCAGATGACATGATCGCAGTTCTGAAGGCCAACGCAGATTACTTCGCGGCTGAAAATAAGAAGAGGGTGGTGGAAGCCAAGAGGCCAGGCAAGCCGAAGACCATCACTGACATATTTGGGGGGGTCGAGGGCTCTTTCAAGAAGTTGGACATCGATTAACCTTGAGACAACAAACAGAACCGGCTAGTAGTAACTTATTAGGAATCTGTGCCGTTACTCTATAAAATGGGACAATAGTCGTCAGATAATGAGCGCTTTCACATTGAAACGGTAACTATAACTACACTATAATACGACACAAATAAGTTGAACAAAAATGGCGGACTTCAAAGCATTTTTGTACAAATACCCGGCACTACGTTGAACCAAAATGGCGATTATCGGCGCAGGTACAAATAATGCGCCAACCACCGCCATTTTGGTTCAATTTACGTGCCGGGAATTTGTACAAAAATGCTTTAAAGTCCGCCATTTTTGTTCAACTTATTTGTGTCGCATTGTACACTAGTTTTGGCGGAAAATCGATAGTATCGATAGTTTATGGTTCATGTACTATGCCTCTACGCCACTACGAGCAACTACAACCACAAACAACAATGAACGAAGAGCGATACCATAGTGCACAAGAAGCATACGAGATGGCGCCAGCAGTATCCTACATATCGATCTCAAAGTTCGACTGATTTGCTGTATACTCGTATATACAATTTCCGACGATACACCGTCGGAGCCGCGGTTCCCCGCGCAACACCTACATGTCTGGCGGGAAGATCTTCCCTTTATGGCGGTCGAGCATATCACTTCGCTCCCGCTGCAGTGGTGACCCCGTCGTGATCTGAACACGAAACCTTCTAGCTACATTACTGTCGATAGTATCGATAATTTATGTATTATGAAAAGCAATACTATCGATAATTTGTTCGTTGCCAGGATCGATAGACCTGTGATAGATAGTTTTATTTAAAATACCGATAGTCTATCGATAGTGGCCTATGGAGTGGCAACACTACACGAACCTGCAATTCGTCAGCTCGGACGGCAATCGGACGGATATCGGGACGACATCGGCCGATGTAACAACTATCCAGCTTTTACTCTATAAATAATTACTAAATAAATAACTATACGCGTGTATATTTTAAGTAAAGTCTTACCCCATATTTGAAAAAAAAAATATCAACCGATTGCCGAGCATATTTTAGTTGAAATATGTCCTTTTCTCTCTTTTAGATATTTTAAATAGTAAAAACGAAACTAAAAATTTACAATATGTAACAAAAACCCTGTCCGATCCTTGTAGGTGCAATTCAGACCGTCAATATGAACAACTTTTCCTATGGGACCAACGCTTGAAACTTGAAGAAAAAAATCGTCATTTTTATACAAATTGCCGGACCGGCCGAACACTTTTGTATGAATATGTCGATTTTTTTTCGAGTTTCAAGCATTGGTCACATAGGAAAAGTGGTTCATATTGACGGTCTGAGTTGCTCCTACAAGGATCGGACAGAGTATTTGTTACATATTGTAATTTAACTAAAACAAGTTCGGCAAAATGTTGAAATTTTTTATGATAATGAGTGTTTAGAATGTACGATACGCCTCAGAATTGGAGTCTCAATTTCTCATACTAATTGAATAAAAAATTAAGACTCCATTTTTGAGGCTTACCGTACCTGCAAGTAATAGGGTCCTGAATGACACTTAGTGCCACAACAGACGGGACGCAAGTTGCGTCGCGTAACAGCTAGAGATGGGCAGTGGATAGTACTCAATCTACCCATTTGAGTATTTACTCACTAGATTTAATAAATAGAGTAAATAGAAAGTGATCATATATTGACATCTCATTTGATGTCTGCTTACTTATTTTAACATAAAATAACGTCTTTGCACACCTCCCAGCAAAAAATGATAATTAGTCAAATATTTTAGCGTCGCATTTAACGTTTACCGACATTTTAAGCATATTATGGCGTATGCACACACTTTCCGACAATAATTACAAGTGTATACTAGATTTAAGTTTCAAAAATTTTCATAAGAACATGAAATAATGAATATGAATATAAATTTAAGTCGCAACTCATATAAATAAATCTACTCACCAAATGGATAAATTAGGATATTTATCGGGTATTTACTCAATCTACTGAGTAAATATTCAAATGGGTTGATTGAGTATTTATACAACTCCCATCACTAGCAGCAGCTGATACGCGGCGCAACTTGCGCCCCGTCTGTTACGTCCCTTAAAATTTAGGGCCAGAACAGACGGGGCGCAAGTTGCGCCGCGTAACAGCTAGTAATGGGCGGTGCATAGTTACTAAATCAACTCATGTGAATATTCACTCCGTAGATTGAGTAAATATCCGACAAATATCCGTATTTATCCATTTGGTGACTAGACTGATTCATATAAGTTGCGACTCATATTTTTAAACTTTAATCTAGTTTACACTTGCAATTTTTGTCGGGAAGTGTGTGCATACGCTTTAATATGCTTAAAATGTAGGTAAACGTCAAATGCGACGCAAAAATTTATGAAAATACCACACTAATCATACACTGAAAGTAGGCGTCTTTGACTTCTTATCATTTTTTGCTGGGAGGTGTGCAAAGACGTAATTATATGTTAAAATAAGTAAACAGACATCATATGCGATGTCAATATATGAGCACGCTCTATTTACTCTATTTATTAAATCTAGTGAGTAAATACTCAGATGGGTAGATTGAGTACTATCCACTGCCCATCTCTAGCTGTTACGCGACGCAACTTGCGCCCCGTCTGTTGCGGCACTTAAAGTTTAGTCCCAGGATCTCGATCCAATGGCCGTTGGCCGGCCTCCATTGTTAGTTAAGTAAATAATAATCTGAAATTGTTTTATACGACAACGACGCTCGCTTTTTTATTTTAATTTATTGTTAATTTTGTGGAATAAAGAAAACAAAATATAATGTTAGTTTCTTGGCCTAATGACTTCTTTTTAACCTCTTAGCTAAGCCGTTCTTTATACACCGCTCTCGGCACAGAATAAGTACTAGTTTTCGCGTACAGTAGGTATTACACAAAAACGAAATTCAAATAAATATTAAATTTTTATGGTTAGCACTATGGTTTAATTTAGCCCGCGCCAGAACTCCTCACCTCTTCGTTTAGATACCTAGACTTCCATTGCAAGACAATTTCATTCCTATTACTCTGAACAAAGGATTCATGCAAAGACATTTTCCCCTTCGAAGTGGTCGCCGCGCGCATAGTAATAATGTAGGTATATTTTCGATACCTAAACGGGGAGTGACACAGGCCTGCTCTCGGTGTAAAACTTTAAAGTATCACAATCAGCTAGTTTCCAAAAAATCAAATTAGACACTTTTTTCTGAACGTCAAAACAAACGTTTTCTACGGGAATTGTATGAAATACAAACTTATGACGTCATAGTTTCTTGGAGTCAAATAGCGTTCCTAATGACAGCTTTTCTGCATTAATAAATCTAAAATAAAGTTGAAAATGACCAACAATCAGACAAGTGACATTATTTTGTGCCGTTTTTTTCTTTTATCAGTACACTATAATTTATCTTTGACCCTGAAAAGCACTCTTTAATTTGAAATTTTTAAAAGGCCTCCATTATCACAAACAAAATCGGAGCCTGTTATTCCCTTAGACTTTTCACTTGCTAAATACAGGACTAAATTGGCAATTTCTTCTGATTCTGAAGATCTTTTCAGAGGCATCATTTCACCGAGACCGTCAGCTGTAATAGGTATTGCGCAATTGTCGAAGAAATCAGTTCTGACTGGCCCTGGGCTGATTACGTTCACTCTGACGCCTGAAGCTGACAGCTCCAACGCTGCTCCACGAGTAAAATGGTCCAATGCTGCTTTGCTTACGTGGTAAGCCATGTAATCTGGTACACTCATAGATTTGCCTGCTATGCTAGATATATTTACGATATTTCCCTTAGTTTTGATAAGATGCGGAGCAGCTAGTATTGTTAGTTGGATGACTGAGCGCACATTGACTTTCATTATGGTGTCGTAAGCGTCAAGTACTTTCCCGTCTAAAACTGTACCAGTAGCGGATATCCCAGCGTTGTTTACAAGCACATCCAGTTTTCCTAACTTATTTATCGTTTCTTCAACAATGCGTTTGACATCGTCATCTTTGCTCAACTCCGCTTGAATCACAAGTGGTGCTTTACCGATTTTCGCACATTCTTTGGCAACTTTATTTAACTTGGTTGCGTTTCTTCCCACAATAGCAACGTCTGCGCCTTCTTTAGCAAACGAGATAGCTGTAGATGCTCCAATGCCAGAGCTCCCGCCGGTGATGAGGATGACCTTGTTTGTAAAACTCATTTTGAGATAAATACGTGTGTCTTGTTAATAATAGACGCGATACTGAATCACGCACAGCAATTTCAGAGGTTTTATAACGAGTACTCATTATCTAATCTTGGCGAATGCTGCTGTATTTCTATCGTGTTATCTTGACCATGTGAAACTTCGAACAACATGAAACCACTTACAGCCCTCGTAGTATGCACCGTTGATAAATCCAGAAAAAGTTTATATCGCGGGTCAGACTGATGCCACCTCGGTCTTTATTATTACGTTGAGCATTTGAAAAATAATATATGTAAGGAAAAATACTACTTTATACTAAAGTAAGTGATTTTACGGATAGAAATTTACACAATTAAGACGCCTTACTTACTGTTTTTACTGCCTCTAATACGGGCTAAAAACAGTTAGTAAGATGTACATGATGAACTGTATGCATATTTTTTATGTAATAACTTGTCAAAATCGGTCCTTGATATGCCAGACAAAAAAATTATAGCTTATGTAAAGAAAGTATTCTGTGATAAGCCTTATTATAGAACCGATGGCTAACTTAAAGACAAAAAAGTCTCGCTTAAGCTTGGCGCGGGTGCCTTTTCAAGGTTTGTATTCTCACAAATGTCATAATTTGATACATTTAATACATACCTACTGAATCTACAAATAAACATTATTTTAAAATTTCTATATTCCAAAAATTAAATTAAAATTATTTCATAACTAACAATGTATATCTCTCTCTACTCTCTGTTCACCGTCCCCATATCAACTTTAAAAACAAAATATAATTTTGGTCTAATGACTAAGTTTTAACCTTTATTGTACTATGAAAACACACAATCACATAAAATAACAACATAAAGAGTAAATTGACAACGGCGGACTAATCCCATAGTGGAATCTCTTCCAGTCAAACGGCGAATAATTAGATAAGACAATTACTCACGAGAAGGGTAATAAAAGTTCGTACTTACATAAGATAAATGAAACTAACATTAAATGTAACTAAAATAACTACACATGTATACTTACAACAAGACATAGGTATACTTACATAAACATTCATAAATATAAATAAACACACAAAAATATAAATAAATATACATAGTCGTATACAATATCCTTTTTAATTAAGTACAAATATTTTTAGGGGTGATTCAGTCCATCATTTCGAACAACTTTTCCCAATAAATGTTTATTAAAATACGCAATTCTTTTTACATTTTTCATACTAACTATATCACATGACTACTTTGATTTGTACGAGAACCTAAAATTTTTTTTCGTTTTTCTATATACATTTATTGGGAAAAGTTGTTCAAAATGATGACTGAATCGCCCCTTAAAATATTTGTACTTAATTAAAAAGGACATTGTATACATACATATGTCTAAATAAACCACCATTCATATTGCACTTGCATGAAAATACCGAAATTTAAGCTTAAATGACCGAAGTAACAACAGATCTAAGGAGTTTAGATTTGAAAGAGTTGAGCGACGTAGCCACTTTCACATCACCAGGAAGAGACTGAAAAAGACTTGGCGTATGTCTGCGTTGAATACGGTGGAATGTCCAAGGGCGGGTTTTTAGAAGCACATAGACGACCATCTACCTGTCGGAATGAAAATTGTCGTTTCAAATAGCCGTTCTTTATACACCGCTCTTGGTGTAAAAGTATCACAATTACTTTACATTTTCAAAAGAGCTCCATTATCACATACAAAATCTGAGCCTGTTATTCCCTTAGCCATTTCACTTGCCAAATACAGGACTAAATTAGCAATTTCTTCTGATTCTGAAGATCTTTTCAGAGGCAACATTTCACCGAAACCGTCAGCTGTAATAGGTAAGGCGCAATTGTGGAAGAAATCAGTTCTGACTGGCCCTGGGCTGACTGCGTTCACTCTGACGCCTGAAGCTGACAGCTCCAACGCTGCTCCACGAGTAAAATGATCCAATGCTGCTTTACTTACGTTGTAAGCCATGTAATCTGGAGCTCTCATGGATTTGCCTGATATGCTAGATATATTTACGATATTTCCCTTAGTTTTTATAAGATGCGGAGCAGCTAGTGTAGTTAGTTGGATGACTGAGCGAACATTGACTTTCATTATGGTGTCGTACGCGTCAAGTACTTTCCCGTCTAAAACCGTACCAGTAACGGCTATCCCTGCGTTGTTTACAAGCACGTCCAGTTTCCCAAACTTGTTTATCGTTTCTTCAACAATGCGTTTCACATCGTCCTCTTTGCTCAACTCCGCCTGAATCACGAGTGGTGTTTTACCGATTTTCGCACATTTTTCGGCCACTTTATCTAAGTTGGTTGCGTTTCTTCCCACAATAGCAACGTCCGCGCCTTCTTTAGCAAACAGGATAGCTGTAGATGCTCCGATGCCAGAGCTCCCACCGGTGACGAGGACGACCTTGTTTGTAAAACTCATTTTGAGATAAACAAGCTTCTCTTGTTAACAATAGACGCAATACTGAATCATGCACAGCAAGTCAGGGGTTATATAAAAAGTCATTATCTTATCTGCTGCTGCATTGCTGCAAGTGTCAGTACTTATCGCGTTACCTTGATCACGAGGAACTTCGAACAATATGGAGCTACTAACAGCCTCCGCTGTATGCACCGAGGATAGCATCGCGGATCGCGGGACGGACTTGTGTCATTTTGCTCGTTATTATTACGCAGAGCATTTTAAAACATAATGTATGTAAGGACAAAATATAACCTACCTTGTAGATACTAAGTAAGTGATTTTACAAATAGAAACATACGCAATGACTTAGTTTCCTCATTAGTAAGACGTTCATGGGGAACTGCATATTTTTGGAACGAAGTTCCTTTTCGGCCGGTACGGATGTGGGCAAGGCGAAAAAGTGTAAAATTTTTCCAACACAAAGATTGTTGGAAAAATTTTACACTTTTTTCGCCTTTTAATTTAACACTTTTTTTCCGTCACGAATTAAAGTGCAAGGTAATTTCTAGAATAACTTTGTCGTTAGTTGGTAAAGCGTATGCCTGAGACTATATAACTTCGTTCCAACCGAGTGTTCCACCACACTCAGTTAGATAAAGCTATTTGTTTGCTAAACATGTGTTACAAGATATTACATTTAGTTTCGTCCCATCCGTGTTTACCATCACCGGTGTGCAAATTTTGTCAAAGTCAAAAGTCAAAAAAAAAACATTTATTTATCTTTGGATATTTATATATTATCACTTTATAATTGTCATTTCTTCTTTCTTTCAATTTCTAAATAGTTAGTTGTTGACGTCAGATCATTTACTTACAACTAAGTTTACTGCCGCCTCCAAAGCGCAAGTACAGAAGAAGCGGTAACAAACTGTACTGCAGCATTTTCTCCAAAAACGTCAACCTTACAATTATACTGATATTAAAGTTAGATATGTGGACTGAGAATACATTGCTATGTCATAATTATTAATTGAGAATGATGTCTAATTTGAAATCAATGTCAATTTGTAAATAAAGTACATATACCTATTGTACTCAAATTATGTCATTTGTGAGTGTACAAATATAAACCTTTAAGAGGGACCCGCGCCAAGCTCATGCCAGGCGTTCTTGTCTTTAAGATAATCATCGGTTCCGTAATAAGCCTTCTCACAAAGTAATTTCTTTACATAAGCTTTAAATTTTCTATCTGGCATATCAAGAACCGATTCTGGCAATTTATTGTAAAACTTTATACAGTTTCCTTTAAACGATTTACTGACTGTCTTCATCCTATAATACGGGGTAACTAAAACATTTATGTTACGTAAGTTTCTACCCGCAATATTACCTGTTTTATTAAATAAGGCAATATTTTACCTTATATACATTATATTTTCAAATATGTACTGGGATGGTACAGTGAGTATATCAATTTTCTTAAAAAAATCTCTTAGGGATTCTCTCGATCCTAAATCATAAATGAAACGAATTGCCCTTTTCTGTAAAATAAAAATAGTCTGTATATCAGCAGCACTCCCCCAGAGAAGAATCCCGTAGGACATCAGACTTTGAAAGTAACTAAAGTAAACTAGTCTAGCAGTTGCTTCATCTGTCAATTGTATGATTCTTCTAATAGCGTAAGCCGCTGAGCTAAGCCTATTAGCGGGTTTAGAAATATGGACATCCCATTGAAGTTTTGAATCTACTGTGATTCCCAAGAAAGTAGTATTATCAACGAGATCTAATTTTTGACCGTCTAGTAGCACATCAACATTGGCCTGCCTCACGTTAGGAAGACTTAATCTAATGCATTGGGTCTTGTTTGCATTTAACAGAAGGTTATTGACAGAGAACCAATTAGAAATGGCCGATAATGTGTCATTCACCGCAGTAGCATCTTCGCTATGACAGTCTATTTCAAAAATAAGAGACGTGTCATCGGCGAACAACACTATACCAGCCTGTTTCTCAACCGCGTAAGGCAAATCATTCACGTAAACTAAAAAGAGGAACGGTCCTAGGATAGAACCTTGAGGTACACCCATTTTGACAAGAGATCCGTTTGACTTTATGCCATTTATATCAATAGTCTAAAGCCCATCCGTTAAATATGATTGAATAAGGTTTATAGATTTATCGTCAAAACCGTACTGACGGAATTTGAACAAAAGTGTCGGATGATCTACGCAGTCAAATGCTTTTGAGAGATCGCAGAAAGAACCGATTGCATCATGCTTGTTTTCCCATGCGTTGTAAATGTGAGTAACTAGCGCTACCCCCGCATCGGTGGTCGTTTTCCCTACAGTAAAGCCAAACTGCTGGCTATGAAGAAGGTTATGGGTGATAAAGTGATGTTGCATTTGATTAAGCATTATCTTTTCAAACACTGCTCAAAACTGGCAAAATGGAGATAGGTCTATAATTGCCACGATCTGTTCTTACCCCCTTTTTAAATAAAGGAATCAATTTACTGCATTTCATTAAATTTAGAAAAATACCTTCATCAATGCATTCATTAAAAATAAAAGCTAGGTCTGCAGAAATGATATTTATAATGTTGCTTACTACATTAACGGATATACCCCAGTGATCTTCAGACGTTTTTAAATTTAGCTGTTTAAATGCATCGACTATATCTTTGGGGGTAATATGTTTAAATTGAAACTTATCATTACATAGAGCTACATTATCTTTAAGTAAGGCTTCAGCATGTTGAGGACTTAAATTGACATCAGCAGTAAGTTCCAAGGAAATATTGGTAAAAAAATTATCAAATACATTAACTTTGTCTTTAGGTACGGTAATAATAGGTCTTTACCTATGAAATTGCCGTCCTGCAGTACTGGCCATTTCAAATCAAAATAATTTTTGTTTGGCTAAGAATTCTAATTTCAAATTAATTTTATTTTAAAAACATGGAATTCTTTTTCCAAAAGTAGTCATTTGTTTATTGATTATTGTTAGATTTTCATCGCATTTCAATCTTTTTCGTCATCATGGATACGTTAAAAAATCGAGTAATTATGGAATATGAGTACCGTCGTGGCAGCAACGCGGCACAAGCGGCACGCAACATCAACGACGTTTACGGAGCTAGTACTACAAACCAACGCACCACCTGTTATTGGTTTGCTCGCTTCCGTTCTGGAAATTTCGACCTGAAAAATGAACCTCGCGGTCGTCCGAAGACTTTGGTCGACAATGACGAATTAAAGGCGATTGTGGAAGCTGATGATACACAATCTACGGCTAAATTAGCAGCAGTTTTCGACGTTAGCGTCAAAACAATATTGGTCCATTTGCGTCAAATTAGCAAGGTAAAAAAGCTTGACAAATGGGTGCCCCACGAACTCAATGATCGCCAGCGCGAAGTACGCGTCGAGACGTGCCTTGCACTGCTCAACAGACACACAAATAAAGGAATTTTGAACCGCATTGTTACCTGCGATGAAAAATGGATTCTGTTTGATAACCGCAAGCGCTCAGCAAGTTGGTTGGATCCTGGTTCAGCACCTTAACAATGCCCTAAACGAAAACTTACCCCTAGAAAACTGATGGTCACTGTTTGGTGGTCTAGCGCCGGTGTGATTAATCACAGCTTCTTACTAAATGGGGTGAGCATTACTAGCATTGGTCAATCGCTCCTCTCCGCTGCTCCTGCACGACAACCTACTACCACGACCTCATACTGCACAGGAGACGGTCTCCAAGTCACAAGAACTGGGGTTGGAAGCTCTCCATCATCCGCCCTACTCACCAGACCTTGCGCCTACAGACTACTACTTTTCCAGAATTTGGATAACTTCTTGGCGGGAAAAAATTCAATACCCGAGAGGCAGTACAAAATGCCTTTGAAGAATTTGTTGCCTCCCGTCCAGCTGGTTTCTTTAAGAAGGGCATCAATAAACTGCCACTGCGTTGGCAAAGATGCGTTGATTGCATGGGTGAATACTTCGATTAATACAAATAAAAAATACATGAAAAAAAATCGTTTTAATTTTTTCAACACTTTAGCTCGGAAAGTGATATTTACCACACTGATTTTAGTTATGTAATGCCATTCATTACGCACACATTCGAAATCGTGCGGTAAATATTACTTACCGCAGAAGTGCGGTAAAGTGTTTTTTAAATGTTTTAGGAATAAGATTATATAAAGCCAAAATATCGAATATTATTTTTGAAACATATAATCTCTGCATGCAGCCAGCCTAGACTCATTACCAAAACCATGTTTTACTCAAATTATTCCATTTTATTACATATTAAATACTTGTAACAACACTAAAATGAAGTTATACTCGTAAATCTGCCCTGTTTAAAAAAAACAACATTTTTTTAAATAATCATTTGAATATTTATTTCTGTGTCTCATGTATCAGTACAGATTCGCGCATGCGCGAAATGCGCTCGAACAAGAATCTAAGCGCGCCATATTACTAATTTTCTTAAACGAGATTCATTGTACGTTTACGTGAAGTGTTTTATATATATTGAAGAGTTTTTTTCCTCACTTATGTGTTGAAAAACGTAGTATGGCACACGTGTGTATTGTTCATCACAAGTCTCGGCTCCATAGACTCACGCGCGGGCTTCGCCCGCTTATGAGTCAACCCGCCTCGACTGTAATGAACAACTTACCACACTTGTATCATAAACTACTATTTCATACAAAACGGCAATTTCATAGGTAAAGACCTAATATTTTGGTCAGCATATTTGATTTCACGAATATTTTCTCTCGCTTTAGTTTGTTAAAAAGGATTTTCATAATAAATTGCCAAAATCGGTCCTTAATATGCCAGATAAGAAATTTAAAGGTTATGACAAGAAAGTACACTGCGAGAAGTCTTTTCATAGGACCACCGATGACTACCTAAAAAGTCTGACTTGAGCTTGACGCGAGTCCCTCATACTCACAAATGCCTTAATTTTCTACATTTTTTTACATACTGAATCTACAGCTTAACATTGTTTTAAAATTTCAACATTCTGAAAATGAAGTTTCAATTATGGCACAACAAACAATGGATCTCTATCTCCCTACACCCTAATCTCTGTCCACATATCAACTTAAAAAAATTGTGTTGTTAGTTTACGTCTTTGGAGAAAATGCTGCAGTGTAGTATGTTGCCGCTTCTTCTGCATAAGCAGGTATATTTGAATTATGAATTTAAGCAAGATAGTGGTAGATAATATAACTTGATAAGAGCGCTTGATAAACGCTTTTGCTGTTGCCATTCTACGGGGTCAAATGTTTCGATTTGAATGATTATCATACAGTACTTGATACACGAAGACCATTTTCTTCCACTTAGGTACGTACCTATACAACGTGAAAGGGATATAATCGTAATAAATCAAACCACGGGCTATACAAGATCACTGTAGTATTATGAAATTAAAATAACAAAAAAAAAATTCAACATTCCCAAACAATTTGCCCGGGCGGCTGCACACTTTGGTATGCGTATGCCGAAAGATTTTTTTTATATTTTGCAAGGGACACTTGACTCTAAAAATGTGCACAATATACCAAATATTTCAGAAACGAATCCCTAAATCGAAAATTAGTGTTCTCACAATATTTTTTATAGACCTTTTCAGCGATACGCCGCATGACGAGTTAAGTTAGTCACAATAAATTTACTCCCATTTTACATGTGTGGGAGATACCATTTTTTTTTTTTTTTGTAATATTTTAGTTTACATTTTTGTCAGCGTGATTGATATACAAATTATAGCTTCCTAGTACTTATAGACTCTAGTAGAACCGCGGAAGGACAGAGAGACATGGCAACATTATAAGGGTTCTTTATTGTTTACTAAGGAACCCAGGTTCTGACGCTACAGCAACCTCGCTAAGATGAGACAGGTCTGAATTTCTAAATAAACTTGTTACCCTGCCTGACTACGCAGCTACTCACACCACACCTTACCTTACTCGCTCTATTGTAAGATTGCTTTCGTAAATAAACTAGGCGTTGAAAATGTTTCTCGTAATAAAACTAATACCGTCTTATTATAAAACCCAGACTAACTTTGTAACTGGGTTTAAACCATTATCAGCCCAAATCAAGTTGACGTCTAGTATCACAAACTATCTCACCTGTCAATGTCAACTTGATTTGGGTGGATAATGGTTTAAACCTAGTAACAAAGAGTCAGATTTTTTATTCCGTAGAATTCTGACATTTCACAGGTGTTGCTACTAAAAAAGCTCTCCAAGTAAAAAGGGAACCCATTTTATGGCAGTAAAAAATTGAATTCTTGATACATTTTTATGTTTTACCTAGAAAAAGATAAATTTTTAACTTTCTGGTACATTTCATATGTTATGACATTTTTTAATGCCGAATTATCAAAGTTATATTTTTAACGCAGCAGGTTATTTTTCTTTACCTGGCATCACTCCCTACTAATTCAGGTGTCATAAACATTTTTGATCATAAGCTTTTTTAAATTATTTTTCGTAATCCATTAAGATGAAAAATTTAAAAATGAAGTATGCCGCTTTTTTGTTTGTTAAATCAGATACAGTTTTCATAGTTTTTATTTTAAATTGATAATTCAACTGTGCGTGATGAAAAGGGACACAAGCATCAGTCGCCGTAAATCCCCTTTTAATTTGGAGCGCCACACTTAAAAAAATGGTTACATTCACTAACAATTAAAATGTACAGACTCAGATGTTTAGACTCTTATTGAAATCTGGAATTTAATAAAAAATGTGCCCGGCCAAAAAGGTTTGTGATCACTGACATTTCAAAAAAGACAGCTGTCAGAATTCTACGGAATAAAAAATCAGACTTTAGTCCTGTAATAAGAAGGATAAAATATTTCTTTCTCGTACCCTTGCACGTAAATAGGTGCTATGACTACATTCATTATCCTCACGTATTCCAGGTTGTATCGTCAGCAGTAACGCTTCAGAGCCCGGGGTCCGCTACCTTACCTATAGGTGATTAGACGAGGTAACCTCTTAAAAACCAGTAGGTTTTTACACAGAACGGCTGCATTCTGACCTCCGCAACCCAAAGGATAGACCAGAACCAATCCTTGGATAGGTTTGAGCAAACGCTAGTTAGCGTTCGGGATTTTCTACGTTCCTTTCGAAACACGCAATCATCTTTCTTTTCGGATAATCAGGAGATTAAAGCCTGCATCCCAATAAGACTGGAAACAACTTTCCACAAAGTATGATTCCAGTGGGATTTGAACCCACGACCTCCGGATCACAAGCCCAACGCCTCGACCACTGGACCACGGAGGAAGTCTAGTAGGAAACAGATGCTCTGGATATCTAAGAAAAGAAAACCTTGGACCCTGCTATAATTTACGAAGATACGTGCACATTTTTGTATACAATAGAACAATATGCTGTGTTTCTGACACCATCATCACCATCGTCAGCTTTCAGGGACCCACTGCTGGACATAAGCCTCCTTCTGCCTGCGCCATCTTGTTCTATGCCTTGCCTTCGCAAACCAGTTTATTCCAGCAACCTGCCTGACATCGTCGACCAACTAGCCGCCGGACGAACCTACACTACGTTTCCCACACGTATTATGTAAGTTTGTAGGCCTATTTAGACGGTTCTAGTTTCTTGACTGTTGCTACCATTTTATTAAGGCAATAGATAACTTGCGTCAGAAATACCGATCATTTATTGCTTCAATGTTATGCTACACCTACTGGCCAGTAACGTGCACAAATATTTTTGTCAGGGCAGTCACTAATCTTACCTTAAGAGCGGCATTCCCGTTTTACTTTTCATACTAACGCTCGTATGGCGTTGTATTTTATGCGCTATTCCTAGGTTTCTATCGAAATAACAAAATAAAATTTGGAAAAACATATTCAGATAGTACATGCCTCCATAAATCTGCCTTTTAACACAAATTTTACCTAAACTTCGAACGCTCGTAAAATACTCATAAATTATGAAAGTAAAAAAATATTTCGATAAAAAGTCCTTGCAAAAGTAATGAAAATTTTAAATAAAAAACATTTATTTCACACACTTGTAAGGCCTACTGAAAAACACGTATTTGCTGGAAGAAGTTTTATGAAATTTCCGCACCCTATGAATAGTTAATATTCGTCCAATGGATAGTTAATAATAATACTTATTTCATTCAATAGAATGCAAACCGTGCTGTGACAATGTAGTTTTACAACTTACGTTACAAATAGGTCATCCTTTGTTTTCTATAAACATTTTCAAATTTCTCTTCAAAATAATGTACCTACTATTTAATTTACAGTCATTGATAATTTTCGGAAATTAGTTTAATTAGTTCATACAACTATTCTAACTGAATGACGTTTAATGACTTTGACAGATAGTCAATGTCATTGCCGTTCCCAGATTTAAAAAAATAACTTATTCTAATGTAAGTTTAGAAATCATTCTCGTTGTTGATAAAAAAATCCCTATTGTCTAAGGGCCGTAACAGACGCGGCGCAAGTTGTGCCGCGAAACAGCTAGTGATGGGCGATGCATACTATAATACTCAATCAACCCATTTGAGTATTTACTCAGTAGATTGAGTAAATACCCGATAAATATCCTTATTTATCCATTTGGTGGGTAGGTTGATTTATATGAGTTGCGACTCATATTTATATTCATATTTATTATTTCATGTTTTCATGACAATTTTGAAACTTAAATCTAGTATACACTTGCAATTCTTGTCATAAAGTGTGTGCGTACGCCATAATATGCTTAAAATGTAGGTAAACGTTATATGCGACGCTAAATTGTAAGAAAATACCATAAAATCATACACATAAAGTAGACTTCTTTGATAAATTATAATTTTTTGGTGCAAGGTGTGCATAGACGTAATTTTACGTAAAAATAAGTAAACAGACATCAAATGCGATGTCAATACATGAGCACGCTCTATTTACTCTATTTATATATAAATCTAGTGAGGAAATACTCAAATGGGTAGATTGAGTACTATCCACTGCCCATCTCTAGCTGTTACGCGACGCAACTTGCGTCCCGTCTGGTCCGGCACTAATGCATAAAATTTAAGCATTTTATTTACTTACTTTATTTGGTCTTCTAGAATATTCGATCATAGACAAAATGTGGAATATTTTTAAAACCGGGTAAGTAAATTTTTTGTTTTCGTTATCTACCGACATTTAATAGAGATGTCTAATCTATTAAATGTCTAATTCCAAAGTCTAGGAGGACGATTCATTTCGAGATCGGCTGGCATTCACTGCACACAATCTACTTATTTACTGAACTTTTAATGGTCGTGGAAGACCTTTCAGTTGCCAATGCGGCTGGGCGTGACGCTGTCCTACACTAAGAAGCGGCAGCCATTTTGCGTTGAACAAGTTTGCCGACGGCGTCCCTTACGAAGTACCTCCGTAATACAAGCCAAGTCCCGCTCCGAGATTCCAAGACCACCACGTGTTTCTCTCCAATATCAGAGTTTTTGTAAACGTATCTGCTGTACAAGATTACTTATTTTTTCGCCGGACCTGCGTCTGTCCTTAGAGATTTTTAGTGTCGTGTTCTTGTTTGTTTTATTATGTGGAAAGGACAATATAGTTGTTGTGTCTATTTTGTGCATTTTACTGTTCCTTCCCTAATAGTTTTTTTATTTATTTTATTTTTTGCTCGGGCTTATCCCGTAGCAGTGCCGTTAGGTTCTATCTCTCTCTTTTTGGTTTGCCTCTTTTTCTAGCATTGCCCTGAATGAAACAACAAACTTTTCAAACTATGCTCGCGTTGACGACAGAGCGGTAAGGAAGGGCCGCCTTAACAACGAAAACGGTTGCCATATCAAGCAAAATACATTATTATATTACTATGTGTCTGTATGAAATGCACGCTACTGCTACAGGCAATAAACTTTCAGCGTCTAAATGGACCTTAACAATGAGTGAGGCAGAGTCCCAGGTCCTTGAAGTCGATGCCAGAAGCCCAAGTAGAAATAAAAGGCTTTGGTGTATCAAAATAAACTTGATTGAAGGAACCAATTATGACAAATTGATTTTTTTTTCATTCGTTTCCTTTATTTCTCATTTCATTATTTAGTTTAAGTGATGAATGCCTAAAAATTCTGTAATTTAAGTAAAATTTTCACTGATGTTCTCACACGCCGGCTAAGTGAGCTTCGCTCGATGAAAAATACCGAAAAAAGATGTTCTCAAATAATGAAACCTAGCTAGATCGCTTTTTCACCCCTGAAACCCCCGTTATACCTCATTGGACGGCTTACTATATTTATTATATACATATACTTATATACAAACATTGCTTGTTTAATGTAAACTAGCTGGACGACCGAGCTTTGCTGGGTTATTTTTTTATAAAAATCAATTTTTTAGTCTCGACACTCCATAAGAAGCGAGTTTCATCAAATCGTTGGAGCCGTTTCCGAGAAATATACAAGAATTGCTCGTTTAAAGTATAGAATAACCAAAATTTTGTTTCTACGTTTTTTTATTTAAATACTAGTATATTTCAGTGATATATACGTAACTATTCAAAACACGCATCTAAAAATGTGTTTTTGAATTCTCTTTGATGTGTTTTTCGAACAAAGTTGTTCTTATTTCTGTTCTGGCCATAATGTTCTGTCATAATGCCAGAAACCAGCTGTTTCATACCACGTACTACGTACACCACAACGCAAACAACAGACGACAGTTATGAGCTCAGGGGGTCTACCGCGCAACTGGCGTCGATTTCAAATTATCGTCGGCATCGACTTCAATTTGACAGCCGACGGTGATTTCGTACCGCGCATTCCCTGATATCGATGCGTCGATTTTGAAGTCGATGACGACGCCAATTGAACGAATGGTTTCAGCGACTTTGACAGATAAAAGCTACCGCGCAAAGTTTTGACACCGACGCGTCGGCTTGAAGCCGATACCGACACTTCAAATTGAATACGGCGACTCTTGGGATACCGCATTCAACCGTCGATAAGAAATATTTTTCCATATAACTTGCTTTTTTGAATTAAATTGCTGTATTACGAAAGCTTCAGGCTTTTCCTTATTGTTGTGTGTCGTATTTAACAAATTTTGTATCGTTTTTGTTTGTTTGAGACAAAGGCGGGAAACCATGGCTTGGATGGCGCTCATGACTGCAGCGGAGGAGCAGCGGCTGAAGAAAGTGAACATTGAGCGGAGACGGCAACAGCGCGCAGTGGCGCAGCCTTTGCTGCTGCCTGACACGGAATTTCAAGGACGATTTCGCGTGAACAAAGCTACATTTGTCAGGCTATGCGGGGACATCATTCCGTTTTTGCCCACAAATGAAAGGAGCAGTGGAATAAAACCCGAAATTAAGGTATGTACTTCATTTGTCAAACTTAGGTAACCTATGGACAAATGCTTGAAGTGTTAAAATATTTTACTTGTTTTAGGTGTTAGCGGCATTGAACTTTTACGCTACTGGTAGTTACCAAGGAAGTGTAGGAGGTAACGACGTTCTTCACCTCAGCCAGCAATCAACATCAGAATGCTTACAAGAGGTCACAGAGGCTCTTAACAGGCCTGAAATACTTAGAAAGTATATAAAATTTCCGCATACTCAAACAGAACGAGACTCGGTAGCTAGGAGGTATGTAATTGCAAATTTTGCACTTGAACCTAATAATAATAAATGCATGCTAACCAAAAGTCACAGCCACCAGTAATCCTACTTATAGACATACAATATTAATATATCTATCTATATTGTCTCTCACGGTCTCACCTGCCAGTTGTTTAACTTCGCAGTACGACACAATGTTTACCTTTTGCTTTAATATAATAATATAATTTATTTTCCACTTAGGTTTACTTTATTCATATGTATTGTGTAAAAATAATAAACTAACTTATCGGTTTAGGTTCAATAACAATTTTGGATTCCCTGGGGTCATCGGGTGCATCGATGGGACCCATGTGGCTATTATCAAGCCAAGGGTTGATGAGGAGGTCTACTACAACAGAAAGGGCTATCACTCACTTAATTGTCTTGTGGTAAGTTTTTACAAAAACAAATAAAAAATCTGTAAGTAAGATATCCCTTAGATTTATAAATATACCTACCTATCTATTTGTATATTTTTAGATTTGTGATGCAGATCTCAGGATTTTGTATGTTGATGCATCTTTTGGTGGTTCAAGCCATGATTCCCATGTATGGAACATGTCTCCTGTCAACACAGCCATGAGAAGACTGCATGATGAAGGGCAGGTTTACTGGTTATTGGGTAAGTTGGATATTTTGATACCTTAGAAATCTGTCTAAAATAGCAGTCACAAGGAAATAATTGACAGTCAAATTACTTTACATTCTAGTCCATCTATAAAATACAATTTGGTCCATAAAATTTGATTATCTAGTATTGTGTAAATTATATTTGTAATACATAATATTCTACATATTGTGATATGCAAGATATGCAAGTAGTGGAGTTGGAAAATGAGTGCACATTAATTATATATGAAAAACAAAATAAAAAAGATAAATATTTAAAAAAAATAACAAAAATTTGATTACATTTTAGGTGACTCTGGCTATGCCCAACGTCAATGGATGATGACTCCCATCCTCGGCACCCTACCAAATTCTCCAGAAGCCAATTACACAGCAGTCCACGTGCAGACGCGTAATGTGGTCGAGCGAACCTTCGGGGTACTTAAGTCCCGGTTTCGCTGTCTCTTGGCTCACAGAACTATGCACTATACACCAAGAAAGGCTGCACAGATTATGAACGCATGTGTTGTACTTCATAATCTAATAAATGACCCAAACTTTGACGTTGACCACGATGAAATGCGTCGCGATGCAGAGCGACAGCCTCCTCGCTTACCAGCGCCAGCCGATGATGATGGGCGTTTAAGTGCTGACAGGCAAAGTGTGGTCATGCGGTTGTGGCGCAACCAACGACGCTAGGTATGTATATGTCTAGATTAATAAGTATGTTGTAAAATATAATGAACATTTGTAAATTTAAATAATGGTCTTCCTCAAATCAAATGTTAAAAAGACACTTTATTGCAGAGTAAAGAAGATACCAGAGGAGAGAAGTGGACAACCACCTGCATGGGGCTTTGAAGAGATTTTTTTTTTGTATAAGTATTCTTTTTCTATGTATTAACTTGCTTATATTGTAAATTGCTTATTACAGTTGTACACATGTAAGTATGTACTTAATTTTAGTTTATGTTTTGTCTCATTCTTACTACTCGTATGTCAAATATTGTAAAGAAAGATACGGGCAAAATATTGTTTTTGCTAAAATAAATTTGGCTAATGATTGTTATTTTAAAATTAAAAGCTTATGTAAAGAAAGTACTTTGTGAGAAAGCTTATCACGGAACCGATGATTACCTTACAGACAAAACCGTCTAGCTTGAGCTTGTATTTGTATTGTACACTCACAAATGTCATAATTTATTGAGTACATTCTGTACATATTTAAGTACTTTTACAAATTGACATTATTTTCAAATTTGACATTCCTAATTAATAATTATGACACAACAAGGTATTCTCTCAGTCCACATATCTAATTTTAATATCAGTATAATTATGATTGTAAGTTGACGTTTTTGGAGAAAATGCTGCAGTACAGTTTGTTACCGCTTCTTCTGTACTTGCGCTTAGGAAGCGGTGTAAACTTAGCTCTAAGTAAATAATCTGACGTCAACAACTACCTATTATGTAATCAAAAGATATCCAAAGATAAATAAAAGATAAATAAATGATTTTGACTTTGACTGTTATTTTTTATAAAGTTTAGTAGGCAAGGGGTTAGTAGGTACATAAATGACTTAAGTTGTGACAAAATAAATTAGAGTGCAAGTTTCAAATATTCTGTTTATTATTTATTTATAAATCATTCAAATACTACGTCCATAACAAATAAAACTAGTCGTTTCCGAAAGATAAGTGTATTCTTTTAATTTTTATAACATATATTTAAATTTTTGATATACTCAGTGTCACTCTCAGTGTTAGGACATCTAACGACAGCTCTCAAGCTCTCCCTTTCGAAAAACAAAATCCTCCTGGCGCAGTCGGGTACTTATGCTATACTTGAATCAAAATCAAATATTCAGTAATTCAAATATTTATTTAGTTAAGGCCTTTGCAGGCACTTTTACACGTCAAAAATTTGAGTGTACGTTATGTGTAATGTTTATTTATATCTAAATTACTTTTCTGTGAGCTACCGATACTAGCGATTCGCAACAACCACTGCTGAGAAGAAACGCCGAAAGAAAATCATTTACACAGTATTGATCGCCTACTCGCCAGTAGGGCTTTGTCATATTATTATATCTTTTTTTAATAATAAATTCTTATAATAATACAATGTTGATACATTATAACATGTAATGCTTGCAAACGAGTCAACAAAAAAATGAATGCGTAACCCCAGCAAAATGTTGCGCCTTAGAGAAATGAGAGCATCACAGATACTTGGTTCATAGTAAGCCTCAATATGTTCAAATATAGCAAAATTCGTTCATATTGTATTTTCGAAGTTATTCCAGAAAAACTGATTTTGCTGGAGTAACGTTACCCCAGCAAGATGTTTTTCAAAAAAAGCATTTAGCCTAGAATCAAGTATATGAAAAGACAAATTTGAACATACTAAGGCCTATAAACAGCATTTTTTTCAAAATTCTACTACTAACAGTTTTCGAGATATGGAAAATTGCAAAACCTTACCCCAGCAAACCTTGAATATCTCAAAAAGTATAAGATGAACAAATTTTGCTATCGGTATACATTTACAACTCATTTAGGGCTGTCTTTTCATATACTTGATTCTAGGCTAAATGCTTTTTTTGAAAAACATCTTGCTGGGGTAACGTTACTCCAGCAAAAACAGTTTTTTTCGAATAACTTCGAAAATACAACATGAACGAATTTTGCTATATTTGAACATATTAAGGCTTACTATGAACCAAGTATCTGTAATACTCTCATTTCTCTAAGGCGCAACATTTTGCTGGGGTTACTCATTCCAGACAAATTATAAATTAGGAAAAAATATTTGCATTAGCATCCATTGTTGAGATTGTTTTCGACAATGGATGCTAATGCCCCAACCAATGACGCTATAGAGTCGGCTAGGCGTTGCTCCACTTCCAGACGTGAAGCCATCGTCCTAGCCATTGACGTCATAGCGTCGGCTAGGCGTTGGTCCACATCCAGTCGTGAAGCCATCGACCCAGCCATGGACTCTATAGCGTCAGCTAGGCGTTCCTCCACCCGCAGACGGCGCTCATCGAGCGCCCGCCGATCCTGCTCAGCCTCCCATGCCCACCTAGGCTGCGGTATTTCCACGGTACCTAAAACAAGACATAAGTGACTTAAGTATTGATAAGATAATAAACATACAATAAAAAATTATATTTAAAAAATCACACACAGTCATCCGTCCTAAACTAGGCAGAGCCTGTATGCTATGGGCATCACAGACTGATGAATATACTTAGATGCAAATATAACACCTAGATAAAAAACATTGATGTTGTTGGTAAACGCAAATCAAAATAAACTTACTTGCTGTCCCAGGAGCACCACTCTTTCTTTTCTTAGCAGCGGGTGAGGCGGCCTCAGCAGATGAAGATCCTAGAACATACAACAAAAAAAAAATCACTAGATAAAATTATCAATTTATAAATGCTATTGAGTTTTTTTATAATGCTGTTTATTTTAAAACTAGACATGTCTATGTTAATGAACAATTATTGAGGGACATAAAATTCCCGTACAAATTTTTCTGCATTATAATTTAATCCTCGATATTTTTAAAAATTGGTGCAACGATTTAGGCCCTAAACACACAGTCAGTAAATGTTGCAGTTATGTAAAAAATGAAGTGTTCTTTTACCTGCTTGAACCAGAGGAGCACGGCTCGTAGAGGGAAGGGGCGACACGGGGTGATAGAGTGGCACATCTACCTCGTGGCTAGGCGAAGGTGGCTGGGGACTAGGCGAAGGCGGCTGGGGACTAGGCGAAGGCGTTCGGGGGACGAATTCAGGCTGTAATTGATAAATATTTTTTTTTAATGAAAACTGCTATTTCAAACTCTCCTTTCACTTTAGTTATGAAATGATATGTGTTCCATCATATACCACAAACATCTTCTTCTTCATCTGAACACATTCCCGGTTGCATCCTCAGCTATACCCACCGGCCTGACGTCAACCGTCAACCCTTCTTGGGAATGCTATTGTAGCACGAGCTTTAAGTGCTATTTTCCTTTGGTTGCCTCTGACAACATTCACAGGAAGAGATGGAGTGGTCCTATTTTGACCCGGAACCACATGGGTAATATATCAAACTAATTTGCTATAAATACAAGGCATAAGAAATAAGCAAAAAGACAAAACCACCTCAAATGGGATCTGCACAAGCTCGTCCCCACACACTGCCCGGGTGCCAATGATGGCATATACCCGCTGCTCGTGCTCGCTCAAAGGGGCTCGAGCAGGGGGGCCACCTCCCGTCCTTCGTCTGTCCACCACCAGCTCGCCAGCCTTCTTTTTGACGCGATATTTCATATCGCGCCAATACTAGCCCACACATCAAACATGCAAAAAAGCAGTAAAATTAAAAATTGCAGAAAATAACATGGGAAAATATTGAGTGCACCGAAGATTTAGTTTCATGCAACAAGCATCACAGAAAAACATTGTGTTAATTAAAACAAAACACTGGTTAAGAGACAACACTTAAAAACATACACATTATGGGTCTATGTGTAACGAAGATTGTTTCGTGCAACAAGCATTACAGAAAAACAAAACACTGGTTAAAAGACACTTAAAAACATACTCATTATGGATCTATATAGGAAATGAATATCCTTGTCACAAAGCATAAAATAACTTAGAAAGATTTGTATACACTTACGTCCCGCCACTCTGATGCACTTTTGTGCACACCCGTGCCTTGGGCGTTAAGGGTGGCCGCTAACTCTTCCCACAGGCTCCGAACTGCCGCCTTGGCCTGTGGGTTGTTAACGGCTTGCCCCTTCGCCATAGCCGAGTGCTCCTCTAAATAATTCAGCAGGATTTCCACCTGCTGAATGCTTACTTTTCTTGAAGCAGGCATCTACAAATTATAAAGAAATAAAGTCTACAAATTATAAAGGAATAAAGTCTACAAATTATAAAGGAATAAAGTCCCAGAGGTCTGTGCAACTAGCTAAATGTTTGTTTTATCATAATATAACAAAAAAGCAAGTTATTTACTTACTGTTTTTTAATTCACTTCACTTCACGATATTAATTTTACAAAGTGAGGTTATAAAAGAATTCGTAATTGTCAAAATTTTCCCCGTTCGGTTTTACGGAACGCATTTGTTGATAATTTGATAAAACACAATTATATAATATATACGCAATTGGACCACCTTCCAATCAAGTTTTTTTGCTTATTTAATTAAAACTATACCAATAATTGTTGTTTTTTAACATTATTATTAAATTAAAAAACAAAGTACTATAAAAAAAATTGTACTTAAAATAAGTGAAACGGATCGCAAACCGACGGTGTTTTTTTCATTCATTCAGTAATCGACGGTCGTCAAGGCGACGCCGCTCTCTTTGCGCGGTACCAATGAAATGACATCGTCGGCATCGGCATCGGAATCGGAATACGACGCCGGCTTGAAATCGACGACAGTTACGCGGTAGACCTACAGATCATGTTATGAGACAAGCACTTTGTATCTTATCATTTTTTTTGTGATTTCAGAACATACATTTACCTAAACTCGCCAAGATTAGATAATGACTCTTTACCTCCTTAATTGCTAACGCGTGATCCAATATTAAGTGCATTGTTACTAAAGACACACGCATTTATTTAAAAATGAGTTTTATAGACAAGGTCGTCCTCATCACCGGCGGGAGCTCTGGCATCGGAGCATCTACAGCTATCTCGTTTGCTAAAGAAGGCGCAGATGTTGCTATTGTGGGAAGAAATGCAACCAAGTTGAATAAAGTGGCCGAAGAATGTGCGAAAATCGGTAAAGCACCACTCGTGATTCAAGCGGAGTTGACCAAAGATGACGATGTGAAACGTATTGTTGAAGAAACAATAAACAAGTTTGGAAAACTTGACGTGCTTGTAAACAACGCTGGAATAGTTGTTATTGGTACAATCTTAGACGGTAAAGTACTTGACGCGTACGACACCATAATGAAAATCAATGTGCGCTCCGTCATCCAACTAACAACACTAGCTGCTCCACATCTCATCAAAACTAAGGGGAATATAGTGAATGTGTCCAGTGCAGCAGGAAAGACAATAATGCTCCCAGACCGTACGCCTTATAGTGTGAGTAAAGCAGCACTAAACCATTTCACTCTCGGCGCAGCGTTGGAGCTATCGGCATCAGGCGTCAGGGTGAACGCAGTTAGTCCTGGACCAGTGAAGACAGATATTTTCATTAATTGTGGATTGTCTTCGACAGCAGATAGTATAGGTGCTATGACACCGTTGAAAAGGGCATCATGTCCTGAAGAAATAGCTGAAATAATTTTATTTTTGGCAAGCGACAAAGCAAAAGGTGTCACTGGATCGAATTTTGTATGTGACAATGGTATGCTTTTAAAAATATGAATTTAATTTACTGAATTCCATTTTTAATTAAATTCGTGATAAATAAAACAAAATCTAAAATTCATTTGGATTTATTTCTCCTTATACCGGAAGTCCATTATATGAGTCAAATCATTTGTTTTCTCGTTTTGTACTTTATTTATTTTAGAACGACTGTATTCAACATCTGTAATTCGGTATGATCAGTGTCACTTCCTTAAGAGCGGCCAACCCGCCTTACTTTCATACAAACGCTGATCTTTCTTGAAAACTTTTGAACTAACAGATATCTTGTGCACTATTTCTAGGTTTCTAATAAAATAAGAAATAAAGATTGGAAAAACCAATTCAGTATAAATCTCCAAAAATCTGCTTTTTTGCACAAATTTTACCTGAACTTTGACCGTTCATAAAGTACCTAAAGAGAATATTTCATATAAACCTTGCAAATGTAATGAAGAAAATGAAAAACATTAATTTCACACATGTGTAAGGCTTACTGAAAAACACGACCTGGAATAAGTTTTATGAAATTTCCGCACCCTATGAAGTTAATATTTGTTCAATAGATAGTTAACAATTATTATGATAATTAATTAAATAAAACAACGTGCTTTCTTGGGACAAATGGTGATCGACAATTTTATTAGGTACTATGACCCGAAACGGTTACATTACATGCCATAGATAAATCAATAGACATTGACACATGAGTCTATACACGTCACTATTATAACACCCCAACTACATCAAATAACACTGGACTACATCAAATAACCTTAGACAAATTTTATTTGCAATTTAAATTATTTCCTAACTCTTCTCTCACAAAGCCCAATTCCTTCAATACATTTATAATGATTAACAGCACTTAGTGCCTTGGTAAGAACATCAGCAAGCATAGCAGTTGTTGGCAAATATTCTAATATAAAGATTTTATTATTTACTGCATCTTTCACAAAATGGTACCTTATATCAATGTGTTTACTTCTTTTATGATGCACATAATTTACCACCAACTTCTGTGTGCTTTGGCTATCATTAAATAGAAGTACAGCATGCCAACTGCCTGTGATTTCACATTGTAAAGCTCTCAAATGCATAGCTTCTTTACAAGCCTCAGCTATAGACATGTACTCCGCCTCCATACTAGATAAGGCCACAGTTCGCTGTTTCTTACTTTCCCAGGAAATAGCTGACCCTGACATTAGAAAACAATAACCTGTATAAGACTTTCGGTCTATAACATTACTAGCCCAATCGGCATCAACATATCCTACAAGTTCAGCTTTTTCCTTTACATACTTTAAACAAAAATTTTTTGTATTCTTTAAATATCTGAGAATTCTTTTTGCATAGTTCCAATGAACAATACTGTGACATTTGTTAAACTGACTTAAGAAACTGACACTAAATGATATATCTGGTCTAGTTAAAACAGACAAATACATGAGACTTCCAATCAGCTGTTGATATGGAATCTCGTTATCACAAGAATTGCATTCTTCTATATTTAATTTACATTCCATAGGAGTGTTAGCAACTTAACAATTTATCATATTAAATTTATCTAACAACTGATCTATATATTCCTCCTGATCTAATGTAACAATTTTTTCAAGTTCTATCTTATTGATGTTTACACGCATGCCTAAACACTGTTGAATTTGTCCTAAATTTTTAATTTTAAAATTAGAACTCAATACTGACACCAACTTATCTGTTTCTAACTGGCTATTAGAAAAAAAAAATCGTCTACATAAAGGGCAATAATTAATTTAACATCATTGTTATTTTTTGTAAATACACAAGGCTCCAATTTACACTATTCAAAACCTAATTCACGTAAACATTGTTCTACTCTTTCATACCAAGATCTAGAAGACTGTTTTAAACCATAAATGGCTTTATTAAGTTTAACAATAACCTTTTTCTTGTTAACATCACAAGAAATATCTGGCTGAGCCATATAAATGTCCTGTTTCAAATAACCATTTAGGAAACCCGTTTTAACATCTAGATGAGTAATATCTAAATTTAATTGCACTGATAAAGCAAATAACAGTCTTAGAGTTGAGTGTCTAACCACTGGTGAGAAATTGTCCTGCACATGTACTTTTGTTGATGACTGCTTTATCACTGTAAGATATTCCCGCAGCTGCTCCATCCCTCATAGTATTTAAGTCATTCATGTTCAAATGGCCCATTCTTCTATGACAAACTTCACTGTTGTTCACTGAAGAAGAAGTGAACAAACATTGTTTATTGTCTGTGACCAACTTGTAAACTCCATCAGTTAAGTAGGCCACGGCAACCAGGTCATTGTGCTTGTTGTAAACATTACAATTTTCTTTCTGAAATTTCACTCTGTTGCCGTTGCGGATCAACTGACTGACTGATATCAGGTTCGCAGTAAGGTTAGGTACACAAAGCACATTCTTCAATGTAACTTCATATTTAAAGTTTGGGGTCACTGTCACAATGTCCACATCTCCTGAGCATAACACTGGCATAGCGGTTTGGTTTGCCGCTATAATCTCCTTTATACTCGCCTGGGACGCATTCCGCATATTGTTATTACGCGTCATGTGTGCACTCGCGCCACTATCTAAGTACCAGTCTTGTTTGTTATAATGACCGCTTAGAAATACTGCCGAAAACTTCCTCTTGTTGAGTACATTGGTTCTTATAGTTTCCAAACTTTTTACATTTATAACATTTTATAGATTTTATCTTCGTCTTGTCTTTTTCAGTTTTGTTTACATTGTTGTCCATATACGAACTGCCGCCATTTTGACAAGTGCTGTCATTCCTGCCAGAGTTGCCAACTTTCAAACTTTGCTGTCGACTTTGTTTCCCGCGACTAAAGAATGCACTTCCGGCTTGACCATCATCTTCTGTCGTGTATATGAGCTTCGTTTTTATGACGTCTGCAGTTATCTCTATTCCAGAATGTTCGATCGCCATGATCATTGGAATGTATTTTTCAGGAAATCCTGCTAGCATGAGACATCCAATCCATTCGTCGTTCACGGAGAAACCAGTTCCGGACAATTTCTGAGCAGTTTCTATGATCTGTGTTACGTAGTTCGTCATGGATTCACAACTATCGAGTCTGATTGAAATTAAATGGCGCAGCAAGGTTATCCGTCGTGAGAATCCAGAATCATCGAACATCGTGCATGCCATAGATAAATCAATAGACATTGACACATGAGCCTATACACGTTCATTTGATGTCAATTCAATTGAACGAAATTAGTAATATTGTTGTTATAAAACAACAATATTACTAATTTCGTTCAATAGAATTCAAACCGAGCCTTCAGGCGCTATCTCTCTCTTTTTGCTTCGCCTCTTTTCCTAGCATTGCCTTGGATGAACCAACAAGCTTTTCAAACCATGCTCGCGTTGACGATAGAGCGGCCGGGAACCCTCTTAACAATACTCTTAAAAGTCACATGTATAGAATAATATATTTTTCAATCGATCTTGTTCTTGTCACTGGTGGTAGTTTTGGCATTGGGCAGCAACAGTTGTGTCGTTTGCTAAAGAAGGTGGTGATTTTGAACGCAATAATAAAATATAATAGTTAATAATATTCAAGGAATCGTATATCTTCTCTTCAGAAGTAAAACAACTCCATTAATAAAATTTAACTTCTTAGGTTTTACAAATTACCATAGTCTTTGTTCTCTTCTGTCAATTTTTTTATGTCAAAACAAAAATAAATTAAAAAGAAGTTCAAGTTGAACTTTTTGACTTTGTAGTTATAATTGATTGGAAAATGCAACGCAAGACTACCTACTCAAAAAAAAGCATAATTATCTGAATTAAAAACTTAGTTCTAACCTAATATAAACAGGATACACCTAAGTTTAACCATCTGTTACCGACTTCAGCTTGTTCTAGCCGTAATGATAAAGGATAAACCTAGTTCCAGCCTAAGTTAAGCCGGATACAACAAAATGTAACCACCTGAGACCAGAGCCCTGTTTAATAAAGATTACAAATTGTAAATTGTAATTGTATTTTACAAGTTACAATTCTACAAGTTTCTGTTAAATAAAGATTACGACTTACAAAACAATGGTGGAAAATCTACAAAATTGTAAAATTGTACCAACATTTTTACATATTTATGTTTAATAAACATTTTCTCTTTACAGGTGATAATTTACATATTTGTAGGAAAAACTGTTTTATTGAACTTATTGTAATTACAAGTTTACATATTTTGTAAATTGTAGTACAATTCCGACAGGTGGACTCGTCGTGTGTCAGAACTTAACAATTTAGTGCCTCCACTTAATAAGTAAAGAAATTTATTTGTTAAACACAAAACATGGATCTAACAATTAGTGCAAGTATGTAGTGACAGTAATACTTATAACACTTACTTAATAATCTACTTACGATGGTCCTTTTTCTAAAGTTTTGCCATGTTGTGTCACGTAGGTATTTCCAGGGGTGTTACTCCAAAAGCGATACGCAAGACGGACGTTACTGCGTATGCGTGATTCAGTGTCAAGCAACATTGAGCATTAATGAATGATGACAAAGTCTTATTTGGTTCGACATTGAAGTAGGATGTCACTTTCGGACGACTATCGTATTATTTTATGGAGTAACCCCCCAGTCTTTGTTGTAGATGCCCAAAGATTTTAACTGTTCCGCAATGTCTTTCTACTTTATTTTCATATCGTGAGTTCATTTTTCACTAAACCGACCGAATAAAACATCTTTATTCTCGTATATTAGAGACAAAATTGTGATTTTGTTATTGTGCTCCATTGCTTTCGTTATGAATCAAATAGTAAACGAAACGGTAAAACCAAATTCTAAATAAGAATGTAATTTTTTTTAATCTACCCTCATTAACTTCTTAATTTAAATAAAAATGTAATAAGTTGTAACTTACAACTACAAATTTGTAGATACAATATTTGATCGAAATCTACAGGCGTTTTCTACAGTTGTAAATATTTATTAAACAGCATTTATAATTACAATATTTGTAAAGTTTTTATTTAACATTCGTACATAATTGTAAGGTTTATTAAACAGCACTTGTCGTGCAATTTTGTCACTTATTTACAATATTGTCGGATTGTAATCTTCATTAAACAGGGCCCAGCTCCACCTTATTCTAGCCATAATAATAAAGGATAAACCTAGTTCTAGCTTAAGATAAGCCGGATACAAGTAAATGTAACCATCTGTTAGCGGCTGCACCTAGCTCTAGCCGGCTAAAGCTAGGCGTACCCGCATTTCGGCTTTAAGGTGAGGTGGGTGGGTAAAAGTCGCCACTTTTAGCAAAAAAAACGATAGCATCAAATAGATTTACTTTCGTACTATCAAAGGTTATTCATAAAATAATATAATTACTAACGTTTAGGGTAATCCTCTATTACAATTTTTAATTATCATTACATTTACGATTAAAAGAATTATTTCAAATGAGGGCGCTATTACATATTACGAACCCACATCACATTAAGACGAAGTGGTAGCTAAAGTGGCGCCCTCATTTGAAATAAATTGTTTAAAACTAAATATGGTGATAATTAAAAATTTGGTTTGTATGAATGTCTAGCAAGACCTTTTAACTATTTTATGAATAACCTTTGAAATTATTACTAATAGTCCGACTAGTTTTAAAACTGTTTTAAAACTAGACAGACTACCAATATTTCTTTCAAAGGTTATTCATAAAATAGTTTAAAGGTCTTTCTAGACATTCATACAAACCAAATTTTTAATTATCACCATATTTAGTTTTAAACAATTTATTTCAAATGAGGGCGCCACTTTAGCTACCACTTCGTCTTAAGGTTGAACTAGTCAATACTTTTTCAATACAAATTTCGGAGGGAATGTCCTCCACTGTTTGACATTGTACATTCAAAGTAAAACATGATATCGTTTTGTCTCATTAAAATTTTTGTCTGTATGGATACAAATAATAAAAAGCCATTAAAAGTTATAAGCCATCAAAGATTCTTTTTTTTTTTATTTAACGCAACCTTCGGCGTAAATAAGTAATAAAAGTGTAAGAAGTGTAAAGTCTCCCAAACAAAGTCCACACCGACACAGCTTACTATCGAAAATTTTAATAAAACTTATTTGTAATGGGAGACTTTCCAGGCCACGTTCCTTAAAAATCAAATAGATGGCGCTGTGCAACGCTGGCGGTCTTTAGGCGTCGTTCGCGACTCAATCGGCTATGAAAACCAGTGGACTCGTATATATTTAACAACTAAAGGACAATTAAAGGACCTGCACCAACCCTTGATTGTATATTTAGGGTTAGGTTAGGAATAAAGAAGTAAAAAACTAAAAGACTAGTTTCCACAGCTGAAAAATAATCCAAAAAAAAGTGCTATGATTTTCCTGGTGTTGCTGTTTCGATATTTTCTGTTCTTGTGATCGTGCCTGATACTTAATCTCTTTTTTTCTATTCACTTTGGCCCGTTTTTTTGGACTCTGATTACCCCTTTATATGAAAACCTGACTATTATATTTGGATTCCGATTCTACTGCACTCTGACGACTTGGCTACAATATTTGGACATTATTTAGGCTAAGGTTCTCAATCATATCTACCAGCGATGCACAGCGCCATCTATGATTTTTTTATAGAACGTGGCCTGAAAAGTCTCTCATTGAATAATGCAGTTTTTGCAGTAGTTTCTGCACAAAACCCCTTTTTCCAAAAGACGTTACGTATTCTTTTACGCGCTCGGTTTACTATGAATGCATTTCACCTCACTGCTTTGCCCGAACACAATGTTACGTGAGACAGCATGCTTTTAGGCCGCGCCCACCTATGAGTTCGAGCCCTCGACTATTAGTTGAACCTTAAGCCTTAAACATATATAAAAATTGCTTGTATAAAGTAAATTACTTGAAATGAATTATTGTTTACTTATATTAACTACAACTTTCTATTCAATATCTGTTAGTATATGTATTTCAGTAATATATATTTAGCTATATGAAACACACGCATTAAAATATGTTTTCGAACAAGGTTGTTTTTATAACTGATGGCAGTTCTATTGTGTTGTGGCTTAATGGCAATAAACAGCTGTGTCACCACGCGTACACAATTCACCTACAATGTAAATAGAGAAGATGCATAATTTCCGTTGTGCTATGGATAGAGTTCCTAAAAATAGGCACGTCCAAGAAAAAACTACCATGCTAACTCAAAATCTCTTTAAGATATAAAGGTTACAAAGTCACGTCCACCTTTGGACGGCTTCTCGGTGCGCCTTTAAAACGCCAGACAGGAGTGACGTCATTTATGTAGCATTTGTAAGCGTAATGTTTTACAACATTTATTCGGGTGCTATGTCAAATATTGCGTTTACAGGATTGGCCGCATAACAAAAGTAGCTATATTTTTCTAAGAAAATCCTATAGTAATATTAATTATAAAATTTTTTTAAATTTTAAAATTAACTTTTTCAATCAACTAAAAACCAAAGTCAATTAATCGATAAAAAGCTATGATTGTGCTTAATGGCCTTTTTTGCGCAAATGCTCACTAAATAAGAGATATTTATCAAAATCTACTCATTATGCATCTTCTCTATTGTGTGCGCGAACAACAGACGTCAGTTGTGAACTTGTGAGACAATGACTTTATATTTACCTCATCCATTTTAAGGGTTCCGTAGTAAACAAGGAACCCTCACAGTTTCGCCATGTCTGTCTGTCTGTCTGTCCTTCCGCGGTTTTACTCACAGACTTTTTTAAGTACTAGAAATCTGTAATTTGGTATAGGTATATATGTTAATCAAGCCAAAAAAGTGGTAAAATAAAATATTGAACAATTTTTTTTAGGATAGAATCTACTAAAGTAAGTCTTTTTTTTCGACTTACCGATCGTGTGGGATATCGTTAAATAGCTCTTTTATAAATAAGTATTGTGAGCTTGTGAACGTCATTTTTCGATTTTTGTAACAGTCAAGTGTCCCCTTCTTCTATCTATTTAACGGTTATATATGGGCATTTGAAAAAATTCAAAGCACTAGTATATTTAACGTAGTTTAAAGGAAAACAATCAGATTTAAGTAGGGTTTACAAATTAAAAAGTTATAAGCGACCAACTTATGAAAAGTACTAGGAAAAGGAACAGTTCATACAAATTCATTAGAAAATTAGTTTTTAGACGTTTTGAGTGGCGTGAACTAAAAGTGGGCGTTCGCTAATACGGAACCCTTACACTGCGCGTGGCCCGACACGCACTTGGCCGGTTATCGAACTTCGGAACATTTTTAAGGTGCGTTCCCATGCAAAGAGTAAAAGCGGGACCCTTTTACTAAGACTCCACTTACCGTCCGTCTGTCTGTATATCATCAGGCTGCTCTTGGACCGTGATAGCTAGACAGTTCAAATTTTCACAGATGATGTATTTTTGTTGCCGCTATAACAACAAATACTAAAAACCGAATAAAATAAATATTTGTGTGGGGTTACAATACAAAAAACGTGATTTTTATCGATAAATAGATAATGGTACGGAACCCTTCGTACGCAAGTCCGCCGCACACTTGACCGGTTTTATTCTACGCATATTTACAAAGATTAGATAGTAACGCATTACTTCTTAAATTGCCATGCGTGATCTATATAAGGTGTTATTACAGATACACGCATTTATTTCAAAATGAGTTTTATAGACAAGATCGTCCTTGTCACCGGCGGGAGCTCTGGCATCGGTGCATCTACAGCAATCTCGTTTGCTAAAGAAGGTGCTGATGTTGTCATTGTTGATAAAAATGGAACCAAATTGAATAAAATGGCTGAAGAATGTGCGAAATACGATAAAGCACCACTTTTGATTCAAGCGGAATTGACCAAAGAGGACGATTTGAAACGCATTGTTGAAGAAACGATAAACAAGTTTGGGAAACTAGACGTGCTTGTTAACAACGCTGGTATATCCCTTACTGGTACGATTTTAGATGGGAAAGTACTTGACGCGTACGACACCATAATGAAAGTCAATGTGCGCTCCGTCATTCAACTAACAACACTAGCTGCTCCATATCTCATCAAAACTAAGGGCAATATAGTGAATGTGTCCAGTGCAGCTGGAAAGACAATAATGCTCCCAGACCGCACGGCTTATAGTGTGAGTAAAGCAGCACTGAACCAATTCACTCTCGGAGCAGCCTTGGAGCTATCGGCATTAGGCGTCAGGGTGAACGCAGTTAGTCCTGGTCCAGTGAAGACAGATTTTTACACAAATTGTGGATTGACTTCGACAGCAGATAGTATAGGTACCATGACGCCGTTGAAAAGGGCATCATATCCTGAAGAAATTGCAGATATTATTTTATATTTAGCAAGCGAGAAAGCAAAAGGGATCACAGGATCAAATTTTGTGTGTGACAATGGTATACTTTTAAAAATATGAAATTTAATTTATTGTATACCACTCTTAATCATATTTATGATAAAGTAAATAATATTTGGTGCCTTTCCATAAGATGTTTTTTCCTTACATTGCGATAATGGAAGTCCGTTATACGAATCGAATCACTATTTGTTTTCTCGTTATGTACTTTATTGATTTTACATACAATCTACGACATCGTATTCAACATCTGTTATTCGGTATGATCAGTGTCACTTCCTTAACAATTCTCTCACAAGACACACGTGTAGAATAATGTGTTTTTCAAACAAGGTTGTTCTTGTCACTGGTGGTAGTTCTGGTATTGGGGCAGCAACAGCTGTAACGTTTGCTAAAGAAGGTGCTGATGTTGTCATTGTTTATAAAAATGCAACCAAATTGAATAAAATAGTTAAAGAATGTGCGAAATACGATAAAGCACCACTTCTGATTCAAGCAGACTTGATCAAGGATGAAGATGTTGAACAAGTTGTAAAAGAAACCATTAAAACTTTTGGAAAACTGGACGTGCTGGTCAACAACGCGGGAATAGCAGTCACTGGTACGATCTTAGATGGGAAAGTGCTTAGTGCGTACGATACCATAATGCAAATCAATGTGCGCGCAGTCATCCAACTAACAACACTAGCTGCCCCACATCTCATCAAAACTAAGGGGAATATAGTGAATGTGTCCAGTGCAGCAGGAAAGACAATAAGGGTCCCAGACGGTACGGCATATAGTGTGAGTAAAACAGCATTGGATCATTTCACTCTCGGCGCAGCGTTGGAACTATCGGCGTCAGGCGTCAGGGTGAACGCAGTTAGTCCTGGACCAGTGAAGACGGATTTTTTCTCAAATTGTGGATTGTCTTCGACAGCAGATAGTATAGGTGCTATGACACCGTTGAAAAGGGCATCATGTCCTGAAGAAATTGCGGATGTTATTTTATATTTGGCAAGCGAGAAAGCAAAAGGGATCACAGGATCAAATTTTGTGTGTGACAATGGTATACTTTTAAAAATGTGAATTTTATTTTACCAATAATTAGAATAAGTGAGTATTAAAATTATGGTTGTAATTTTTTATATTTTTTAATCGTTATACATACTGAAATCATTTACCTATATTAAATATACTATTTTTAATGTATTCATTTTAAAATTATGAATTTTAATGATTATGTTATTAAAAGGCATTCATGGATTTTAATATAGACCCGTTTCAGATTTGGCTAACATTGTCAGCAATGCATAAGACGGTATTTTTTAAGTTATACTTACAATTCTGGGTAGACAATCAGCACATGCATGATTCACTTTGACATTTGTCGTCTACTGGATTAAATAAGTAAGAACGTAGGCAGTCACGTAAAAAGGTACATTTTAAAAACATCTGTAGCTGTTACCTACTGGAATTGACAGAAACCTTGAAACAAAAATATTGAATTTTTGAGAAGAATATTTTGTGCATGGTTAGCTTTTTAGGTTCTCTATTCCATGTTTATTTTTCTACCTATATTATCTTTTCCTATACATTGTTGATAGTATCAACTTGATACCTATCAAAATTGAAAATATTCCTTTTTTCACATTATACAATAAACTTTTTATCAAATAATTTGTTATTTTATCAAACATTATCTAAGTATTTATGAGTGTAAAAGTTTATCTACAACAATTGGAAACGCCCGTCCCTACATAGACCGAATCCTTATCTAATTACCTGATACAAAGATCAGTTTCAACGCGATATCCACGCAATGCGGCCGTGCTCGCGACGCTATTAGACGATTATTTGCTTTTCATGTGTACATAAAGGTTTTATAAGTAGCAACTCTAGTCTAGAGTTGAAAAAAATGAGTTTTGCAGATAAAGTGGTGTTGGTGACAGGTGCTAGCTCCGGCATCGGCGCATCCACGGCGCGACTGTTTGCTAGAGAAGGCGCCCGTGTCTGTCTGGTGGGCAGGAAGCAGGACAAGCTCAGGAAAGTCGAAGAAGACTGCGCCAAACTCGGACCCGATCCCCTAGCCATCATCGCAGACGTATCCAACGACGACGATGCCAAAAGAATCGTCAAAACAACTATAGACACATTCGGGAGATTGGACGTACTGGTGAACAACGCTGGGATGGCCGCGTTCGGAACCCTCCTAGGAGGAAATGTGATGAATACGTACGACGCGGTTACTAATACAAATGTCCGGGCTGTCGTTAACATAACGTCATTAGCTACTCCACATTTAGTGGAGAGCAAAGGAAGTATCGTCAACATTTCTGCCGTAGGCGGAACGCATGCGCCGCCACCGCCATTTTTAGCGTATTCCATGTCGAAAGCAGCGTTGAATCATTTCACCAAGGGAGCTGCCCTGGAGCTCGCTTCAGCTGGAGTGAGAGTCAACGCGATCAGTCCAGGGCCTGTAAATACGGACATTATGGAAAATGCCGGCTTCCCTTCGACGTGGGAAAAGTTCGCAGAGAAAACAGCTTTAGGAAGATTCTCGGAGCCGGAAGAAATAGCAGAGTTGGTGTTATACCTGTCCAGTGAGAAAGCTAAGGGCATCACTGGGTCGAATTTCGTGTCTGATAATGGCTGGTTATTAAAAAAATAAGATTGTAAAAAACTTGATTCAGTAAAGATTTTCAGTATTTCTCTATCTATATCTCTTTTATTTTATCAGAGTGGTGATGATTCGGCAGTAATTGTGTGGAAATAGCGCGATAAATGTTGTTAGTGTGTTACAAAACTGACGTGGTGACGTAACTATGAGACATGATAACGACCCCTTTCAAGGCCACCGTAGCTGTACGTTTATACCTATCCCCTCAACATTTTATAGAAATATTATTTCATAACGCGATTTTGCCAATTCAATAAATGCATTATTGCTTCCAGCTCAGCCTTATCCAAGTCTGTGTTTATGTAAGTAAGTAATTGTATCTACCTACATATATTCAATAAAATCCACGCAGCTGCCAAAAAGTTGAAATTGAAAATACTTATTCCTGTTATCTACAAGTATCATAAGCCCACAATCTTGGTCATGGCCCTGTCCTTAGGTTACAATAGCACAGCCATTAGTTATACAATATTTTGTATCATTGTAGTCAAACAAGATTTTAATAAATAAATAAATAATACATACGTATATCGTGAATGTACTTTGATTATTACAATAGCAACGAGTTGTCTGCTAAAAATTGCTCTTTTGATAACGTAGGCAGAATGCTTTGTCTTATGAACTTATTATGTTTATCCTAATACTGATATTCTTATCAAGTTCGGAAATAGCTAACATTAGTATCAGATTTTTCGAGCTGCCTAAAAGCATCTGACGGAGCTCAGTGAATGACAATGACATTTTTATTAAGTGACAACAGTAATTATTATAGATAACGGTGTACAGGTTTCCTCAAGCTGTTAGCTGTTTTCTTTCATTAGAAACAAGTTGAATCAGATAAGATCACCTAACACCTGGAAAAGTCAGTGGCGGATTAACACATTTGCCGCCAGCAGTCTTCATATATTGCTGCCCCTACTGCGTTTACAAAATCTAAATATCATGATATAATTTGTCAGGATCGTAGCAAGAGGAAACCTATTGTATCTGCCTACCCTATGGGAAACAGGCGTGAAAATATGTATGTATGTATAATTTTTCAAAACTAAGAACCGACTTCACCCCCAAACTAGACAACCTATTTTCATAAAATGTCTATAGGACCACTTGATAAGTATAACCTTTCAAACAAAAAAAGAGTTTTCCAAATAGTTCCAGGCGTCTTTGAATAATCGGTGAAAATACATGAAAAAAAAAAGATCTCGATGAATTGATAACCTCCTCCTTTTAAGAAGTTGGTTAAAAAGCACCCGTGCCGTGCTGCCGTGATGCACGAAGGGGGATGGAGAGTGCAACTGGCCTAAAATTTGCCGCCTTAGGCTTCAGCCTACCCAGCCTATTAGTAAATCCGCCACTGAGAAAAGTGGTCAAATTCCTGCTTAGTACCTATATACCTTAGTACCTCTTGTTCTTCTGCGATATCAGTAGATAGAATACAGAAAGGATTATAAAAAACAAAAAACAGAATCACATCGCATTACTCTTTTCAAAAATGCTACTTGCAATCTTTATTTAATCTATACTATAATCTATACTATAATAAATAAAAGAGTAAAAAAAATGTGTCTGTACAATGAAAATTTTTCAAAAAAAAATATTTGGGGCGATGGAGATATAGTAATAGAGTAAGAAAATAAAAAAAAATGTCTGTCTGTTTGTCTGTTTGTCTGTTTGTCTGTTTGTACACGCTAATCTCCGGAAATACTGGACGGATTCGAATGAAACTTTTTTTGTTATATAGCTGTGAAGCCTGGGCAACATATAGGCTATAATTGATTTTGGAAAATGGAACACATGATGCAGAACTATAATGGTCCAGCTAAACTATAAGAAATATTAAAATGCCGCCTTAGCAAAAGTTGTTAAGTCTGATGAGAACTTTTTGTTGAGTTATAATACAATTGGCCAAGCGCGAGTCGGACGCGCGCGAAGGGTTCCGTACCATAATCTATGAAAAATCACGTTTGTAGTATGGGAGCCCCCCATAAATACTTATTTTATTCGATTTTTAGGGTTCCATAGGGTAGGGTAGAAACGGGACCATATTACTTAGACCTTCCGACTGTTTGTCTGTCTGTCTGTCACCAGGCTGTATCTCATGAACCATTATAGCTAGAAAGTTGAAATTTTTATAGATGATATTTTTTTGTTGCCGCTGAACAAAAACATACTAAATCTATCTATCTATACTATAATAAAAGAGTAAAAAAAATGTGTCTGTACGTTTTCAACGTACAGACACATTTTTTTTACAAAAAAAAGTTGTTTCGTCCGAAGAAAAACTTATAAGTTCAGTATTTGCGGACCTTCAGAGCAAAACACACCAGAAAAATTCTTGGTTACGTGAACGCGCCTTATTGACAACAAAAAATTAAAAATCAATTAATAAAGAACTTATGACGCAAATTATTATTGATTTCTTGGATAGTTTTGTTGACGACGCCACCAATTATCCAGTTGAGTTTCGTAATTCACTTGCAGCAAATGGACTCTCGGCTCACAAAATAAGTCTTAATGTCAAAGGGCCAATAATGCTGATGCGAAATTTGACTCCGCCGAAACTGTGTAACGGAACCCAACTTAGTGTCTCAGCACTGTATGCCGAAGTTCAGCGGCTGAATTTCAGCCAATGCATGCCTGCAATGTTATTTGCATTACTAGCTACACATAATGCCGAACTTCCGATGCTTTTGCCTGAATCGGACGCGTTCCCGCCGACGCCTCACCCGCCGCCGCCGCCGCCGCCGCCGCCGCTTCCGCTCCCGCTCCCGCTCCCGCTCCCGCTCCCGCTCCCGCTCCCACTCCCGCTCCCGTACCCGCTCCCGCTCCCGCTTCCGCTTCCGCCGCCGCCGCCACCGCCGCCGCCACCGCCGCTTCCGCCGCCGCCGCCTCTTCCGCCGACGCCTCCGCCTCCGCCGCCGCCGCCGCCGCCGCCGCCGCCACCGCCGCCGCTGCCGCTCCCGCTCCTGCTCCCGCTCCTGCCGCCACTACCGCCATCGCTCCCGCCGCCGTCGCAGCCGCCGCTGCCACCGCCGCCGCCGCCGCCGCTGCCGCCGCCACCGCCGCTTCCGCCGCCGCCGCCTCTTCCGCCGACGCCTCCGCCTCCGCCGCCGCCGCCGCCGCCGCCGCCGCCGCCACCGCCGCCGCTGCCGCTCCTGCTCCTGCTCCCGCTCCCGCTCCCGCTCCTGCCGCCACTACCGCCATCGCTCCCGCCGCCGTCGCAGACGCCGCTGCCGCCGCCGCCGCCGCCGCCGCCGCCGCTGCCGCTGCCGCCGCCGCTGCCGCCGCCGCCACTGCCGCCGCCACTACCACCGACGCCGCCGCCGCCACCGCCACTGCCGCCGCCGCTTCCGCCGACGCCGCCGCCGCCGCTTCCGCCGCCGCCGCCGCCTCCGCTGCCACCGCCACCGAAGCCTTTGCCGCCGCCGCCACTGCCGACGCCTCCGCCGCCGCCGCCGCCGCCGCCGCTGCCACTCCCGCTGCCGCTTCCGCTCCCGCTCGCGCTCACTCTCCCGTTTCCGCTTTCGCTCCCGTTCCCTCTTCCACTTCTATTCCCTCTTCCGCTCCCGTTTCCGTTCGCCGCAGACGCACCAAAGACGGAAGATTAAATTCTCATATCGGCACATCACTACTGTCCGGCGTTTCCACCGAACTTCAACGGCTGAACTTCAGCTTATTTAGTGTGTCATCCCCACCGAACTTTAAACACTGAACTTTAGCCGCTAAACTTCGGCATAGTCTGCTGAGACACTTAAAGTTTACTGTGAGTGGTGCCAGTGAAACTGTATTTATTCCGCGTATGCCACTCATCCCTAACAATTTTCCTTTTGAAAATACACAGTTCCATGTGTTTACTTGCTTTGCTATGAAAATAAGTCACAGTTTTAGAGGCTTAAAGCTGCTGATGTCGATCTAAGGACTGGTTTTTCGCATGGGCAACTTAATGTGGCTTTCTCCAGGGTTAGTAATACTTCAGCTCTTTTCATATTGGCTCCCGAAGGAAAGAATTAAAATAATATTGACTTTTAACTCCTAACACTGTAACAAGTACTTTCTTATCTCTCTCTTTCTTTCTCTCTCTCTCTCTCTCTCTCATTAGTTTTTATTTATATTAATACGCCGGAGTCATAAAGTCCACGCGAACGAAGTCGCGGGCATCAGCTAGTTTAAAATATAGATACATTAATTACATTTTATTAAGTGGGTTATTTATAGGAACGAAGTTCCTTACGGCAGGCTTGGAGGAGATAAGGATTTTGCTGCGCGACCGAACTGAAAAAAATGTGATAGTAAAACCGTAAGGATGACCTCGTTAAATAAAACCGTTAAATGAGACTTGCGCAGGCGCGACAGTCGTATACACAATTCTTTTGCAAATTGTGTCGATTCTACATTAGCCGAAGGAACTTCGTTCCTACCTGGTGTCCCACGACACCACATTTTTTTTTTATTATTTCAACAATCTTCCATTGTCACAAACGAAGTTAGAACCAGTTATACTTTTAGCTTTATCACTGCACAAGTACAAAACCAAAGCTGCAATTTCCTCAGGCTCAGAGCACTTTTTGAGAGCTGTTTTCTCCGCGAAATCATTCCACGACTTTTTGGAGCCGATGTTCTCTAAAAAGTCAGTTTTGACTGGACCCGGACTAATGGCGTTCACTCTGACGCCTACTTCTGATAACTCTAAAGCCGCTCCTTTAGTGAAATGATTTAATGCTGCTTTAGACATACAATATGCCAATAGCGGTGGCATAGGAGTGATCGTTCCAACAATACTTGATATATTAACAATACATCCTTTACTTTTGACAAAATGTAGTGTTGCTAAAGAGGTTAAGTTGACAATAGCGCGAATATTAGTATTGGTAACTTCATCGTATGTTTTCATCACGTCACCGCCTAAAAGAGACCCGAGAGCAGATGTTCCAGCATTGTTGACGAGTACATCCAATTTCCCAAACGTATCAATAGTCTTTTTGATAATAAGGTGCAAATCCTCATCGTTAGATACATCTGCGAAGATAACCAATGGGTTCAGTCCAATTTCAACGCAGGCTTGTTCAACTGTCTTCAGTTTAGCTTCGTTTCGGTCCACTTAAACTCATTACTGTGAATAAGTAACGAGTTTTCACACAAACCATGTTAAATATACCTATGTGTTATATAATACTTATATATATGGCACTTACATGTCGTGCTTTTATTTATGTTCGTATATAGGGTGACATCATTCAATTTGTTAGTATTACAGTAAGTTGTAACTATGCGCAGTTTACGCAGTCATGTGTTGCACAGATTAAGAGACCTTTAAACTAAGGGCCCGGCGAGAATAGCTTCAATATTTTTTTAAACCGACCTCACTACCAAACTACACAACCAATTTCGATAAAATTTCTACGGAACCACCTGAAAAGAATGCCCTTACAAATAAAAAAGAATTTTCCAAATCAGTCCAAGCATCTTCGAATATTATTAATAAAGCACGGGTTACTCACGTAGAGAGTCAGCTACTGGCCGACATGTTTCGACCTCATCCGGAGGTCTTCATCAGGGCGAATGTGACGCGCTCGTGCACAAAGCTGCTGCACGACACACTCTTCGTATAATTGGTAAACAACGTAAATAAAAAATCTAATCTGCACATGTCTATATGCCACAGTTTTGAGCATCTAGAACTACTATTATTCAAAATAACAAGCCAAGTGCGAGGCAGACTCACGCATGAAGGGTTCCGACATCTATAAAACCACGTGTTGTATGGAAGCCCCCTTAATTTGTTTTGTTTTTTATTAATTAATTATTTATTTTTAAAGTAAATATACAACTAAATATTCTGTCAATATTTCAAGCGTTATTAATATGGAGAAAAAAGCGGCAAAAACTCGCGTTTGGTATTTGTTGTATTAGCGGCAACAAAAATACATCATCTGTGACAATTTCAACTGTCTAGCTATCACGGTTCAGCCTTTGGTATACAGCCTGGTGACAGACAGACTAACGGACGGACAGTTGGGTACGGACACCTAAACATTAACAATATTTTGCGAAACCTCTTTTAGGAAGTTTTTTTTTCTCGTCCTTGATATTTCAATAAAGTCACACAAAATCATTAAATTTTTCATTAGTTATGGTATGCGTACCTTTATATCTTTATATACAGTGTGTTCGGACATGAATTAGCGGTAATTTAAGGACATGATGTCGTCATATATACGAACAACTTTTACTAAGGGAAAAATTACGAAATTTTGAAAAAAAAAATTGTTGCTCCATACATTTTTATGCGATAGGTATGCAATTACTATGGAGCAGCGATTTCTTTTTGCGATTTTCTAATTTTTCCCTTAGTAAAAGTTGTTCGTATAGATCAGTCTTTCCCAAAGTGGGCGATAACGCCCCCTTGTGGGCGCTGGAGGCTTTAAGGGGCCAGGGGCTAACGGGCCCAGAATAAAGCTGGGGGCGCTGATGTGATTTAAGCAATGAGTGATAACTTCAGCTATTTCATATTTTAAAATTAACTGAAATTAAAATCCTCTTACTACACAACATCCATTTATTAGTTCATATTTATATCCTTTTTTACTGTACAAATATAAACTAAAAATGTAATTAATATTTATTATTTTAATGCGTTCACAACGCTATTTAGCTATTTATATCGTTAAAGGAATCAAACACTGAAAAAATTTCGTGTTTTAAAGTTTCGCAGGTGAGGTCTCCACTTCCGATACTCTTTATTATTGTAAAATTGTATTATTATTGCAATTTTTTTATTTAAAATTAACAGTGTTGATTATTGTTATTTTTTATAAAAGATACTCTAATGTACTGGTGTATGTATTATTACTGCTCTCTCTTGTAAAAAGTCTAGTTTAGAATATAGGTTGAATTAAACTACAGGCAAGACAAATATGTGATTCAGGTTTTTATGGTGAAAAAAATGGGGGGCGCTACAAAATAACTGATTTTTTAAAGTGGGCGTTTGACAAAATAAGTTTGGGAACCTCTGGTATAGATGACGACTGCATGACCTTAAATTATCGCTAGTTCATGTCCGAAGACACTTTATATGGTTATGATAATGTTGTGATTTGACCTTACCCTCCTCAACATTTTTTTTTTCGGATCACGGCCTTTCTGCCCGGACATTTCTGTGCGGACATATTTTAAAAGGCTGAAACACTTAACGAACGGCTTTTTGTATGGGGGAAACCACTCGTTTAGTGTCTCAGCGTTACAAAAATGGCACTTCAGAACTGGGGGGTCCAACAGGGTTCGGACGGGTTAAATTAACCTAACCGAAATAATCTGTTATCAACCCCATCAAAAATGGGTACATATATTGAGATTTGACGACCTCCGTGGCGTAGTGGTTACCATGCTAGTCCGCCACCCAGAGGTCCCAGATTCGATCCCCGGTCAGGTCAAGTTGGGAAATGGCCCTTTTTCAAATTCTCCTGGGTCTTGGATGTTTATCTATATATGTATTTGTTATAAAATATAGTGTCGTTGAGTTAGTAACCCATAACACAAGTCTCGAACTTACTTTGGGGCTAGCTCAATCAGTGTTATTTGTCCCTATATATTTATTTTTTATATTTTGATTAACCAAAATAGCCTGTTAATCTATGATTGCAGTTAACTTTAACCGACTTGACATATACGTTTCTGCATGATACTACACTTTTTTCGTTCCTTGTCACTCGGTCACGGTACCTATATCTGCAAAAGCGCTTGCATGACTCAACCAAACGGCTGTGCATCACCGAAAACTTATTAATCTATTTAGATAACGGTTACTGTTACCTATATTTTTTTTAATAAATAAATATATAGGGACAATAACACTGATTGAGCTAGCCCCAAAGTAAGTTCACCTTTGAAAATGTGTTTACTGTGAAAATGAGTTTCTTTCGGCATTTCTTCTCAGCGTGGTCCTTACGAAGCGCTGGTATCGGTAGCTTTTCTTTAAAAATAAATTAAATTATATTATACTTCACACGTGACATAATTATACTTATTGACGTAAAAAGTGCCTGTAAAGGTCTAATTACTGAATAAACATTTGAATCTTTGAATCTTTGAATATTTTTTGGGTGGGTTAACCGAATCAAAGGATTAACCGATATAACCACGTTACCGTTATGACTGGGTTTTCCGAACAGTGGGTCCAAATAATCCTTGATGAGTATTACTGTCTGTTTGTTTATAAACAAACGTAGGAAGATTTATCCACTTATGAATTTAATGTAACACCTTGTATATTTAGAATTGTTTGAGCAATGACATACTTTATAAACCAAATACAGAAGATTCAATAAGAGGATATTGTGAAATATATTTTCAAAACATCTTTTGAGCAACTGTACAGTTTTGCTTTAACTTTATAAGTACCTACCTAAACATTTTTATTTACCAGGCGAAAAAAACTCCGACTTTCAAGCATTTACACCAATAAATTTTTTGAACAGCATAACCGATTTTTAAGAAAGAACCAATTTCTTATTTCTCAAAATGTTAACCCTTTCATTTAATAATCCACTCAGGCATATTTGCGTACTTTGGGTTGCTCAGGTTGGAGTATACAAAAATAAATTTGTCTCTCTCTAACTTAGGAAGTTTATCCCTTTCTATCAGTTTGTTTATGTATGAAACAATATTTCTTTGTTATCGAAGTCCGAGTTACATATGGGTACGTCATCTAGGCCCTCTCAGAATTTAGTGTATTCCCGGCCCTTGCCATAACTAAGCGTCGCAAATAGTTATAAAACACACCGTTCAATTATAATTGAAATAAATACTTAATGCTTTTTATATAATTTCGTCTTTCATTGGCTTCCATAATCCTACAGCTCATCCTTACTTTTACCCCTCATTATTTGAATGTTTTTTAATGAAAATCGGTTCTGCCTTTTAAAAGTTATTGGAGATGAACGCTGGTTTTTTTATAACATTTTTAGCAACAGCACATTCTCGTTGAAGTGCTTATAAGTGAAGAGTACAGGAGCAGTGCACGAGGGCTATTCCACTGCAAAGAGACAAGACAGTGTAAGACAGAGAGACGTTATATCTCCGAAACTGTTCACCGTTGCACTGGAAGATGCCTTCAAGCTTCTGGAATGGGAAGGATTGGAAATCAATGTCAATAGCGAGTATATCACTCACCTTCGATTTGCTGACGATATCGTGGTCATAGCCGAATCGATGGAAGACTTAAGTTAAGGGGCTACCTGAATTTTCCGGGGTCCAGTGCTGCCCCCATTTATATTAAATCATTTGAAAGAAAACGGAGATATCATTTAAAATTTTGTCTTGATCAGACCCTAGATACAGTTTAAAGAACGTGAAGCTTTTCTACACACAATTGCGAAAAACGACCACTTTCGGCGTATGTGCGTAGAAAAACTTCACGTTCTCACTTTAAACTGTAAACAGTAGTTCACAAAATGGTTTGAAGGGTTATCTAGAGCCTGGTCAAGACAAAATTTTAAATGATGTCTCCGTTTCCTAACAAATGATTTATTTCAAACGGGGGCAGCACTGGACCCCAAAAAATTCAGGTAGCCCCTTAAGAAGCTCCCAGACCTCAATCGAGTTTCCCAACAGGTGGGCCTTAAAATGAACATGGACAAAACGAAAGTAATGTTGAATGTCCATGTCGCGCCCCTACCTGTTTGTGTTGGAAGCTCTACCCTCGAAGTTGTAGACCAGTATAGATATACTGGTCTACATCTGGGTCAATTGATCCAGGCAGGAAGTTCCAGCTTCGAGGTCTTTCGACGAATCCGACTCGGCTGGACAACTTTCGATAAGCTACGCAGTGTCTTCTCGTCCAAAATACCTCAATGCCTCAAGACGAAAGTGTTTAATCAATGTGAGTCACCAGTGATGACTTATGGCTCTGAAACGTGGTCCCTTACTATGGGTCTCATAAGAAGGCTCAAGGTCGCTCAGCGCGCTATGGAGAGGGCTATGCTCGGTGTTTCCCTACGTGATCGAATCAGAAATGAGGAAATTCGTAGGAGAACAAAAGTCACTGACATAGAACAGCTAATTAGCTCGTTGGAGTGGCAGTGGGCGGAACACATAGCGCGACGAACAGATGGCCGGTGGGTCAAAAAGGTTCTGGATTGAGAGTTTATGTTATTCACAGTCACGACCTTTTTTATTATATGTTCACCGATTATAATATAGGGTATAAAGGGTATACTTACTTGTCAGATGGTCCCATGCAAATTTTTATCAAAAGCGGTTGTGCAGTTTGTGGGTGAAGTAGGTTTTTATATTGAAAAAAATAAAAAAAAAGTCATGTACAATGTGAGTACTTACAAATCCAACCAAAAACAGATTATTTTATGCAACAGTTGTATAAGAAGGTTCATAAAATGCGAGTGGCGCAAGTTACGATGCGAGCCTTGGCGAGCATTGTAAGGAGACGCCATCGAGCATTTTTTGACATACTTATACAACGTTGCATACAATACTTTTTCCACGACTACATTTACTAAAATAAATACAAAAATAAACAAAGAAAAGTACGAAATACTACCATATGTTTGGTAGATACTAGGTATCTATGGAAGACTTAATTTTTTTTATTGACGTCTTTCTAGTGACCAAAAGTGCCACAACTATCATTTTTGGAGTCACTTAAACGAATGTTTTTCATACAAAAAACCGTTTGTTCAGTGACTCCACGTTTGAAAAATGGCACCATATGTGAAAATAATGATTTTATTATGTTGGCAGTATGGTAGATCTAAAGAAAAAAAGTTGTAGGTCTATGGCTATGAGTATCGTTTTGGCGAAATAACGACACATGTGCTATTATATTAGGAATAGACTATAGACTTTTCTGAAATCATAAAATCTATGTTCTTATATTAGTGTTCGGGGCCATTTAAAAGACAGATAACAGTACAGGAGTAGAAAAAATATTTTATTGCGTCATCGTCACCTAAAACAAGATTATTTTAACTCCGCATTTATTTAACTAATAACATCCCGTTGTCAGACACGTAATTCGAGCCCGTTATTCCCCTCGCCTTTTCACTGGCCAAGAACAGGATCAGGTCTGCTATCTCCTCTGGACCAGACACCCTGTTGTTCAACGCTGTGACAGCTCCGATTTCCTTAAGACCGTCCTTCATACCGGCGTTGTCGAATATATCAGTATACACAGGCCCCGGACTGACTATATTAACTCTGACTCCATGAGCGGCGAGCTCCAAAGCCGTAGCCCGGGAGAAATGACTCAGAGCAGCTTTGGACGTGCAGTAGGTACCCATGTCGACATTGTTTATGGTTAATCCAGAAATGCTTGATATGTTCACGATGTTGCCTTTGGTTTTAACCAGGTAGGGTGCAGCTAAAGTTGTGAGCTTGACCACGGATCGCACGTTCACGTTCATGACTTCATCGTATATCTCCGACGCTGTTCCATCTAGAATCCTCCCCAATCGCACAATTCCAGCATTGTTGACCAAGACATCGAGTTTCTTGAATTTTGCGACTGTGTCTTTAACTATTCTTTGTACATCGTCCTCGTTGGCTACGTCAGCCTTGATAACCAAGGGTTTGTTTCCGACTTTAGCGCACTCTAGTTCGACCTTTTTAAGTTTGGTTTCATTTCTGGCTACCATGACCACGTCAGCGCCTTCCTTGGCGAAGAGGAGAGCAGTAGCGGCCCCTATGCCGGAGCTGGCACCCGTCACCAACACTACTTTATTTTTGAAACTCATTTTACGCAATCAAGAGGTCTAGAGGTTTCTGCTACAGATAGGCGACTGAAGTTCACAAGTATAATTGTTAATTAACTGATAAGGAATGAATACGAGCGACACACAGCTGCACAAAATCTTAATCTACAAAGAACCACTCTGTGACTGGAATAGTAATGTGCGTGTGCTTGTATACTAGTGTGTGTAACTTAATGAAGAGACATATGGGTTATCCAGGGTCTGATCAAGACCAAATTTTAAATGATATCTCCGTTTCTTTTCAAATGATTTATTTCAAATGGGGGCAGCACTGGACAGTTAAAACTTTAGTGAACAGAATATACGTACGAATAGTTGCTCAGTTTTGATTACACATGTTCGCGGCGTAATTAGTTAGCTGGGTGGTTTGTTTGTGTTTGTTTATAAAGCTTTATTGTACATAAAAAAGAACACAGTTACAAATAAGAAAAGTAAACATACAACAGCGGACTTTTCCCGTATTAGGGATCTCTTCTAGTCAGTTATAGTCAACCGGCCAGTTTAGATGACTCTGCAAGAACGAGTCTGCTGTTGGTGGCTGTTCTGCCCCGTAGCACAGAATAAGTACTAGTACTCACGTACAGAAGTCTTACTCAGAAAAGAAATTCAAAACAATATCTACTTAATGTGATTAGCGCTATGATTTAATTTAGCTCGCGTCAGAACTCCTCACCTCTTCGTTTAGATACCTAGACATCCATTGCAAGCCAATTTAATTCTTATTACTCTGGACAAACGATTCATGTAACTGAATTTTGCCCTTCGAAGTGATCACCGCGCATAGTAATATCTATCTATATACAGGATTACTAGTAAGTAGACCTGATCCATTCAGGAGGTGATAGTAGGGGTCAGTACAAACAAATTTTACAAACAAGTATGTTTACTCTAAAGGTTTTTGTTAAAAAAAGTCACCTTGGGATCGATACTTATTTTTTTTCCTTTTGCAAGTCTTTTTTGTAGATTTTTCTGTAGTTTTAGGTAGAGAATTAATCATTTTACATTAATAAAAAACTACCGGAATAATGGAAAATATTGAAGTAATTTTTTCGAAAACCTCGATCTTGTTGAAAGTTCTACCTTCCTAGGAATTACGATCGACTCGAAACTTCAGTGGGGCGCTCATATATCTAAACTTTCAAATAAGCTTAGCTCTGCGGCTTATGCTGTTAAGAGAATAAGACAATTGACAGATGTAGCAACTGCTAGACTAGTGTACTTTAGTAACTTTCATAGTTTAATGTCATACGGCATACTGCTATGGGGGAGTGCAGCCGATATTCAGACTATTTCCATTTTACAAAAAAGGGCAATTAGGTAGAAATAGGTATACTAACCTTACCATCACAGTATATATTTGAAAACATACTGTATGTAAGGAAAAATATTTCCTCATACAATAAAGTAAGCGATTTTACCGTCAGAAACTTACGCAATAAGAGTGACTTTGTTGCCCCGTATTATAGGCTCAAAACAGTTAGTAAAACGTTTATGGGGAACGGTATACTTTTTTATAATAAACTGCCACAATCGGTCCTTGATATGCCTGACAAAAATTTTAAAGCTTATGTAAAAAAGGTACTCTTTGAGAAGGCTTATTATAGGACCGATGACTATCTTAAAGACAACAAAGTCATAATCTGGTACATTAGGTACATACTGAATTTACAACTTGATTTGACATTATTTCAAAATTTCGACATGAAAAAATTAATTTAAATTATGACAACAAACAATGTATACTCTGTCCACATATCAACTATAAATATTAATTTCATTGTGAGTTGACGTCCTTGGAGAAAATGCTGCAGTGCAGTTTGTTACCGCTTCTTCTGCACTAGCGCTTTGGAGGCGGCAGTAAACTAAAATTGTTGACGTCAAAAAGTTACTTAGAGCTACTAAGTAACTTTTTAACGTCAACAATTATTGTGCAATAAAACAAAGTGACGATTATTAAGAGATATTATAAATATCCTATGATAATAAAGATATATTTGAATAGAATTGAAAAACAGAATTTTAATTTGAATTCTGGCGAAGTTTTTTTAAAATTAATATATTCACAAAAATATCTCCCTACATTCTTATGTGCAGATTATTTTAAAAACATCTACATTTAACTAGCTATCCAAAAAGGTACAACACTTAGGCTAACTGAACATTCTTATTAAAAAAATCGACAAACGGGCCAAGGTAGTCGATACCAAAGTAACGGTAATTCAAGGTTAAGGTAAAATTAATCAGTACAAAAAAAAATATGTTTATTGACGATTCACACGATTCACACGATCTTTTAATTCATTTTCTACGTGGCCACCTCTATTCGCAGACCACTCTTCACCACCCTACTAGCATAACTCGAAATGGGTTAACATTCACACATAACCTTATAGTAAAATTTGTTTGTACTGACCCCTACTATCACCTCCTGAAAGATCAGGTCTACTTACCAGCAATCTTGTATATAAAAGCGAAAATCACTCACTCAATCATCACGAAATCTCGAAAACTACGAAGCCAATGAAGATATTTGGCAGGAAGGTAGATTGTGACTATGGCATTTATACTTCATCATCATCATTTCAGCCCAGGTTGCTAATATTTTCTTTCCAGTTCATAATTTTAGTGTCTAGAAAGACCTTTAAACTATTTTATGAATAACCTTTGAAATTATTACTAATAGTCCGTCTGGTTTTAAAACTGTTTTTCATCGATCACCAATGCGTCGTATGGTGGAGTCACACAATAAATTGTTTAACGAAAATATATAATAGATATATTCGCAGACAAGCTATGTGAATATAAGAAATCCATTTTTATAGTATTAAGAGAACTAGATATGAAGCCTTGAAATTAATTATTCACTCAATCATTTATTTTCTGTCTTGTAAATTTGCTATTTGTTCCTTTAATGTTTTATTGATAATCTTTTCAAATATTCTTTCTCATCGTTTATCCGATTTATAAGTACTTCTAGTGGCAACTTCTTTTCTTTTATAGTACATACGCATATAATATAAGTTGTGAATAACGTTGTGGGTAATGTAATTAATAACAAATATACAATGACCCTTTTAATTAAGTACAAATATTTTAAGGGGCGATTCAGTCCATCATTTTGAACAACTTTTCCCAATAAATATAAATATAGGGACAAATAACACTGATTGAGCTAGCCCCAAAGTAAGTTCGAGACTTGTGTTATGGGATACTAACTCAACGATACTATATTTTCTAACAAATACTTAAATAACTAAACATCCAAAACCCAGGACAATTTGAAAAAGGCCATTTTCCAACTTGCCCTGACCGGGGATCGAAACCGGGACCTCTGGGTGGCGGACTAGCATGGTGACCACTACGCCACGGAGGTCGTCAAAACAAATGTACACAGAAATACGAAAAAAAAATTTAGGTTCTCATACAAATCGAAGTAGTCACATGATATAGTTAGTATGAAAAATGCAAAAAAAAAATTGCGTATTTCGATAAACATTTATTAGGAAAGTTGTTCAAAATAATGGACTAAATCACACCTTAAAATATTTGTAGATACTTAATTTAAAAGGACATTGTATATTCAATATTGTATCTGTAAGATAACTAATACACTATTATGTAACTGTTTGTTATTCCGTGATAAAATAAAAAATATTCCAATCGGGATAAGGACGAGATATGTATGTATGTATGTATATATATGATTACGTCATCATTATCACCATTTCAGCCGCATAACGTCCACCGCTGGACAGACGCCTCTCCCAAGGATTTCCAAAATGACCGATCAAGAGCGGCCTGCATCCTGCACTTTCCAGCGACCTTGGTCAGGTCGTCTGACCACCTTTTGCATGGGTGTCCTACGATAAAGTGACTAGTTACAACTTTAACATAATTTGATAATGTTTTTTATTTTTTCTACTCCTGTACTGTTATCTGTATTTTAAATGGTCCCGAATACTAATATAAAAACATAGATTATATGATTTCAGAAAAGTCTATAGTCTATTCCTAATATAATAGCACATTATGTCGTTATTTCGCCAAAACGATACTCCTGGCCATAGACCCATAACTTGTTTTATTTAGATCTACTATACTGCCAACATAATAAAATCGTTATTTTAACATATGGTGCCATTTTTCAAACGTAGAGTCACTGAACAAACGGTTTTTTGTATGAAAAGAAACATTCGTTTAAGTGACTCCATGTTTAAAAAATGGCACTGTTGGTCACTCGGAAGACGTCAATAAAAAAAATTAAGTCTTCCATAGATACCTAGTATCTAGCAAACATATGGTATTATTTCATACTTTTCTTTGTTTATTTTTGGATTTATTTTAGTAAATGTAGTCGTAGAAAAAGTATTGTATGCAACGTTGTATAAGTATGTCAAAAAATGCTCGATGGCGTCTCCTTACGATGCTCAAGGCTCGCATCGTAACTTGCGCCACTCGCATTTTATGAACCTTCTTATACAACTGTTGCATAAAATACTATAATATTATTTATAAGCATTCCAAAGTCGTGCTTTTAAAATATTGGTAGATACTTATTTTCGTCTACAGCTCATGGGTTACCCTTTCAACATTAGACAATTAATTACATAATTTAATTACAGTACCTGTGGAAAAGTGAAACGACAACTTTGTTATCATAAATGAAGGTCGAAAAAGGTCGTTAGCTGCATACATTTATACCTTACAGGTTTACAAGGTTGCAGCGGTGCTTGGAAGGTTGAGAAATCGCGCCCATTACCTTCAGTTTAATTCTAGAGATCGTTCAATTTAGTGCCCTACTATATACTTTAGTTACTCTGCAAATAGGTTTTATTTTTTAACTTGTGAAGTTAACAAACTTTTTAAAATCTGTATAATCTCTTTCTAAAACTCCTAATCCTAATTTTCTCAAAAACTTAACTCTTTTAAGAAAAAAACCAACCAGGCTAATATACAAATTAAAGTGTGGCTATCACTGGAAGAACAATCAACCGGGTGTATAAGGCTCAACTTCGTAAAGAAGTAGATATAATGCCGTCAAACGTAAGTTTCCTGAACAAAGTGGTGATAGTGACGGGTGCCGGGTCGGGAATAGGAGCGGCGACTGCTGAGCTATTTGCTAAAGAGGGAGCTAGTGTTGTGGCTGTGGACTTAGACGGAGAAGCGTTGCGGAGAGTCGCACAGCGTTGCAACGAATATTCAACGCGCAACGGAAACACTTCCAACGGAAATGGAGACATTGGCAATGAAAACGGAATTTCTGGCAACGGAGACAACGCCGACGCTACGCACAACGGCATCACATCTCAGGAAAACAATGCAACTGTTAATAGGAAGACAATAACCATTATAGCTAATGTAGCAAAAGACGATGACGCTAAACTCATCATAGAACGAACAATACAAACATTCGGCAACTTAGACGTCCTTGTAAACTGTGCCGGCATCTATCGAGACGGTACCATCTGCGATGGTTCCTTGATGAAAACTTACGACGATGTCCTGAACGTAAACCTTCGAGCGGTCGTCCAACTGACTACTCTAGCTGCACCTTATCTAATAAAGAGTAAAGGAAATGTAGTTAACTTATCTAGCATAAAAGCAATGGCTATCAGTACGTCATATGCGTACGATATTTCGAAAGTTGGCATTGAACATTTTACAAGGCGAGCGGCGTTTGAATTGGGGCCTTTAGGTGTTAGAGTGAATGCGGTACGACCTGGGCCTGTGAGAACCAATATTATTAAGAATTCAGGAGTTGACATCGACATTGAGGGATGGACGGCCATGACAGCGTTGGACAGGATGTCAGCGCCTGAAGAAATAGCTGAGCATATCTTGTTTCTGTCTAAAGCGAAGGGTGTGACTGGGTCAGTTTTCACCCACGATAATGGTACGCTTGTTAAATATTGTGCTTCTTGAAAAAGGCATAACTATTTCTAATACTGTAAGGTGAATTGGTTTTATGGTTTTATATTCGTCTTAGATATATTCAGTGCCGGATTAAGCCTGCCTTACCTAGGATTTTAAATTAATCAAGTTAGTATGTAGATAAAACATAATTGTTGCTTTTCTACATTTAATATGGGTAAATTTAGAAACAATAGGTACTGTTTTAATAAATTTTAAAAATAATAATATGTCAATTTCTTTGAGTGTATCGAAATATACTCAAAGAAATTGACTATAACAGTATTATTTCTAATTTTTTTTTTCTTTTTATTATTGATACCAATATTTATCTATTTGCCGATTTTCTCTCTTTTGTAGCGATGTGTAGGTAGTCCTTATTTAAAAATAAAACGCGGGCCCTCTTTGCGCAAGGCCCGTAGCAATTGCTACTCTTGCTCCTAGGCTAATCGGGACTGGATATATTTATAGAAATGTACTTAGTTTCTTTCCGATGGACTATGGAGCTAAAAGGTTCTCGAGTGGCGGCCACATACTGGCAAGCGAAGTGTAGGACACCCATTTACAAGGTTAGGCGACTTGACCACCGCGTTGCGTCCACGAGTGGGCATCGCGACGACTTGACATAAGTCAATACATCAACTCGCCGCGATGATACCGCCCTGTGGAGGTTGGTACAAGCATGAGTATCGCCGCGAAGAACTTGCCTGTGGAGGCAACATCCAAGGTCGCTAGAAATTGCTCGATACAGGCCGCTTTAGATCGGAAGTCCAGCTCTGGACATAATGCTTTTAAAAGATGGTTAATTAGTTCTGTTTCATAAAAGGGCGACATACTTAGGTACATTAGTAATTTACGCCGCTGCGTAGGTACCTACCTAATTTCGCGGAAAATGTTATACAATACAAACCATTAGTGCTAGTGAAAAAAGATTTTGTCGGCTTGAGAATCTTTATTTGGCCGCTTTAGATATGTAAGTTTTATGGTATATATTATGTTATGTATACACTCAACTGCAGTATGTGATTTTTCAGTAATAACAATGTTGATTTTATATTCAAAGACTATTCGAGGTATCCCGTTACCAAAAGCTAATAACTATCTAGCACATATCGGGCACAAAGAGTAGTGATATTTTAGTGGGCCTATAATAATAATATAATAATAAAAATTCTTTATTCAAGTAATTAAAACTCATAAATTTGTTATTGCAATCTGTAATTTTAATTTTCTTTTTTAATATCTTTTATCAAAGTACCTACATAGATTTAATTTTGATAGTTTAAATTTTCCGCATCATACAAAAATAAAATATTTTATTTTTATTGCAATAAAATTATTAAAACCTTATGTTATTTTCTTCTTGTTACCTACTTATAAAAAGTATTTTATTGATTTAAAAGCATTACAATGCTCAAAACAATACCTACCTAACCTATCTAAATTGAAAATTGTGATGAAAAGTTTTCGACATAGGTATGTTGTATGTAGGTATGCTATACATTAAGAGTCCCTTTACCGTAGACAAAATCAGGCTTTCCCATACAAACGTAGTCTATTTTTTATTTTGAGACGACTTGTCAGATATGAGCGAAATTATGTCATTTCAAAGAAATTGCATATATTTAGGCATACCTATAACTAGTTTTCACAGTCAAAATATGTACTTAAAAGAGAATATAGTGTATCATATCATATTTGACCATCAGTATGGAAAACTTCTACACCCTTTATTTCCTTTTCAGTTCATAATTTTTCTGTGGAAACCAATTACTTATAGCCTAGGTAATTGCAATTTCTTTAAAATTACATTTTTTTTTACGAAACCTGAAATGTCATTTCAAAATAAAACGTAGATTACGTTTGTATGGAAAAGTCTAGGGTAAGGGGATTCTTAAGTATGTAATTTGTAATATTCACTATTACACAAATATTGTCTCCAAATATTGTTTTAATCGGTTATGAAAAGAATAAACAAACACTTAACTCATCCATCACATTTGTTAAATAAATAATATATCTACGGAATCCTCATGATATTATAATTAAACAACGAATGATGCCAACCACACGGATTTGAAGAGTACCTATAATGGTGCAAGTTAACTCAATCATATTACTCAAGGAAGCATTTTTCACGTTTCTATAGAAGTACAGCAACCTTTAGTAATAATAGTTGACCTTTTGGAACTAAGGACCTTAAGGCCGTGCTTAATTAAGGCTACAATTTATATTCTTAAGCGGTTAAACGGTGCTTAGTTACATACAAGGATACCTCATAAGCAGCCTAAAGTGGCAAAATGCACTTCAAACTTCTGATAGTGTAACCAAATGGCGCTGGAATGAACTATTCTAAAAGCAAACGCAGTACTTGGTCCGTTACTGCCACTATAGAGCTGCAGACTGTTGCGAACGCAAATATGCAACTAGTTACTGCTTTGTAAACTCTTAAGCCGGGTCCAGACGGGTGTAACGTGTAATGTAAGATTACGTGAAATTTTGCGTCAACAGTGTGGACGTCACGCGAACGCAATGCGAATCATGTGCTCGAATCTTGTTTTTTGAGCTGTTCAAATCCGTTTCTACGAACATGCCGAATAGGAAAGTCGTGTAGCTGGTACTACTTTTGATTGTGTGTATTTGATAACTGAAGATCAAGAGAAACAACCAAGCAAACTAATCATTTTGTTCTTGCACTATCTTCTACATATCTTCCCATCATAATGAAAGAGACAATATCACGCCAAAGATCACTTTTCAGATTTTTTAAAAGAGGAAGGAAAGGAACAGCGCGAGCGTTTCACGTAATTCTTGTAATGCCGTCCACACACAGAATTCGCGTTTAGCCGGGTCCAGACGAGTGTAACGTGTAATGTAAGCCACCGTGTAATGTAACAGGAATTCTGCGAGTGGACGGCACTACGAGCATTACTTGTAACGCTCGCGCCGGCGCTCGCGCTGATCCATCGGCTGTCGGTTTTTTGCGCGAACACAAAGGCGCTCGCAGTGCTCGTTTGGACGGCGTTCGTGACAGGTTTGTTGTGTGGACGTTCATGATGTGGAGTGACGAACAATCGCTTGAACTTACAAGTTTATATAAAGTAAAACCTGTTATTTGGGATTCAAAAAACCCAGATATCTTTTAAAAAATCTGAAAAGTGATCTTTGGCGTGATATTTGCTCTTTCATTATGATTGGAAGATATGTAGAAGATAGTGCTAGAACAAAATGATTAGTTGCTTGGTAGTTTCTTTTGATCTTAAGTTATCAAATACACACAATCAAAAGTAGTTAGTACCAGCTAAACGACTTTCCTATTCGGCATGTTCGTAGAAACGTATTGGAACAGCTCAAAAAACAAGATTCGCGTACATGATTCGCATTGCGTTCGCGTGCCGTCCACACTGTTGATGCAAAATTTCACGTAATCTAACATTACACGTTACACCCGTCTGGACCCGGCATTACCTTACTCGTTACATTACAATACACGTTACACCCGTCTGGACCCGGCTTTAGGGCGTCATTATGAACTTGAAAACTATAAGATAAGCTGCAATTTCCACTAATGTGTTAGTTGGGATACTTAGTTCAAAGCAACGAATAATACCTTACGTCATCTATGTAAATATTGATAGCTCAATATCGCATAGAAACATTTGATAACCCTTAGTATAATTCTATATATTTTTATTAGAGATGGGCCGAGTACTCGGTTGATACTCGGTACTCGGCGTACTCGGCGGGTTTTTTAATAATCGTACTCGGCCGAATAACTCGGTTTGAATGCCGAGTGTACTTTGTTTAAGAAAGCAATATATTTAGGTATTTCCATTCCCATACTCGGGATCTTTTACGTGAAGTCATTATGTCAAACAGTTCAATTATTTATCTACTATGACGCGCAACATGACGTGTTTGTTTGCAAACAATCAAGCGACTGGTAGTTGAAAGGCGTGAGCGTCTCGACCGGCGCGCGAGCCTGTTTGTACTGGTTTACGCGCGCGAAATGGGAATTCGATTGAAACGAGTTACTCGCCAGAGAACTCTGTTAAAAATAATTGAGCCGAGTAAAACTCGGTACTCGTTACTCGGCAAAAGTGTTACTCGGCGCATCTCTAATTTTTATCAACTGTTTTAAAACATAATCAATTAAGTAGACTTCAATATCAGCCAGTTGTAAAAATGCTTTTCACGGGTAAAGTTGTTCTAATAACGGGCGCAGCGTCCGGCATAGGCGCGTCCTGCGCTGAACTGTTCTCCAGAGAGGGTGCCACTGTGGTTACCGTCGACAAAGATCCTCAAGGGCTGCGTCAGACCGTTGATACTTGCAGAAATCCAACTCTACAAATCGTTGCAGACGTTTCCAAAGATGACGATGTCCAACGCGTCGTCACCGAAACAGTTGACAAATTCGGGAAACTGGACGTGCTAATTAACAGCGCGGGACTAATTAGACTCGGAAACATCCTTGATGGAAACCTGGTAACAGCTTATGACAACCTTATCGATGTTAATTTGCGAGCAGTGATGCAAATGACGATGGTAGCTGCCCCGCATTTGATTAAAAGTAAAGGGAATGTCGTGAACATTGCTAGTATCTTTGCTACTAAGAAACCTATGGTGGACTACTTACCGTACTGTATTTCTAAAGCTGGGATCGTCAGATTTACTCAAGGTATGAATAAAGTAAATACAAAAGAAATTTATCGTAAAGGTTAACTGGTAGACAATGCTATTAGGATTAAGTCCGCTTTCTGTACCATTTTGGGTTGGACTACATCTATTAATAATTAAATGATTAAGTAAGTATTACAAGTAATGCTTCTATCGCTTTTACGATATCCAGGGGAAGAATTGGAGTAGTCCTTTTATGTAAGCGCACGGTAGTGCGCAGGCCAAGTTCCAGCAACAGGCCGCGCGCATGCCGTGCACTATTTACACGAACCGTTTCGACCCACTTTTGACCCCCTGTAGCTCAGTGCCTATTGCAAGTACAGAGATAAAATTGTACCTACGTAGTCATATACTAGTACTAAACCAGAATGCCAAATTTCATAGATATAGCTTCAGTAGATCTTGAAATATGACCCTGTGAAAATAGCTAATTTTGGCACTGACTGACTCACTGACCGGTAATCAAAACCTCTAGGCCACTTCCAATTGTCCTACCGTTATGAAATTTGGCACGCAGGTCGTGTTTTACATGTAGATTAACAAAAAATAAGAAATTTAAGAAATCGGTCAAGCGTGAGTTGGCTCAATCGAATATCGAATTTGTAATAAAAATATTTATGAACCAGTGATACAATAAGAATACGATGAAGTGGGGGGAGGAGGAGAGAGGGAGGGGGTATAAAATATTGTCGTGTATACAAAATACACACTGTATAGCTTATTATTAAATACTGCTTACCTAAAAAATCAGGCTTCTATTTTTATAAATTACTTTCGATAGATGGCGCTAGCGGTATAATTGAATCGCGATATTGTTTTTACGCGGGCGTGGCACAAAAAGACAGAAATAGGTACGATTTCTTGAAAAAAAAGTATTGTGATCCCACTAAAAACATTGATTGAACTTGGCAGGTTAATTTAATTATGTAAATAGGTTAATTTAATTATATATAAATAATAAATTTAATTCTACAATTAATCAAGTGTTACGTACAGCATATGTTGGAATAGGATTACGTACAGCATATGTTGGAATAGGATATAGCGATAGGATTGAGGGAATTCAGAGACGCTTCTTGAAAATCCTGAGCTATAGACGTGGTGTGGGCCGAACGCTTTCTTCCTATAACAAGCGCATAGAATATTTCCATGTAACCTCACTTAGTGTACGCCGCGATAACATTAATCTTGTATTACTGTACAAAATAATCCATGGTCTTCTCGACTCTCCTAGCCTTCTTTCTTTACTTAACTTTAATACGCGTTTTAGGTCTCGAAATCGTAAATATAATACATTCACCCTACAGGTTTACTCGAATAACACATCTTTTTATAATCCCATGGTCAGAATGTGTCGCCAATACAATGAAGTCCTAGTCTCTAACAGGGACGTTGATATCTTTAACTTTTCGCTGTACAAGTTTCGGCGGCAAATACTAATACACCTAGAAGTAAGTAACTAACATGCTTTTGTAATTATTTAATTTCTGTTTTGATTTGTTTTGTTGCAATTATCTATCACTTTTTATTCTTGTATTTATAGTGTACCCTAGCTTCTGATTTTGTAACTAATGTAGCTTTTAGGCATACTTGTTTTAGGATTGCAGACTAGACCGGCTCTTATATTTGTATGATTAATTTATTTCTCTTTTTGTGTCTGTAATCTGTTAAGTGTGCTAATAAATAAATAATAATAATAATTGTTGGAATTATTTTTGATATTATTAGGCATACATACTCTAACCGCAATGTAAACATATATAATATGATTGCACTATTTAAATATTCAGTCGTAAAATAAAATTCATACTAGAAACGCGTATTTCCTTGCACTATACCTGCTGCGCCAAAGTAAACCTTACTACAATCAACATAATGGTCACATCTTGCCGGATTAACTACCAGTGGATTTGCTACCTGAGTTGACCCTCTCCGCGCGAACAATAGGACCGCATTCCATTGCTGATAAGGACGAGTGCGATTTACTTGTTTGTGCACAATTATAGACTTTTTAACGGAGTGCGTAATAGATGCAACTGCATTACAAACTTTGTTTATTTTGGTGTTTGTGATTGTTGGGACGATTCGTACGGGAAATAATGGCTTCGCTGGAACAAATCATTAGTGTACTTGAAGATACAGGGAATTTACTTAAAAAAGCTCAAAGTAATCTCAAGAAATGTCCCAAACAACGTTTTACAAAAGGTTATATAGAAGCAAGATTGCGATGCACTGAAGAGTATTGGCAAACTTTTAAGAAATCACACGAAGATCTGATTCGAGCTACAACTAAGGATCAGCGCGCCGCATTACCATATATTTTGAAGGAAGAATATTACGTCCACGAGGAATTATATCTGTGTATGCAAGCTGATCTCCAAGACATGCTGTCGACGATCACACCTACCAGTTCAAGATCGCCTTTAGCACGCAGCCATGGTACATCGAACGATCAACCCGTAAAACTGCCAAAAATCGAAATTTCAGTGTTTTCTGGAAATTACGAAGATTTTCCAGCCTTTCAAGATCTTTATACCTCATTAGTACACAATAATACAACACTCAGCAACGTACAAAAATTACACTACTTGAAGACTAGCGTGAGCGGCGAAGCAGCCAACCTATTGAAACATATACAAGTTACAGATAGCAATTATACACTAGCTTGGGATACGTTGAAACACAGATACGGTAACAAACGATTGATAGTTAACTCTTTGCTCAAACGATTATTTACACAAAAGAAACTCAATGTTCAGTCTGCCAGTCAAATTAAATCTTTGTTGGATACAACGTCCGAATGTTTACATAGCCTGAAAAACCTCGATATTTGCACAGATTCCTGGGATCCTATAATTATTTTTCTGGTCGTGCAGAAAATGGACTCGGAGTCACATAAGGATTGGGAGGCCCTTGCCTACAAGGACAACTCGGAAGAATTACCTTCGTGGGCAGACCTTAAGAAATTTTTAGAGAATACTTTTCGTACACTGGAGATGGTATCACAGCCATCAACCTACAAGGAGCGAACTATCAAAGAAAGGACTTTACATATTGCTACAGAAAATAAATCGTGTATAATGTGCAAGGAAAACCACTATTTGTGTCATTGCAAGGAATTCTCCAAGATGCAGCCTACAGAGCGATGCGATTTCGTAAAAACCAACAGGTTGTGTTACAATTGTTTAGTACCAGGGCATTCCATGAATAAGTGTCGTATCCGGATGTCCTGTCGTGTGTGTCACAAGCGCCACCACACTCTTCTGCATACACCTAACCAGGCAGATACGCCGGCTTCTTCGTGTTCTATACAACCGACAGTATCTGCACTATCCAATGTAGAAGAGAATGAGGAACTGCGAGTTAATACAATGGTGGCGTCGCAATCTTACAGTACTAGACAAGCACTATTGGCGACTGCATTGGTTGACGTGCGAAGTGACAAAGGCCGCACCATTACACTTAGAGCGCTGATAGATCCCGGATCGCAAGCATCTTTCATTAGTGAGAAGGCGACTCAATTCCTGAAACTTACTAGGAGGCCAGCAAAAAGAAGCATATTAGGAGTGGGATCCACGAAAACGACTATCAATCATGCAGTTCAGTTGAACATTATTTCAAGAAGTGTGACAAATTATAACTTACCTATTGATGCATTTGTCATGTCCAAACAGCTGACTACGAGAATACCCACGAAAGCTATTTCATTTACAAGATGGCCACACATACAAAAGTTACAATTGGCCGATCCTACTTACTGCACTCCAGGCTCTATTGATTTACTCATCGGTGTCAAGGTATATGCTGATTTATTGTTGCCAGATTTGATCAAGGGTCCGCCGGGTACACCATGTGCTCAAAATACTAAACTCGGCTGGATTCTATTTGGAGATATCAATTCATCCGTAGATAATTCTCAAGAGTGTTCTTTTGTCGTCATGCATCACCAAGTAGATCTGGATGAAATTCTGAAAAGCATTTGGGAAATCGACGTAGACAGCAAAAGAAAATATACTAAAGAAGAAAAAAAATGCGAGGAAATTTACGAAAAGAATTATACAAGGAATGAAGAAGGGCGATACATTGTAAAACTACCTTTTAACACGACAAATCCTAAATCTCCAGATGGCAATACAAGAGAAAGAGCCTAACATAGATTTCAATTACTGGAGAAAAGATTCGATAAGACGCCAGGTTTAAGAGAAGTTTATACAAAAGTGATTGAAGAATACAAAGAAATGAAACACACAGAAGAAGTGCCCGCTGAAGAAATACATACAAAAAGATCAGTATACATACCTCATCTTGCCGTAATTCGTGAGGATAAGGAGACTACTACCACGCGCGTCGTGTTTGACGCATCGTCCAAAGGCTCAAATGGAGTTTCACTGAACGATGAACTTTTGCTGGGACCGTTGTTACAAAGTGACCTCAGAAGCTTGATAATGAGATGGCGAATGCATGCAATTTGCTTTCTTTCAGACATCGAGAAGATGTATCGTATGATATTAGTAACCAAAGAAGATGCAAATTATCAAAGATTCTTGTGGAGGGATCACCCCAATGAACCTATCAAGGACTATAGATTGCTAACGGTCACATTTGGAACAGCATCAGCTCCTTATCTCGCAATTAAGACTCTTATACAGCTTGCAATTGATGAAGGTGATAGCTTTCCTTTAGGTGCTCAAGTTACTAAAGAAGACTTTTACGTCGACGATGTTCTGTCCGGGTCCGATACAGTTGGAGAAGCCATACATACAAGTAAGGAACTAAAATTGCTGCTTCAGCGAGGTGGTTTCAAATTAAAGAAATGGTCATCCAATAGCGCCGAATTCATGAAATCAATCGAACCAGCTGATAGATCATCAAATGTTACTTTAGATCTAAATATTGATGGAACTATGAAGGCACTAGGAATTTTGTGGAACTTACATGATGATCAATTTCAGTACAACGCGGCTGCTTTTGAAGAATACAATGATGTAACGAAGAGAAAAATATTGTCAGATATCCAAAAGTTATTTGATCCGTTAGGGTGGATTGCACCGCTAATAGTTTTGGCTAAGATTATTATTCAAAAACTTTGGCTAGAGAGAGTAGATTGGGATGAACCAGTGAAACAATCTCTCAAAGATGAATGGATAACAATAAAGTCAGATATTAAAAACGTAAATGAAGTTAGTATTGATCGTTGGCTAAACACGTTAAATACAGAAAAGGGAACCATTCAAATACACGGCTTCAGCGACGCATCCATGCAAGCATACGCTGCGGTAGTATACTGCCGAGTAGAGAAACAAGACGGAACCATTCACACACATCTTGTCGCGGCACAAACAAAAGTTGCTCCATTGAAGACAATATCCTTACCGCGTTTGGAGCTTTGTGGTGCTGTGCTTCTATCAAAGCTGTTAAAACAAGTGGCGCAAGCGATGAAAATACCCATGTCACATATATTTGCATGGACTGATTCCACAATTGTCATCTCTTGGCTTCTCGGAGAACCTAGCAGGTGGAAACCATTCGTAGCGAATAGAGTAGTGGAAATCATCGAGAATCTTAACAGCAAGCAATGGTTTCATGTTCTATCCCAAGACAACCCTGCAGATATTGCATCTAGGGGAATGCTTCTGAAAGATCTAAAATATTGCCGTTTATGGTGGAAGGGTCCGCAGTGGCTATCCGAACCTAGCTTACTATTTACCAAACCTAATACTATTGATACAGATCTAGAAAGGAAGAAAATTGTACAAGTAAACCTAAAAATTGATGAAGTAAATGAAAGGAAGAATAATTTAATAAATCAGTTTGACAATTTTGATACTTTACAACAACTACTAAGGACAATCACTTTATGCAAAAGATTTTTGAATTATAAAAATATAAAAGAGGACGATGTTAAGACTATCACTCCAGAAGAATTAGAAAAATCGTTACGCATTTGCATTTTAAAAGTACAGAAAGAAGATTTCGGGGTGGAAATTAATACGATACAAAGTAATAAACAAATAAAAAAGAAAAGCAGCTTAAAATTCTTAAATCCATATTTAGACAGCAAAGGAATTCTCAGGGTGGGCGGCAGGCTCCGACATGCTGATTTAGATGAAGAAAACAAACATCCCATTATACTAGGTCACACCAACAAGTTGTCGTCCTTGATTGTAGCAGAAGCCCACGCAAAAACATTACACGGCGGAACCCAAATGATGATGTGCTACTTAAGGTCTAAATATTGGATAATTCGAGGAAAGAGTTTGGTGAAGTCCCATATGCATCGTTGCCTTGTTTGTGCCAGACAGCGTGCAAATACTCGTACCCAATTAATGGGCGATCTACCAAAAGCACGCGTAACACCTTCAAGGCCATTTTCACACAGCGGCGTGGATTTTGCTGGACCATTCCAAGTCTTAACGTCTAAGGGAAGAGGAATTAAAACTAAAAAAGCATATGTAGCCATATTCATATGCATGGCCACAAAGGCCATACACATCGAGTTAGTTGGAGACATGACATCGGAAGCTTTTATTGGAGCATTCAAAAGATTTGTTGCAAGGAGAGGAAAATGTTCTCATCTATGGAGTGACCAGGGGAGAAATTTTGTTGGAGCAAACAGAGAACTGATCATGGCATGGAAAGACGCTAATTTGAATTTTTCACAAGATATACCGAATTTGCTTTTATCTGATAAAACACAGTGGCACTTTGTTCCACCCTACTCAGCAAATTTCGGGGGTTTATGGGAAGCCGGAGTCAAGTCTATCAAGTACCATTTGAAACGTATTCTGAACACTCATTTGACTTTCGAAGAGCTAACAACCGTACTTTGTGAAATTGAGGCTTGCCTGAACTCTCGGCCACTATCACCCTTAGATGACTCCGAAACTACTCAGCCTCTTACTCCTGGGCATTTTTTGATTGGGGAAGCACCAAATATTATTCCGAGCCCAATCCTAGCAAATGCAAAAGTAAGCAATTTGTCACGATGGCAATATACGCAAAAGCTATTAAATGATTTTTGGCATCGATGGCAACATGAATACTTATCTAGGTTGCAGCAGAGACCAAAATGGCTAAAAAAGAAAGAAGAATTTGACATTGGACAAATAGTACTGATTAAAAATGAGCTATTGCCTCCAGGAAAATGGGCATTGGGCCGAATCGTTCAGAAGCATCCTGGATCTGATGTTGTGATTCGGGTATATAACATTAAATGTGGAAGCAACATAGTTAAAAGATCTATCAGTAAATTATGCTATTTACCCATTAATGATGACTCTTCGTAATTTTGTATCACATTATAACTAATACTACTTAGTAATTGTCTAAATTAATTCACCAATAATTTACTTTTTTGTTCTTAAAATAACACTGTGTGTTTATTATTTGTTTAGACCTAAATACTTGTTACGCTGTAATTGATCCTTTGAAAGGACCCAAATGGTCCTTTGGTGGGCGGTATGTTGGAATTATTTTTGATATTATTAGGCATACATACTCTAACCGCAATGTAAACATATATAATATGATTGCACTATTTAAATATTCAGTCGTAAAATAAAATTCATACTAGACACGCGTATTTCCTTGCACTATACCTGCTGCGCCAAAGTAAACCTTACTACAATCAACAATAATAATAATAATAAATACTTATAAAATATAATATTTATTTATTGTAATGTAGGAGAGGGCGCTACTGTGCCACTGTTTACATCAGGTCCGCGATTTAATCGATTTAAAATTATTAAAAGTACAATAAAGTGATAAAAAAGGGACAAATAGTGCAAATTATTAAGTGACTCAAATAATAAATATGTAAATCACGCAAAAAATAAACTGTAATCAAGGATATTTACAAATTAAAAAGTGTCATAATAACGGACTAATTCAGCGAAGAAAACCATCGAAACATCAAACAATCAGTGACAATAATATAAACACTGCTATAAGTGAGAACTGCATACGGAGTGTAAAAGATTAAAAGAACAAACATTTAATTTTACAAAAGAATAACCTCAAAGTGCATAATAGTGACTCAGCTTTTCAAAATTTCAAGTGATTTCCATTACTAGTAACGCCATCTAAATTATCCAATAATCATCAGCATTAAATCATAAGAGCTTGCTTTCCGCACATCGCTACCGCCATCTAGCGAAATTCCGAGACACCACAAAAATTAATGTCATTGTCTTTTAACATACTCATTCGCACTTTCTACATCTGCTTAATGCTTTTAGCAGTGCTTAAAATAGCACTGTTTGGACTGTGCTAGTGCCTTAATTGAATAAGTGCTGTAACCGGAACCAATAGGAAGTGGTACATAAAACCAAAGAAAGAGGGCGCTGGACTGCTAAAACAATGGAGGAAATAAAAAGAATATTGGAAAGTATGCAAAATGAAATGAGACAACAGAAATCTGAACTTTTGGAAATGAAAGAAGATATAAAAGAAACAATTAATAGCAATATAAACGAGAAATTTAAATCTTTAGAACTGAAAAATGAAGTATTAGAAAAAAAAAACTTGAAGAACAAGATTGGAAATTAAAAAATTTAGAGAGACATATAAAACGAAAAAATTTAATTCTATTCGGTATAGACGAAAATGAGAAAACCTACCACGAACTTGAAAAACTTGTTATAAAAATCATAAAAACAAACTTTAAACTCCAATATGAAGAAAGAGATATAGAAGCTGTTAGACGATTAGGGAAAAAAGGAAATAAAATCAGACCAGTCATTATAACATTCGCAACAATGGGCTTAAAAATAAATATATTGAAAAATAAGCGTTGTTTAAAAAGCACTCCTTACTATATACAAGAAGATTTTCCTATCGAAGTTCTTAACAAAAGAAGGGAGTTGCAAGTCCAATTAAAAAAGGAAAGAGAGGCAGGAAAAATAGCTTTCTTAAAATACGACAAACTAGTAATACTTGAAAATAAGAAGGACAAAACCACTCGAACCCACTCAAACAAGAGAAATATGCCAGAGTCACCAGAAATGACAGATAAAGAATACCAAAAAGAAAAACAACCACCAAAGAAAAACAAGACAACTAATATGAGAAATTTTATAGTACAACAACCGAGATTAATTTATACACCTGAAAACACATCAAGCAAAGAACCAAAAAATACACAACATGACGCATAGCAACTAAAGACGGGCCCCTCTTCATCAAACACAGCTCCCAGTTCGGGTGGTCGCCGCGGGAGTCTTAGACCAGCACCCTCCATCAAATGTCAAAATCAACTATTCATTGGAACACTAAATGTAAGATCTCTATTAGCGGACGGAAGACAAAACGAACTAGAATACGCCCTTCAAAACATAAAATGGGACATACTAGGTATTTCTGAAATAAAGAAAAAAGATACTAAAATCATAGAGTATGAAGAATATATTTTCATGTACCATGGTAAAAAGGCCGGCTCGAATGGCGTTGGATTTATGGTAAAAAATAGTATAAAACCATTTATAACCAATTTCATTACTATCTCCGACAGAATTGTTAGACTGGATTTAACTATAGAAAATATAGAGCTAACTTGTATTCAAGCATATGCACCTACAGAAAAGGCATCTGAAGCAGAAGCAATAACATTCTATGAAGAGCTCGCAAAATGTCTAGAACGCACTCCCCAAAATACCTTAGTACTAGGTGATTTTAACTCCCAAATTGGACAACCTACTCCAGAAGACGGAAAAGTAACAAGAAAATGGGGATACGGACAAGTAAGAACAGATAGAGGGGAAATGCTTATACAATTTTGCAAAGAGAATAAGCTCTACATTACAAATACATTTTTCAAAAAGAAATCTAAGCAAAGATGGACATGGCTATCGCCAGATGGAAGAACTCGAAACGAAATTGACTTTATAATGACTAAAAATATAAAAGCCGTGCATAATATCCAAGTAATGAATATTTCATACTCTACCGATCACAGATTACTAAGACTGACTTATAATTTTAATATTAAAATTAAAATAAACCGTAAAAACTTTGGCCACCAACTAAAACAACCGGCGGCCTATGAACAGGGCAGTATTGTGAATAAATTTACAGAAATACAAAATAAGCGCGAATATAATGCGGAAAACATACAACAAAGTTATACCAACCTCATAAGAGACATTAAAGAATGCACAAAAAATATACCAAAAGTAAAGGAAACCACAGAGAACGAAGATATATTCACGCCAGATATAGATAAGCTAATTAAAGAAAGAGAAATCTTAAAAAATAAAAGACACAGAACAAAAGAAGAGCGACTTAAATTGACTAAATTATACAGAAAGATACGGAAGGAAATTTACAAAAATAAATTAAAAAGAAAATACAAAATTATAGAAGAAGAACTTAAAAATAAAAAATCTGTAAAACGGTCCGAAAAAAGAATAAATAAAAGCAAGGAATGGATATCTTCACTCAACAAAAAAGATAATAAAAACCAGGCTACAAGCAACAGAAAAGATATGCTAGAGATTGCATCCCTATACTACCAAGAACTTTACAAGAAGTCAGACAATGAAACCGTGTATAAGAACAAACACCAAGAGAATAATGAACCTATCCCACCATTCTTAGAAAGCGAAATTAGAGATGGAATAAAAGCTTTAAAATCATCTAAGTGCCCTGGCCAAGATGGAATTACTAATGATATCCTGAAGACTTTGATAGAGCCTCTAACCCCTATACTAACATCAATGTTCAATCAGATAATTTCCTCTTGTACAATACCAGAAGAGTGGGAACGGGCCATTATAACTCTACTATACAAAAAAGGGAATCCACTAGACATAAGCAACTACAGACCCATAAGTTTACTTCAAAGCATTTACAAACTTTTTACTAGCATCATCTTTAAGCGACTAAGATCTAAACTTAATCTTCCTAGAGAACAAGCCGGGTTTAGACAAAAATACAGCACAACTGACCACATCTTTACGCTCACCCAAATTATGGAACGATACAACGAATACAACAAGCCACTCTACATAGCGTTTATAGATTACTCGAAAGCTTTTGACTCTATATCACACGAGGCTCTATGGGAAGCTCTTAAAGAACAAGGCATAGAGATGGGGTATATTAACATCCTGAAGGCTATCTACGAGAAAAGTGAAGCAGCAGTGAGGCTTGAACGAACAGGTGAACCATTTCCGATAGAAAAAGGAGTACGGCAAGGAGACCCAGCATCACCAGGCTTGTTTACTGCCCTTCTGGAATACGTCTTTTCTAAACTTGATTGGGAACATTTCAACGGAGAGTACCTAAATCACCTAAAATTTGCCGATGATATTGTATTACTAAGCGAGACCTATGATGATCTGTACAGAATGCTAAAAACCCTAGACGAAAGAAGTAAACTATGTGGACTAGAAATGAATGCAACCAAAACTTGTATAATGACAAATAGTGAAGAAATACCTACGACTATACAGTGTGAAACCATTCAATATGTAAACGAATATGTCTATCTGGGTCAAAGAATGTCATTCGAAGACGGTACAAAACAAGAAGTTGACAGAAGAATAAGGATCGCCTGGAACAAGTACTGGGCCATGAAACATATTTTTAAATCAAAGCTACCAATGACGTTAAAGAAAAATGCAATGGTCTCTATGATTCTCCCGACGCTATTATATGGTTGCCAAACCTGGACATTAACGAGAGAAACAATAACAAATATACAGGTGTTTCAAAGAGCGACAGAAAGAAGTATGCTGGGAATAAAACTTAGAGATCGATACAGAAATACTGACATTAGAAAAATAACTAAGTTAACAGACGCAGCTGAGCTTGTCTGCAAACTAAAATGGAGATGGGCGGGTCATATAGCCCGCACTGATGATGGACGCTGGAGTGAACGCGTGCTACATTGGTGGCCTCGCGATCACTGCAGGAGACAAGGTAGGCCGCGTGCCCGCTGGCGCGATGACATCATGGCCGTCGTTGGACACACCTGGACGAGACTCGCGACCGACAGATCACGATGGAAGCAGATGGAGGAGGCCTTTACCCGACATTGGGTATCCAATTCCCCAGAATTAGACTCACAAATATAATTAATTAAATATAAAATTTTACTGACATATTTTAAATGATATGTGACTAATAAACTAGAGAATTAATTCTAATTAAAATCTGACACTGAAACTGATATAATATTAATAATTGAATATGCTTATAAATAATAAAAAATAATAGTCAACAAATAACAAATAGGATAATGACATTGTTTTTAATATATATTCCAAGATATAATAATAAAGTGTACAATTTGTGAGACGTAGCAATCAAGGCAGAAATATGCATGAAAAATTATTTATATTGTAATGTGCGAATTGGAAATAATATTATTATTATAATGTAGGTATTTAAAGGCCTAGCAGACCTGGCGAACCTCCCTCTCCCGTTTCCGCTCCCGTCATTTACTAGATAAATATATATTTTAGGCCCAGAATTGTATAATAAATTACCCGACTCTTTAAAAGAACTTAGCACTAGACAATTCAAATTTAAATTGAAACAAATGTTAATTAATAAATGTTATTACGGCCTAGAGGAGTTTATATCTGACAAATTAAAAACTACAGATTTTTAGATTGATGGATTTGTTAATTTGTTATTATTTCTTTATGTTTTTCTATTTGTTCATTAGATTTTTTTTATTTACAATTCTTTGACAAATATTAATTATTACTTGTTTAAAATTTATTATTATTATTTTTGACAATTAACTTTGACTAAGTATTTTATAATTTTTTGCACGCCTTACAGAGGCAAAATGTGCTGGCGCTTTTAAATAATTTGTACCATATTATGTTCCTACATTTATGCAAATAAAGAGATTATGATTATTATGATTATGACCGAGAGAGAGCGACGGACGCTTCAAAATGGTCAAACTAATCTTGTTTCTCCATACATTGGACCCCCATTTCACCCCCTTAGGGGTTGAATTTTGAAAAATCCTGAAATACATACTTATGTATTTTTCAAAATTCAACCCCTCATTTACCGTCAGGAGTACTCCTGCGAAATTTCGTATAAAATCTTCTAACTAATCTTGTCTCTCCATACAAACTTTGGACCTCCGTTTTACCCCCTCGGGGGGTGAGTTTTGAAAAATCCTTTCTTACTGCACCCCTAGACCTCATGAGAAACCTAACCTACCAAATTTTGAATCTCTAGACCCTGCGGTTTCAGCTGTGCGTTGATCGATCAGTCTCAAGCTATCTATGTCAGCCAGTTTCTTCTTATATATATATATATTATATATATATATAAGAAGAAAGATTATTATATATATATAAATATATATATATATATATATATATATATATATATATATATATATATATAAATCGCGAAGGACTTCTTGCGTCTTTACAAACTACCACCCTGCGGCGTCCACTGAATGTAGTGAGATTTTTAATGTTTTCAATGCGTATGTAAGATGTTTTAATCAGTATCATATCAGTAGTCGACGTCAAATTTCATTTAAACGTTAAATGGTGATATTCAAATTAAATATTTCTAGCTGAATTTGTGCGTCCGTTCACTCTTAAATCTTTCTTGCACACTGAATACCTTCGTATACCTACTAAACACTGCATGCACATTCCCGTCTCCATCCGAATGTATGTTTAAATCAATTCCGTATAATGCTCTGCATATATCATAATGATTATAATAACTAAATTACATCCATCTACTAGTAAATTCAGATTGGTTCCGAATAACTTAATTAGTGCATCTGTTCACTCTTAAATCTTTCTTGCACACTGAATATCTCCGTATACGTTCAAAACACTGCATGCACATTCCCGCCTCCATCCAACTGTATGTTTAAATCAATTCCGTATAATGCTCTGCATATATCATAATGATTATAATAACTAAATGACATCCATCTACTATTGAATTCAGATTGGTTCCGAATACTGTTTTTAAATTATTGTATCAGCTTATCAGCCAAGAGGCTTACACCTATATAAGGGCTTATAATGACTCAAGGCACAGATAATAAATAATTAATAGTTAGCATACAAAAGTGACAATACCTATGTATAGCGTAGGTATTTTCACTTTGGTGGTCTACAAAATCTTAAAACGCAATATAATCATTTTTGACGAGTGACAGGTAAGTTTGTATGTATAAACAGGTAAGCTCAGAGGCACAGGCTGGTGTGGACAGGCAAGCTCGGAGTTGGACAGGTAAGTATGTATAAACAGGTAAGCTCAGAGGCACAGGCTGGTGTGGACAGGCAAGCCCGGAGTTGGACAGGTAAGTATGTATAAACAGGTAAGCTCAGAGGCACAGGCTGGGTTGGACAGGTAAGTATGTATAAACAGGTAAGCTCAGAGGCACAGGCTGGTGTGAACAGGTAAGTCCGGAGTTGGACAGGTAAGTATGTATAAACAGGTAAGCTCAGAGGCACAGGCTGGTGTGGACAGGCAAGCCCGGAGTTGGACAGGTAAGTATGTATAAATAGGTAAGCTCAGAGGCACAGGCTGGTATGAACAGGTAAGTTCGGAGTTGGACAGGTAAGTATGTATAAACAGGTAAGCTCAGAGGCACAGGCTGGTGTGGACAGGCAAGCCCGGAGTTGGACAGGTAAGTATGTATAAACAGGTAAGCTCAGAGGCACAGGCTGGTGTGGACAGACAAGCCCGGAGTTGGACAGGTAAGTATGTATAAACAGGTAAGCTCAGAGGCACAGGCTGGTGTGAACAGGTAAGTACGGAGTTGGACAGGTAAGTATGTATAAACAGGCAAGCTCAGAGGCACAGGCTGGGTTGGACAGGTAAGTATGTATAAACAGGTAAACTCAGATGGACAGGCTGGTGTGAACATATAGGTTCAAAGGTACAAAAAGGAAGTTTCATGATACGAATAATATAATAGTACCTAGTCATATTTATGTAGGTGAATATACGGAATAAAAGGCATATCGTAATATAAAACCTTTAATGTTTTATTTTAAATTTTACAAAAAAAATGTGTATCTAAACATAAAAACTTTTCAATCAACAAATCAATGCAATTTAATATTGACATAATAATAAACATAAATTTGCTCTGCTTTAAATAGTAACGAAATAAACTGAATTATGAACATCAATCAGTCTTCATTACAATGGAACATGTATTTTTTTATATTATGATTAAAAGAAATCAGTAGGGTTTTTATCAACCCAATTCTTGTTTTAGATATCTACTTAAGAGAAATGTAAACTCCATCTACAACCTAAACTCAATCTGCAGCTTCTCTTTCAATTTAAAATTTAGTAAAAAAAAAATGGGTATCTAAACATAAAAATCAAAACATTTTAACTGACATTTTAACAATTTTAGTTATACTAAATAATTAAACATAAATGGGCTCTGCCTTTGCCTAATAGCAAAATAAACTTAATTATGAACATCAATCAGTCTTCATTACAATGGAACATGTATTTTTATATTATAATTAAAATAAATCAGTGGCTACAACTAAAAGTCTCATGCCCGGTTTCTGAGGTGCTGTTAGATATCTCTTCATTAATTATTAATTCGATAAACAGACAACCTTTTGAATTCTTTATTAAGTCCTTTGTTTAAAAATGCTTTTAAAGGCATTTGCTTATGTAATTGCAGTTATGTCAGTTTTTGAACTAAACTGACATAACTGCAATTACATAATGCGTTTTTAAACAAAGTTTAATGACAGCTAAACATCAGATAAAGTTATGGAATAAATAAACAGCTGATACGGACCTCAGAAACCGGGTATTAATCATCAATTCAAAAATAATTATAAGTACGAGTATCTTAATCATTGGTATGCATTAACAAAGTAAAAATATTTGAAACAAAACATACTATTTTAAAACATAAATTTTTTCTCTCATTTCTTAGGTTTAGAGTAAATATTTTGGACGAATACTTTTATTTTAAGCCAGTCTTTATTCTGAAGTAAATCTACATGTTGTTCTTTTAGTTTCTCACATTCATTTCTTTTAGGCGGTTGGTGATTTTTTATGTGATATTTAAAGTATTTTGTAACTACGTCCTTTTGTTCCTTTGTCCAAGGTACCAACGTCCTTTTTTTTCCTTTTCGTATTTTGTTTTCGTTACCTAATTGAGACACGGGTTCATTAATAAGTTGTTGAGAATCATTTTGCATACCAGATGGTCTAGCCTGAGATAAGTCATTTAAATTACAATATGTTTGTACGTAATCAGAATACGCATCTAAAGTAGGTTCAGGTTCAGGATCACAGTCTATAATTTCGTTGATGTCCACGGGCTCTTCAATTAGCTCCTCATTCAAATCTAAATCAATCTCTTCGAGAGTCTGCTTTTCCATCTTCCATAAGTATGAGAAGCTTTGATATCTTAGCGGTTTGGTATACGTCATCTGGCAACCTGTAAGACTTTTTATGTACTTCATTAGTATGGCCCATGAATGTAGCCATGGGTAGTACAAAGTGTTCAACTACTGAATTTGTAATATTAATACTCGTATCACAATGTATGCACCAATTTTGCAAAAATGCGTTGAATCCCAAGGCCATTGCAGTTTAGCTTTATAAAAATGTATAAAATCATTTCTTTAAAAAAAAGTATCCACATCAATCACAACAACCATTTTTGCAGACTACACACGTTCACTCACAGACAATTTAACGCAAACTAAGCTCATCATAATATTATAAACAGACAACCTTTTTTAATGTAAGTAGGTACTTACTAGCTAGATGTTATAGGTATTATAATAAGATAAATCGTGTTATAACTTTCATTTAAGTAGTAAAAGGTAAGTACTTACGGTTTGCTAATTTAGAATCCTTGTACTTCTTTTCAATGTGATTCAATTATAATCACTAACTATAATAATAGACCAAATAAATAACCACTTTTAACGCACTTGCAAATAATTCACTTTGGTGACAAGCTTACATCACGGCCGGCACATGTCTGTTTGTTTACAAACTTCGGCATGCGAGCGCGCTGACGCCCGCCGCCCCGCGCCATGCGTCCTTCGTGAACCCCGAATAGGCCCCTCAGACACCGTACCTAGTGCCCGTTTTAGGATATTTAAGAGACGCAAGATTGTTGTCACGAAAACATGATAAAAACTTTACAAATTAAGTACGATATTCAATGGACACGATAAGATCGGTAAACTTAACTCAAAGTATACGTGGTAAATTATACGCTAAACACTAGCGCCCTCCAAATTTCAGTCGGTCGATGGCGGAACTATATTATACGCTAAAAGGCGTTGTAGTGACGGAATTACGTCCATGCCAATTTTTCGTCCTTGAATTCTAACGATCATAAGGGACCCTTGGGCTAAAAATGAAGGTCGGTCAATCTTGCGTCCGTATTCCGGACGCACAAAGTCAGTGGGACGCGGTATCATCGGTAAATAACGCCATGTAGGACGCAACATGTCCTTCAAGATGTATATATATATATATATATATATATATATTATATATATCATTAGATTTTATTATATTACAATCTTTACATCATGCGGAATAACATAACATTGTTTTCTTTTTGTAAATAATTAAAGGGTAGTATTTGGAATTAGTTGAGCTGACAGTATTTAAATTGTTTTAGGTGCTGCGCTGGAACTAGGTCCTCATGGTGTAAGAGTGAATTGCGTCAGTCCAGGAGTAGTCAAAACCAACTTCCCCTTAAACGCTGGCCTTGAAATAGATCCGGAGTCGTGGAAGAGCTTCACCTTGCTAAACAGAATATTGGAGCCGCAAGAAGTGGCCGATCTTATATGCTACTTGGCTAGTGATAGGGCTAAAGGAATTACTGGATCGGATTTGATCGTTGATAATGGTTCGGATTAAAAAAGTTTCAATAAACTAAAACTATGTCACTACATAAAATATTTCTTTACTTAATCTTTAATCTTAATTTATCTTAATCGAAGGCTCTTTTTGATCTCGTGAAACCCTCACCATTTCTCTATCGGACTACGAGGCGCGGACAGGGGTTTCACCCCTTTGTCGTTGAAATACCTAAGTCTCGAACTAAACACTTCGACAATTCCTTTTTGGTTCGAGTAGCTAAGGTGTGGAATGAACTGCCTGCGTCTATATTCCCAGAGAAAAGTACAGTCCCGGGACATTCAAAAGTAGATTGAATGGGTATCTTTTGGATAGGCATGCTTTATCCTAGTCTTCATCGTCGCTTACCATCAGGTGAGATTGAGGACAAATGCCTAAACTAATACATTGTAAAAAAAACACAACGACTTGCTCCACAATGACCGCGTCCACCTTCTAAGTTTCATCTGTCCCGTTGTCTGTCTGTTTGTATTAAATCTTGCAAGTTATATTTGACCTGCTTCCCGATTTCCGATTGAGCTGAAATTTTGCATGCATACCGCACATATATCGTGTGGCCATAGACCAAGTTTTTTTTTACTTCGTAAGCGTGTGACAATGCAATACTATGATTAGGTATTTGGAGCTTAACTGTTCAACGTGCCGGAAAGTGGCCATAGGAACTCTGTAATGAAACGACGCAATCCCATCGAGTTTCGAATGATTTGATTCGCCTTGAAGAGCACTTTAAACTATTAAGTTCATTGATTTAGATAAAAGCATATTCAAAAAAATATTTGTAAAATAATTACATTGTGGTTGCTCCGCTATGGTTTTTTCATATTCTTTATTTAGTGACTTCGCGTATCAAAAATAGGGTACTAAACGTGTATGGCCACAAATTACTAAAACTTCAGTTTACCGCTCGGCCACGATATGAGCGACTGATCGGCCTACCAAGGGCGTAGGCGAACGCGTCTTGCGAATAAGGCGATTCGCACAATGTGGATTCCAGTTGCCAGGTCAGGTTTTGACTTTACCCGAGGCTTCATCTAAATTTACCCTAAATAGAATGTTTTTATCAGACTTAAAAACAAAGAGGCACTTTCGAACAGCAAAAGGTTGAGTTGAAAAGGATAACGCTTGGTTCCGATATTGTTCTCTTGACGCCTGCCTTCCACCAACGACAAGATGGAAAATTCACATGGATCAAATGACGTTCTTGAAAAACTGCTATGCCATGGAGATGTCGGTTATGCAACATTTTGATATCCAATTGCATCTAGCTGATTATAACTCCTTATTGGTGTTCTATCTATGATGTTGGCGACTGAATTACATAATACTAAGTTGAGTGTAGTTTTTATTTCCATGCCACTCATGATAAAACTCCCTTTCCTCATAAAGTCATCTTTATTTAGGTCTTCTCTTCATAGCTACATATTTATATATTAGTATAAGTAGATGTATATGTAAGTATTGTATAAGTAGATATTTATTGTGAAATTTATTTATAATAGGTATATAATGTAATTGTATATTACGAGGGGGGGTCAAAAAGTTCGCGGAACGGAGGGGAAGGGGGGTGAAATAAAATACTGTACTATTTTTCTTTTTCAATATATTCCCCCTTAAGTCGAATACATTTTTCAGATCTCTCTATTAACTTATTAATACCGTCGAAAAAAAATGATTTGTCTTTGTCCTCAAAATAGGCCGAAATCGCCGACTTGACTTCTTCATCATCGGAAAATTTCTTCCCCCGAAGCTCTTTTTTTAATTTGGGAAATAAAAAATAATCACAGGGGGCTAAGTCTGGACTATAGGGAGGATGGTTTAACATTTCGAAGCCACAGTGATGAAGGGCAGCCATCGCAACGCGGCTCTTGTGTACCGGTGCGTTGTCATGCAAAAGCAGCACACCCTTTGTCAACTTTCCCCGCCTTTTCTCCTTGATTGCTTCTTTTAATTGTCTTAGTAGATTAGCGTAGTATTCTCCCGTTATAGAAACACCCTTATCTTTATAATCTATTAATAAAATACCCTCTGTATCCCAAAAAACAGTTGCCATGATTTTTCCAGCCGATTGTGACACCCTGTATTTCTTAGGGGGGGGCTGACCCTTTTTATGCCACTGCATAGACTCTTGCTTCGACTCAGGCTCATAATGATGAACCCAAGTTTCATCTGCAGTAACAAGTCTTGCAAAAATTCCTTCCTTGTCGGCGCTACAGAGGTCTAAAAACTCCTTTGAATACTCGACGCGCAGCTGTTTCTGTGGTGGTGTGAGCATTCTTGGCACCCATCTTGCGCTGACTTTTGACATCCCAAGATTGTCGTGTAGAATATTTAAAATGGTTGTAGGTGATACTCCAACCATTTCTGCAAGTTGTTTCTTCTTCAAACGAGTATCCTCCAGTATAAGATTCTCCACTTTTTCAACGATGTTTGAGGTGGTGGCCTCAATCGGCCGTCCTGAGCGAGGGTCGTCTTCAAGAGACTCTCTGCCTTGCTTGAAAAGGCTATTCCACTTGTACACCATGGTTTTCCCAGGGCAAGAGTCCCCGTATACTGATAACATTTCTTCCAAAATTTTCTGAGGTGGTTTTCCTTGCTTAGTGAGGAACTTTATGACGGCACGAAACTCGATTTTTTCCATGTTCAAGTTTTTCTTCCGGATTCACTTGTTTGATCGACGACAGGTCAAAGGTTATTGACACAATCAGGTTCAAACTTGGCATATATACTCACAAAGAGTTGCTCATTAGTTACTACCTGCGGCAGGTCCCCCACCCCCCGCTATCCCCTCCATTCCGCGAACTTTTTGACCCCCCCTCGTATATAGTAACATTTTATGATGTAAGTATATATGTATTGATTTTTTGTGCCGCATAATTTTCTCTGTTTATGCCTATGGTTGACTGGCAGAAAATGCTCTTAGCATTAAGTCCGCCATTTGCTGAAAGTATATTTGTACTTTAGAACAATAAAGTTTGATAAAAAAATAAAAAACATAAAGAACAACTATTGTCTTGTCATACAATATTTGTATGATACTACACAGTTTTATTTAATCATGGTAACCCTACACGTAGTCTAAACGTGATGAGGTACTAGTGTTGCAAAAGTATAAAGTACTCTGCTTCTGCTTCCACATTCGCGGAAGTTCTGTATGCTTCTTTCATTTTCGTTTTAGTTCCGCACACTTTATAACAGAACTCTAAACGGAAGTCTTGAGCGGTTAGAGAGGTGAAGTGCGGCCGGTGGGGCGGCGCACGGCAGCTGGACGCAACGGACGAGGCAGGCATGCGTGCCAATGAATGATGTACTGGACATACCCCCCACATTTTGAGAGCGGGGTAAACAAAAGACAAACGTGCCACAGTCACAGCGAGTTGTTTATGTTTACTACGTAATATTTTTAAAGAAATAATGTAAACGCGTAAATCTCTCTTAGTTGTAAAAGACCGCACAACAACCGCTTTATAAAGTCTCTTAAAATTGATTCATGCTGAATAATTTGCAGAGTGTGACAATTTAAATGATGCTATTAAACTTTCATCGGAAATGAAAAAACAAAAGGTCAGTAAATATTAATTTATTACTTTATCAGCTTTGTGTGAGTGAGGTCATGGCCTAGTAGTGTCTGCGTGTATCGTTCGATCACGCAGGTTAAGCAAAGTTTTTTTTTCGTAGTATAAACACTTCCGCTTCTAATTCCATTTCAGCTTCAGTTATGACACTTCCGTTGCATAGTAGTAGTAGTAATAATAATTTCCGCTTATCGTAATAGCTAGCTATTTTGTTAAACGGAAAACCATAACAATCCAGATAACAGATGTGCAGCTGTTTTACAAAACCGAGTTGTAATGCCAAACAGCTACAAGCTTTGTTAAACAGCGGATTAAACCATCCAACTGCTACATAATTATGTTACACTCGTATATATGTTTTTTCCTTAGGCGTGCCAAGGAAAAAAACATACATCTTCAGCTGGAAGCCAGCCATAATGGCTTTATGGATTTTAGCTTGTATCTAATAGGATGGGTGACTGACCGTGCTTTTACAGGTTTAACAATTTTGGGAAAAAAAATACCCCAACTAGATAAATTTTACTCTTAATTTATAGTAAAAGCACAAAATAAGCAGTAGTAGTAGTAGTAAAGAAATATCTACTTATTGTATGTAAAGGTTCTATGCTTTAATTTTGCTCGCATCAGAAACCCCGCAGTCACCTCTTCGTTTAGGTACCTAGACATTCATTTTCATTTTTATTACTCTGGTCAAACGATATATGTAACTGAATTTTCCCCTCCGAAATGGTCGCCGCGCGCATAGTAGTAATGTAGATATATTATCGATACCTAAACGGGGAGTGACACAGACCTGGTAAAAGCCCTAAAATGACAACACGGTAATATTCCGCAAACGCAACCGCGACCACGTTACTTCGTGGCGTGGTGACGCACACGCACACGCAATTGCACACGCACACTTAGTCGTTCATATTCGTTACCGAGCAGAGCATACAACTTGTTTTTTTTTCTCCATGTGTAACATTACTGTCTAAAAGTCACAACTGTCCAGTTATGCCTTTACTATGTTTTAAACATATTTTTTAAGATCTCTAATGATTTTAGAACAAAAAGGCACAAAAAGTTAAAAATGCCTTTTCATTGAAAAACTTCATATTTTTTTCTTTAAATAATACAAAGAAAGGGCATAACTGGTTCTTTATGCCTTTCCTTTGTGTTTTTATTATTTTTATTACATTTATTTTACTAAGTTGAAACAAAAAATGTTTATGTAATTTTTTCAAGTTCAAGTTCAAACCGTAACTTAGATGGACCATTTGTCGATCTTTTGACATCATTACATTTTTTGTTAGCATACGCCAACTGTGATTTTTTTTAAATAAATGTAAAAAAAGAATGTGGTGTCGTGGGACACCAGGTAGGAACGAAGTTCCTTCGGCTAATGTAGAATCGAAACAATGTGTATACGACTGTCGCGCCTGCGCACGTCTCATTTAACGGTTTTATTTAACGAGGTCATCCTTACGGTTTTACTATCACATTTTTTTCAGTTCGGTCGCGCAGCAAAATCCCTATCTCCTCCAAGCCTGCCGTAAGGAACTTCGTTCCAAAATATCTTTAACCTCAATTTTTTCGACTTTTAGAAAATGTTAGATGTGCCCTTTTTTGTTACGACGGCAGAATATGTAAAATGGTTAAAGTGGACACTCATAGTGCGGCTGTGGTGATATTTATTTGCGGACTGTGGTGGGCGTCTTTAGGCGCCGTCCGCCACTCATTCGGCTATGAAAACCAGTGGACTGGTATAGATTTGTTGCCAGAAGCTCCCTTGAAGCAATCAAAGGACCTACACCAATCTTTGATTGTATAGTTAGGGTAAGGAATAAAGAAGTGATAAAATAAAGATGGGTTCTAAAGGACTAGTATCCAAATCGTAAAATAATTATAAAAAAAAAATCTATTACTCTATGGAATTGGAATTGGAAACTTTGAAAACTACAAAAATTTGGGAGATTTCGATAAAATAAAATTTTCACTGATTATAATACAGGTATGCATATTGTTTTTCACAGATATTCAATAAAGGTAAGTATTTTAAACAATATTAGTATGTAGGAAATTGGACCGAGATGCAGTACATGTACAAAACGGACTGTGCAAGTTCAAATTTCTACTTACTTTTTTACAATTTGTTGTAAATTATCTTTTCAGGTGCTGAGCTAGAGACAAAGCGCTAAATTCTTTACTATATCTTTAAGTCTTCACCTTTGCAACCATACCAGCCTGAAGACGCGTCTTGATTATTCGTTTCGCCAGAATTTGGTAGGTAAGTCCAGAATATACCTACATCTATTTACCTATTTCTCGGCAAATAAAATGTGTTGAGTCAAGAAAGAATTTCAGGCTAAAATTTCCATTATGGACCGTCGAATTGGAAGTCCAGTTTTTTTTTATAGATAGTACTCATAAATAGAAAGCTTCTTACAAATTTTCTAATTGCGGAAATTCACAGTTCACGAGATATAAATTTCTAAAGTTTCCATTCAAATTTGGTAAAAAGCACGCCATTTGCAAATTTATAGGTTGTCAGACGTCAAAGTTGACAGGTCACGTTCCGTGAAGTTGTCAGTAAACGTTCCGTTCTGGGTTAGGTTTTTGTCATCAATTTATATTGTTTATATTTTTTTTAAATACGTTATTTATTTTTACATATTTATTATGATTTATATTATATTTGCATTTTTAGGTTAAACGAGCAATAATTGTTGCTGTATTATTAATAAATATTAAGTATTTACGCAAAAACAAAGAATTTGATTGTTTACATTGTTTGGAACGGAACGACGTCGTTATCGTCCTTTCATCTGTCAGTTATTAGCGTCAGTCATACTTTGTTGCTCTTGCAGTCGAGATCGTGATTTTAACGTACTCCTGTTTGTGTTCAACAACGTGTGGCTACCATGGCGTCTCCGAAGCCCCATGCTTCTGTGTGTGAAGAGTCGAGTGTGAAAGTGTTGGACTCAGATGAGCCGCTTGTCACGGCCTCCTCTTCAACGCCGTCTGTTAGTAGTGCGCGAGTGATGGACTCAATAGAGCCGCTTGTGCCTACTATATTACCATCGGTGCTCGATGAACCAGTCGAAGGTCCCAGTGGGATTTCTGTCCCTAGCAGGATAGCTAGTCCCATCGGAGTACAGGCTGGCAGTTCATCGGAAGGCGAGGATGGGGAGTTTGCGATGCCCCGATATACTGGGTCATCTGGCAGAGGAATTAATCCTTACTCGGATGAATTAAGGTAAGTTTTGTTTGATTAATTTTGTATAATGTTGGAAAAGTAATACAAATCGAGGTAATTTTTCAAATTTATAACAATTATACATTTGGGCTGGCTATAGAAATTGTGAAAATTGTCCCAGAATATAGAATCAATTTTATTCACATGAAATTTATGGGCAAATCCGAATTGGCCAACCCCGACTTCACGTAGTCTTGTTTGCCCTATACTCGTAGTGTTTTTTATAGCCGGAGGCGCGGAGGGAGGGCAGCCCCCGCCCGCTGTAAGAAAACGCAGGCACCATGCGAGCCGTAGCGGCTGAGGCTGGTCGCCGAAGGCGACCAGCAAGCCGAAGCTGCGAAGGCGAGCATGAGTGCCTGTGTTTTCTTACGCAAGGGCGGAGGGGCTGCACTTCCCGCAGCGCCGGAGATGTAACGTTTAGAAATATCTGTAAAGAAAGTTTGGCATCTCTGGCAATCCTCCCCTAAATTCCTCAAGTCCCTTTGCAAAGTTGTAATTTTAAATCACAGTTTTGTTGTTTCTTATCAGATCCATGTGGAATTGGAGAAGAATATTTGCCAAATTGGGAACACATCAACAGTGTATTGAGTTTGCAGAAGAAAGAGGTCTCATTCCCATACAAAAAATGTGTACATACCATCGAAGACCAATGGTTCTAACCCCTGAATCGGGTCAACTGGGCAAATTTAGATGCCGGAAAAGTAATTGCCGAACCAAGCAAGTGTCCCGTGCCATTGGTACGTGGTTTGAAAATGCACGTCTACCAATCACTTTAATTTTCCAAATGATGTATGCTTTTAGTGAAGGACTGAGTTATGTAAGGGCCAAAAAAGAATTAGCCAGCGATGATAGTCCAGTAGTGTCAAACCGGACAATAGCAGATTGGTACAACTATTGCCGAGAGGCTATTACAATCTATGAGCTAGAAAATCAAAGGGCCCAAGGGATGATAGGAGCCCTAATAAAGTGGTGCAAATCGACGAATCAAAATTTGGCAGGAGAAAATATAATAGAGGACGAAATATTGAAGGCCATTGGGTGATTGGTATGATAGAAGATGGTAGCGACGACTTAAGATTGGAGGTGTGTCCCGACAATGAGAGATCTGCTGAAATATTGGTGCCACTCATCAAAAAACATGTTCAGGAAGGCTCCATCATTCATACGGATCATTGGAGAGCTTACCTGAGCCTTCCTGAGCATGGATATATTCACAAAAGAGTAAATCACAGCGATCCTGTCAATAAATTTGTGGCACCAGATGGGACACACACTCAGCGTATTGAGAGCCAGTGGAGAGGATTCAAAAAACAATTTCGACAAAATCAAAATAAGCATGATTTCACTGATTCGTTGTGCGAGTATTCATGGAGGCGAAGAAATATGATAAATCACTTGGATCCATATGAGGAATTAATTAAGGCAATTAAATATGTATATAAAATTGATTAAAGGGCCTTATCTTTTTTACTTTGTTGTGTTTTATATCATGTAGTATAAGTTATGGACAGAAAGTTAGGTAGTCCGAGACAAAACTTTAACCATGAATATCACTGTTACCATTGGGCTTTACAGGGTGGGGGTGGTGCAGGGGGTATTTCCCTTTACCCCTTCTGCCTTACCCCTCCCCTCCCCCTTTAAATTGATGATTTATAATGGAAATTTAAATTCTAACCTCAAAGCTTTAACCATCAATATCTCCGTAACCATGGGGCTCCGCGGGGTGGGGGTGGCACAGGGGGGCTTCCCCCCTCCCCCCCCTCCCCCCTCCCCCCCTCCCCGCCCTTAATTCGACGGTCCATAATGGAAATATTTACCGAATTTCAATTATCTTATACTAGATCAGACAGATATCAAAATATACAACTGCTACAGGTAGCGGCACGAAACTAGCGCTGACCTTGCTCGTGCAGAAGTCAGAAATTAGTACCGTACCCGTGCGCAGCATCCCCTCTAAATGTCACTGAGCGCTAAACTTACGTGCCGCGATATATACTACTATGCAATTGTTATAAATTTATCTCAAGTGTATTTAATGTTTTGTTTCTTTTTGTTACAGAAAATATTATTGTACTTTCCAAAATGTCCAGTATAGCCAAAGTCTCAATAACGACACTGCCAAGTACGATTTTAACCCTCCTCATCAGAAAACTAGACACCGAATCAGTTTACAAGCTGTATGAGTCATGTCAATATTTCAAAGATCTGATTTGCATGCCAGAAGTTGTTAGAGCGTGTCATTTCTCCCTGAACCGATTAGCTACCGTCAAGTCCTTTAATTTACCCTTTTTTAAAGACGTCTCAGAACATCTCAAGGTCTTGAATTTATGTGGTGTTAATGATTTAAATAAATCATCTCTGATCTCAGCTTTGAATGGCCTAAAAAGTTTAACTAATTTAGATGTCACCTTTACAAAAATAACTATGCCTGATTATCTTGAACTTGCGAAACTAATGCCAGCACTGAAAAGCTTAGCAATAAACTTTTCATTTGGTGTTAATTATAAAATTGATGAAAATTTGATGACAAGTTATCAAGAGGCTTTTGCGGGGTTGAAGAATGTTCACTTTGTTGGAAGCTCAATTCATCTCACGGACAGGAAACTGGCAGTGTGTATACTGCAGAAGGCAGATCTTAATAATTTAAAGTTTACATTATGTGATAATAGTACTGTAGTATACAAGAACCTTGAATACGAAGAATGTAACAACATTGAGATGTTAAAGATGTCTCAATTTGAAGTATATTACATGCATGAAGTTTTTGAGAGCCCCTTGTTGAAGTCAGCTTTATTCAAATTAATGGATTTAGACAAATACGAAGCTGTTTTGCTTCAATCATGTTTTAGGTCAGTGTTTGCAACGGAGATGCTGGGCAAATTCATCTGCAAGCACTTTGATGTTGACGTAGACAGTCTGAGTTACGCTGCAGGGATGGTGGGGCACGTGGTCATTTTGTTGTGGAATAAAGAACGCACACAGTTTGATGTTGAATTTTATGCTAAATTACTAGTCATCTTACAAGAAAATTTAGTGTATAAGTTTGAATTTATAGAGACAAGTCCAGTACCAAAGCACTACAAGTTGTATAACGTAGAGCAATATACTGCAGGCTATAACAGGCATGATTCCTTCGATGAACTAATGGCAAAAAGAGCTCGGCTAGTAGGAAAAACATTTTCAATAAATTATGATGCAGCATTTAAGGAAAAAAAAGATAACTTTAAATTAAAAATATCATTCACAGTCGACTCTAGGCCAGTATCATTGCGGCATTGTGGCTTTTTGAGGAAAATAAGCCACTTGGTTCTCTCTGGCGATGTTCAACTATCATCAGCCTTTTATAAGAATTTGTTTCAATACTGTTACTCTTTAGTAACATTGGAAATCATAAGGCGAAGAGGAATTGTGGCTACTCCATTAACATTTCTACCAAATAGTAGCATAAAAAACATACACCTCCACGTAAGAGGAACACATTTGGCGCTTATATATTCTTGTTTGAGTAAGTGTAAGACTTTGGAGAATATTAGATTGTACAATACGACTTTGGACCGGGATGAGATCCACCCGTTGCCGAGTCCTGTGGAGCTGTTTAGGAACTGTGACAGACTGTACCACTTTGCTATACGGTCGTTTATGGAGGAAGAGGACAGAGTGAGACAACTGGAGTTTTATAAGTCAGTCCGAACAAGGCTTGGCAAAGACTGGTTGCACATAGACTTTGTGCGCTATTTCGACAATCCATTTGAAGACCTGCACAATCCTTATACAAGTGTTTTTGATGCTTTTCGAATGCAACCGCAAACATTTTAATTTTTTTCTTTTTTCTAATGACTAATTATGTTTTTACTGTAAGCATAAGTATATTAGTAGCGCAACCTACGTACAAACAACCCTACCTCTTTGAATGGCCTAAGGAACATAGGTTAAAGTGTAATAAATGCTATAATTTTTTTTCTTATTTGATACAATATATTATGTTAAGAGTCCCCTTACCCTGGACAGAATCAACCTTTCCCATACAAACGTAGTCTACGTTTTATTTTGAGACGACTTGTCAGATATGAGCGAAATTATGTCATTTCAAAGAAATTGCATATATTTAGGCATATAACTAGTTTTCACAGTTAAAATATGAGCTTCAAAGAGAATACAGTGTATCAATCATATCATATTTGCCCATCGGTATGGAAAACTTCTACATCCTTATATTTTCTTTCCAGTTCATAATTTACTGCAATTTCTTTAAAATAACAGTTTTTTACCGAAATCTGACATGTCATTTCAAAATAAAACGTAGACTACGTTTGTATGGAAAAGTCTAGGGTAAGGGGATTCTTAAGGCGAATACAGTGCAGAAGTGGCTCCCTCTTTTGAAACAAATTGTTATATTTATTATTGAAATATTTCATGAATAAATGTTGAAAGTATAGTTGTTCGTAGTAAGTATGTCTATTGTGTAACTTTAAAACTCATTTTTGCTAAAAGTAGTCACTTTCGGCGAAAATACGATTTAAAACTAGGCAGACTAGTTATCATTTTCAACGGTTGTTCATAAAATAATTTAAAGGACTAAAGGTCTACCAATGCCTGAGTTGTCTTGTCTGACGGTTAGCAAACTGTTAATTAGATACTTAACACACTATTTATTTCAAATGAGGGCGCCAACCCTACACGGTATTCACCTAAGATTTTTGTGATTGATTAACTAGTGAGATAAGAATAAGCTTTATCTAATATTTGCATACTTAGTGCTTAAGTGAGCTGATTATTTGAAATGAACCTTCGAGAAGAAGGAATGAAACTACACTGATAGTATAAAACATGTTAATGTGATTTATGTAACTAGAATTCTAAGAATTGATTTATTTCTGTAAATAATGTGGTTGGAATATGTGCCTTAAATGTCCCTACTTAATGTTAGCATTTAGCATCTAGCGTTCTGTATTGACCTTACATTTTGTTCTGACCTTATATTTTGAACTGACCCTACATTTTATACTGACCTTACATTTTGTACTGACCTCATATTTTGTTCTGACCTTACATTTTGTACTGACCTTGCGTTTTGTACTGACCTTACATTTTGTACTGACCTTGCGTTTTGTACTGACCTTACATTTTGTACTCACCTTACATTATGTACTGATCTTACTATATTGTACTGACCTTAAATATTATACTGACTGACCTTACATTTTGTACTTACACACGGTGCCGCCGCCGTGGCGTAAAGTGTGATCGCTCTAAGAGAGTATTATCTGAATATAACTTTATGATTACACATCATCATCAGGCATTTTGGTCTCCACTACAGGGCAACGATCCTCTCTGTACTACCAGAGACATACTTGGCCAGAGCAGCCAGAGGATTTGGCCTACACTCTTCACGCTGGCCAGACGGGTCGGAAAGATCTCTTTGATGTTTATAAGCTTGAATTTTCTGAATGATGATTACACAGTGCCATAAATTCAGGAGTTGATAGTATTTAAGTACACATTTACTGTTATGTTAAATCATTGTCTGTGTATCAGGTTCTGATAGATCATTAACACAAACAATGTTTTTAAAGGCCAACAATTAAGTTAGTAGACGTCGCCATATTGCGGAAAAATATGCATTCACATTCGCGGACGAATTTTTTTGGGATGAGTTGACGCCTAACAATTTAAGTAGGGCGGCGTTTCATCCTCGGATGAGTTGTTACAGTCTACTAGATCACTATAGTATAATGAAATTAAAATACCAGGTAAAAACAAAAAAAAAATCGACATCCCATAAAAATTGCCCTGATGGCTGCACACTTTTGTATCGAAGTGCCATTTTTTTTTTGTTTTTTTTTTGCTGTTATTTTAATTTCATTATACTATAGTGATCTAGTAGACTTAGGTGACAACTCATCCGAAAAATATCCGAGGATGAAACGCCGCCCTACTTAAATTGTTAGTTTATCTAGTATAGCCCGTGGTTCTATTCATTACAGATCTGTTACTTCAACGTTATACAATATGTAACAAAAACCCTGTCCGATCCTTCTAAGAGCAACTCAGTCTACATGAACAAGTTTTCCTATGGGACCAATGCTTGGAACTCTACATTTTCATACAAGTGTTCGGCTGGCCCGGCAATTTGTATGAAAATGTCATATTTTTCTTCGAGTTTCAAGCATTGGTCCCATAGGAAAAGTTGTTCATATTGACGGTCTGAGTTGCTCCTACAAGGATCGGACAGGGTTTTTGTTACATATTGTATATTCACCTAACCTACCTGTACCTGTACCTGTGTATATATACCGAAGTACCTATCCAGTGTAAAAGTGACACTTTTACACTGGATAGGTACTTACGTTTATTGCCCGACTGTGTCAGGAGGGTTATGTTTTTGAGTGTATGTAGGTATGTTTATTTGTATAGGACGACGTTGTGACACTGGGTATACAGGGTTAATTTTTAAATTCCAGCGACATCTTAGGTGCAAGTTTAGTCCGTATGATAAACTATTTCCTATAAAAAATATACTGAAAATCGTTAAAAAATAATTTCGTCCTCCCATACAAAATTCATTTGGCTGAGGACTGATTTGTATGGAAAGTCGCATTTTATTTTTATTTTATTTTTCGTAATGGTTTTTATGGAAATTTTTTAGTATTATGTACTGTGCTTGATCCAAAAATGTTGTTGGTGTTTTGAAAGTCGCAATGTATAAAAAGGCAGTGGAGAGTTTTTTGTTTTTTTTTTTTTAATAATTGTTATTTTTTTTAACATAATGTTATTTTTAAAATTAATATTGTTAATTTCTTTATTTTTAATTTGAATGTTCTTTGTACAATGGTACTAAATAATAAAAGAAAAAAATCTATTCATCTGCGATTTGAACAAATATAAGTAAGTAATTTAAGTAATTAGTTTAGTTTTAGTTTCTTTTTTGTTTTGTTTATATTATTTAACGCTTGAATAAGATAAATTATAAAATAATAAAGATAAGTTTCTCAAAGTACGAGATAGGTACCATTGATTCATTGTAACCTCCTGAGTGTCGTACAAATTGTTGCACGCGTTTTGAACTGTGATTATTTGAAAGTTTTATAAATAAAAGTTTTTTAACGATAATTTTTTTTTATTAACCAACTTAATAAAAGGGTCCCCCGTCGGCCCCGTCTTAGGTAGATATCCTTGGAAGTATAGCGCGCACTCGTCCATACAAGAGAAAACGTTTTTTAACTCCTAAATGTTATCTGATCTCTAATATATTTGTATGTTATTTACACAATAAAAGACTAAAAAACCTATAAACGTCTTTTATTGTGTCATTATCATTGAGATAAGATTTAAAGAGGGGAAAAACATTTCTTCGTCTGCTTTATGCTGCGTATATCTATATGGCTAGATTATAGCCTACAGGCGATATATCAGGTTATGGAGGTTGCTACATTTGTCTTGAAAACTTCATAACTCAAACACTAAACATTCTACCTGTGATGTCCATCTGCATATTGTCGTAAAGCAGGTCTGGCCCTTGATCCGACTAGAGTAGACTTTCTTCCCATTTCCTCTCGCGGGTCTGCTGGAAGAAATTTCTTTAGAAATAAGTAGCACCTATGTACTATGTTAACTTTTATAAGGTTTTATTTGTAAATTTTCAAGTGTACATGAACCAATAAAATAAATAAATAAATAGAGCATAATGGGGGTTAGGGTAAAAAAATTTTAGTATACAACTTGAAAGGGACATAATTACCCGTAATAAATCAAACCTCGGGCTATACTAGATCACTACAGTACCTACTTATAATGAAATAAAAAAATTACCAAAAAGAAATTCGACCTTCCCATATAAATTCCCCGACCGGCTGCCCGCACACTTGTGTGTGTAAATGCCAAATTTTTATTTTGTGTTGTGATTATTTTAATCTCATTACACACTAGTAGGCGATTCTCACACTGCTCCGCAACCCGCTGCGTAGCGCGGGGCCGGACTGTATGCAAGTACCTCAATTTGTATAGAAAACACACATACAACGTCAACACACTGACACCGCGTCTCCGCGCGTGATTTTTGTATGGCGGCCCCGCGCTACGCAGCGGGGTGTGCGGAGCAGTGTGAGAATCGCCGTATAGCCTGTGGTTCGATTTATTACAGGTATGTACTTTCCAAGTTGTATATTGTTAGACTCTGTCTGTCTTATTATAAAACCCATACTAACTTTGTTACTAGGTTTAAACCATTATCCGCTAAAAATGAAATTGACATTGACAGGTGAGACAGCGTGATATTACTAGATGTCAACTTGATTTGGTCGGATAACCTAGTAACAAAGTTAGTCTGGGTTTTATAATAAGAAGGTGTCTGTATATCTTTGACAAAACCGATGTACCTAATCACCAATCTGTGCATCGCTATTTTAAATGTAAAAGGCGCTGTGAGTAGTTCCCTCTTTGAAGAATCGTCGTATTACGAAGTAATATTAGTTAACTAATACCCTTTGGCTTCTATCTAACTACTTATGAAATAAATAACGAAAAAAACAAGTGCCTTTATTTGCAGATTTAAATATTCGCAGATTGAGAAGAAAATAAAATAAGGAATTCCCTTTCATGCTAGTCTGGAATAAAAGCAAAACTTACAATAACCAGCTGGTTCACTTCCCGCGCTGGTCGTAGAAGCCGATCGAGGGAATGGGCGAAAATTCGACTCATGTCAAAAGGCGATGCGGCTAGGGGGTGGGGTATATCCCATTCGTCCCCAGTGGGGATGCCCCCAGTGGTAACAAAAGCCTAATTATAATAATATTTAAGCTTTGACACATGTAACTTTTATTTCCATATACATTAAACCCTTCTTTCGATCCATCCTAAAAATATACTTTTTAAATATAATTATCAGCTATTTTATTTAACATAACTAGAGTCGCAACAATATCCATTCCATTTATCACCACTGGATTCAAATGGAAATCTAAAATAGCAAAAAATTCCATTCGTCATCACTGGGGAAAAATGGGAGTTGTAATGGAAGACTGTCCCATTCGTCCCCACTGGGGACGAATGGCACTGTGAAAAAATAGTTATTCAATCGACAATGTGGACAATCGAAACTCACAAAACTAAAATTGTCCAATTTGTCCCCTGTGGGAACGTCCATACTGGGGACGAATGAGATATACCCCAAAAAAGGCGATACGGCTAGCAACCCACCACTATTTTGATTTCATTTACCACCTCCTCGCCCACCATCACGCTAAAAGTGGCCTTTGAGTCTTGCGGCTTTGGGCTCTCTGCTTAGAGTTGGAAAAGCCAAAATGCTTTCTGTCCCGGTAGGAATATTTTTTTTATATACCTACTTACATATTGCGCGTAAGTTTAGCGCTGAGCGACATGCAGAGGGGATACCTACTGCGCACGGGTACGGTACTAAATTTTGACTTCTGCGCAAGCAAGGTCAGCGCTAGAGTTTCGTGCCGCTACCTATACTAGTGGTGTAGTTTGTCTGCATGGAATTCATTCAAATTAAGGCAAGAATAAAAATATTGATTTTCTCTAGTCGTCACTTATATCTAACACCACAATCTAAAACATATAACAGTCTAAACACTTCAACGGATTACGAGTAAAAATAAACAAATTTGCAAAAAACTAGTCTTTCGCAAGTGCGTAGAAAAGTTCTCACTTAAAACTTTAACCGTCATATTATAAAACCCAGACTAACTCGGTTAGGTATTAGGTTTTAACCAATATCCGCCCAAAATGAAGTTGACATTGACAAGTGAGATAGTATGATATTACTAGATGTCAACTTGATTTGGTCGGATAATGGTTTAAAGTTAGTCTGGGTTTTATAATAAGACGGTAATAGTAACTAGTTCATAAAATAGTTTGAAAGGTTATCTAGGGCTTGATCAAGACAAAATCTTAAATGATATCTCCGTTTCCGATCAAATAATTTATTTCAAATGTACTTATCCCCTTAAGTATAAAAAGCTGCTCTAAGTATTACACAACCTTTAATTAGTACTTTTAAATGCCTGTTACAAAGTCATCTAATAATGTTAGTCGAATTTTTAAGGAAAATGTGTGTTCACTGTCCTGATAAATCATTTACCTAATGATAGGGAATAATCTCATTCGGGATCACATCCTTCGAGTCCACAAGCCTTCGAACCTATGAGGCAGTGTGAAAAAAATTCGCAACGGCATGCGTCGCAACAATGGCGTTCGCAATAGGGGACCCGCATTGACCTACACTACTAGGTTAAATAATATTAAACACCAAAAAAGATCGATAAAGATTTTTTTTTATCTTTAGATTTGTTTAATTTGTTTCATCTTTCGCCAGACTCACTGATCACTAATAGAAGTATTGCTGATAGCGAACGTATGAAGTCTTCTTCGATTATTTCAGCAAGGTGCCGTTATCAATAACATAATTAGACCCAGTGATACCTCTAGCTTTATCACTAGCCAAGTACAGAACTAAATCTGCTATCTCTTCCGGCTCCAAGATCCTCTTCAGTAACGTAGCCTCTGACCACGTGCTCCAATCGATATCCAACTTCGCTATGATATCTGTTCGCGTCACTCCAGGACTAACGCAGTTCACTCTAACTCCGTATTCGGCTAGCTCCGCAGCTGATGCGCGAGTAAAATGAACCACAGCTGCTTTCGATACACAATAGGGGGTGTAATCTTTACTAGAAATATCTTCAGCACCTATACTCGCAATATTAACTATGTTTCCTTTACTTTCAATAAGATATGGTGCAGCCAAACACGTCAATTTCATCACGGCACGCAGATTGACACCTATCAAGGCATCGTAGGCTTTCATTAAATCTCCGTTAAGAATGCTTCCGCAACGAAGGATTCCCGCGCAATTCACTAGAACATCGATCCTCCCAAACTTGTTTTTCACTTCATCTGTAATCCTTTGAGCGTCATCGTCATTGGCAACGTTTGCAATTATTTGTGTGACATTGAATTTGTTATTGATGCACTTTTCGGTGACCTTACGTAGTTTGTCTTCATGTAAGTCGACGGCAACCACTTTAGCTCCTTCTCTGGCGAATATTTCGGCTGTGGCCGCCCCGATGCCTCCCGCAGCTCCCGTCACGATCACAACTTTGTCCGAGAAACTCATTTTAAATATGCCTGTCGCAGAGCAATTTCACACGTCGTTTATAAGAAACACGAGAACGTTTTGCCACTTATACACATGAAAAACAACTAAACTAGAAACACGAGATGTGATTAATTTCAACTTAACATAATCAAGGTTTATGAGTGTTATTATGACTTACACATTTTTATAATCGAGATAACAGCAAAATTACGTTAAACAAATTAAGCTTTCTTACATACCTATTTGTATTACAGATTACAGCTCATGTGCTTGACAGCTATATCATCATATAGGTATAACGTGGCTTATTAAATTTAAGGGGTGATTCAGTCCATTACCTATTTTGAACAATTTTTCTTAAATAATGTACCTAGTTATAATCAAAATATGCAAAAATTGCTTCTCATAAAAAACGAAGTATGTAGTCACTTAATCGAATTATACGAACTACTTATTTTGTGTGAAATTCGTATCGTAAGTTCGTAACTAATTCGATAGACATTTACCTATTAGAAAAAGAGAGCCGTATGGCTTCCAGCCTAGAATAGAAAGACTCCATGTCCTTCTGTGGGCGTCGTTATAAATAAATAAATAGTTAGTTATTTGGTGCAATAAAGAAATTTTATCTTAGCTTATAAATAAATGTATAGGGACAAATCAAACTGATTTAGCTGGCCCCAAAGGCCCAAAGTTATGGGATACTAACCCAACGATGCAATATAATATACCTATATCTCATATAATATATATGAGATATATATACGATATGTAACAAAAACCCTGTCCGATTCTTGTAGGAGCAACTCGGACCGTCAAATATGAACAACTTTTCCTATGGGACCAATGCTTGAAACTCGAAGAAAAATCGACATTTTCACACAAGTGTTCGGCCGGCCCGGCAATTTGTATGAAAATGTCGATTTTTTATGCTTTTACAAGGATCAGACAAGGTTTTTGTTACATATTGTATAGAAAAACATCTTAGACCCAGGGCAATTTGAAAAAGGCCTTTTACCAACTTGCCCCCTGACCGGGGATCGAACCCGGGCCCTCTGGGTGGCGGACAAGCATGGTGACCACACTACGTCACGGAGGTCGTCAAATCAATCAAAATGATGGACTGAAACCACCCTTTGAAATATTTGTAAGTAGGCACTCAATTTTAAATCACCTTGTATACAAAGTACATTAACTCGATAAAACAGTAAAAATCGCATATCTGTACGAATTTACTTTTATCTAAACATTAATCTAGGTGATAAGAATAACAGACCGAAAAAATAACCGGCCAAGTGCGTGTCGGGCCACGCGCAGTGTAGGGTTCCGTAGTTGCGAATGCCCACTTTGAGTTCACGCCACTAAAACGTCTAAAAACTAATTTTCTTTTGAATTTGTATGAACTTTTCCTTTTCCGAGTACATTTTATAAGTTGGTCGCATATAACTTTTTAATTTGTAAACTCTGCTAGCTCTGACAGTTTTTCTTTAAACTTCGTTACGAGTATTGATGCGGACAGCTTAACTTAAATGATTAATTTGTAAAAATAAAGTTGATTATTTTCCATTTAGATTAGGGCTATCATTGTAATTAGAATAGTTTCTTTTCTTTTTCCTTTACACAAGTAAAACATATAAATGATGATGCATCCCCACCTAGAAAAGTATGTATTTTTAGAAAGAGATAGCAATAGGGGGTACCCTTGTTGGGTTATACCGTAACGAGAACAGATTATGTTTTTTTTTGTAAATACCTAAGAAATCACAAGAATTATTTACTTGGAAATAGATGAAAATAGTTAAAAATATATCTCCTCATAGTTAAAAAATAATAAAATTGTAAGAACTAAATGCCTCCATAGAGAAAATCAAGAAAATGCTGAAATCCAGTCCAGAAAAGGATAGGCTATTAGATAAAACAAGATAGCATGAAAATAGTGCCGTGTGCAAACTTCTAGCTCAATGATTGGCTAGAGATTTCTATAAATTAAACTCTGGTTTATATCGTGGCATTCAGTGCATTCAGTTCGATCTAGTAAATAAGGAAGAAAAGGTGAAAAATAAAAACTAGTGAAGCTAAACAGTGTTTTAATACAGTCTTCAACAAGTATATATACTAATTTTTTCACAAGTTCATATATAACCGTTTCATAGATAGAGGAGGAGGGGGACACACACACACTCTTACAATGCAATATAAAACCAAATATTTCAGAAACGGATCCCTAAATCGATAAATGATGTTTACAAGCTCACAATATTTTTAAAAGACCTATTCAACGATACCCCTCACGATGTGTAAGTCGAGAAAACAAAAATTGACTCTTATTTTATTTGTACGGGAGCTACCCAATTTCTTTTTTAATATTTTATTTTACCGCTTTTTTGGCATGATTAATATATATACATATACCAAATTAGATACAGCTTTCTGACAGACAGACAGATGGCGAAACTATAAGGTTCCTCGTTTACTACGGAACCCTAAAAACTAGCTCTCCGGGAGTGCCGCCGACAGAAGTGAAAACTTGAACAATTAAGTACGTGTGTATTTTATTAATCGTCAGGAAATATTTTATTATGCAGGAAATTCATTTAAATGCGCAATTGCACATGACAAATAATGCATATTCATGGGCGTACCCAGGTACTGGGCCTGGGGGGGGGGGCAAATCCGACTTTTTATAAGCATCTAATCAAATAAATATATATAAAATGAAAATAGGTGTTTTTATATAAATTCTAAGTATTTCAACTATTAAAAAGTAACTTTCAAGAGTCTTCAGCCAAACATTTTATGACGTCTTCCGTCGAAGAATCGCAAATACCCTTAAAAAAAGCTATGTATACTGAGCATACAAAGCCTAAATGGGCTTTGTATATACACAGTGTACATAGATTTTATTTTTCTTTACATAGAATCTATCTTCGATCGTAGTACTCGATCTTAGCCACGATTTTATGCAGCTGTATGTGCTAAATGACGGTCTGTCTGTCTGTGTCATAGCTCTCGAACGGATAAACCCATTTCAATACGATTTTTTAACGTGAAAGCAAGTTTCCTTGCGGTTGTTCTTAGTTATGTTTGATAAAAATAGGGTCAGTCGTTCAAAAGTTATCAGGGGTGAACGCTTGAAATTCGTTTTTTTTTATTTGTCTGGCAAATAAACTAATTATAAAGTTGTATTATGTATTGCAAATGGCAAAAAGTTCTTTTTTTTAACTTTTATCGACAAAAGTAAATAATTACAAGGAACGTAAACAAAATTCATGGAGGTGGGGCAGCTGACGGATTTATAACACAGTAAGGTTTACAAAACTTTTTTTTATTCCTAATGTATGCTCCCAAAATGAACGCAATCTAGGATTGGGAAGGATTGGTTCTGGTCTACCCTTTGGGATTGCGGAGTCAGACGGTAGACGCTCTGTGTATAAACCAGTAATCTCGTCAAACCACCTAGGTTAGGTAGCGGACCCCGGGCTGTGAAGTTTACCGCTGATGATGCAACCGGGAATACACCCGGATGATGTAATGTACTCGGACAACAAATCTGCGATTGGACGGCGGTTCATAGAAAAGGACAGCAATAAAAACAACACAATATGCGAGTATTTATTTCATATTTCATTCATTTCAATCATCACAATCTTTCAAGTAAGTAAAACTAGTTCTCATCACGATAAAACATTAAACACATGGGGCGTAGCTACCGCGGGATCAATCGTGTCTCGTATCATAGATTATACCAAACGTATATCTCAAAATTCGTGAATTCAATCGTTTCTACTCTTAAAAATCTTTAGCCTCTATTTGGGTCAAGGAAGAGTGGGTGCAGTCACCAGATGATTAAGACCACACTCAATAAAGTTGGTGAACAGGAGCGCTATATTTACGCCAAACTGGCCAAAAACGGAGCAAATATACTGCTCAAGGGGATGTATAAATTTTTCGGGGTCCAGTACTGCCCCCATTGAAATAAATTATCTGAAAGGAAACGGAGATGTAATTTAAAATGTTGTCTTGATCAAGCCCTAGATAACCCTTCAAACTTATTAATGAACTAAGTATAGTTTATAGTTTAAAGTGAAAACGTGCAGCTTTTCTTCGCACATTAGCCAAAAATGGCCGTTTTCGCAAATGTTCTCACTGTAAACTAACCAGTAAGTAGTTCACAAACTAGTTTGAAAGGTTATAGAGCTTGATCAAGACAACATTTTTAAATGATATCTCCGTTTCCTATCAAGTAATTTATTTCAAATGATGGCAGCATAGGAAACTGAAAAATTCAGGAAGCCCCTTAAAGAACACCTGTTTATCTAAATCATCACAAGAACCGTAAATCAACATGGAACACAAAAAAAAATATTTTTGAAAAATAAAATTAGACTTCATCCCCAAACTATGGGATCACCTGACAAGCATACCCTTTCAAGGTTACGTACAGCACGAAAACCTGCCAAGTTCAAATTTAGAAGTATTATAATTTTAGATATTTTTTAAAATGCATCTAAACTTGGCACTGGATTGGATTTAAACCCTTTTTTAGGCGAACAATTAGCCGATAGGATAGGAACTTGGCCCCTTTTAAACAGATATGTTTTTGGTGGGATTTCAATACTTTTTTTCAAGAAATCGTACCTATTTTATCAAAACGTCGTAAGTGTATTTAGAAACGCCCATCGATTTCTTATCAACTTTTTATATATACTGCATACTATACTACGAAAAACACAATATCGCGTTTCAATTGTACCGCTAGCGCCATCTATCGAAATTAATTTATAACAATAGAAGCCTGATTTTTTAGGTAAGCAGTATTTAATAATAAGCTATACATTTTGCATTATGTATACATGACAATATTTTATACCCCCTCCCCCCTCTCCTTCTCCCCCCTCCTCATCGTATTCTCATTGTATCACTGGTTCATAAATATTTTTATTAAAAATGTAATATTCGATTGACCCAACTCACGCTTAACCGATTTCTCAAATCTTAATTTTTTGTTAATCTACATATAAAACACGACCTGCGTGCCAAATTTCATAACGCTAGGACAATTGGAAGTGGCCTAGAGGTTTTGATTACCGGTCAGTCAGTCAGTCAGTGCCAAAATTAGCTATTTTCACAGGGTCATATTTCAGGATCTACTGAAGCTATATCTATGAAATTTGACAAACTGCTTTAGTACTAGTATATGATTACGTAGTTTTTTCAATTTTATCTCTGTACTTGCAATAGGCACTGAGTTACAGGGGGTCAAAAGTGGGCCGAAACGATTCGTGTAAATAGTGCACGACATGCGCGCGGCCTGTTGCTGGAACTTGACCTGCGCACTACCGTGCGCTTAGATATATTTTTTATTTTGCTAATAGAATATTTTTCATTAATTCTTCATTAATAAAATTTGTACCAACTTACTTAATACCTTAAAAGTCATAAAAAATAAGTTTGCTAACCCTAGTTTAGTTAAAGCATGTTTTGTCCCTTTCCCTCTTTTGAATAATTGACATTGAAAGAACGAGACAAAACATATTTTTACTAAAATTAGGTTTAGCAAACGTTTGTAATTTTTATGAATAATTGGGTTAATTTTCATGCCCTGTACAAACCAGTATTAACATTAAGGAGCTACCTGAATTTTTCGGGGTCCAGTGCTCATTTGAAATAAATCCGCAAGTAAACGGAGATATCATTTAAAATTTTGTTTTGATCTGACCCTCGATAACCTTTCAAACTATTTTATGAAGTACTATTTACAGTTTATAGTGAGAACGTGAAGCTTTTCTACGCACATCAGCGCAAGACGGCCACTTTTGTTTGGATATCTCTGTTTACTTTCAAATGATTTATTTCAAATGGGGGCAGCACTGGGCCTCGAAATATTCAGGTAGCCCCTTATGTTTCCATTACGTTTCCAATACGAAACGTAACATATGGAAACTTGCTCTTTACTTAGTTTACTTAACTTATACAATATGTAACAAAAACCCTGTCCGATCCGTGTAGGAGCAACTCAGACCGTCAATATGAACAACTTTTCCTATGGGACCAATGCATGAAACTCGAAAAAAATCGTCATTTTCATACAAAAGTGTTCGGCCAGCCCGGAAATTTGTATAAAAATTGTGATTTTTTCTTCGAGTTTCAAGCATTGGGTCCATAGGAAAAGTTGTTCATAATGACGGTCTGAGTTGCTCCTACCTACAAGGATCGGATAGGGTTTTTGTTACATATTGTATAGTTACGAACTTATTATATACCTAAAACAACAATAGTATTTTAAGCAACAGTTGTAGAAGAAGGTATATAAAATGCGAGTGGCACAGGTTACAATGCGAGCCTTGGCGAGCATCGTAAGAAGACGCCATCGAGCATTTTTTGACTACTTATACAACGTTGCATACAATACTTTTTCTACGACTACATTTACTAAAATAAATCCAAAAATAAACAAAGAAAAGTATGAAATACTACCATATGTTTGCTAGATACTAGGTATCTACGGAAGACTTAATTTCTTTTATTGACGTCTTCCTAGTGACCAAAAGTGCCATTTTTGCCATTGCCATGGAGTCACTTAAACGAATATTTTTTCATACAAAAAACCGTTTGTTCAGTGACTCCGCGTTTGAAAAATGGCACCATATGTTAAAATAACGATTTTATTATGTTGGCAGTATGGTAGATCTAAAGAAAAAAAGTTATAGGTCTATGGCTAGGAGTATCGTTTTGGCGAAATAACGACACATGTGCTATTATATTAGGAATAGACTTAGACTTTTCTGAAATCATATAATCTATGTTCTTATATTAGTATTCGGGACCATTTAAAAGACAGATAACAGTACAGGAGTAGAAAAAACAATTTTTTCTACACCTGTACTGTTCCTCCGGTTTTTTGTATGAAAAACATTTGTTTAAGTGACTTCATGTTTCAAAAATGGCACGTTTAGTCACTAGGAAGACGTCAATAAAAAATATTAAGTCTTCCATAGATACCTAGTATCCACCAAACATATGGTAGTATTTCGTACTTTTCTTTGTTTATTTTTGTATTTATTTTAGTAAATGTAGTCGTAGAAAAGGTATTGTATGCAACGTTGTATAAGTAGTCAAAAAATGCTCGATGGCGTCAATTTACGATGCTCGCCAAGGCTCGCATCGTAACCTGCGCCACTCGCATTTTTAACCCTTCTTATACAACTGTTGCATAAAATACTATTAAATCATTTTGGTTCTATGACTTACACATAATATGTCACTTATTAAATAAATGTAGGCATAATTATTATAACTCAATATACATTATCGTATAATTTTCAACGTTGACATTGGCAAAATCATCGTTTTGAACGGGTTCCCTACGTAGTTGCGAGCGCCGCTGTTGCGACGCATCACGCACGCCGTTGCGATTTTTTTTCAACTGCCTCATAGGTTCGAAGGCTTGTGGACTCGAAGGATGTGGTCGCGAATGACGCTGTTTCGAAAAACATTTCCACTTTCTCACACACTCAAACGCGCGTGAACTAACTAATAATATCTTATGTGCATATTTATATAACAATATAATTGATTCATTTCGATAACATAAACCACTTGAACAGATAATTGTTTATAAAGATCAGTGGTAAATGTGTTACACATAGAAAATCAATAAAAATGTACATTTTAGGTACTAATATTTTTCATGTGGAAATGTTTTTCGAAACAGCGTCGTTCGCGACCACATCCTTCGAGTCCACAAGCCTTTGAACCTATGAGGCAGTGGAAAAAAAATTCGCAACAGCGGCGCTCGAAACTACGTAGGGAACTCACGTTATCTTCAACTTTGACATGGCAAAATCATCGTTTTGAACACAATGGAGCCTTAATCTAAGAAAAGAAGAAATGTTGGCATTATACTGGTTTAAATCTATGGACGTCAAAAACACTTATGTGAGGAGTGTATCGGTGGTGGTCACTACCACTATTTGAGTAAGAATACATGTCTATATTTAAACCGTGTTTTCCAAGACTTGATCGAACCTCTTTAAAATCTTCCAAATCCTCCGCTCTGTCTTTGCCATTCATATACGATTGGAAACAGAAGTTATACAGCCTATCACAGTTTGTAAACAAGACCGTTGGGTCCGGTAGCGAATCGTATTCGTCAAAACCACGTATGAAAGTCGTGTCGACCAAATGAATATTTTCTAGGTTCCTACACTGGCTTAAGTAATTAAATATGTCGTCCATGTAGGCCCTCCGAATATATAGCAACACATTTTTCAAACTTTTGCTCGTTGACATGAATTTTAATGGGGTCGCAACAATGCCTTTCAGTCGAATTATTTCTAATGTTACCAAAGAATGGCAGCACATAAACAAATTTTTGAAAAATGCTGGTGTGAAGGAAGCTTCGTGCCTCAGGGTCAAATGGGTTAACTTTTTCCAAAAGTCAAAGTATTGAAACGTTACCGGCCGAGATACATGCAAAAAGGACACTTCTAATTTGAAATTATCTCTTTTATCTTTAAATGCTTTATCGTAATTCAATGAAAAACTCTTCCTTGCTATGGCTCGAGCTATCCGAGCCCTCTTCATCATCAATTGGTGGTCAAAGAACTCATATGAGTCATCAAACTCTTCCAAGCCTGGAGTGTATTGCTCCACCCAGTAGCGCTTGTGGTTGATTGGCACCGGTGCTGTGTTTATGAACTCAAATCCATATATCAAATACTCTTTTAAAATGTCCAGCAACTTTGAATAAAATTGACTATCAAACTGGGTTCGCTCTTTGTGCCAGAACATGAGAGCCGCCTCGCCTATCCTTTTTTCTGAATCAGACAAACCATCTACTTGTACTTTAAAATGTTCACTGACAAATTTTTGCAACAACGGTGTTGCATACACTATCGCGCCAAAACACTTGTGGAACATTATGACTTCATATTTATCAAAATCCAATAATGAGTATATCTGAGACACCCTTAAAGTGGTATCAAAATATTCATGGACACTATATAGTTGAAATTGGGAAGAGTTCATTATCGTTGTGTCGTCCCAGTTAACTCCATCCATGTTTCCACACACCAAAGAATGGTGGTTACATAACGTAAACCTTACATTGAACAGATCAGCCTTCCATAGCAAGAGCACTGCTAGTCTTGTGTCTACTAAAAGAGCTGATCTTCCAACAAAGTGAACATTTTTCAGCCCAGCAAATGCCCGTTGATATTGTGACAACAAATCATTGTTAAATGTACAATTCCCAAAAAACGAAAAGTTGATCGCCAAATTTTTCAATGTCGGTAGTGCTTTGGATATCAGAAGAAAGTCCGGTATTGTTATTTTCGTAAAGCTAACATCCAATTCAATTAAGCTTTTTAACGTACTTAAAATTGGGATCAAGGATGATCGGTGTAAGTCATTGACACCGCATAAGTTCAGCACCTTCAAGTGACCGGAGATGTCTTTAAATAAGTTTAATCTCAAGGACCTAGCTGTGGCTAATGTGTTCTTAGAAAAATGGCACTCTCTGACTACACCTGGCGTGCGGATGAGTTCTTGTAAGATTTTACATGACACGTAGAGATTGCAAAGAGACTTCATGTCCAGACTCCGGATGATGACAATTAAAACTTCTGTTGGCAGCGTTGTTAGAGACATTTTGCAGCTCGGCTCACTTCTGTAATAAAAGAAGGAACTTGTTTTTTATTGAAAAAAATTGACATTTAAATACGAAAGTGTTCAGCCGGCCTGGCAACTTGTATGAAAATGTCGATTTTTCTTCGAGTTTCAAGCATTGGTCCCATAGGAAAAGTTGTTTGTATTGACGGTGTGAGTTGCTCCTACAATGATCGGACAGGGTTTTTGTTACATATTGTAGTATAGTTTCTTCTAATTAGTAATTTGATCATCACCACCTGTCAGTGATGTGCATTACTATTTTTATAGGAAAGGCACTGTGATCAGTACCTACCCTATAAATTATGGAGCAGTTCTTGTAAATTAGGTAAATTACAAGAAGGGCTCAATATCGAAGAAAATAGGTAAATTTCTCACTATTAGGGTGGCGCAGGGTAGACAAATATCTATTTGTCTGTATGAAATGCAAGCTACTGCCACCTGCAGGTTGACTGGTAGAAAAGGCCTTGGGCCTTAAGTCTGCCTATTACATTTTTGTAATAAAGTTAAAAAATAAGTACTTTTTATTGTAAATAGTACAAAGTTAAATTTCTCACCATACAAATGGAAGTTACAAATTTTCGCAATACATTATATAATGTTCCTTTACTGGTGGTGAAGAAAATCATCTATGCATCCTGGAACTCCAGTATTTCTAGTGCTGAAATTATAATTTAAATATTATTATATGAACAAATACATTATAAATGAAAATAGATTTATATATATATGTATATATTGTAATTACTTTTTAAAAATCCGTTTTAACAATTTCTTATACCAACAAATACATATATAGTCCATTTGTTAAGGTATTTAAAAGAATGTAAACAATATTTGCCACCAACGAAGTGATTAGGTATAAAATACTTCAAATAACAATCCCTTATCTAAGTTAAACACCTTGTTTTGGCATCACCAATTAAGTTTTCTTTTCTTTCACACATTTATTTTGTTTGTTTATGTTTATATTTATATTTGTCGGACACGACAACGGGCGGACAACTTTTTGACATTGACATTGACACCCACCTGTGACGCAAATTTTTAAAACGCGATGTTACTACACTAAAGGGTTTTTGTATGGAAAAACCATTCGTTTATGTGACTTCGCGTTTCAGAAATGGCACTTCTGGAATGGAAATGAATTCGCACACGAATTCTTCGTTTTATTCTCCGACTCCGACTGCCGAAAAGTAGAGTAATGTTTTTATTTCAAAAGTTTACGACACGAAGTGAAGATACTAAGCTACGTAGACGGAGAGCTTTATAGTAACCATGTATTTTTAACCCCCAACAAAAAAAGAGGGCTGTTATTAGTTTGACGCTTGTCTGTCTGTGGCATCGTATCATATTTCGATGTGGTTCTTTTATGTGAAAACAAGTTCCCTTGCGATGGTCCTTAGCTATTATGTAAGCTATGTTTGATAAAAAACGGTTCAGTTTAAAATTTATTGGGGGTTAGCGATTGAAAATCGGAGTTTGCCCCGAAGCTACGCTTCGCTACGCCACTGCCAGTCTTATGATTTTTCTACCATGCCATGTATATAAAATATAAGCATCTGAATTTCAGAAAATGCAGTTCTACCATATTGATTCCAGCTAGTGTAGTGATCCTGCCTGCCTTGGTTTCGTCCGCGCCGTGTTTTCAACAAAGTAAAAGATAAAGCCCTTAAATGGAAAAGACTCACATGCTGTCCCGACCCCACGTAAAGTGGGATAAGGTGAGGAGGAGGAAGAAGAAAAGATAATGCCATTCCACACTGATTTGGAAAAAACATAGACCTAGAATTGTATTACTTATCTATGAGAGAGAAATGAATAAGCTAAGAATGTACCAGCTGCTTCTCTATCCGCGCAGATTGTACAAGCTAATCAAGGGAATGGGGGAAAATGCTGAATAATGTTTTTGGGGGCAATACGGTTAGCAACCTGTCGCTATTTTTAATCCCTTTTCCACCTCACCCACCAGCACCACCTTACCCACCACCACCCACGCTAAAAGTGACCTTTGAGTCTTGCGGCCCTGGGCTATACCTGCTTAGAGTCGAAAACCCCAAAATATGTACTTTATTTGCCCCATTATTGATAAAGAAAGACGTGATATTATTATACAATGTCCTTTTTAATTAAGTACAAATATTTATTTTAAGGAGTGATTCAGTCCATCATTTTGATCAATTTTTCCAATAAATACCTTTATTGGGAAATATTTTTAGGTTCTCATACAAATCGAAGTTCACGTGATATTGTTACTAAGGAAAATGGTTTTTTTTCGTGTTTTGATATACATTTATTGGGAAATGTTGTTCAAAATGATGGACTGAATCATCCCTTAAAATATTTGTACTTAATTAAAATGGACATTGTATATTAGTTATTATAAAATAAAAGAATCAATGAACAGCATTTTTGTATTGAGATAAGTTTCAGAATCAAAGAGTTTAATAATCACAGAATTCACATTTATCAAATTATCACACAAAGTTATATCACATAATATAGCAGCAGCTATCAAGAATATTTTAGATTTGGCACCTATGTAAAATAGTATACATACCTATCTATCTAATTTGTGGCCGAGTGGCCCTCAGCTCAATACAGTATGTATATTGTACAATTTGTACATAGTTATACATGTATATTATTACTATACTTAGGTACTCTTATATTTATCAATAACACATTATATTTATTTAAAAATAGTTACAACACTTAAGTTACTAAATAATTCAACATATCTCTGATAATTATCACTTGTGTGTAGGAACTTTAATACAATAACACTACCCTGGACCTTTACTCTGTAAAATGACACGACAGCCGTTCGATAGTGTCGTATCGTAATATTGTAATGCTACGCTATCTAGTGTTGCCGTAAAAACGATAGTTTTATAATCGATAGTTTCAATCGAAAGTCCAAACTATCGATAGTATCGATAGCTGTTTTAGAGCCATTTAGAACCAACACTATTGCTAACTAACAAATACTATCGATAAGATCTATGCTGACGACGAACAAACCATCGATACTGACGATTACTTATATATTATTAAAGGCAATAACATCGATAGTATCGATAGTCTATCTTACGCAATCATCATTTTGTAGCGCTCATTGTTGCAAGTTGCAACGCACGTAGCTGCGTACGTATGTGTCGTTTCGGTTTTGGAGCAACGGCCCTGTAGTGCCACTTTTTAAATGCGGAGTCACTAAACTAACGGTTTTTTGTATGGAAAAAGTATTCGTTTAGGCGACTCCGCTTTTCAAAAGCGGTACGCAAGAAAGAGGTTACTGCGTAGGTATTGGCGTTTCAGTGTCAAGGAACATTGAGCACTAACGTATGATGATAAAGCATTGAATTAGTCAGGACGTCACTTTCGTACGACTAACATATTATTTTATAGAGTAACCCCCCTGTTTATACCTGTATCCTAAGGTTTATACATTATTGTTGTACTGTAAAATAGTTATATTTTTCAATAACTACATACAAGACTTACTAATTACGTGGGGCGCACTATAAGTTTCCGGAATGAATATGAAAAAATACTATTAAAGGTACAAAATTAATTTATTGTTTTTCAAAATAATCTCCCTTGGCGTCTATGCACTTTTTCATTCGATGAAACCAGTTTTGAAAACTTTTGTGCCACTCCTCTGTGGTGACCTCTGAAACGTGTTTTTCATACTCCTCGACAGCCTCTTCTGGTGATGAAAATCGTTGACCGCGTAATTGGTTCTTAATTTTTGGGAACAGAAAAAAGTCACAAGGTGCCAGGTCGGGACTGTATGCAGGATGACTCATGAGTTCTACATTTTTCGCCTTCAAAAAGTCGTTTGTCTGTCTGGCCGTGTGAGAACTAGCATTGTCGTGGTGCAGGATGATACGGCGTTTACGGTTATTTTTACGGAGTTCGTCAATAATTTCCGGCAAACAAATGGTCGGGTACCAGTCACTATTCACTGTACGACGATTCTCTAAAGCAACAGTAGCCACGTGTCCAGTTTTATTAAAAAAAGAAGCAATCATCCGCTTAGATGCACTTTTCACGCGCGCCACTTTGGTTGGTTTCGGCTCATCTTGAAAGACCCATACGCTCGATTGCTGCTTTGTTTTGGGATCGTAGCAATAAATCCATGTTTCGTCACCTGTCACTATGTCCCACACCAAATTTGACGCACCTTCGTTGAATCTGGTAAGCATGGCACTGCACCAAGTGACGCGGTCCGTTTTTTGAGCCTCGGTCAAGTTGTGTGGGATCCACCGCGAGCACAGCTTTCTCACACCCAAATGTTTGTGTAGGATTAATTGTATTTGACTCATGCCTATTTCTAAGGATGCGCGAATTTCATGGTAGGTCACATGCCTGTCTGTTTCAATCATACGGCGCACAGCATCGATGTTTTTGTTGGTCACAGCGGTGGACGGCCGACCATCGCGAGATTCGTCACTGAGATTGATACGACCACGCTTGAATTCTGCAAACCAGCTATAAACAGTTGTCTTGCATGGTGCTTCATTGCCAAAAGCTGTTTCAAGCCGAGCGATGCTCTGTTGAGCTGTCAAATTACACTTAAAATCGTAGAAAACCATACTACGAAAATTTTCCCGAGTTAAATCCATGTTGATGCAGACACACAATTTTTTAAATGGCGCCACAAGGTAAAAACAAAAGACAGTCAGATGAAACAAACTGCATTCTACAGCCAAAGAGTTCTATTTTCAAATGTTGCAATAAATTTTTAAATATTGTTTATGTAAGTGGCCAGTTCCGGAAACTTATAGTGCGCCCTATGTATAATACTAAATTCAAAATAATTCACCATATCTCCGATATTAATCACTTTGGTGCATGTTATGCATAGAAAATCACATTTAGTATACACTAGTCTAAGAAACTACAAACTACTAAATATTACACGACACTACCATATCGTAGTTTTTTGTTAAGGTGCATCTACATGGCTAGAGACGCCCTCATTTCAAACAAATTATTTAGGTTTACAAAAATATAGTATATTCTTTTTTAAATGTTTAGATAAAGCTTCAAACTTTGTACTTTGGCAGATTTTTTAAATCAACATCTTCATGATCTACATGTAGATTTTAGTGCGTAGATGCAGTAGTAGGTAACACACCATAACATAAATGGTTATTTATTTTAAAAAACACTTTTTGTATTATTAATTAACTTTTAGATATTTATATCATGTTTAGTTTTATATATTCACAGTTACACTTATTTTAATTATGTTATTCATACTGTGTTCATGAATAAAGATGCCACATTTAAATATTGTTAAAAATAAATTTCTATTCTCACCATTGTTTTGGAGGTGTGGATGGTTGTTTTATTTATTTGCACCTTAATTGATGCAATTAAATTGTGTTAAATTAACGGAATAAACCATAAATAGGATAGATCAGATCTATTTTCACAAATAAACAAATGGGATTGATACTAAGGCGATTGGCATACTGCTCCGTACCAAAGATAATATAATTACTAACGTTATCCGTACCCACCGCCATAAAAAAATCACGCGCGTAGCGCGGTGTCAGTGTGTTGTACTATGCGTGTTTTCTATACAAATTGGGTTCTTGCATACAATCCGGCAGCGGGGTGCGGAGCAGTGTGTGAATCATAGTTTATCAAATGAAGTTAACATCCTCAGCAGTAGTATTTTCTATTGATCCCATTTATATTTTTTTTTTACCTAATTAATAAAGTCCCTGCTGCTGGACAAAGACCCCTCCATTTCATTCCTTTTATGATTTTTCCCATTTAAATCAATCCTCATTCAAAAGGATTTTGCTTGATCCTTTGCCAACCACACCATGCTTGTACAGAGGCAAAAAGCTATGGTAAATAAAAATAACAAAATACAAATCACATAGGTTTCAATTGAAAAACATCAAAAACACTAAAATACGGGTTGTATTGATCTTCCAACCCATCGCTATTATAACGAAACATATTTATGTTCAAACCATCAATACCCAGCTGAGATCTCACTCGCTTATAATACTGCATCGTCTCCTCCCGGTAAGATCTTTGCATATCTCGAGATTGGAAAGTAAAGCTGTACAATTTATCACATTTAGTAAACAAATCAGTTGGATTCGGTAATTGATCTACAGCCAGTCTATAATTACTACTGCTAGTATTAACTAAATGTATATTCTCTAGAGTCGCACATTCACTTAAACAATTGAATATAGGGAACATATGTGTTGCTTTCACATACAGTAATATGTTTTTAACTTTACTTATCTTTAGATAAGTAAGAGGATTAGAGACAATGCCTTTCTGTTTCATTATTTGCAACGTTACTAAACAATAAGAACACTCAAACAACTTTCTGAAAAAAGTGTCAGTGTAGCAAACATCACCGTCCAGAGTTAGATGCGTCAACTTCTTCAGGAAGTCACAACTACGTAATGTGGCAATCCTCATATTACTCAAGAAAGAGATTCTTAATTTAATCTCCTTTTTTTCTTTAAATACAAAATCATAATTTATTATGTAAGTTTTAGTTGAAAGTCTCCTTCTTTTACCATCAAAATCATAGTCAAAATCAAATTCATAGCTGGAATCCGGACTCGGAAAGTCTTGCTTGACTAAGTACCGCTCAAAGTTTGTTGGTACCGGTGTGGCCGTTAGAGGACAGTCAACTCTGTATACCAAATTTTCTTTTAAAATAAACAGCAATTTAGAATAAAATGTATCATCGAATTTAGTGCGTTCTTTGTGCCAAAACATAACAGTCACCTGCCTGTAGCCCAGGTAACTGTTCAAGTGTGACAAATCTGAAACGTATACACAGAAATGTCTACAAATGAATTCTTTCAATAAAGGTGTTGCAAACATTGAAGATGGCAAACATGACTGGAACAAAACCATTTCATATTCCTTCGGATCTATCAGTTCAAAAAAAAGTAATTTACCCAGAGTTATATTGGAGACATCTTCCAAGCAATATACTTGCATGTGTGACACTTTTATCATAACTATTTTGTCCACATCATCGCTTTCTTCAATATATCCTTTAGAACCAACATTGCATGACGTCAACTTTAAATTACAAATGTCTGCCTCTTGCAACAGGCCTAATGCTATTTTTCTGTCCAATATGTCCACAGTATTTCCAATAAAATGGACATTCTTTAGCCCCCGAAAAGCTTGTTGATAACCTAACAACATCTCTTTATTGATTCTAAAATTCCTACCAAAGTCAAAGTTGATGGCCAGACTTTTCAATGTTGGTATTCTTTTTGCAATTTCAAGGAAGTCAGGTATTACTATGTCCGTATAGCTCACATCTAAATCTGTTAGGTTATTTAGTTTGTCTAAAGCGGGTGTCAGAGATGACATGTCGAGATCAGCAATGCCTGATAAGTTCAAGATCCTCAGATGTCCAGCAATTTTATTAAAGAAGGCTAGATCCAGGGATTTGACTGTTGCCAGTTTGTTTATCGAGAACTTGCACTCTCTGACGACGCCCGGCATGCAGACCACTTCTTGTAAGTACTTGCAGGATTTATAAAGGTTGGATACTGACTTTGTGTCTAGCTTTCTGATGATTAGGGTCCATACCTCGACAGGCAGAGTTGTTAGCGACATTTTGAACTTTTAATCATAAAGTTGGTATGTGATGCTCTGATGCTGCAAAAATAACAATGTTTTTTTATCAAGGCTCATGATGATTTAATCCATTGCAGCCAAATATAGTTGGTAGGTAGAAATTAAAAATAGTGAGAACTTTTTATAAGTAGGTCCAATGGATATCAAATAAGTAGTGCAATTACATACCTTAACAATATGTAAAATATCTGCACTACAGTCATTCATAACAGTCAGTCAGGCTTTCTCTAAATATCAAGTTATTTCTCCGTTTCGTTTCAAAGTTTCAAACCTTCGTTTTTCAAACACATTTCATAAAACTTGACAACCAAAAGTAATTTAAACAGGTGACATTGACAGATGACCGTTGTCAGTGTTCTTTTTTGCAAGGACATAGGAATACATGCAGGCAGGAAAAATGTAAACTTCGATTGCTGTGTCTTCACTTCCGGTGTAAAGTTTAAATCCTGATAACATTTAATTTTATTTTTATTCTAACCACATTCTTAGAATTGTCTATATTTTCTATTTAAACCATCTACTAAACTTTTATATTATTTAGTTAACAAGCCAATTCAAGTCACCAAAAGGTGATATTCTTCTCTAGCATTAACAATAACGATATAAGTACCTACTTACTATTTTTGAATGAAGTAGTCGAGTACTCATGTCGAGCATGCGATTATATTGTTATCAAGGGCATGGCACTAACACTAACACACATTTAATATGATACCTCTATTTTTAACCCCCCATAAAAAAGACGGGTGAATAAAGTTTGACGCTAGCGTCTGTCTCTGTGTGGCATTGTAACTCTCGAACGGATGCAACGATTTCAATGCGCCTTTTTTTACGTCCTTGTGGTGGTTCTTAGCTATTATGTAAGTTATAGTATCGGTTCAGCCGTTTTCAAAGTTATTTGGGGTTTAGTTCTTGTAAATCGGGCCTCGCTACGCTACGCCACTGCCTCAGTCTACTACTATGATATTTCTACATATCTGGCTGGGTATCTGACTGAGCTGATTTTAATGATTTGAGTAAAAAGATTGTTCAAAATTGTGTCATAACATTACCAGCCATGTATATAAATCAGGCATCCTAGGCTAGTGTAGGGATCCCGCCTGCGCCGTATTTTCTCAACGGAGTACAACACAGATAAAGCCCCAGCATAAGATATGTGAGAAAAATAGATCTAGAATTTGATTACTTATCTATGAGAAAGAAGAAATAAATCAGATATGTGAATGACGAATCTCTACCCGCGCAGATCGTACAAGCCAATAGAGGGAATGGGGTAAGGTAAAATGTGAATAATGTTTTTGGGGGCAATACGGTTAGTAACCTGTCACTATTTTGAATCCATTTTCCACCTTCTCGCAGATCATCACGCGTGGCCTTTGAGTCTTGCGACCCTGGGTCCTGTCGTCTGATTAGAGCCACAAGCCCATGCTTTATTTGCCCCGTTAAAAATAAAGACATGATATTTTTTTTTCTTGTTGTTGGCGATTAAACTTCGTTGAAGCTTATTTTGCCAGTGTCTAGTTAACCCATGGCGCCAATTTCTTTATTCCTAACCCTAACCTAACTATACAATCAAAGGTTGGTGTAGGTCCTTTGATTGCTTCAAGGGAGCTTCTGGCAACAAATCTATACGAGTCCACTGGTTTTCATAGCCGAATGAGTGGCGGACGGCGTCTAAAGACGCCCACCACTGATAAAACTAGAGGTTCTGTGAGAACAGTAGACCTCGCGAACCGCTACAACTAATTCACTTTTGTACTAAATATAGTCTATGGGTTTGATTTGACCAATATGAGAGTGAAGTTTATTACTGTGTAATAAATATAACGAATATAAAATAAATATATAGGGACAAATAACACTGATTGAGTTAGCCCCAAAGTAAGATCGAGACTTGTGTTATGGGATACTAACTCAACGATCATATTTTATAACAAATACATATATAGATAAACATCCATAATTTACTCATAAAGCCCTTTCATTTGATACCGCACATGGTATGTTTATATAAAGAACATTTTTTTCTCTCTTTCGCCGACGTCACAGTTACTACATATCATTCTCGTACTTGTCTCCCATAGATTAACCTATATTTAAGACATCATACTGAATGTACTAATACAAAATATACAGAAAATCGATTTCTAGACCACTTTTGGGCGAATTGCCGACCATAAACACGTTCAAGTTTATCATATAAAAAAGTTGTTAAGACAAAAAGGCGTCTTATAAAGAATAACAAAAAAGTCTTATGACATGTTGGATTTTCTTTTGAAATTAAATTACTGATATGTGAGATTTTTTAAGTTTACCCGCCATTTTTAAAAATTTCGAAAAACTGGCACGGCAAAAAGTTCTTTATAATTACCGAACTGCTCACAAACTTTCATGAGAATCAGTTAAGAAATGCGACAAAAGAATTTTGGGCCAGTCGAAACTGAGACGCTTCGCTCGCTCGGTCAATAAAAGAACCAATGAACAGTATTAAATTTGTACTGAGAAAAGTTTGACAGTCAAGAAGTAAATAATCACAGAATTCACATTTTTCACACAAAGATCACTGTCACATATAGCAGCAACTATCAAGAATATATTATACGTGGTTCTCATGTGAAAAATTGTATACATACCTATCCATCTAATTTGTGGCCGAGTGGCCCTCAAATGAGACACAAATAAGTTGAACAAAAACAAGTCCGCCATTTTTGTTCAACTTACTTGTGTCGCATTGTACAAATAAAAAATACATAATGTACTTATGTACATAATGTACCTAGTTTCAAATAATTCAAAATATCTCTAATAATTATCACTTTGGTGTAGGAACTACAATAGAATTAAAATAAAACCACCTTGGACTGTTTCTCTGTAAAATGACACGACAGCCGTTTGATAGTGTCGTATGAGTCGTATCGTATCGTATCGTAATATTTTGATGCTCAGTTATCGGGTGTTGTCGAAAAACGATAGTTTCATAGATAGACTAACGACAGTATCGGTTTTATTTTTTAAATACCGATAGTCTATGGACAGGCCAACAATAGTGGACTATCAAGAGGCAACACTAATGCTATCATCATTTTATAGCGCTCATTGCTGCTTGACTGTTGCAACACGGGCACGTAGCTGCGTACGTATGTCGTGTCGCTTTAAGAGTAATAGCCCCGGTCCCGTTTATACCTACATTCTGAGGTTTATGCATTTTTGTTGTACTGTAAGATAGTTATATTTTTAAAAACTACAAACCTACTTATTATTATACTAATTAAAAAACAATTTAAAAAATCAACATATATCAGATATTATTCACTTTGGTGCATATTATGCATAAAAAATCACATTAAGTATAAAACTAGTCTAAAAAACTACAAACTACTATTAAACGACACTACCAGCACCCACCATATCGTAGTTTTTTTGTTAAGGTGCATTTACATAGCTACAGACGCCCTTACTTCAAATAAATTATTTAGGTACATACTCAAATGCGAAAACATAAAATAAAAAATATACAGTAGTTTCAAACTATGTGTACTTTAGCCGAGTTTCTTTTTAACCAGATCTTCATATCTACTCGTAGAATTTTTGTGCGTAGACGCAGCAGTAACATACCATAACATATGGTATGTAACTGCTGCATATACGCATACATTTATTAAAAAAAATACTTTATATTATTCAATGTGTTATTATAATATCTAGTTTACTTTTATATATTCATAGTAATACTTATTTAGTTTTTTTAATGTTTATTTTCTTTAATGTGTTTATGAATAAAGATCCCACATTCAAATATTCACAAAAAAAAAATTTTTTTTCTCCATCGTTTGGAGGAGTGACCTTTATTGCACCTTAATGGACGCAATGACATTGCGTTAAATTAACGGAATAAACCATAAATACGATAGATAGCAAGATAGTAGTATCTAGTACTTACATTGTTTAATTATAAATAATTTCCTCAGCAGAGCATCTACTATTAATCACAACTGTTTTTTTTATTTTTATCTAATCAGTAAAGTTCCTACTGCTGGGCAAAATCCTCTCCAATTTCCTACCATTTATGATTTATCCCATTTAAATCGTTTTTTCCCGATTAGTAACACCCTCTTGAGTACCACTGGTTACTCAAGGGAAAAAACTTCCCGATGTGTTCCAGTGTTAGTAGTCCAGTACCACTTAAGACACAGTGCTACTTGAAGGCAAACACAGCACTCCGCATTCCCATTGAGTAACAGTAACGTAATGAAGCACTTAAAAGTTAAATTGCAGGGTGTTCAACAAAAGATAAGCTTTTCTGTTTACCTATATTTTAAAGTAGCTACACATCAACTTTTTGAAAAAATTACGACTCTTTTTTTTTCAGAAACATCAAATTTCATTCATTTGCATGAACATTACGGGCGTTTTGTTCATTCAAATGAATGAAATTTCATGTTTTCTAACAATGTTATGTTAGAACACCGTGGCAGCGAACCCGGCTTTAGTTGATAGCTTAAAATATATAACTTTTATATAAATTGAAATACGTTTTATTTAACCTGTCAGCACTGTGTCTGTACCTAAGATCTTTATGCTGTATTATCACTTAACAGTGTTACTCGAAAGGGTGATGACTCATCAGAAACAAATGGTTTAAATCAATTTTCCTTGTGGATCTAGCTTGATCCTTTGCCAACCACACCATGCTTGTACGGCACATCAAAACGGTAACGGTAAATAAAAAAATACAAATCACATTGGTTTTAATTGAAAAACATCAAAAACACTAAAATACGGGTTGTATTGATCTTCCAACCCATCGCTATTATAACGACACATATTTATATTCAAACCATCAATACCCAGCTGAGATCTCACTTGCCTGTAATACTGCAGCATCTCCTCCCGGTGAGATGCTTGCATGTCTAGAGATTGGAAAGTAAAGCTGTACAATTTATCACATTTAGTGAACAAATCAGTTGGATTCGGTAATTGATCTACAGCTGTTCTATAAATACTACTGCTAGTATTAACTAAATGTATATTCTCTAGAGTCGCACATTCACTTAAACACTTATATATAGGAAACATATGTGTTGCTATAACAAATAAAAATATGTTTTTCACTTTGCTAATCTTTAGATAAGTAAGAGGATTAGAGACAATGCCTGACTGTTTCATTATTTGCAACGTTACTAAACAATAAGAACACTCAAACAACTTTTTGAAAAAAGTGTCGGTGTAGCGAACATCACCGTCCAGAGTCAGATGCGTCAACTTCTTCAGGAAGTCACAACTGCGTAATGTGGCAATCCTCATATTACTCAAAAATGAGATTCTCAATTTAATCTCTTTTTTTTCTTTAAATGCAAAATCGTAATTTATTATGTAAGTTCTCCTTGAAGGTCTCCTGTAAGTTTTTTTACCATCAAAATCATAGTCAAAGTCAAATTCATAGCTGGAATCTGGACTCGGACAGTCTTGCTCGACTAAGTACCGCTCAAAGTTTGTTGGTACCGGCGTGGCCGTTAGAGGACAGTCAACTCTGTATACCAAATTTTCTTTTAAAATAAACAGCAATTTAGAATAAAATGTATCATCGAATTTAGTGCGTTCTTTGTGCCAAAACATAACAGTCACCTGCCTGTAGCCCAGGTAACTGTTCAAGTGTGACAAATCTGAAACGTCTACACAGAAATGTCTACAAATGAATTCTTTCAGTAAAGGTGTTGCATACATTGAAGATGGCAAACATGACTGGAACAAAACCATTTCATATTCCTTCGGATCTATCAGTTCAAAAAAAAGTAATTTACCCAGAGTTAAATTGGAGACATCTTCCAAGCAATATACTTGCATGTGTGACACTTTTATCATAACTATTTTGTCCACATCATCGCTTTCTTCAATATATCCTTTAGAACCAACATTGCATGACGTCAACTTTAAATTACAAATGTCTGCCTCTTGCAACAGGCCTAATGCTATTTTTCTGTCCAATATGTCCACAGTATTTCCAATAAAATGGACATTCTTTAGCCCCCGAAAAGCTTGTTGATAACCTAACAACATCTCTTTATTGATTCTAAAATTCCTACCAAAGTCAAAGTTGATGGCCAGACTTTTCAATGTTGGTATTCTTTTTGCAATTTCAAGGAAGTCAGGTATTACTATGTCCGTATAGCTCACATCTAAATCTGTTAGGTTATTTAGTTTGTCTAAAGCGGGTGTCAGAGATGACATGTCGAGATCAGCAATGCCTGATAAGTTCAAGATCCTCAGATGTCCAGCAATTTTATTAAAGAAGGCTAGATCCAGGGATTTGACTGTTGCCAGTTTGTTTATCGAGAACTTGCACTCTCTGACGACGCCCGGCATGCAGACCACTTCTTGTAAGTACTTGCAGGATTTATAAAGGTTGGATACTGACTTTGTGTCTAGCTTTCTGATGATTAGGGTCCATACCTCGACAGGCAGAGTTGTTAGCGACATTTTGAACTTTTAATCATAAAGTTGGTATGTGATGCTCTGATGCTGCAAAAATAACAATGTTTTTTTATCAAGGCTCATGATGATTTAATCCATTGCAGCCAAATATAGTTGGTAGGTAGAAATTAAAAATAGTGAGAACTTTTTATAAGTAGGTCCAATGGATATCAAATAAGTAGTGCAATTACATACCTTAACAATATGTAAAATATCTGCACTACAGTCATTCATAACAGTCAGTCAGGCTTTCTCTAAATATCAAGTTATTTCTCCGTTTCGTTTCAAAGTTTCAAACCTTCGTTTTTCAAACACATTTCATAAAACTTGACAACCAAAAGTAATTTAAACAGGTGACATTGACAGATGACCGTTGTCAGTGTTCTTTTTTGCAAGGACATAGGAATACATGCAGGCAGGAAAAATGTAAACTTCGATTGCTGTGTCTTCACTTCCGGTGTAAAGTTTAAATCCTGATAACATTTAATTTTATTTTTATTCTAACCACATTCTTAGAATTGTCTATATTTTCTATTTAAACCATCTACTAAACTTTTATATTATTTAGTTAACAAGCCAATTCAAGTCACCAAAAGGTGATATTCTTCTCTAGCATTAACAATAACGATATAAGTACCTACTTACTATTTTTGAATGAAGTAGTCGAGTACTCATGTCGAGCATGCGATTATATTGTTATCAAGGGCATGGCACTAACACTAACACACATTTAATATGATACCTCTATTTTTAACCCCCCATAAAAAAGACGGGTGAATAAAGTTTGACGCTAGCGTCTGTCTCTGTGTGGCATTGTAACTCTCGAACGGATGCAACGATTTCAATGCGCCTTTTTTTACGTCCTTGTGGTGGTTCTTAGCTATTATGTAAGTTATAGTATCGGTTCAGCCGTTTTCAAAGTTATTTGGGGTTTAGTTCTTGTAAATCGGGCCTCGCTACGCTACGCCACTGCCTCAGTCTACTACTATGATATTTCTACATATCTGGCTGGGTATCTGACTGAGCTGATTTTAATGATTTGAGTAAAAAGATTGTTCAAAATTGTGTCATAACATTACCAGCCATGTATATAAATCAGGCATCCTAGGCTAGTGTAGGGATCCCGCCTGCGCCGTATTTTCTCAACGGAGTACAACACAGATAAAGCCCCAGCATAAGATATGTGAGAAAAATAGATCTAGAATTTGATTACTTATCTATGAGAAAGAAGAAATAAATCAGATATGTGAATGACGAATCTCTACCCGCGCAGATCGTACAAGCCAATAGAGGGAATGGGGTAAGGTAAAATGTGAATAATGTTTTTGGGGGCAATACGGTTAGTAACCTGTCACTATTTTGAATCCATTTTCCACCTTCTCGCAGATCATCACGCGTGGCCTTTGAGTCTTGCGACCCTGGGTCCTGTCGTCTGATTAGAGCCACAAGCCCATGCTTTATTTGCCCCGTTAAAAATAAAGACATGATATTTTTTTTTCTTGTTGTTGGCGATTAAACTTCGTTGAAGCTTATTTTGCCAGTGTCTAGTTAACCCATGGCGCCAATTTCTTTATTCCTAACCCTAACCTAACTATACAATCAAAGGTTGGTGTAGGTCCTTTGATTGCTTCAAGGGAGCTTCTGGCAACAAATCTATACGAGTCCACTGGTTTTCATAGCCGAATGAGTGGCGGACGGCGTCTAAAGACGCCCACCACTGATAAAACTAGAGGTTCTGTGAGAACAGTAGACCTCGCGAACCGCTACAACTAATTCACTTTTGTACTAAATATAGTCTATGGGTTTGATTTGACCAATATGAGAGTGAAGTTTATTACTGTGTAATAAATATAACGAATATAAAATAAATATATAGGGACAAATAACACTGATTGAGTTAGCCCCAAAGTAAGATCGAGACTTGTGTTATGGGATACTAACTCAACGATCATATTTTATAACAAATACATATATAGATAAACATCCATAATTTACTCATAAAGCCCTTTCATTTGATACCGCACATGGTATGTTTATATAAAGAACATTTTTTTCTCTCTTTCGCCGACGTCACAGTTACTACATATCATTCTCGTACTTGTCTCCCATAGATTAACCTATATTTAAGACATCATACTGAATGTACTAATACAAAATATACAGAAAATCGATTTCTAGACCACTTTTGGGCGAATTGCCGACCATAAACACGTTCAAGTTTATCATATAAAAAAGTTGTTAAGACAAAAAGGCGTCTTATAAAGAATAACAAAAAAGTCTTATGACATGTTGGATTTTCTTTTGAAATTAAATTACTGATATGTGAGATTTTTTAAGTTTACCCGCCATTTTTAAAAATTTCGAAAAACTGGCACGGCAAAAAGTTCTTTATAATTACCGAACTGCTCACAAACTTTCATGAGAATCAGTTAAGAAATGCGACAAAAGAATTTTGGGCCAGTCGAAACTGAGACGCTTCGCTCGCTCGGTCAATAAAAGAACCAATGAACAGTATTAAATTTGTACTGAGAAAAGTTTGACAGTCAAGAAGTAAATAATCACAGAATTCACATTTTTCACACAAAGATCACTGTCACATATAGCAGCAACTATCAAGAATATATTATACGTGGTTCTCATGTGAAAAATTGTATACATACCTATCCATCTAATTTGTGGCCGAGTGGCCCTCAAATGAGACACAAATAAGTTGAACAAAAACAAGTCCGCCATTTTTGTTCAACTTACTTGTGTCGCATTGTACAAATAAAAAATACATAATGTACTTATGTACATAATGTACCTAGTTTCAAATAATTCAAAATATCTCTAATAATTATCACTTTGGTGTAGGAACTACAATAGAATTAAAATAAAACCACCTTGGACTGTTTCTCTGTAAAATGACACGACAGCCGTTTGATAGTGTCGTATGAGTCGTATCGTATCGTATCGTAATATTTTGATGCTCAGTTATCGGGTGTTGTCGAAAAACGATAGTTTCATAGATAGACTAACGACAGTATCGGTTTTATTTTTTAAATACCGATAGTCTATGGACAGGCCAACAATAGTGGACTATCAAGAGGCAACACTAATGCTATCATCATTTTATAGCGCTCATTGCTGCTTGACTGTTGCAACACGGGCACGTAGCTGCGTACGTATGTCGTGTCGCTTTAAGAGTAATAGCCCCGGTCCCGTTTATACCTACATTCTGAGGTTTATGCATTTTTGTTGTACTGTAAGATAGTTATATTTTTAAAAACTACAAACCTACTTATTATTATACTAATTAAAAAACAATTTAAAAAATCAACATATATCAGATATTATTCACTTTGGTGCATATTATGCATAAAAAATCACATTAAGTATAAAACTAGTCTAAAAAACTACAAACTACTATTAAACGACACTACCAGCACCCACCATATCGTAGTTTTTTTGTTAAGGTGCATTTACATAGCTACAGACGCCCTTACTTCAAATAAATTATTTAGGTACATACTCAAATGCGAAAACATAAAATAAAAAATATACAGTAGTTTCAAACTATGTGTACTTTAGCCGAGTTTCTTTTTAACCAGATCTTCATATCTACTCGTAGAATTTTTGTGCGTAGACGCAGCAGTAACATACCATAACATATGGTATGTAACTGCTGCATATACGCATACATTTATTAAAAAAAATACTTTATATTATTCAATGTGTTATTATAATATCTAGTTTACTTTTATATATTCATAGTAATACTTATTTAGTTTTTTTAATGTTTATTTTCTTTAATGTGTTTATGAATAAAGATCCCACATTCAAATATTCACAAAAAAAAAATTTTTTTTCTCCATCGTTTGGAGGAGTGACCTTTATTGCACCTTAATGGACGCAATGACATTGCGTTAAATTAACGGAATAAACCATAAATACGATAGATAGCAAGATAGTAGTATCTAGTACTTACATTGTTTAATTATAAATAATTTCCTCAGCAGAGCATCTACTATTAATCACAACTGTTTTTTTTATTTTTATCTAATCAGTAAAGTTCCTACTGCTGGGCAAAATCCTCTCCAATTTCCTACCATTTATGATTTATCCCATTTAAATCGTTTTTTCCCGATTAGTAACACCCTCTTGAGTACCACTGGTTACTCAAGGGAAAAAACTTCCCGATGTGTTCCAGTGTTAGTAGTCCAGTACCACTTAAGACACAGTGCTACTTGAAGGCAAACACAGCACTCCGCATTCCCATTGAGTAACAGTAACGTAATGAAGCACTTAAAAGTTAAATTGCAGGGTGTTCAACAAAAGATAAGCTTTTCTGTTTACCTATATTTTAAAGTAGCTACACATCAACTTTTTGAAAAAATTACGACTCTTTTTTTTTCAGAAACATCAAATTTCATTCATTTGCATGAACATTACGGGCGTTTTGTTCATTCAAATGAATGAAATTTCATGTTTTCTAACAATGTTATGTTAGAACACCGTGGCAGCGAACCCGGCTTTAGTTGATAGCTTAAAATATATAACTTTTATATAAATTGAAATACGTTTTATTTAACCTGTCAGCACTGTGTCTGTACCTAAGATCTTTATGCTGTATTATCACTTAACAGTGTTACTCGAAAGGGTGATGACTCATCAGAAACAAATGGTTTAAATCAATTTTCCTTGTGGATCTAGCTTGATCCTTTGCCAACCACACCATGCTTGTACGGCACATCAAAACGGTAACGGTAAATAAAAAAATACAAATCACATTGGTTTTAATTGAAAAACATCAAAAACACTAAAATACGGGTTGTATTGATCTTCCAACCCATCGCTATTATAACGACACATATTTATATTCAAACCATCAATACCCAGCTGAGATCTCACTTGCCTGTAATACTGCAGCATCTCCTCCCGGTGAGATGCTTGCATGTCTAGAGATTGGAAAGTAAAGCTGTACAATTTATCACATTTAGTGAACAAATCAGTTGGATTCGGTAATTGATCTACAGCTGTTCTATAAATACTACTGCTAGTATTAACTAAATGTATATTCTCTAGAGTCGCACATTCACTTAAACACTTATATATAGGAAACATATGTGTTGCTATAACAAATAAAAATATGTTTTTCACTTTGCTAATCTTTAGATAAGTAAGAGGATTAGAGACAATGCCTGACTGTTTCATTATTTGCAACGTTACTAAACAATAAGAACACTCAAACAACTTTTTGAAAAAAGTGTCGGTGTAGCGAACATCACCGTCCAGAGTCAGATGCGTCAACTTCTTCAGGAAGTCACAACTGCGTAATGTGGCAATCCTCATATTACTCAAAAATGAGATTCTCAATTTAATCTCTTTTTTTTCTTTAAATGCAAAATCGTAATTTATTATGTAAGTTCTCCTTGAAGGTCTCCTGTAAGTTTTTTTACCATCAAAATCATAGTCAAAGTCAAATTCATAGCTGGAATCTGGACTCGGACAGTCTTGCTCGACTAAGTACCGCTCAAAGTTTGTTGGTACCGGCGTGGCCGTTAGAGGACAGTCAACTCTGTATACCAAATTTTCTTTTAAAATAAACAGCAATTTAGAATAAAATGTATCATCGAATTTAGTGCGTTCTTTGTGCCAAAACATAACAGTCACCTGCCTGTAGCCCAGGTAACTGTTCAAGTGTGACAAATCTGAAACGTCTACACAGAAATGTCTACAAATGAATTCTTTCAGTAAAGGTGTTGCATACATTGAAGATGGCAAACATGACTGGAACAAAACCATTTCATATTCCTTCGGATCTATCAGTTCAAAAAAAAGTAATTTACCCAGAGTTATATTGGAGACATCTTCCAAGCAATATACTTGCATGTGTGACACTTTTATCATAACTATTTTGTCCACATCATCGCTTTCTTCAATATATCCTTTAGAACCAACATTGCATGACGTCAACTTTAAATTACAAATGTCTGCCTCTTGCAACAGGCCTAATGCTATTTTTCTGTCCAATATGTCCACAGTATTTCCAATAAAATGGACATTCTTTAGCCCCCGAAAAGCTTGTTGATAACCTAACAACATCTCTTTATTGATTCTAAAATTCCTACCAAAGTCAAAGTTGATGGCCAGACTTTTCAATGTTGGTATTCTTTTTGCAATTTCAAGGAAGTCAGGTATTACTATGTCCGTATAGCTCACATCTAAATCTGTTAGGTTATTTAGTTTGTCTAAAGCGGGTGTCAGAGATGACATGTCGAGATCAGCAATGCCTGATAAGTTCAAGATCCTCAGATGTCCAGCAATTTCATTAAAGAAGGCTAGATCCAGGGATTTGACTGTTGCCAGTTTGTTTATCGAGAACTTGCACTCTCTGACGACGCCCGGCATGCAGACCACTTCTTGTAAGTACTTGCAGGATTTATAAAGGTTGGATACTGACTTTGTGTCTAGCTTTCTGATGATTAGGGTCCATACCTCGACAGGCAGAGTTTTTAGCGACATTTTGAACTTTTAATCAAAGTTTGTATGTGATGCTGCAAAAATAACAATATTTTATATCAAAACTTCATGACGATTAATCATTGCAGCAGGATATAGTTGGTAGGTAGTAATTAAAAAATAGTGGGAAGTTTTTATATAAATGTAGGTCCAATGGATATCATTGTGAACTCAAGTATAGTACAATTATTAGAAACATACCTTTAGGACATAATGCAACCCAATTAGTAAAATAGCTGCCCTTCACTAATTTATAAACGTTATATAGGTATTTCCCTAAACTTCGAGTTAGTGTTATTTCTTCGTTTCAAACCTTCGTTCGTAGCGTAACTTCATTCTTTACATGGTTTAATAATGTACATACTTGTTGTTTATAACACTTTTTAAAATTACTACTTGTAGGTATAAATCTTTGTTCAAAATAGTTTAAATACTTGTTGATGAATGATGATTGGTTGGATTCCACCATGGGGGTAAAAGACCCATACATTGCGAATTTTTCGTTTTGAACGACGTTATCTATTAATCTTATCCCGGACTAAATATCAAAACAACAATTTTAGTTAATAGTTTCCTAGAACTTGTATAGATGTCGTACTACATGCTTTCTCATTCTAGCGTTCTACGGTATAGTAACCAATAATTTCAGATATATAGTACGTAACCTGAATGGTGTAACGGTTTAGGCGTCCTAAACTATTAAGGAGTCCTCAGGTTCAATTGTCCACAATGGTTAAAAATTAGAAAGTCTTTTCACTGGCGTAGCATGGGGGGGAGCGGAGGGTGCGGTCCGCACCGGGCGGCACTTTGCTGGGGGCGGCGGTGCGGAGGTGGCAGCTAGAAAAAAAATTAAAATTTAGAAAAAAAAATTAAAATTTAAAAAAAAGTTAATTTCTTTCAGTGTCTTTTTCGTAATTTTTTTTTATGTTACCAAATACCCAGGTACCTATGCAGGTTCTATGCATGGGTGATGCAAGCGCAAGGTTTCTCAATAACTATTATTTTGTGATCAAAAACTATGCTGAAAGGAAGACTAGAAAAGTTAAATTTTAATCTATCAGTTGAGGAGTTTAGCTTAGAATGATACTCGTGCGCAAAAGAGCGTTCGTGAAATAGGCGATTTCTCCATTATTCTATTACGTTTTCTCTGTAATTTTTCTGTGATATTCTACCTATGTAAAAAATGTTAATTTCATTTTTCAATTCAATAAATCATTCAATAAAACTAATAAAAGTACTCTTTTTACCATGCCCAAATTTTTTTAATGGATTACAAAAATGGTGTAATGGGTGGCAAATTTGGAATCCGCACCGGGTGCTAGTGACCTATGCTACGCCACTGAGTCTTTTATTCGTTTTTCTATTAATTTAATGTTGACTTTATAAGCGATAATTTCGCATGTGCAATGCCAAGCCTGAATGGTCTAGTGGTTAACGCAATAGACTCAAATTAATAGAGATCTCAGGAATCTCAGGTTCAAATCACGCCTCGATGCAAATTAATTTTATATTTGACTTTTATTTTATTTTGGAATAACATTAATAGATGACACTACATGTGCAGGTTTGCATTGCAGCTTAAATTGTTGGCACAAAAATTTCGCGAGATGGCTCTCTATTTCAGTTATATTATAGTACTCTATGGATTCTACTATGGGTCATTGCTTTGCCTGGCCACGAATATGAGCAATTAGCCTACAGCAGCGTGAGCGACCGTCTCTAGTTTGCTCTTGCGATTTGCTACGCGACATGATGAGACATAACGACTGCCTCCGTGGTCCAGTGGTCAAGGCGTTCGCCTTGTGAGCCGGAGGTCATGGGTTCGATTCCCACTGGGAAGCATACTTTGTGAAAAGTTGTTTCCAGTCTGGATAGGATATTGCAGGTTTGAATCACCTGATTATCCGAAAAGAAAGATGATTCCGTGTTTCGGAAGGCACGTAAAACTGTGGGTCCCAAACGCCACCTAGCGTTTGAACATCAAACTATCCAAGGATTTGTTTCTGGTTTGCCCTTTGGGTTGTGGAGGTCAGACAGCAGTCGCTCTGTGTAAAAACCAGTAACCTCGTCAAATCTCCTTGGTTAGGTAGCGGACCCCGGGCTCTGAAGCGTTACTGCTGAGGATGCAACCGGGAATACGCTCGGATGATTTTTGAAATCACTTGTCACATCACGAATGGTTAACACGTGCGTTTCCAAACGGGCGCATTTTTGAAATGATAGTTTGCGAAGGACTTCAAACTATTTCATAAAATAGTTTGAACGGTTATCTAGGGTCTGATCAAGACAAAATTTTAAATGATATCTCCGTTTTCTTTCAAATGATTTATTTTAAATGGAGGCAGCACTGGACCCCGGAAAATTCATGTAGCCCCTTAATTAGGGGCATGGCCTAAATGTTTTTTTCGTTCAAAATACTTGAACGTGTTTGCCGAAGAATGTAGATAACATCCCCCGCATTCGTCTGAGCGGGGGGAAATCTTTCATTTTAGGATAGATTTTGAAGCAGCAAGATATTCCGCTCCGAATAATTGAAAGTGGTTTTGATGGGATTATGGAGTGCCTTGTGGAGTGGAATTCAGAGTCATCACTGCTGTAAATCATGTTATTATGTAAACGGCTCATGATTTAAGATTTGGGACGCATTTTCTTATGAAAATATAAAAAGCTCGTTTTTACAAATATGAAGATTTTTGAGAAAACTTTGTTTACTAAACATTGCTGAAAGTCGCAGCGGACGGGGAATGTTTTTAACAAACAATGTTCACGAACACTGTTTACACATTCGCCATGCACGGCAAATTGCAGTCGCTGACGCCTTAGGCCGATTTCTCTCATACTTGTGGCCGGGTAGCGAAAAATTTTATTTTGCTCTTTGGAATTGAAGCATAGACAAAATAGATTTATTCAATTAGTGTTGTTCATTACTAATACCGGTAACAGTACCGCTACTTATTATTATGTTACGAAAGGTACTAATACCGATATTTAAATTTTTTTGATTGCTTAGTAATTTTATAAATATGATGTTATTAGAATACTTCTTCTTACTTAGTCCCGAAACTTACTGAGTTTTTGTCAAATTGCATATACAGGGTTTTTTTTGGGTCTAAGATGGCTTGAGTTAACTCAAACTCCAAGCTGTACTGTAACGTATTTTTTGTTAATTGAAGTAAAAAAGAAAACTATTAGAGCTAAGTAGGATTTACAAATTAAAGAATTATCGTTGACCAACTTATAAAATGTACTTAAAAAGGAAAAGTTTATTCAAATTCAATCGAAATTTAGTTATTTAGACGTCTTCAGTCGTTAAACCATGAGGCGAGAACTCAAAGTTGGCATTTGCAACTACCTGTGCGTGGTCCGTACGATTTTGCCCGATTATTTTACAAAACGTTATTGAACTAAATTTAATGTTAATTCAGTGTTCATAAAGCATTCCCATCAGGTGTGTTATACAAGGGCCACAAGTTCCACTACACCCATTTCATCCACTTGTTTTTTTATCTATAAATATTGTCGCGTAAGAAGATGAATGACACTGTCAACGTCACAAATTCGAACAAAAAGAATTCAACCGAAGGAAAATTTTGTTCATAGCGTCAGAACACGATTGGCCTAGTGGTCTAAGCGATGGACTGTGAATCCAGAGACCGCTGGTTCAAATCACAGTCACTTATAGTGTTATTGAAGTTTTGAAAGAAGTTTCTAGATACTACTAGACTAAATGGAAAAGCAAATACGGGACAGATAATGAGTGAAAGAGAAGGCGATAGAAAATTAGTAATTTGAGTTTGGAACATTGATGCAATTTTGTTCGAATTCGGGGGTATATAAACAGAACAAGGCGCCGCCTAAGGCAGTTTTAGTTGGAAAGTGAAATCCGAAGTAGGAAGAAAAGAAGAAGAAAAGAATAGCAGTGAGTAAAGTGAAACAGTGAGTAAAGTGAAGTAGTAAGTAAAGTGAAGTGTTCCGAAGTGCCATTTCTTAAACGCGGAGTCTATTAAACGAATGTTTTTTCCATACAAAAACCATTCGTTTAGGTGACTCCGCGTTTCAGAAATGGCACTTCAGTGCAGTGACGTTTCCGCGCGTGTGACAGTGCAGTGTCGTTTCCGCGCGCGTGACAGTACAGTGACGTTTCCGCGCGCCTTACAGTGAAGTGACAGTTGGAGTGCAAAGAATAAAATATATGCACGCTGAATTTTCATTGGTTTTGGAAAAAAAATGTCGTACTGTAAAAAAATTCCTATATTTATTTACATAATTCAAATTTGTGTATGACATAAGATAAAAAAGTTGCGTTAATGATTTTTCGATCGAGACCACGTAGTTACGCCCGTCCAAAGCTGCCGTGTGACCCCGATTAACTTGAAATCTATCCGGCTGCTGCTTGGCGCCCGTGCTACTAATTGATCTCACGATTTTATTTTCTAGTTTTAGTCAACATTTTTTGTTTCTGAATTTCTATTTTGACTAGCTAAGCTAATTAGGTCTTACTAACGATTCAAGTGTATTGATTCAAGTGTAGTGTATTGATTAATGTAATTGAAGTGGCCTGCGGCTCCAAAACCATTAAAAAAATCACCGTGTATAGACAAATTACCGATAGGTACGTAGGCTTATCGGAGCTATCGTTTATAATATTGGTATTATTAATATTCTCGATAAACGTAGTAAAGTTTTTAGGACAGCCCTAGTCTGCTGCCTTTCTCAAATTATATAGTATATCTGTGGCACAGAGTACTTTTATAGTCTGTGGTATGTCTGCTGCCTCTTCCACTTGACGTTTTGTTCAAGTCGAACGTTTTTATTTACGGCTTAACACGTTTCGTGTCTTTACGACTTAAAAGTAAGTGTTTTATTGAAAATATTTAGTTCAAATCAAAGAAATTTTGAGGAAGTTTCAGTGAAAATCTGCATTTTTGTTAAATACATCATTTTAGTGCTAGATTTTAGTGGATGTAAAATGTGCGCGCCAGACGTATTTACGGTGTTTAACGTGTTTTCGGGTGTAATATATCATAATTTATTCAATATGGCTATAATAATATATTTATGTATAGGTACTTCCTTAAATATTGAATTGAGTTACCTACTTAGTTATTTCTTTACAACATAACCTCAAATTTGTAGGTTACGCTGAGAGGCCGTATGTTTCGGCATGTATTTTGCCTCCGAGGTAGCACGAGGTCAAGTGCCCCGTTTGCTAAGTAGCAATAAAACTTCTTTAAGTTTATTTTGTACTTACACTGAAATATGGATAGAGCCAAGCATAGAGCTTGTACCTTCTATATCCATGAAGCCAAGGCTACATACGCTCGAAATTGATCCACTGATGATTGCGTCTGCTTGTCTAACTTCTATTACATGTTTGGAATGGTAATTCATCTAAAATCTGAACATGCCATGTGTTTAATATATGCTGTACTCCCACATGCTATTTTGGTAGGTAACAATGAAAATAATAAACATAATTTTAATCATATAGAATACATTAATATACCTATCCTCCTTGAATGCTCTCATAATCTTAAACCAAAAAAATTACGTGGTACTTATGCTGGAGGTATTTCACAGCTTACTGAATGTGAATAGTTACCAGCTACTTATAAGGTTAATGTTTATAGCGAACTGTTAGCATCATGTACTCTACGAGTGTACAGCATAGACAATCAACAATCAGTTAGCTGATTTGAAGTAAAATTCGCATCATTTGAGCGAACAAATAGTTCATCGAAAAAACCAGGAAGGAACTAAATTTAATGTTGTAATTTCCAGAATGCGTTACGTGGCCGCGTATTTACTGGCTGTGCTGGGTGGGAAGGCGTCCCCGGCTGCCGCGGATGTCGAGAGGATCCTCAGCTCCGTGGGCATTGAAGCCGACTCAGAGAAACTGAAGAAGGTAAGCTCATGCGTTTTCAATATTCAACAAGCCTATTACTTTTGCCTTGTAAAATTATACCTAGAAGTAGAGGAATAAATACATTTCCTATACAAATGTAGTCTAGCTTTTATGTAATTGCAAGTCAGATATTGGTGTAATTATGTAATTTTAAAGAAATTGCATGTTATATTTAGGCATGTAACTAGTTTTCACAGTTAAAATATGAACTTAAAAGAGATTGTAGTGTATCATACGACTTTATAAATTAGCAAATGCTGTGTATGCTAATTGGTGTCTACATATAAAACTCTTAACTGTGTATTCTAATTTTTAAATCTATATGTATGTAACACTGTTAGTGTACCTCTATTAATAAAATAAAAATAAAACAATATCATATCATATTTAACCATCAGTAGGGAAATCTTCTACACTCTCATATTTTCTTTCAAGTTCATATTTGACTGTCGAAAACTAGTTGTATGCCTAGATATATGCAATTTCTCTTAAATTACAAAATACTGCCAAAATGTCACATCATTTCAAAATAAAAGTGAGATTGTTTGTATGGAAAACTCTAGGGTAAGGGGATTCTTAATAGTATGAATTTTATAATAAAAAAGTTGTAAATTAATCTCACAACTCTGAAATAAAGGTCTATTTAGATGGTGCAAATTTCTTGCCTGTTGCATTGCAGACGATTTTATTAACCAACTTCAAAAAAGGAGTAGGTTATCAATTTTTGAATGTATGTTATGCGATATCTTCGTCAACCGTAAACCGATTTTGATGATTCTTTTTTATTTGAAAGCTTGTACCACCAAGTTGTTCCCATATTAATTTGGTGAAGATATTATGAAGAACTTTGGAGATATGAAAGAAACTCTTGGAAGAAAATGAAGACTGTTGTTTTATTTATTTTTTTGTTAAAAATTGAATCATTTAAGCAACACATGATTTGTGTGGCTGATGTCTTGTTTAGATCATGCAAGATATGTATTGTTTCAATAAAATATCAGTTGAGAAACTTGTTCTGTCTAAAAGGAAGCTTGGCACTATAACATAATAAACTGCTTAGTCATGTATTAAATCACTTAAAATATTTAATGATGAGTATTGAAACGAGAATGAGTAGAACCTTGTTAGGGTCAATTCAGACCCGAGACCATAGAATAAGTACTAGTAATCACGTACTCAGAAAACAAATTCTAAGAAATATGTACTTAATTTGGTTAGCGCTTTGGTTTAATTTAGCTCGCGTCAGAACTCCTCACCTCTTCGTTTAGACATCCATTGCAAGCCAATTTCATTCTTATTATTTAGGACAAACGATTCATGTAACTATTTTCCCCATCGAAGTGGTCGCCCCGCGCATAGTAATAATGTAGGTATATTTTCGATACTTAAACAGGGAGTGACACAGGCCTGACAGGACGTGATGAAAGGCGATGCGAAGTGGCGCGCTTATTTTTACGAAATATAGAATTTATTTACTACATGAAAAGATGAAAATGATAAATATTAGTGAGGGAGATTTTATTTTTGGTGCGCGCCACATCGCGTTACGTTTTTGTTTGAAATGATCCTCAACTAACCCATTCGTCGACATATGGTCGATGAAAAAAAATATAAGAATTCTATTAATTGAAAATAAAGTGGTAAACTCAATATAACGAATATTTTCTCTTGACAAGGTCTGCGAGATCGGGTTTTTCATGCTCACTAAAATGTCCAATCCGGTGGTGGCTTCGCTGGTCGGGTCGTTGGATTTCTTCTAATATGGTTGAGTTTAACAATGGCTGATTCGTGCGTCAACTCGTGAACGGGTGCTGCCGGGAGGGACTGGTCAGCTCGGTTTCGCTTTTTTGATTACTTAATATTTTTTATTACGCAATTTATGTTTGTTTACTTGTTCGTCATTGTATTAATTTAAATGTTTGAATATAATAATTTCACACTCTTTCCACGAGGGTTCAACTTGCACTCGGTTGGTTTATTTGAAGTGTACTGTATTTAAGTATATATGATATAGTATCTGTATGGTAACATAGCGGATAGCAGCATAGTAAAGAACCGATGGTCGATGGGGCAAAAAGGTTTTCGAATGGCGACCGCGTACTGGCAAGCGAAGCGTAGGACACCCGCCCACAAGGTGGTCAGACGATCTGACCAAGGTCACTGGAAAGCGCTGGATGCAGGCCGCTCTCGATCGGTCGTGGAAATCCTTGGGAGAGGTTCGTGTCCAGCGGTGGACGTCATGCGGCTGAAATGATGGTGATCTGTATGGTCCGTAACGTTGCAGGTGATCTCCGAGTTGGACGGCAAGAGCATCGAGGAGCTGATCGCGTCCGGGCGCGAGAAGCTGTCGTCGCTGCCCGCCGCGGGCGCGGCGCCGCCCGCCGCCGCGCCCGGCGCGCCCGCCGCCGCCGCCGACAGCAACAAGGGTCAGTCTCACTGCTTCTGGACACACTTACAATGCCTATTTGCAAAATAAGGGTGACGGCAACATCAGAGAAGTATCAGTGTTGGCTTTTGCGGTTTGCTTTAAATTGATTCTAGTGGACTATGAAATTGGCGGACAAAGTGGACAATCATAGTGCAGCTGTAGTGATATTAATTGCGAACTGTGATGGGCATCTTTAGATGCCGTCCGCCACTCAATCAGCTATGAAAACCAGTGGACTCGCACAGACTTATCGCCAGAAGCTCCCTTGAAGCAATCATAAGACACCAACCTTTGACTGTATAAGTAGTTAGGGTTAGAAATAAAGAAGTGATAAAATAAAGATGGGCTCGAAAGGACTAGTATCCAGAGCCGTAAAATAATTATATAAAAAAAATATCAGTGTTAATGGTAACCCAGTAATATCAGTTAACCCATAAGGTTTACAGTAACCATTATCTGAATAGGTTCATTTAGAATTTCAGTGATGCACAGTCGTTTAATTGAGTCATGTAAGTGCTTTTGCAGAGATAGGTACCGTGACAGAGTGACGAGAAATGAAAAAGGTGTAGTATCATGCAGAAACCTATATGTCGATTCGGTCAAAGCAAACCGCAATTACAGGATAACGTCTATTTAGATGAACCAAAAAAAATGTTAATCTGTTACGAATTAGGTTAATAACAGATTATTTTGGTTAGATCAACCTAACCCATCCAAACCCTGCTATCTTTTAGATTATTAAAAAAAAATAATGAGAACACATTTTTCAGTTTACCAAAAAAGTCAAAAATTCACAAAGATACGGAGCACCAAAGTTCCGGAGTGGGGACTGGCGACATTACCGCAAGTAAAATTACTACCTACCGCCGTGACGTTATATGAAATTTAAATCGCTAAAAAAAGAAAAAATACGTATACAATATTTTTTTTTTATATATCCAATGGGCTAAAAATATTTTTCTATTCGTCATGCCTATTCTTTTATTCAGGACACACTTTGAAGGTGGTCCCTTAGAAATTAAATTTCTTTTTGTTAGTTTAATAAATTGAGGGATTTCGGACGGAGATTGTTCACTTAAATGAGGACTTACATATAAGTTCTATAAACAATTAATTCAATTAATCATTAAAATTAATTTTATGATTATGTATGACACATTAAAAGATATTTTATCTTTTCTAAATAAAAGAAACAGACATCATTTTCATGTTTCCAAATATTTCATATCAAGTACTTCTTTATAAGTGATTAAATAATCATGTTTCATATAGTCTTGTATGTAAGATATAAGCCTGTTTTAAAAAATGTTGAAACCCAACCATTCTTATATCTACTGGTATTTCATTGAAAAGATGTGCCCTAGTTTACATGATGATTTCAAATAATCACCATCTTTCGACTGACATGTCGTGATGCTAAACATTTGCGAACTGAAGTTTATAATTAAAACTAAGTATTTTGTTATGTTTGCACCATTATACTTATAATAATTTGTCTTTTGCAGAGGAGAAAGAGACCAAGAAGGAGGAATCCGAGTCCGAAGACGAGGACATGGGCTTCGGTCTCTTTGACTAAATACATTTTTGTGGTAAGCACCTCACCTTTGTTAATGTATTATTAATTATAGAATACACTAGTAGCTTATTAAGCTGATGCGTGTGCATCACGATAACTTTAAGCGAGAGAGAGCGTAGGAATGCTATAATCATGGCCGGTGCTATAGTGTTCCGTCGCTTTCTCGCTCTAGCAAAGGACGGTTCTAAGGGACAGAAAAAGATAGCAGCATAGAAAATGCTCTTCCGTGCTGACAAGTGAGATCCAACTCTTAAGTGCGCTGTACACCGGTACAGTAAATTTGTGCGAGTAGCTTTACATTGCGTTGCGGAAATGTGCACGCTAAGAATAGTAACAATGAGACCAGCAAGGTAATGCTATTCCCCAAATTTACTCGTGTACAGCAAGCTTTACGAAGATAAGACCCGGGTACTGCTAGCTCTTAAAATGTTGAAGTTTTTATTCGACTACGGCAAAACCAAGAGGTAGGGTAATGATTTTAGCAGTCTATGTATGTATGTGGGTATGTGTGTTTGTTCCACCGTAGTATCCGAATCGCTTGCCCAATTAAATTATAAATGATATGTCAATCGATTCATTTAATGATGAATAAATTTTGTATGAAAATTATTGTGGGTATATCCCATTTGCGTGTGGTATCAAATGAAAGGTCTTGATAAGGACATTTCAAAATATAAACTTTATTAGCTGTATAAAGCTTCCGTAGTCTGGTATTAAGCCATGTATTCATTAGGCAAAATTTGTTAATAAACTGTTTATGACGAGTTTATAAACACTGTTTCTGAAACTTGGCCGTCCACACTTGTCAGTTGTCGCTAGGATGTCACCCTAAGCTAAGCTCTATGAGCATCGAAATCTGGTTGTTTATATACTTTCAAAATGTTGACTTTTGTTTATAAACTAGATGTTTCGTCTTAATCTCCAATCAAAGTGGGGAGCACGGCAACATGTTTCTTAAACAATGTTTCATTACCTTTGTTTATAAACTGTTTACAGAGATGATGAAATATTGCTGCATAGCAATCGATAGTTTGACTATCGATAATTGACCTCGAAAAACAGTCACAATATCGATAGTATCGATTGTCAATAGTTTGCAATACTATTGAATTTAGATACTATCGATAGTATCGATAGTTTTTAATTTTTTTTTTATACTCAATACTCAATATTTATTCTCCTATTGCAGCGCCCGCCAGGGCCCTTAATTGATCCTTATTTTATTGTAACACCTATATTGTACATTAAGGAAGCAATAAATATTGAGTATTGAGTATAATTGATCAGTATCGATACTGTAACTACTTTTTGTATGAAAAACTATCTATAGCTAAATTACTATCGATAGTATTATAATAGCGATATTCGTCACAATACTATAGATAGATTTTAATACAAATAGTACCTTTACTATCGATACTATCGATATCGTTACTGTTTCTCGAGGTCACGATAGTATCTATAGACTATCGGTATTTTATACTATTGCTTGCAATGCTATGATGAGACACTGAAACACTGTTTCTAAACTGTATATAAACAAAGGTAAACAAATGTTGTCTAATGAATACATGGCTTTAGTTTTTAAATGTACCTATGTCTTGTTTAAATGCGTGTTTTGTTGCAGGGCACGCGGCGTACGCGGTCCTTATTCCAAATATGTAAGCGTAACTTGACGGCGATTATGTTTCTATGAAATATATTTGCTTCAACTTTTACCCGGTCGTTTTATTTGTTTGATATCATTTCCATTCATCACGGGGACAAATGGGAATTGTAATGGAAGTCTGTCCCATTCGTCTCCACTGGCGACGAATGGCTCTGGAAAAAATAGTAATTCACAATATTTGTGGGACTGATAGAAATATGAAGAACCTGTGATAGTGTAAGGCTAACATTATATTATCAAAAAAATATGATCATATTTGTGGGACTGATATAAATATGAAGAACCTATGACAGTGTAAGGCTGATATTACATTACCAAAGAAGTATGATCATATTTCTGTGATAATGTTATAACGGCCTAATAGAAACATATGATTCATTATTGTCTTTGATCATAAATATGGGATCCTATTTGGTATCCGTAGCGCCATCTATTATTTGCCAGGCAAATTTAAAAACCCTGACTTTTAAGCGTTAACCCCCATTAACTTAAATGGCTGCTCGGATTTTCATTAAACATAGCTAAGAACCACCGCAATAAAACTTGCTTTAAGGTAAAAAACCGCATTGAAATCTGTCCATCCCTTCGAGAGCTAATAACAATAATATGACTGTAATTGGTGAAAACCGTTGTATTTAGTTTTACAATAAAAATAAATAAATGACAAAGCCCTTCTGGCGAGTGCGGCTTTTCTCAGCAGTGGTCGTTACGAAGCGCTGGTATCGGTAGATTTTCTTTAAAAATAACTTAAATTTTAATATACTTTACACGTAACGTAAATTATACTTATTGACGTGTAAAAGTGCCTGTAAAGGTCTAATTACTGAATAAACATTTGAATCTTGGAATCCTTGATTTATTTATTAAGTTTATAGTTGCTTTAGATACATTTTTTTTTCCTTCTTAGTCAGCTGCACCACCGTCTTTGTCTTTCTCACATTCCTCTCCATCCACCGGTTGTCTGGAAGAGATCGCTTTAAGCGATAAGACCGCCCATTGTACTCATTTAATTTAAAATTATTTCTTTGTGTTACATTTTTTCTTTTGGTGTACAATAAAGAGTTATCTATCTATCTATCTTGATGACACAGACAGATAAGACATTATCGTCAAACTTATAACACCCCTCTCTTTTGTCGAAGGTTAAAAACAGATTCATGTACATAATAAAATAGCTGTTTTATTATCAAAGAACATACTAATATGTATTATTTAAATCACAAAGGTTTTAAAGGAAATACGTCAAATACGCCAACAAACGGGCTGTATCTCTCTTGCCGACTCACTGGCCCACAAAATATATCTATATTTAAGCAATCTTTCCCTAGATCGGACCTTACTTTTTTATACAGCCGTAACATTTTATCCTTATCTCTAAAAGACAGCATATCAGACCGAATACAAATGTTATACAAATATTTACAATTGTTAAATAGATCTCTCGGATTTGGCAAGGTGTTAACAGAATTATTTTTATTTATATTTACTATATGGATATTTTCCAATGTTTTACATTTACTTAAACACTTAAATAAGTGGGAGAAATCTATTCCACTCACATTTATGTAAATATTTTTTAGGCTTTTACTCTTTGACAGGGGCTGAAGTACCGTTGGTGTAGAAAAGTGACCCTTCAATCGCAAAGTGGTCAAAGAATCACAAAACTTGAACAAATTTTTGATTGCCTCTGAACCAAATTGAATATTTCCTGATAACGTTAAATGGCTAAGTTTCTTCAAATAGGCCCAATTATTCAAAGTTATTATTGCCTTTATAGTCCCTATATACTTTACTTTTAGTTTAATATTGTTTATGTCTGTGAATGCATCGTCATAGTTTAAAGTGAGTCTTTGTTTATCCAACCTTATTCGCTTAGACTTATTTTCTTCATCAGACAAATTACCTCTTTCAAATTCTCGGGAAAGATTTTTTATACTACATCTATCATATATTGGAGGTACCGGTATCACATTTGGAGCTTCAATATGAAATATCAAATATTTTTTTAAGATCACCCCTAACTTTGAATAAAACTCTGCGTTGAACTTTGTAGACTGTTTATCCCATAACATTATAGCGGCTTCACCCATGATTATGGGGCCTTCGCCCTCTTCATCAATACAGGATACGGAAATGGGAAAATTTTCACAAATAAACTTTTTTAGCAAGGGTGTTGCACATATTACCAGATTTGTGTATGTTACAAATATTAAAATTTCATATTTGTTCATATCTAGTAGTCTAAAAATGGATCGTTTAGTGGCTATACTCACTCTCAGGAAATTTACGAAATACATTTGAAACTGTGAAAATGATGGCATCTCGGCATTCTTCCAATCTTCATCATAGTTATCAACATACTCTATATCACCATTCAATGTAAACTTTAAATTGAACAGATCTGCATGTTGCAGCATACACACTGCTGTAGTTCCATACAGTAAGTTAAGCAGCGATCCCACAAAGTACACATTTTTCAAATTTTTAAAGGCTTGCTGGTAGTCGTGGAACCTGGCCTCGCTGATTTGAATTACACCAGAAAGACTGAACATAAAGTTGACTGACAAACTCTGTAATGTTGGGCTTACTTTGGTTATTTCAATACAGTCAGAAATTATAATCTTTGTGTATGTTACATCTAGCTCAATCAAATTGTTCAGCTTTTTCAAAGCCGATATGAGTGACAACCTGCTTAGATCGTGGACTCCAGATAAGTTTAAGACTTTAAGATGCCCAGAAAGGTCCCTAAAAAGGTCCGTCTTTAAGGACTTTACTGTTGCCAATGTGTTGAGAGAAAACTGGCATTCTTTTACTACCCCTGACATACAAATAATATTTCTTAAGTATTTACAAGACCCATACAGATCGTATACTGTTTTTGTGTCAAGGTATCCAATGATGTGAGCCAAAACTTCCGTGGGTAGAGTTGGCAAAGACATGTTTCTTCTTCACATTTACGTCAGATGCTGTAACAAATAAAATAAAAAAGACATCTCACATACTATCACATCTTTTCATGACCTCCGTGGTGTAATGGTCAACATGTTAGTCTGCCAATCCAGAGGTTCTGGGTTCGATCGCCAGCCAGGGCAAGTTGGAAAATTGCCTTTTTCAAATTGTATTGGGTGTTTATCTATATATGTTTTTATCATAAAATATAGTATTGTTGAGTTAGTATCCCATAACACAAGCCTAAGCTTACTACCACTAGGCTACTAACTAGGGCCACTTTTAGCGAAAACATGGAAAATGGAATCAAAATAGTAATGGGTCGCTAGCTGCATCATCTATTAAGGGTTGGATCTCACATTTGAGCACAGAACAGAACTTTTCTATGCTGTTATCCTTTTCTCTTGCTCAGACTCATAATTTGCCAGAACGAGAGAGAGTGACGGAACGCTATAGCAGAGCTGAGTGTTTCATCGCTATCTCGCTCTGGCAAATGACAGTTCTGAGCGACGGAAAAGGATAGCAGCACAAAAAGTACTGTTCCGTGGTGACAAGTGAGATCCAACCCTAACATGATTCTCATTTTCACCCATTTCCTTGTCAAGGCAGGAACATAGCTGGTACATTTCAAGTTTTTTCTTTTCTCCAAGACCGGCATGGATGCAACTTTTCTAGATATTTTTCAGTCTTTAAAATTTTAAAGAAACATTTCGTTTTAAATATGAAGGTAACCTACCTACTTTTTTGACTGATTATTTCTATGTCATAAATTTCAATAAACCCAACCAATAGTATTTCAAACAACTACTGCTGAGAGGAAACGCCGAAAGAAAGACATTGTCATAGTATTAATTAATCGCTTATTCTCTAAGGGCTTCATCACTTTACAAAAATAATATCTTGGCTAGGAGTAATATTGTTCTCTGAGTACAGGGGAAAGAACTTTATACTATGAGCCAGTCATTGTACAAATTATTATTATTCTATTTATTATACTATTAGGGAAAGAGTTTTGTTCAACTTACCTTTTACATATTCATGAAATAGGTAGCTGGGTAGCTATAATAAGGGTTTATTATAGTTACACAGATTGATTATAATCTCAAGATAGATCACTTCACTTTGTTTTTTTTTTTTTTTTTTTTTTTTTTCCTCCCTGTAGTGGTTTGCCTCGGTTTGCCACTAACAGGGTATTTTTAAAGTCTCGCGAACTTCACTTTGTTTAGGTTTGAGAGGAACGGGGGACTAGCTATGGGACTAGCTGTCAGTGTAGATCAGAGGTTCCCAAACTTATTTTGTCAAACGCCCACTTTAAAAAATCAGTTATTTTGTAGCGCCCCCCATTTTTTTCACCATAAAAACCTGAATCACATATTTGTCTTGCCTGTAGTTTAATTCAACCTATATTCTAAACGAGAGAGCAATAATAATACATACACCAGTACATTAGAGTATCTTTTATAAAAAATAACAATAATCAACATTGTTAATTTTAAATAAAAAAATAGCAATAATAATACAATTTTACAATAATAAAGAGTATTGGAAGTGGGGACCTCACCTGCGAAACTTTAAAACACGAAATTTTTTCAGTGTTTGATTCCTTTAACGATATAAATAGCGTTGTGAACGCATTAAAATAATAAATATTAATTACATTTTTAGTTTATATTTCTACAATAAAAAAGGATATAAATATGAACTAATAAATGGATGTTGTGTAGTAAGAGGATTTTAATTTCAGTGAATTTCAAAATATGAAATAGCTGAAGTTATAAAACACTTATTGCTTAAATCACATCACCGCCCCCCAACTTTATTCTGGGCCCGTTACCGCCCCCCTTTAAGCCTCCAGCGCCCACAAGGGGGCGTTATCGCCCACTTTGGGAAAGACTGGGTAGATGACGTCAATACAATAGATCTAAAAACGGATGTTTCCTAGATTTATCATTTTCTTTGTGTATATTTATTTACTCTGATTTCTTCCCTTGCAGTTTTCAATAATAATGCAGAAAGCAAAAAGAAAAAAGAATGGAATATTGATGAAATATAATCACATAAGATGATGTAAACTTTTTTAACAAATTAGGACTGTATATGACTTTTTCTAATTTGTGCTGTTTGTAGCCACACTACTTGTCCTGATATATTAGTGACTTGTTTATTTATTCTAAATCTGTCTTTCTATGTAGGTGCCAACTACCTAGGCATTTTTTTACATAGACTTAAAAAAATGTTTACTAAAATCTGTTTTGTTATTTATTTTGACTTAGGACTTAGTTCTGAAGTGCGATTTCTGAACCGCGGAGTCACCTAAACGTACGGTTTTTGTATGGGAAAACCCAAAGATTTAGGAGGTATAAAATTATTTTGCTCTTTGCTTTTCCTTCTCGTTGTCTTTTATGACTATTTTCCCGTTTGACATTTTTTATTTTTTTATTTTACGGCTCAGAAGTGCGATTTCTGAAACGCGGAGTCACCTAAACGAATGGTTTTCTCATACAAAAACCCGTGACTCCGCGTTTCAGAAATCACACTTCTGATACAGTTTATTTTATACAAGCTTATCAATATTGTAAATACATTTAAAACAACATATTTTACATTAATTTTACACTAGAAAACTAACTTAGGTATGTTTTTTTCAAGGCAAATTTCCCATTTGCCGGTCCATTTTTTATACCGCCATACTGGAGTGCTATTTTTTTACCCGCGACAATCGGACAAAAGAGGGGTGTTATAAATCGAAAATATGTCTGGTTTTCAAAAAAATTACACCATGAATATAAAAGCAGCGTGAATTGGAAAGAATTTCTTTAACTCTACGTTACAAATCCGTCGCATACGTTCGATTCAAAATGCGCCCGTAGGAAACGCTCGCGCTATCCATTCGTAATGTGTGTGTGAGGCAACAAGACAATGACAAGTGATTTCAGTGGTGCGATTTTTCAAACGCGGAGTCACTAAACGAACGGTTTTTTTTGGATGGAAAAATCATTCGTTAAGGTGACTCCGCGGTTTGAAAAATGGCACTTCAGAAGTGCGATTTCTGAAACGAATGGTTTTTCCAAAAAAAACCATACGTTTAGGTGACTCCGTGTTTCAGAAATCGCACTTCTGAAGTGCCATTTTTCAAACGCGGAGTCACCTAAACGAATGGTTTTTCCATCCAAAAAAGGAGGTTTTTAGTTTGGAAAATTATTTTATAAATAAAGGAATAGTTTTTTTTCCATACAAAAAACCGTTCGTTTGGTGACTCCGCGTTTGAAAAATCGCATCATAGAAATGCGTCCCTTGGTCATTGCTCGCCTAAAACAACAATAGTGTCACTTTTTAAAACGCGGAGTCACTAAACGAACGGTTTTTTGTATGGAAAAAAAACTATTCCTTTATTTATAAAATAATTTTCCAAACTAAAAACCTCCTTTTTTGGATGTCGGCTAAAAACATACAAAAAAAAACCATTTGTTTAGTGACTCCGCGTTTGAAAAATGGCACCGCTGAACGAGGTGTCAATGTCACAGATTTTGAACGTTATAATAATTGAACGGATTTACGGATATTTAAACGGTAAAAAGAAAGGGAATTTTAGCTAAGTGACGATGTGATGTAAAGTTAGAATTATTTGCAGTTTTCATGTTTAATTATTAGGTACTCATTTTAACATTGAAGAGGTATAATAATAGTATTCATACAGATTCATATTTTATCGTCATTACTAGGCATTATTATAATAAATTGTTTTTTGTTATTCCAGGATCACCAGATGACCAGATTGTTCTGTCTTTCTATCTCGTCTCGTCTCGTGTCATCGTAGGTAACTAAGTATGCGATTTTTCTTTCCTTTTTAAAGTTTCCAAAGATTATCGTTTTTAAAATCCTAAAGGGAGGCCTATGTCTAGCTGTGGACTTCTTATGGCTGATATGATGAGGTTTTTAGGCTGTAAACTCTAAAGGACCCAACTTACATTTCAATTCAGGTCCTTGGTCCTTGCAATTCAGTCATTTTTTTGGTTTCTGTCTTATCTATTATGTATTTTGAATAACTAGACAGGTTGAAAATTAGAAGGAAAAGAGCTAGGTACAGTTACTAGTGGTTTGGGCGACTTCTGGCCATAATATATGCCATAAAAGCTACACAGTAGCCAAAAATATCTGATAATGCCAACGCATCAATATAGTTAACCTCTTGTGTGTGGCATAAACCAAACAATAGTAAAACAATTGTATTATACTGGAATCCAGTATAGCCACACTCAAAAGGTGAAGTTTTAATTCTTGTTTGTTTCTTCATCAGATGTCCTTTTGAGCGTGGATGCAGCCTACAAGAACAACAAAATGTCATTAGTAACACTGCCAGTTGAAGTTTTAACAGTTATCATCCGTTATCTCGATACAAAATCAATTTACAACCTGTACAAGACCTGCAATTGCTTCAGAAATGTTATTCGCACTCCAGGTGTAGTACGAAGATGCAGATTTTCTTTGAACACTTTAGCAACGGTCAAGTCATTCAATTTAGACTTTTCCCGAGACATTTCAGGACACTTAAAAGCTGTGGACTTGTCTGGAGTGCCAGACCTGACCATCGAACCTCTGTTACTTGCCCTGGAATATTTAAAAAGTTTAGAAGAGCTAGACGTCACTTACACAAAAATATTAATGCCGGATTACCTTGATATCGCAGAAGTGAGGCCTACATTGAAAAGTTTGGCCATCAACTTCATGTTTGGCAAGAATAGATATAGATTAACAACAAATGAATTATTAGAGTATCAGGAGGCTTGTAAAGGGTTGGAAAATGTTCACTTTGTTGGATCAAAGTACAATTTGCTGTACGGAGAAGAAGCATTAATAATGCTCAATACAGCCAATCTACGTAATTATAGGCTGACCATTATGGGAGAAGATTATGTTTATACTCGCAACAGTAAGAAGGACGATGATTACATGAGAGAGCTAGAAGACCATAAATGTAACATTACTGTTCTGAATAAAGTGTCAAGAGTCAATATATATTTTGTAGCGGGTATTGTAAGCCATTTACTTGAGTTGCCCATTTTTAAGCTAATGGATATGAATAAATTTGAGCTTCTAAAACTCCAGAGGTACATTAAGCCCTTTCTTTTTGCGTCACCTATGTTAAAAGAATTTATTTCTGAAAATTTTGATGTAAAGGTGGGAGATTTGTCAGAAATTTTCAGTGCAGTGGTGGGGGATGCCAATGTGATGCTCTGGAATAAAGAACACATTCAGTTCGACTGTGAATTTTTTTCAAAATTGTCACAGACTTTGATGGAGTATTTGTCGTATAGTGTAGTTTCTAATTTGACACCAGTTCCTGCTAAATACAAGTGGTGCCGAGTAGAGTATGAAGCTCAAGATGCAGAGAAAACTAGTTCACAGTCACTACTGAATTTAAATTTTGATTCTGTTTTTAGCAACAGAAATAATATAAAGCTAGAAATTAAATTTAATGGGAACAACCCTATGCCGGTAACTATAGACAGTTATAACTATTTGAAAAGATTGAACCATTTAATTATAGCTGGGAACATTGAATATAGTCTAGATTTCTTTGATATTTTGTTTGAGAACAGTGATCTGTTGGAGACATTGGAGATAATGCGGCCTACAGGTGTTATTCCTGTTGTAACTTCACTAAAATGTCTGCCAAAATGTAAAAGTTTAAAAAACATACTGCTTCAATCAATATATATATATATTTTGCCATTATTTGGGTATTTAAGCGAGTGTAAGAATATAGAAAATATACACTTACATATGGAAAAATCTATCCAACCGTTGCCAAATCCAACGGCTCTGTTTGGAAAGTGTGGTAACTTGTATAGTCTTTCTATTCAGGTGGATATACTGGGTAGAACGAAAATGTTGGAGTATTATCAGAGAGTTAGATCAGACCTGGGGCGGGACTGCTTGAGTATAGAGATTGATGCTGACAGCGGCTGCCCCAACCGATTCACACCTTATCTGAGCGTATTCAATTATTACGAATTAAAACCAAAAGAAGGGTATGAAATGGTCTGAATTGCAACCTGACCGGGACCCTTTAAGAGGGAAGTCTAGCTCGCACTCGTCCATACGTAAAGGAAAACGTTCTTTCACTCCTAAAAGTTATCTGATCTCAATGATTGTTTAGTATGTTAATTACACAATAAAAGAATATGGGGCATCGATCAAGTGGAGGCCCCAAAAAGGAAAAACATTTCTCCATCAAAAGAAACTTGTGGGGGGCAGCCCTCCTCGACATCCAGCCCTGATTTAGTTCACAGCATTATTGAGCAGTGTACCTAGTGACGCTAGATATAACGATTTTTCAACACACCTTTCTTCTACGAGTGTCGTAAGAGACGACTAAGGGTATACTTAAGTAACAGAGAACAGGCAACAGCTCTGCAAAGCCATCTCACCATCGCCAACCCGCCTGTCCTATGGCAGGATTATGGGCAATGAGAAAAGGTTTCTGTTGGGGGAAGGGGGGGGGGGGGGGGTTGCTTAATCCAGCAGTGTACTGATAGGTATATACAACTATCGACAGACAAAAGCGCGATCTACTTAATTAGTGGTGAATTTCCCAAAAATTTAAAGGAAAACGTTTTTTCACTCCTAAAAGTTATCTGATCTCAATGATTGTTTAGTATGTTGATTACACAATAAAAGAATAGGTTTATAGATTTCCCTTTTTTCAAAATTTACTACAATAAAAAAATATGCTTGCAAATTTTGAAAAAAGTAACTAAGTACATTGTTTTACTAGACTCCTCGCCGCGCCCTCATTTGAAATAAATTGTTTAATTGTAGAATTCGTAGATGTGGTGATAATTAACAACTGCAAACCCTTAGGCATAAGAGAGACTTTGAATTGAAATTATTTTATGAACAATCATTGATCGTAATGAAGTTTGTCCATTTACTTATAAAACCCTGTTTTCGCCTAAAGTGGCCACTTTTAGCAGAAACACGTTTTAAAGCTAGACAGTGTACTGATAGGTACTTTCAAAGGTTTATTTATAAAATAATATTTTCAATCAATTTGCAAATTTTTAAGCATAAGACAGACCTATGCTTAAAAATTTGCAAATTGATTGAACAATTTATTTCAAATGAGGCGCAACTTCTGTGAACACCCTGTGTTCGCCTTAAAATTATATGGCAGTCAGTAATATGAACACCTACCGTGGTGTTTCTGTTTCTCTAATATGAGTGATAATCAGTGGTAGGATAATCGGGCGCTAATTTGCTTAAACTTCACACGGTATATAACACAGCGTCGATACAACCACCAACCTGATAAAACTAAATATAAATCTCTCTTAATGCAACTTGGCTGTTAGTGCCGCAACAGATGAGGCGCAAGTTGCGTCGCGTTACAGCTAGAGATGGGCAGTGGTTAGTACTCAATCTACCCATTTGAGTATTTACTCACTAGATTTAATAAATAGAGTAAATAGAGCGTGCTCATATATTGACATAACATTTGATGTCTGTTTACTTCTTTTAACATAAAACTATGTCTTTGCACACCTCCCACCAAAAAATGATAATTAGTCAAAGAAGCCTACTTTCAGTGTATGATTAGTATGGTATTTTCATATATTTTAGCGTCGCATATAACGTTTACCTACATTTTAAGCATATTATGGCGTATGCACACACTTTTCGACAAGAGTTGCAAGTGTATACTATATTTAAGTTTTAAAATTGTCATGAAAATATGAAATAATGAATATGAATATAAATATGAGTCGCAACTCATATAAATCAATCTATTCACCAAATGGATAAATACGGATATTTATCGGGTATTTACTCAATCTACTGAGTAAATACTCAAATGGGTTGATTGAGTATTCATGCACCGCACATCACTAGCTGTTACGCGGCGCAACTTGCGCCCCGTCTGTTACGGCCCTTATGGTTATAAACTCGTTTAGAATTAGCCCCGTTGAAAGTACGTAAGCAGTATTCAAATAAAGTATTATTATTTAGTCGCAATGAATTCTAAAATAATTGGTCTAGGTACTAATAGTAATTCCATTAACCAACAACTAGATAGTATCTAGCGTCTAGCTATAAACCATAATAGCAAAGTTGTATGAAGATGTTTATTTTTATCAGGTTGGTGGTTGTATCAACGCTGTGTCATGTACCGCGTGAAGTTTAGGCAAATAAGCGCCCGATTATAATCCGACCACTGTTGAATAATAATAAGTGAAAATGATTTTTTTGTAACGTTCTTTAATATTGCCATACTTTTTTTGAAAATTGTTTTCTTATGAGTACTTTCTCTATTGCATGATAATAGTTTTAAGTATTTTTTTGATAATTGTTTTGTGATAATCGTTTTGTCTTGTCAGTGATATTATGATAATTGTTGCTTTGTGATATGATATGTCTGAAATTTGGTCACAGACCTGAATAAATATTATTTTTAATATAAAATTCTTTTAGTTTCGAATTCCAGTACCTACTTATATTCCGTGCGAAACCTGGGCCGGTGCATTTATTTTTTACGATCCCCAGATCGTAAGTATATCGTATTATTTTATATAAAATAATACGATAGTCGTCCGATAGTGAAGTCTTATTTCTATGGCAAACCAGATTAGATTTTATCATCATACATTAGTGATCAATGTTGCTTGAGCTTGACACACAGTAGATACGTAGTAACGTCCGTATTGCGTACCGCTTTTGGAGTAACCCCCCAGTTTACCTTCTAAAGGATGTAGGTGTGGGGGTACCCATCCCCCTGCGTCAGTTTCAGAGGGCGCAAAAATCATAGAATTTTTGCATCCTTTCCTTCCGCCCACTCCCGCGGTCCACGATGGCCTCGGCGACCAGATTGCAGACGTTCTAAAAAGAGGAGAGGTAAAAAGTACCCGTAACCGAAGGGCCTTTATGAAGAAATTGAGTGTAGATGAAGCGAAAGAGTTTTGGCAGGATCGTTGTAAGTGGAGGTCCATAGTCTGCGTATAGTGCCTACCCTATGGGAAACAGGCGTTATATGTATCAATGTATCAGGGACTGGGTATAACTTTTGTAGGTAAAACACTAGTAAAATATAAAAGTCTTTATTCTGTTCATGTTACACTTATATTTCGGTGTCATCTCTTTCTTTTACACCGACATATACGTAGCGCGGCGCGCTTCAGCCCGGCGACGTAATGAATCACTTGCTCCTGAAATTATCAAATTATTCCTTTTTAGTCAATTTTTAGTAAGTAATACAGGGCCGGATTTGGAGGGCCTCCAGTCCGGGGCATCGATAAAGTGGAGGCCCCAAAAAGGAATAACATTTCTCCATCAAAAGAAACTTGTGGGGGCCCCGGGGCAGCCCTCCTCGAAAACTAGCCCTGATTTAGTTCACATCATTATTCAGCAGTGTACCTAGTGACGCTAGATATAACGATTTGTCAACACGCCTTTCTTCTACTAGTGTCGTAAGAGACGACTAAGGGTATACTTAAGTAACAGAGAACAGGCAACAGCTCTGCAAAGCCATTTCACCAACCCCGCCGTCGCCAACCCGCCTGTCCAATGGCAGGATTATGGGCAATGAAAAAAAGTTTCTGTTGGGGGGGTGGGGGGTTTGCTTAATCCAGCAGTGTACTAATAAGTATATACAACTATCGACAGACAAAAGCGCGATCTACTTAATTAGTGGTGAATTTCCCAAAAAAATTAAATAAAACAATAAAACGGGACTGAGAACTCCGGTCATCCGCTTTCTTCAAAAGCGATGGTAGGTACGCCTTTTTCTTCATCACGAGCATCTGTTGTGAGTTGTGTTCTAGTCCCAAAGAGGGTGAAATCAGGCATGTTGGTCGTAAAACTAGCCAAATCGTTTAAACTGTCCGGCTATTTCGTCTCGATTTCGTATGGTCCTCAGCAGCCTTGGGTGAACATTGACATTCATATAACATTTGGAGAAAAATATTGGGAAGGGGCACCCCGGGCTCCGAAGCACCATAGCCGAGGATGCAACAAGACTGCTTGGCTCTCTCCCCCGTTATCAGCACACGTAATTAATGGATGCCCCCTTGGTTGGCTCTGAGATTTCGAACCGAGGGTTTGAACCGCCAAACCCCCCCAGGCTACGGTCTTGTGACCTGTGCCCTATCTTCACCGACCTGCATGAGATTGAAGCACATCGCTACGAGCGCCATGCCCAGCATCAGGTACATGGAGCACACGATGAAGGAGGTCTCGATGCGAGGTGTGTACACCCTCTCGCCGGGGACGAAGTCGCCGAAACCGATACTGAAAATAAAGTTAAGTCGCTGATACTCATCTACACTTTTATTTATAGTAAGTACCTACCTACCTTTTTTATCAATTAATTTCAAATTTTTGTAATCAATAAACAATAATTACGCAGTACCTACTTTCATAATTTATGCTGCTATGAACGGACAACTGTGTAATTATAATTAAATTTTAAATAAAATTTAAGTTATTATATTTGTTGCAGAAAGAACTACCCTGCCAAAAATTATGTTCACGATTTACGTATTTGCCTGTGAAATTTTTGCAGGAGTTATATACAAATTTTATGTAAGGAGACTATAAGTAAGTACGCTAGCGAAGCAAAGGAAATACAAATGTTTGTATGGATAAATGGATAGTTCTTCCTGAATTAACACATAGGATACTTTTAATCCCAGGAAAAAGTGAGGTGTCTGGAGTTGCCATAAATTCGACATGTGTGCATGCAACGCCAAGGACTACAGTGATAGTCTTAAAATTAAGTCGAGAATACAATATGTAACAAAAACCCTGTCTGATCCTTATAGGAGCAACTCAGATTATCAATATGAACAACTTTTCCTAACGGACCTATCTTTGAAACTCAAAGAAAAAATCGTCATACAAATTGCCAAGCCGGCCGAACACTTTCAACAAACCGGCCGAGCAACTCAGACCGTTAATATGAACAACTATTCCTATGGGACCAATGCTTGAAACTCGAAAAAAATATCGACTGAGTTGCTCCTACAAGGATCGGATAGGGTTTTAGTTACATATTGTATATCATTGCAATATGAGAGATAAGTACCAGTACAAAAAGACTGCTTACCTACTGAGCGATATGAAGCAAAAGTAGGCTCCATCGAGCTGGTCCCACTTCTCCCAGAGTCCAAATATCATTGAGCCGAACATTATGTACCTAAAAACAACACAAATCCTTACTTCCTTACTAATATATGAATAAAATGCAAAAGTAACCCTGTCTGTCTGACCTCTTTACGGTTCAACCACTGAACCGATTTAGATGTTTGGTAAGGATATGTTTTGAGACACGGGGAAGAACATTGGTAGTCGTTCCCCGTTCCTTTTCCTGATATCAGATTTCAGTGCCTTTTATGTTGCTAAACCATGTGAATTTCCGTCCAGCAGTTTCGAAGATAAGTGAACATACATACAGATAGACGTTTTTCTCTTGTTGTGTTCAATTACTTTTTTTAATCACCCGCACAATATTTTAATAAATGAATTAAATGTACAGGATTATTTTATCTTGTGCTCCTCTGGCTATCTAATCTGTGGTCAAGCTCATAGGTACTTACTTACCCAACCATGATGAACACACACACGCTGATGGGCACCGTGATGGTCTGAGCATCGAAGGTGATGTAGCTGAACTCGCTGGTAGACGGGCTCCCGGCGGCCTCCATTCGAGGATCCATAGGATCCAACCAGCCCCTCATCCTAGGGTCTCTAGGATCCACCCAATATCTTATTCTTGGGTCTCTAAAGTCCCTCAGGTCGACAAAGCTTCTAACTCTAGGATCTACTGCCCAGCCCCTTAGTCTAGGGTCTCTAGGGTCCACCCAGCCCCTAATTCTAGGGTCTCTAGAGTCTACTCTTTCCCTCGGATCGTCTGTCCAGGGCTTAAGTCTGTCCCTGGGGTCAACCCAGCCCCGCACTCTGGGATCTTCGGACCAGCCTCTAAGCCTTGGACCTCTAGGGTATACAGGGTACCTCCCGCATGGTTGTGGCATGGATACACTGCGAAGATATTCTGGTCTTCTGGGGACAAATCAGTTGATGGTAATGATGAGCAATTAAGGGTTAACAATTTAGTGAGTTGAAATAATGGTGGCACCGGTTGTGTTTTAATCTATGATATGGACCGCTCATATCATAGATTAATGTTAAATTTAAATCCGTTTTTTTTCGCAATGTGGTGAGGCCCACTACGTTTATGAAGCCGAAGTGGCTTAATGGTTCTATCTAGCTATAACTGAAATGTCCCAGGTTCGAACCCCGCGTCCGGGCCGACCTGTAGCTTGAGTTTCCCGTTCGGCCCGGCCTGTAGCTTGAGTTTCCCGTTCAGCCCGGCCTACTGTAGCTTGAGTTTCCCGTCCGGCCCGGCCTACTGCAGCTTGAGTTTCCCGTTCAGCCCGGCCTACTGTAGCTTGAGTTTCCGCGTTCGGCCCGGCCTACTGCAGCTTGAGTTTCCCGTTCGGCCCGGCCTACTGCAGCTTGAGTTTCCGCGTTCGGCCCGGCCTACTGCAGCTTGAGTTTCCCGTTCGGCCCGGCCTACTGCAGCTTGAGTTTCCGCGTTCGGCCCGGCCTACTGCAGCTTGAGTTTCCGCGTTCGGCCCGGCCTACTGCAGCTTGAGTTTCTGCGTCCAGCCCGGCCTACTGCAGCTTGAGTTTCCGCGTTCGGCCCGGCCTACTGCAGCTTGAGTTTCCGCGTTCGGCCCGGCCAACTGCAGCTTGAGTTTCCCGTTCGGCCCGGCCTACTGCAGCTTGAGTTTCCCGTTCGGCCCGGCCTGTAGCTTGAGTTTCCCGTTCAGCCCGGCCTACTGTAGCTTGAGTTTCCCGTCCGGCCCGGCCTACTGCAGCTTGAGTTTCCCGTTCAGCCCGGCCTACTGTAGCTTGAGTTTCCGCGTTCGGCCCGGCCTACTGCAGCTTGAGTTTCCCGTTCGGCCCGGCCTACTGCAGCTTGAGTTTCCGCGTTCGGCCCGGCCTACTGCAGCTTGAGTTTCCCGTTCGGCCCGGCCTACTGCAGCTTGAGTTTCCGCGTTCGGCCCGGCCTACTGCAGCTTGAGTTTCCGCGTTCGGCCCGGCCTACTGCAGCTTGAGTTTCTGCGTCCAGCCTGGCCTACTGCAGCTTGAGTTTCCGCGTTCGGCCCGGCCTACTGCAGCTTGAGTTTCCGCGTTCGGCCCGGCCTACTGCAGCTTGAGTTTCCCGTTCGGCCCGGCCTACTGCAGCTTGAGTTTCCGCGTTCGGCCCGGCCTACTGCAGCTTGAGTTTCCGCGTTCGGCCCGGCCTACTGCAGCTTGAGTTTCTGCGTCCAGCCCGGCCTACTGCAGCTTGAGTTTCCGCGTTCGGCCCGGCCTACTGCAGCTTGAGTTTCCGCGTTCGGCCCGGCCTACTGCAGCTTGAGTTTCCCGTTCGGCCCGGCCTACTGCAGCTTGAGTTTCCCGTTCGGCTCGGCCTACTGCAGCTTGAGTTTCCCGTTCGGCCCGGCCTACTGCAGCTTGAGTTTCCGTGTCCGGCCCGGCCTACTGCAGCTTGAGTTTCCGTGTCCGGCCCGGCCTACTGCAGCTTGAGTTTCTGCGTCCGGCCCGGCCTACTGCAGGTTGAGTTTCCCCGTACAGGCCGGCCTACTGCAGCTTGAGTTTCCCGTTCGGCCCGGCCTACTGCAGCTTGAGTTTCCGTGTCCGGCCCGGCCTACTGCAGCTTGAGTTTCCGTGTCCGGCCCGGCCTACTGCAGCTTGAGTTTCTGCGTCCGGCCCGGCCTACTGCAGGTTGAGTTTCCCCGTACAGGCCGGCCTACTGTAGCCTGAGTTTCCGCGTCCCGCCCGGTCTGTTCCTGCGAGTTTCCCCGTCTGGCAAGGCCTATGTATTGCCGAGTTCCTATTTCAATCAGACTTACGAGTATGCACGGCTATTTTCATCGACAGTTATACATTGTAAGGAAACTTGGACACTAGTTCACTAGTGTGTAACAATAACAGTTGTCACTAGAAGACAGTTGTTGTAAGATAACTTGAAGCGGTGGCACAGGTATGTCACTTCATAGAAGCAGCGGAGTATCATTTATGCCTATTTATGACAAGCGAATCTATACATTCGTACACACGTCAGTGTGTGTGTTCGCCCCCCAACACACTCGACAGGGCAAGAAAGGGAGAAAGGTGCGTGGACGGGGGACGAGGACGCATATGCACGGGGTCCTAAGAGTTTCCGTTCTTTATATACTTACTTATATTCATTCTGTGACGGCGGTGCTGGTGTCCAAGTGGTTAGGGAACTGGTAACACGAGTGCTAACCGACTAAGATGAGAAGTAGTCCACCCACTTATACACGGTGATTTTTCACTGGTTTTGGAGCCGAAGGCCACTTTATAAGGATCGTTAATAAGACCTAATTAGCTAGTCAAAATAAAAATTCAGGAAAAAATATGTTGACTAGAACTCGAAAGTAAAATCGTGAGATCAACTAATAGTACCGCCGGCCGGCTAGATTTCGAGCTCATTTGGGTCACGCGTCAGTAATGAACGGGCGTAACTACGAGGTTTCGATCGAAAATCATTTCGCAACTTTTTTATCTTATGTCATACACTAAGTTGGATTACATATTTTGATAAAGGAATTTATTTACTACATGACATTCTTTTCCCAAAACTAATGAAAAGTCAGCGTGTATAGTTTATACCTGGTAAAATAAGGTTGTGGGTAGTACGGCGGCCCCCCTTCCCGTGTGACGTCAGAGGGTGAGCATGACGACCGCCAGCCCTCAGGGCGCTCTATACTTTCTGCTTCGCTCATATTGTTGTCTACCTGAAACCATACACAGTTTAATAAAGAAAAAAGAAGATTTCATTGGTCGTTCTGGCATGCATTCGGAATGCAAGAGATTTTTGAATGCATGCTATAGGCACGCATGCGGGGAGCCGTTTTCACTAGTCGATTGAGTAATTTACAGTAGATATATATACAGCTTGTGGGGCAATCCGCAGTCGACGTAACGACCAGCGTATCGACCAATGGTTTTCAATTTTATTAGTCGATAGCCAGGCATGCGGGGAGTCCCCGCATGTTTGTATACCGGTTGAGTTATCAACCAATGAAAACTAACCACATTTTTTTTTTACAGTTAAGTCGGTTTCGTCGAGTGACTTCTCTGGAACTTGACAGGCGGCTAGAGCGGGAGCGAGCAACGGAACCCGTCGCGTCACGGTAGCAGTGTGGCCACACTACAGCAAACATCGCGTAGCTACCGCGTATTATGCCTACGCGTACTCCTGGCTAAAATACGGTGTTATGCTTTGGGGCAACAGTGTACACGCACGCACGACCTACTCCTCATGCAAAAAAAGTGCTTGCGTATACTATGCAGACATATTTACAAGGCGTATTTCATAAAACAAAAAATCTTGACTTTACCCTCAATTTATATCCTTGACATATGCACATTTGTGAGGAAAAATAAACACATATTTACACAAATTAAAGACGCACACAACATAAACACGCGACATAAATATAGACTGGCACTGCCATCGAGAAAAAACCTAGACATAAACAATAACGGACCAAAATATAATAAACTACCGAAATCATTACAATTAGAACATAATGACAAAACATTTGATAAAAATCTTAAAACTTTGTTATTGACAAAAGGTTACTATTCGGTTGAAGAATACTTAGAAGACAAATTACAAAACTAGTTTTAAAGAATTCTCAAGCCGTTCATCAATTATTATACTGACATTTATACTACATATTTATATTATTATTTTTTGACATTACTATTATTGAGATAATTGAAATGTATCAGAAAACACATCCAATTTAAATTATTTAAAATGTTATAGAATTCCCCTGAAATTAATACTTAACTTATAAGTTTATGTAACATCTGACATTCAATTCAATTACTAACTTGTTACCTACTAACAATTTCTGACATATCCCAAACGAAATATTTCTGAAATCACTATTATTATATAAACTCAACTACATACTTAAAGTTCGCAACACCCTGCCAGGGTTCATGTACTTATTTACCTACTAACCATGTAATAGTATAAGTGCATGTAAGCTAGAAAAAAAGCTACAAACACATCTTCATAATATTTTTGGCCATCAAACACTAGCACACTCCCGCGCCGTCGCCATAACATATGGGAATATATCGAGACCCAGGAGAAGTCGCGCGCCGCGCCATCCAATTACAACACAGGAACGAGAACACAACGTATAAGGCAATCTGTTTGCCTCATAACAATTGTATATAAACCCGAATTTTGTAAATAAATGATAAGAACACGCTTTTTTATTTATCTCCCGTAGGAACACGTAACCTACCTATGTACACACACACCTGACACACCATATTATGTTAGCATCCTAATTTAAGCTACAGTAGCATAGAAAAATGTGCTGTTTCGAGCTGTCAAATGAGATCCAACCCTAAATGGGACTGTTTTATATAAATAAATATAATAGGGACACATAAGACTGCTTGAGCTAGCTCCAAAGTAAGTTTAAACTTGTGTTATGGGATACTAACTTATTTGAAAAACACCATTTTCCAACTTGCTCTGACCGGGAATCGAACCCGGGACCTCTGGGTGGCGGACTAGCATGGTGATCACTACGCCACATAGATCGTTTCAATGCTGCATCACCTGCGTTCTGAGCCTGGCGACCCGCCGGCGCGTGAACCCTGGACAGCCGCGGCACAGGCACACCAGCGCGTACAGGCACTTACACCACTGCGCCAGCAGCTCCCCTGAAAGCATCACCATTATTTTCATAAAATAATATATTGTTATTTTTTTAATATACATATTTCGTGAAGGAAATATAAGTGTAACCTAAATTGTGCTGATTGTGTGATAAATAACCCAGTTAATGTATTTCGTGTCGCGGCGTGGTCGCCGGTATAAAAATGGCTTCAGGACAGAAATATGGTGTTATAAGGTACTACTCTTAAATTACTATTGGTTGATACCATTGTTATGTGCCACCTTGTGCCAGAGAACTAGTGGTTTTTGTGAAATAACCCTTTATCTGTTACTGGGAGGAATTCCTCCCAGGTAAATTGTTTTATTTATAGGGACAATGGTAAAGGGTTTGTTTGTCAGGATTGTTCGTTATCAGTCACGTAAGACGACGCGATATGGTCATTGTAAGGTCATAAGTCAATGGTGGACCGTTGTAAACAAGGAAATAATTATAATTGATGTGACTGCGTGATGCGGTGCAGTGTGTTATTTTGGGTTTGAGTGGCCACTCTGGGAGGGGGTCTAGTAAAATACATTAAAAGATTCAAGGAAGAACGAGCTCTCTTGGAAAGACAGTATGTGTTAGGTTAAGTCCTTTAATATTAGTTATTGATTTGTTAGTTTGTTTGTTCCACGCTTTCGCGAATACATAATACATATGTACATGGTGTATGTATTTATTAGTGATGGTCCGGATCGGCAAAAATGTAGATCCGCGGATACGGATCATGTTTCGACTTGCATTGCGCGGCGGGTCTTTTCGTTTTGTTTGTTTCGTTGTGTTTCTTTCGTTTGTTTTAATGTGACACTGGGCAGCATAGATAATGTTTGTGTTTGGCATTGGTACACGAGTTTAAAAAAAACTACAAAGAAGTTTAGTAGTGTAATTTGATTGAATTATTTTGCCCTTCGCCTTAACGAATTTTATTTGTAAATTTAAAATTAATTAGATAAATAGATCCGTAAAAGATCCGCTAAAAAGTAACGGATACGGATCTTTCTTGTGTCTCGGATATCCGCGGATACGGATACGGATACGGATATCCGACACATCACTAGTCTGTTATTCGTATGTCAACAGCCTATAATATGCATACCGCCTGTTAGCCGAGTCGAATTATCATTGAAGCAATTAGGGAATGGTTCCGTGGTTTGTATATTTGTAATTCGTTGTAATTTGTTGTAATTGGTTTGAGTATGCCAACGCGTTTATTCTGCTACAATAGGTCTATGATTATATTTGACACCAGTTTCTTTTCATGCTGTCGATCGACGCGAGATTTGTAATACTGATAGGCGATACGGTACGGCTAGCAAATCTTCATTATTTAAGCCTCGTCGAAAAAATAGGGGCGTTCTAAGTTTCACGCTAATGTCTTTCTGTGTGTCTGCCTGTGGCATCTTAGCTCTCGGTCAGATGGACCGATTTGGATGTGGGTTTTTTTACGTGAAAGCAAGTTACCTTGCTGTGGTTCTAAGCTAATTTTGATAGAAATCGGTTCAGCCATTTACAAGTTATTGGAGTTAACTCTTGAAAGTCGGGGCTTTTTAAATTTATCTGGCAAATAACAGATGGCGCTATATATCAATTTCACTTGACATCGTTTGGAATATGTAGTACCGCCACTTATCAATAGATGGTGTGGTCGGTGGTTTTTTAATTTGCCTGCCAAATCATCTTGTTTGATTCCCTTTTACCGCGACGAACCAATTCAACCGATGGCCGATGGGGCAAAAAGGTTCTCGAACGGCGACCACGTACTGGCAAGCGAAGCGTAGGGCACTCACCCACAAGGTGGTCTGACGACCCGACTAAGGTCGCTGGAAAGCGCTGGATGCAGGCCGCTCTAGATCGGTCATTTTGGAAATCCTTGGGAGACGCCTATGTCCTGCAGTGGACGTTATGCGGCTGAAATGATGATGATGATGATTCCTGTTTCCTTCTTAATGCACGCCATAATCTATTAATAATCTTATTTTTTCACCAATTTTTGGAACGAAGTTCCTTACGGCAGGCTTGGAGGAGATAGGGATTTTGCTGCGCGACCGAACTGAAAAAAATGTGATAGTAAAACCGTAAGGATGACCTCGTTAAATAAAACCGTTAAATGAGACGTGCGCAGGCGCGACAGTCGTATACACATTGTGTCGATTCTACATTAGCCGAAGGAACTTCGTTCCTACCTGGTGTCCCACGACACCACATTCTTTTTTATATAATTATTTAGGTTAAGTACATTGGTACTGCAACTTGAGTGCCTAAAACCCTATAAAAAGATTTTAAAATGTGCTCCTGGTTCTACCGGTTCTCATAAGGTTGAACTAGTCGATACTTTTTCAATACAAATTTCGAAGCGGATTTCCTCCACTGTTTGACATTGTACATTCAAAGTTTAACATCATATCGTTTTGTGTCATTATAAATTTTGTCTGTGCAGATACAGAACAGTAAAATAAAAATCCATTAAAGAAATTATAAGCCTTCAAAGATTCGTTTTTTTTTTGCTTATTTTTACGCAACTTTCCGCGTAAATAAGTAATAAAAGAAGTGTAAAGTCCGTACCGACAAAGCTTAATTATCGAAGATATTAATAAACTTAATGTGTAATTGATCAATGCAGTAGTTTTTGCACAAAACCCTTTTTCCCAAAGGCCTTTACGTATATTCTTACGCGCTCGGTTTACCATGAATAACCGTGCATTTCACCTCGCTGCCTCGCCCGAACACAATTTTAGGTGAGACAGCATGCTTTTAGGCCGCGCCCACCTTTGAGTTCTAGCCCGCGACTAGTTCAACCTTAATCAGCCTACACGAAGGATGCAGGCAGTCTTACCAACATTGCTGAGGTAGAGTAAGAAGAGTGGCATTCCCAGCAGGGTGTAGCAAATAGTGGTGATCTTGCCCCAACTAGTCCGCGGAGAGAGATGGCCGTAACCTGGAAAAAACAAGCATAATTATAAATAATTTTCAAAACTAAAAACTGACTATAACACCAAAACAACTGGTTTTGATAAAACTTCTGTGAGACCACTAGAATCCTTTAAACAAAAAAAAAAGGATTTTCTAAATTTGGTCCAGGCGTCTTCGAATAATCGGGTAACATACATAATAATAACTCCTCCTTTTAAAGTCGGTTAAAAATATACGAAATTCTTGCCATATCCTTCCTACAAACAAAGTATGTACCCACTACGCATCTACCTATAGGAATACTACCACTGTGTGTGTCAACTCTTATAATAATATCAAAGGTATACTTAGATCATCTAATCTAAAGAAACATTTGCACAGTGCAAATTTCTACCTAAAAACTTAGTAGTCTAGTGGGACCAGCTTAAATTACCGAAGAAACATGAAGTATACAAATTGTTTACACTAAAACTCATCACAGCGCGTCCCAAAAATGTAAACCAACTAATTTGAAAAGCGTGACACTGACCAAAGATCAAACATTCTGACACACGGTCTTGTTGGCTAATATGGGACCGATTTACGATGTGCCTAATAGAGCCTATCGTCACAAAACAAAGAATGACTTAAACGTGGAAAACCCGCAGCCCGCGATAACCGATGTAGGGTGTTGCCAACTGTTGAAAGCACGCTTTACGCGGGAAAAAAGAAACTGCTTTTTTGACTTTTGTCAATTCTGAAATAAAAAAAAATGGTAATTTTTAGTACCTTTTGCTAACGCATGTTGGGGGACCCCGTGGTCGGGGGCCCCGTATAATTGATACGGCAGATACAGCGGTAGCTACGCCCCTGCTGACTACACCGATCCGAGTGTTCTACAGAGTCCACATTACTAGCTATTTCTTCCTGCTGTGCTTTCATTCTCTGGATAAACGTACTTTTCTTTGTGGGTTTTAGTTTTGCACGCCATAAGTGGAGCGTTGAGGTAGTGCTCTACTGTCAACATGTCAGGGTCAAGCATTTTTCTGGACTTAAACTGTCTCTATTTAAAACTATATCTTGTTACTCTAATCTCGCTCGGTCATTGGAGGTTATAGTAAAAAAAAAAAAACTCACTCCGTCGTAATGGTATGTATTACTTTTAGTATTTTGGTGTTAAAGGGCCAAATTGGGTGATGCTAATGGCGTATAAGGGTCATGCATTTTAATAAGGCCGGGTAAACGGTAAGCCTGCTATTCAATCATGAGTACCTACTTTGCATTGAAGATGAAGGTACATGTACGTCTTAATACCTAACGGTGTACATAGAGCCGAAGATTTCAGGAGCGTTCAGTTTGATAGTGGCTATGTAAGCTATGACAATCAGTATATTTATTAGCTTCTTTTGGCTTGGCGTTAGTCGGGTCACTACGGCCAAAAGGAGGGTTATGTGTTTCGTCGCTGTGTATGTATGTACGTTAGTACAATGCGACACAAATAAGTTGAACAAAAATTGCAGACTTCAAAGCATATAAAATAAAAAAATAAAATAAAATAGTCATTTATTACAGTAATCTTTGTTACAACATGATGCTAGGACTTCCCAGTGAGTAATCTAATGATACTCGTGATGGGAATGACCCGCTGCTTCCTATATAGGTATACATTAAGACTACAATTGTGGATGTACTATATTTATACAAATCAAAAAGAAAAGAAAACAAAGATGAGCATTCATTTTTTCCTTGTGTCAGTGTAAAGATTTGGAAGTGTGACAGTGTTTGTGCGTATGGATGCGTGAGAGTGTTGGTGCGTATGTATGTGATAATATTGGGAAGACCCATTAGATATGTGGAGAATGAGAGTGTGCGTAGAAATGTTCATAAAGTATATATATATGTATACTTGTGTATATATTAGATTAAATGCCTTAGAGAGCTTGAACAAATATTAACAGACTACCTTTAAATATGTTTAGATAATAAGTTTTCAATTTCATCATAAGTAAGTGTGTCCAACCAACGGATCAAAGTTCTTTTGCACTCATATAATTTCATAGGATAAATTTCAAGAAAAGTATTGATTTTGTTATATATATATAAGCGGATAGGAATTGGTATTGACGTTAAGCAAAAGCGGTACGTACAAAAGGATTGGAGGCTACTCTAACCTTTCTTCTTTTATTTTGGAGGATTACTTTGTACGGCAATGTTTTATGATAATTTATGATCAGGTTACGGACAAAAATCTTTCTAACCGAGAGAAGATTACTAATTTTGTATAGGGCATGTGTGGGGAATCTACGAGGTTTGAAGTACATGACCTTTATAAGGGATCTCTGAGCCCTTTCTAAGGCTAAGAAGTCTGTCTTAGTAGCTCCACCCCTGATCGGTATGCAGTAGGAGATGATTGATTGTGCTAAGGCAGTATAAATCTTATTCAAAAGGTCGCTAGACATAACGTACCTCAAAGACTTAAAAACCCACATCAATTTCCTAATTCGACTTATTAACGCTTCCAAATACGGATGCCAACTAAGCCTTTGATCAAGAACTATACCAAGGTACTTTGTTTGATTCACCTTGTCTATAGCAGGACAGTTGCACGTGTAATCGTCAGGATCAGGGCAATTATGTAGCTTAATTGTCATATTAGAACTCGGTTGCGACGTGTTGTATAGAGCGAAACATATGTAATTAGTCTTTTGAATATTAAGAGTTAATAAATTATCCCTCAGCCATTCTGACACCCGTACCAGACCAGCAGCAGCCTTATTATGCACGGCTTCCCAAGTTTTTCCTAAAAAGACGATGGCAGTGTCGTCCGCATAGGAAAATATCCTTCCCCCGACATCCTGTAGGTTACACAATTCATTGATATATATGAGAAAGAGAGTCGGGCCAAGGACACTCCCCTGTGGGACCCCGTATTTAACAGTTTCTTCATCACTCACATAACCATCAATCTTAACAGCCTGGGTTCTGTCCTGTAGGTAGCTCTTAAAAAGAGAGAGCGCGACCCCCCTGATCCCAATGCTCTGCAACCTCTCTATGAGAATCGGGATCGAAACCGTGTCAAAAGCGGATTTAAGGTCTATAAATACAGTTAGGCTTTTGTCGCCCCTGTCAACAGTCTCAATTATATTAGAGGTCAAATCTAGTATTGCAGCTTGGGTAGAGATACCCTTACGAAATCCATACTGATATTTAGAAATAATGTTATGTTTATTAAGATAGTTAGTCAGTCTACTATTTATAAGTTTCTCGATTATCTTATTATATCTATTATATTTGTACAAATTCCCGACACGTAAACTGAACCAAAATGGCGGTCGTCGGCGCATTATTTGTACCCGCGCCGATAACCACCATTTTGGTTTAACTTACGTGCAGGGAAATTGTGTCGCATTGTAGTATATGTATCGTTCCAATTTTAGTATGTACTGCCGAAGCAAGCCGAAGCAGTATGAACGCGAAGCTTCTTTACGTAAATTCGCCAAAAGTGGCCGTATTCGAAAATTGCCTAGAAAATCTTAACGTTCACACTTTAAACTAAGAAACAGTAGTTTATAAAATAGTTTGAAGGGTTATCTAGGGCTTGATCAAGATAACATTTTAAACGACATCTCCGTTTCATTCCAAATAATTTCTTTCAAATGGAGACAGCAATGGACCCCGAAAAAATCATTTATCCCCTTAAAAAGCACATTTAAAAAATATATACGGTTAATGGTGGTAGTCGGTTCAATTCGGAGGCGTGTAACAAGCAGTTCCAGGTCTATGAATTAAAAGAACCATATCCATTCCGCAACAGGGCCGGATTTAAGAACTATGGACCCTTGGCTCAGTTGTAGGAAAATAATAGCACTTGTTGCGTTGCACCTTCATGATCTCATGAAGGCTTTATGAGATCCTTCTGGCGTGGCTGTTATGCGCTCTCCGTTTACTTGCGGCAGCAGTAAGCAGTGATTCAACGCCACGACCTATTTCTTTTTTTTTTATCTCTATTTTTATTTTTATTTACAATCAAGAACTAAATCTGCTATTTAGTACAAAAATTACGCCAATGTGATTAGGTTAAAAGTCGAGCGAAGTATATCTTTGGTTGACTTGCCATATAGTTAAAACTGTAAATTGATATACCCTGTATATACCTATACATTTCTGTTTTTATTCCTTATTTTTCCATGTGCATGCCGCATGTATGTTTGCCTACTTAGTAGTATCGAAACCCGATTACGGGAAGGTTCTTGCTGAAAAGTATGTAGTAAAGTTTATCTAGTGAATACAAGCAAAGCAGGGAGAAACCGCTAGTAATGTATATGTTTTGAAATGTAGGTACTAATTGAGCATTTGATATCAAACACGGTATAATTAGGACTATGAAGGGCGCCATATTGAATTTATTGTAACATCACATAGCCACACACCAGCGTACAGAGACGCTTCCAACGATACTTCTTTTGTTAAGGAAGGTACTGTTAGCGACGCGTTTTAAACCTGTTTAAATTTAATTTTTATTTTTGTTTTTGTGATTTCACTTATGTTTCATTTTATGTTTAAGTTAAAAAAAATTGGATAAAACGAAACGCATAACTGTCGGTAGATCTCAAAATGTATGAAATATGAAGGTATTTTGGTATAAAATGTCATGTCGTGTCCTTTTTGAAATAAGTTAGTCTGCTACCATTCAAACGCGACATCACACAACGTTCGTTAAAATTTGTAATTTGTGTACTTTTGGAGTTGCAATAAATAATTTTTCTTCATCATCGGTGCGTGTCATTGAAGAAACCCTATTCGGACAACCAACAGGTACCATGGATATTACAGAATAACTAAATAAATACAAATAAATACAACAACACACACCCCAAACACACGGACAAATCTCACAGATTGAGTTAGCCCCAAAGTAAGTTCGAGGCTTGTGGTATGAGAATGGAATACTAACTGAACGATAATATACATATATCTATAAGATGAGGGCACAGATGAACATACATAAATAGCAGTGAAACACATAACTCTCGTTATGGCTTCGTCGTGGCCGGGTAAAAAGAAGGAGACTCGCCTATGGTGGTGATGACAGTGAGCGAGTACAGGAAGGCCGAGGAGAAGCTCCACTGGCGCGAGGAGCGGCCGCCGTCCCAGCCGCGCCGCACCGCCCTCACGATCGTTTCGCACCACCCATACGATCTTGCCGCACCGCGGCACCCTTACGATCGTGCAGCACCACTCTCACGATCGTGCCGCACCACCCTCACGATTGTGCAGCACCACTCTCACGATTGTGCCGCACCACCCTCACGATCGTGCAGCACCACTCTCACAATCGTGCCGCACCACCCTCACGATCGTGCAGCACCACTCTCACGATCGTGCCGCACCACCCTCACGATCGTGCAGCACCACTCTCACGATCGTGCCGCACCACCCTCACGATCGTGCAGCACCACTCTCACGATCGTGCCGCACCACCCTTACGATCGTGCAGCACCACTCTCACGATCATGCCGCACCACCCTTACGATCGTGCAGCACCACTCTCACGATCGTGCCGCACCACCCTTACGATCGTGTAGCACCACTTTCACGATCGTGCCGCACCACCCTCACGATCATGCAGCACCACCCTCACGATCGTGCTCTGGTACACACATAACCCTCCTTTTGCCTTCGTTGAAGTCGGTTAAAAAGAAGGAGACTCGCCTATGGTGGTGATGACAGTGAGCGAGTACAGGAAGGCCGAGGAGAAGCTCCACTGGCGCGAAGAGCGGCCGCCGTCCCAGCCGCGCCGCACCGCCCTCACGATTGTGCTCTGGTACTGGCGTAGTTCTAAGCTTATTCTGAAACAAACAAAATATTTATATCGCACCCTGAGAATGAAAGTGACCGAATTCAAAATTTTTGTTTTTTGGGAAATCGCAAAATTGTGTTCGCATTTTAGTGAAGTCCGTATAAAATATATCATAATTCATTAAAATGAAAAGATATTTATACATTTTTAATTTAAATATATTATTTATACTTTTGTCAATAGATATAGACTAAAACAGCCTTAAAAAATCATTTAGTACTATTAACATTTATTTTTCAAAAAAAAACCTAACGAAAAAGTGTCACTTTAGTATTTTAAATATTTAAAAATCTTTGACTTATTCGGACATGGGTCACTTTAATTGTAAAAGAATGCACGTCTAAATTGACTTAAATAAAAATAAGTCACTTTAGCTCTTATATTTTTAAGAAAAATAGGTCAATAAGACTACTTATTATTTATGTAATTATATTTATTCTTAAAATTGACAATCAAATCAACATAAAACAAAACTTCTAAAAACCATTTCTATATAAAAATGGTACATATTACATAAAAAAAACTTTACTCATAAAATCAACTTAATTATTTATTGAAGAAACAATAAAAAATAAACACAAAACTAGTCAGTAAACTTTGTAATATTTTTGACTTACTCTATGTACGATAAATATGAACCTATTCAGTCTTAGGTAGGAACTTTACTTATAATATGTTTTAGGTATACAATGTTTAATCTATGAGAAAACATCTTACAAACTACTAGTGACTTTCATGTAAATGTATAATTATGAAATAAAAATCAAATATCTATAAGTAATGAAAATAAAATGAAATCAAAACAGCCGTTATTTTTACTACACACATTATTACAAATTATTAAAATAATGTGTGTAGTAAGTAGGAATCAGATTCTTTCTTACCAAATCTTTCAAATCGCGTTTCTTATGTTCTTTTTAATCAAGCGGTTGAGCGTATAATTTTTCTAAGGTAATTTCTTCAACATTTTTCATTTTCTTCCTTTTGTTGCGCATATTAATTGTATTATATTCTGTCTCCAAATAAGAAGTTTTATAGTGAAATTGAAACTCGTTTCCTTTCTCAAAATTTAAGGTTCTAATGTCACTCCATATAATTGTTGTTTTGTCTGTATTTTCGTTAAAATTGTATCCCCATTGGTCTTGCAAGGCTTTAATGTCACAAAAAAAAGTATAATCTAGTTCTTTAACTATGAAAGGGTTTCCCGTCTTTCGAGCACTTTTTATAAGAGTTGCGTATTGACAAGGTATGTAAATAGGACCTGCTTTTTCATGTTTGGTTATTTCTTTTTCAATCAAACTATGCACGTTGTCAGCCTCATTGTGTGTATGTCCTTTAATCAAATATTTATGAGTTATGCTCTCAATATTTTCTAAATTATTTACTGCAAAAGAATACAAAGCCGCCATTGATTTGCTTTTATTTTGACCGGTAGCATTATCCGAATAAAAAGTGATATGCATGTTTTTATTAGGGTTTTGAGAATTGATTTGTTTTAAATAATCATACACGCAAGACCCTATTTCGTTTACTCCTCTTTGGGCCTGGGTTTCATCCCAAAAATAGCAATAAACATTGCCGTAAGCCCCAGAAGTACTACGAGTATCTTCTCCTTTTTATTCAGTTCTGTTATGGTAAAGTTAAGACAGTTAATTTTTGAGCAGTAATAAAAATACGACGGACTTGGACAAAGCATTACCGACTGCAAATCGTACACAGCACAAACATTATTTTCATCTAGAATTTCGCGGTCCCTCAGTTTTTCTTCTCGACACTTGTTTTTTTCAGTAAGATGCTTATCATAGTCAGTTTTAAGTTGTATTTTTATATCTGCTGGGGCAAGTTCAAAAGCTAAGCAAGTATCACATCTATCTTTCTTAGGTTGATAGAAACCTAAATTATTTTTATTAAACATGTTAAGATACAACCAGTATTCACATTCAGGTCTATTTTTTTCTTTTTGAAGTGAGTTAAAGTCATTAAAAAGGTCTTTAACAGTTTTACTACCTGAAATATACTCCCTACGTGTTTGTGCCCTTAAATAATGTGATTCTATTCTGGGTATAGAATCGATGTGATCTTTAATTTCTTGTATAAGTGTTGGTTCAGTAACTTTTCTATTAGTGTGTTTTCCCCGCTCATCTTTTGCTACAAAGCCCTGACTGTTTGTCTTGTTCTTAACAGTTCTTAATTGTCTATCTGTCACGTCTAGGGTATTAATAAAAAAGGTTTTACAGACTCTTATCTTTTCTCTATTTATGTTAAAGTAAAAAGCATTATTAGCTTGTCTAGGTTTTTGCGCATTGGAATATTTATATTTCGGTTTTACTTCAACCATACAAGATCGAATAAATGCACGCTGTAAGTTAATGTCATTCATCTGCCAATAGTTGTTAAATAATTCGATTCTATCTTTAACCTCTATCTTCTCAAAACATTTCAACCTACAATTACAGACCTCTCGAAGTTGACGAGCAGGAACATTTTTTTTCGTTTTTGATAGAGAAACATACGGTTTACCACTATTTCTAAGATATTTGTTTTTATTTTGTTTCCAATTAGATGGGTTTCTCAAACGCTTCCTTGATTTCCTATCATCAGTTATGTTATTATTGCTGACACTCTGAACAGATATAGGACATGATGGTGATGGCGATGGAAATGAACGCCGCAAAGATGAAGGACTGCTCGATGATGAAATAATAATATTTCCTCTTTTGCCATTACGTGAATAAGTAGGATCGTTATCGCTTAAATCTACGTCACTCTCGTCACTATTTACTGGCGATATTTTATAATTTGGATTACCTCGGCAACGTGAGCCAGACTTACAATCGTCTTTATGCTGTTTATTCGACGACGAAATAGATGTGGAGCTCGATGAGGTAGAACTTGATGAAGTAGAACTCGATGAAGTAGAACTGGATGACGATGATGACCTTGATGAGATTGGTTGTTTGGAAACGAGAGTATCAATGTTTTTTCGAACTGAAGTCGATGGTTCGTTTGTATTTTGTCTTATTATAGATTGTGTAGTTATTACCTAAAAAAAATGAGTTATCAATTTCGTATGAAGTAATTGTAATTAAACACTAACTATCTATTAAACTCAAAACTAACCTCAATTCTATTTTCATGAAAATTATTTTCCGATAGATTAGCTTGATCTTCATCTACCTTCTTACAATTTATATTTGGCGCCTAAAAATAAAAATAATAATAATTAAACAAGGTTACACATAAGCCGTAGTCCTTAGCCTTACCCACCTGAAGTAAAGGCTAAGGACACTTTGATTTTTAAAATATGTGTAGTCTATAACATTTTTGTAATTTTTCGTGTTTGTAAGTAGCTAACACTGATGTCAGAATGTTCAACACTATCTTAATCTCACATTCAATAGATAATAAATAAGTAAAAATAGCTATAAAAATATTAAAATAAAAAATGGACTTACGACTAGCCGTGTCTCGGTAAAGGTTCGAGCTTTTTTTATTTCTCTTTCTGGTGTGTCCTCAATAAATGATGAACTTTCATCGTTTTCAATATTCTGTAAAAAAAAATGTGTTAATATTTTTAACAAAAAAATAAAATAAATGTAATATATTAACACTAAAATTATAAAATACCGTATTGTTAATTTCACTCAGCAAAGATGGTCGAATAATTTGTGATTCCTGTGTTCTTGGTGGTGAGTTCGTAATGACTACATTTTCTTTATTTTCGTGCTAAAAAATAAATATTTATATTAACAGCATGTACATATTGCAACAATGTAAACAAATATCGTATTCTAAATTCTATAAATATTGATAAACTATACTTACAACGTTTTTATTGGTATTGACCATTTCTAAAATTAAGCCCGCTCTCCGTTTCATTTTTTTGTCGTTGAAAAATGCCCTAAATGAAAACATACACTTAAATTGAATATAGAAAAGTGACCTAACGCTTACTAAGACTTTAAGTTGTATTGTTAAAAAAATGATAAAATGACTTAAACATAAACATTTAAAGCGTTTAATAGAATACAGACATAACTCAAACTGTGTCGTGTCATTCATTTTGGATTTTAATAAAAAACTGACTAATCTAGAGTAAAGCCACCTCAAATAGTCCAAATCATAGCTCAAAATTGACCAAATACAAACATCGGTCACTTTACGATTAAAATTTGATAAAATGTATACTCACTATTCAGTAAAGAAGCGGCACTTTAAGGATTCGGTCACTTTAATCCAAACAAATTAACGACCAACCAAAACCTCAGTCGACAGAACACTGAATCGGTCAGTGTTGTTGCGGGGGAAGGGTCGAAACGTGCGGGAATGAAAGAGACGCAACATATACGTTTTTCCTGTTCTAACCCGAATTCGTCAGTTTTTGATTAACTAGGCGATAGATCTTGTTGCGCTGAGTCGTTTCATGTATTTAACTCAATTTACCTCATTTTCGATTTCGGTCACTTTCATTCTCACAGTGCGATATATTGCTTTAATAAATAATTAAAAATAAAATATTTTTTTTATTCTAAAAACTAATTTCCTTTTCCGAATACATTTTATAAGTTGATTGCCTATAACTTTTTAATTTGTAAACCTGTATAAAAAGTATATAACCGTTTAGCAGATAGAGGGGGGACTTGACTCTAACGGGGGGACGGGGACGACGACACTTGACTTTAACAAAAATTTTCACTTTAAAACCAAATAAGTATTTCAGAAACGGATCCCTAAATCGAAAAACAATGTTCGCAAGCTCATAATATTTTTGAAAGACCTATTCAACGATATCCACATGATTGGTTAGTCGCAAAATGAAATTGACTTTTGACTATACTTGTATGGGAGCTACTGTAAAAAAAATATTTTTTATAGTTTAACTTTACCACTTTTTCCGTATAATTAATATACATACCTATACCAAATTACAGCTTTCTAGTACTTATAGTCGCTGAGCAAAACCGCGGAAGGACAGACAGACAGACATGGCGAAACTATAAGGGTTCCTTGTTTACTACGGAACCCTACAAAGACCTTAAAAACTAGTGTCATAACCAGAGGACGCATTTTGGAATCACTTGTTACATTACGAATGGTTTGCGCGAGCGTTTCTGAACGGGAGCATTTTTGAATCGACCGTATGCGAAGGATTTGCAACGAGTGCTCTTGGCCACTCGTAATTTTGCCATTCGTAGCGTAGATAAGATAATTAATTAAATATGACTCACACGAAATGTAATAAATATTTTTAAAGCATAGTCAACACTTTCTTTGCCACGTTTTTGCTAGTCGTGAGTGCTGCCATGTCTGTGTGCCTATCGGCAACCCTAGTTTTGCCTACTTTAAGGACCTCCAATCGTTTCTATGGCGTTGGCTATCTGTCACGTTAGTAAATATATTATCTTTGCTATAGGTTAGGTTATGTTAGAACTTTGACCAACACGCGCACGAGCCGAGCGAGCGAAGCGAGCGTGCTGCAGCAGCGGCCGACGAGTGCTAGTCCATTTTACTAGGTTAGGCCAAACCTATAGGTTAGGTTATGTTAGAACTGCAAGCAACCGAAATTAAATTCGATGTCAAAAAAATCTGAACATCTGTAATCTTTTTATGAACAGTTTTATCGATAACTTTTTTTTCTAGTAACGATAGCAATTTTATCTTATTTTTAATGAAAAATGTTCATTAAAAATAAAATAAATTTGTTATATTATTCGAGAATATAACAGCACGGATCAGCACTTTCGCATGCTGCTATCTTGTTATGTCGCTCAGAAACGTCATTAGAGCGTTGAAAAGCTTCAGAACCGACCATGCTGAAGCGGTCCATCGCTCTCTCTCGCTCTAGCAAATGACGGTTCTGAGCAACAGAAAAGGATAGATAGATATAGCCCAACCCTTACATCCGCAAGCGCTAGTTGCGTACTCCCAAGAAAAGGACAGACACCCACCTGTCTTTTAGCGCAGTTTCGTTGAATAGATTGAGCGTCAAGGTGACATTCTGCCACAGGTAGTGAGCAGTGTTGTTCCGTTCTAGCGCCATGTGGTTCACTCGCTCCATCTCGCTCGCACCCTCGATAGCTTGGAACATGAAGGCTCCTGAAAGCCAAAAGAATTAATTTCAAACATGAGCCGAATTGGTAGAGAACTTACTGACTGAGGTATGGGATTGTAAGTTCACATTTCGGAGAAATAACCAGCCAAGTGCGAGTCGGATTCGCGCACAAAGGGTTCCGTATGATTATCTATAAAAAAGCACGATTGTTGTATAAGAGTTCCACTTCAATTTGTATTTTATTCTGTTTTTAGTATTTTTTGCTATAGCGGCAACAGAAATACATCATCTGTGAAAATTTCAACGGTCTAGCTATCACGATACATGAGATACAGCCTGGTGACAGACAGTCAGATAGTCGGACGGACAGACAGACGGACAGCGGAGTCTTTGTAATAGGGTCCCGTTTTTACTCTTTGGGTACGGAACTAACACTAGCGATTATCAGGACTAGAAAACTACTCCAAATGACGAGATTTGCCCATAATAATCAAACTGGGCAACAAATAGGTGGTTTGGACGCATTTCGTGCGTTGTTGATTTTTTAAACAAGTAAATTAGTCGCGTATCGTGTGTTTTAGAAAGGTGGGTGAAGTTTGATCCCAACATTCCTGACTAGGCGTGACCTTTAAGACGAAGTGGTAGCTAAAGTGGCGCCCTCATTTGAAATAAATTGTTTGAAACTAAATATGGTGATAATTAAAAATTTGATTTGTATAAATGTCTCGAAAGACCTTTAAACTATTTTATGAATAACCTTTGAAATTATTACTAATAGTCCGTCTAGTTTTAAAACTGTTTTTGTCTAGAATTCGTCTAGTATTAAAAAACAGTTTTAAAGCTAGACGGACTACCAATATTATTTTCAAAGGTTATTCATAAAATAGTTTAAAGGTCTTTCTAAACATTTACATATACAAATCAAATTTTTAATTATCACCATATTTAGTTTTAAACAATTTATTTCTAATAAGGGCGCCCCTTTAGCTACCACTTCGTCTTAAGTTTTACCTAGAATACGGTTTCAACTACCACCACTGGATTTAGCTAGAGAAGCTAGAACTTTTTAAGTCTGGCCCGCTAGATATGACGATAAAAATTCATAATGCCATACCCGAAAGCCTAAGAAATGAAGAAAAAAGTTCATTATTTATAAAAAAAAATAAATTAATTTTAGTAAATAAAACGTATTACAAACTGGACGAGTATTTTAACGATAACAAATTTAATTAAAATTGACAGTTTAACAATACCTACTTAACAAATAAACTTTGATATCACTTTTAAACTTAAAAATTGACAATAATTTACAAATAATAAATATCACACAATCTTGCTAATAAATACAAAAAATAATAATAGTAATAATATATATACATATACCATTAAATAATATTTTGTAAACATTTATATTTATAAGTTAACTGCATGTCATAAATGTCGCTTGCCGTTCCACTTTTTGTTTTGCTATACCCGACAGGGTTCATAGTGTACCTATTTTAGAAGACAGTGACTTTTGGTACCTAGTTAGAACTGATGTAAATTATGAAATGCAATAAATGATTTGAATTGAATTGAATTGGATTTAATAATTTTTGTATTTAAACGCCATCTATTGGTGGGCGACGGAACTAAATAGTGGATTTTTAGTCCGCGGCGCTATCTTTTATTTAAGACGCAAACTAGAATAACTCCAAATTTTAAGCGTTCATCGCCAATAACTATTAAATAGCCGAATGATTTTCATAGTTATTTGGTTTTCATAGTTAAGAACAAACGAAAGGAAACGTGCTTTCATGTAAAAAAAAAAAAACCGAATCGAAATTGTTCCATCCATTCGAGCGCTACGATGCCACAGACAGGCACACAGGCAGACAGATATTAGCGTCAAACTTATTACACCCCTCTTTTTTGTCGCGGGTTAAAATCTATGTCGGCAGCTCGAAAAATCTAACACCATGGATAAGTATGTAGCTTCGAGAGTAAAATGGTTTAGTATATCGAAAAATCTGGTTGATAAAAATCAGGAAAACAAATATTCTCATAATTAAACTATCGGCTAAACAAATTCCTCTACTCCTCCTAATTAAACAAAATTCAATAAATCGTGTTTCTGAATAACGTAGGGAACCCAAGTAAGTACACTCAATGCGTTCGAGTACGGTTTTTAACACCCTACAAAAAAGAGGGCTGTTATATATATATAAGTTTCACGCTAACGTCTGTCGGTCTGTATGTCTGTCTGTGGCATCGTAGCGTTCGAACGGAAGGACCGATTTCGACGCAGTTTTGTTTACGTGAATGCAATTTCCCCTGCGGTGGTTCTTAGCTATGATAGATAAAAATCGGTTTAGACGTTTAAAAGTTATTGGGGGTTAACGCTTGAAAGTCAGGGCTTTAAATAGATGGCGCTACGGATATCAAGTCAAAGTCATGTAGGATAAATCTATCTCTTATTGAAGGTCATTTTTTTTAAATATTATTTTAGTGCAAAAGCTAAAAACTACTAGCGTTTCGGAACGACCACTGCTGGGAAGATTACGCCGAAAGAAACCCAGTTCAGTATTGGTCCCTACCCAGCCTGATGAGCTATGTTTCAGTTACAATACAGATTTACACTTAAAGTCAGTATACATTATATTATACATCTAAATAATACAATTAAAATTTGCAGTCAACTATTTCCAAGAATTTTGACCAGATAAATAGTCATTTACATGATAAAAAGCATTTTTTAATAAATGATTTTTAACGGCAGTCTTAAATTTAGATAATGGTAATAATGGTAACGCTACTATATTATCTGAAGTCGTATTGGTAGTTCCGCTACTCATCACTAGATGGCGTTCTTGACCTTCGGGGGTTTTTAATTTGCCTAGCAAAACAAAACTTGTTATAAAGCAGGTAAAGCCAATTATGGCTCCAACGGAAGACCAGCGCTAGGGTTTCGCTTACGCAAACCTAACACATGCTGAGTTGGAGACCATTTTAGGGGAGATAAATCACACTTTTATTTTTACTTCGACTTTTTATAATTTTGATTTGTTTGTGTCATTATTGTGTTTTTTTTCCCTCCGAATAAATGTTTTATTTATCCATCGCGGATATTATAGTGCTTTAAAATGGCGTCAACATTCAACAATAATAGAATTAGGGTGACCACGCTTCATTAGAGAAAGTGAATGGTTTGTCACTCCAGTGGTTCGCCTTTACGTTCTTTGTGCTCGAAGGGTGAGGCTGAACCACCCTCTCAATCGTGGGGTTTAGGCTGGGGGTTCAATAATGAGGTGGAGTCTTTAAAAAAATTTCAATTTTTTATTGTATTGTAACAGATTATTTACTAATAAGTAAGTACTTATCGAGAATTTAAGACAGATGAAATAAGACCAAACTAGATGGGGTTGCATTTTATTATATGGATGTTTATCTATTTAATTTATTACGGGTATGTCCCTTCCACGGTGAAGGGACATACCCGTAATAAATTAAATCATGGGCTTTTTTAAAATAAGGACAAACCACACAGATTGAGCTAGCCCCAAAGTAAGGTTAAACTTGTGTTATGGGATACTAACCCAACGATACTATATTTTATGATAAATACATATATAAACTCCCAAGACTCAGGACTATTTAAAAAAGGCCATTTTCCAACTTGCCCTGCCTGGAAATTGAACCCAAAACCTCCGGATTGGCGGAAATTATAGCCTGTGGTTCGATTGATTAAGGGTATGTCTCTTTTACATTGTATATGTATCGTAAAATATATAGTATCGTCAAATTAGTCAAGTGTCAAACTTTGGGGCTAGCTCAATTTGTGTGATTTGTCCGTATTTAATTACTTACTACAAGGTTCATCATATCGGTTTCTTGTTATATTTTGTATTGTCATCTGATTAACATTTGCATATAAAATATCATCTCGATGAAACCGGGAACTTGCAGGATTTGACTCATGCCAACGTTAAAGTTTAATAAAAGCTTGTAAAAATAACTTTATTCTACAGGATTTGTGTAATATAAAGCTGGACCACTGTAGGTAGTATGGCTACTCGCAGCGAAACAGAAAATAAAGAATAGGTTATATTCTAAATCGAATTATATTTCAGCGAAAACAATCGCTGAAAAATGAAACATATTCGTCATCATTAGTCCACACGACAGCCGTCAGATACACAGCGACGGCAGTCACGTAAATTAAAAATAATTGGATGGTCTGATCGGTTGTCCAACATATCTACATTGTTAATAAAGCACGGGTTACTCACGTAGAGAGTCAGCTACTGGCCGACATGTTTCGACCACATCCGGAGGTCTTCATCAGGGCGAATGTGACGCGCTCGTGCACAAAGCCACAAAAAAGTGCACAAAAACGGGCAGCGGATTGGCTCTCTACGTGAGTAACCCGTGCTTTATTAATAATGTCTGAGTCTCACGTTAGTTTTAACCAAAAAAAATATATCTACATTGCCTCATGAAACACATTTTTTGTTATGGTAGCCATAGTTCAGCACTTTCTTTTTTTACTACCTTTTTACCATTTTCCTACTCCAATACCTCGGGCTCGGCTCGGCCCGGCAGAAACGCTCTGGGGTTTGAAGTGTGAGTTTTAAGAGCAACCTTCCCGTCTTACTTTTCATACAAACGCTCGTACGTAATTATGGCGTTGTATGTGATATTTATTGAAAACAGAAATGGAATTTCTTTTTGGGCAACTAGGTGCGTAACTAGAATATTAATTCTTTTTTAACAACTCAAAGTTGACAAAGCGGCCGGAGGGGAAAAACGTGGATAAAGTTTATATCGCGTGAATTCGCGTGACGGTAGGGTTGCCAACCGTACTCTAAAATAGAGTATTGTCCTCTATATCATGTGGTCGTACTCTATAATCTATAACACTAATAAAGTACGCTAAAATACTCTTTTTTACAAAATGTTCAGTGCACGTCTGTAATAATACGCAAAAACCTTAATTAGAATAAAAAAGTCCACTATTTAGACATAGACATGGATACTTTATATTCAGAAGTAACAATTTTAAAATTGCTCCAAGCCGAATTGTTTAATAACGCAGACTTTATACAAAAATGCACCGCTGAAAAATGGCAATATATTTTTAAAAAATGTCCTCAAGAATTTGATTGTTTAAAAAAAATTATTAGCTATATACTCTCTGTTCCCGCCACTTCAGCATTTACAGAAAGAGTCTTTTCGGTCATGAATGTGAAGTGGCGAGAAGAGAGAAACAGAGCTTCATTGAATTTAATCAAAAATGAGCTCTTGATATATATAAATTTAGAGTTAGAATGTTTAGACTCATTCAATACCTTTAAAAATAATGAAAATTTGTTATGTGCCGCAAGAAGTACTAAAAAATACCTTTTTAAAAGATAAAAATAAATGATACTCTTTTTAATAAGTGCATACTCTTTATTTACCTCCTTTAAAATCAGATATACTTTATTTCTGCTAAAAAAAGTTGGCAACCCTACGTGACGGTCTACAGCTTACTTAGGTATCTATATCCCACTCTGTCTACTCTAACGGTTGCTGTTTGGTTCCAGTACAGATTTTTAATTATGCGGATATCTTTGCCATCTAGACCTATTTGTTGTAGTTCTTGTAGAAGTATCTCGTGTTGAACACGGTTGAACGCTTTTTCATAGTCTTTAAAGCAGATGTAGACGTCACGTTGCATTTCTCTGCATTTCTGTACTGGAACATTTAAGACGAAGTGGTAGCTAAAGTGGCGCCCTCATTTGAAATAAATTGTTTAAAACTAAATATGTTGATAATTAAAAAATTAATTTGTATAAATGTCTAGAAAAACCTTTAAACTATTTTATAAATAACCTTTAAAAGTAATATTGGTAGTCCATCTATTTTTAAAACTGTTTTTCGCCAAAAGTGGCCACTTTTGGCGAAAAACAGTTTTAAAACTAGACGGACTATTAGTAATAATTTCAAAGGTTATTCATAAAATAGTTTAAAGGTCTTTCTAGACATTTATACAAATCAAATTTTTAATTATCACCATATTTAGTTTTAAACAATTTATTTCAAATGAGGGCGCCACTTTAGCTACCACTTCGTCTTAATGCAAATTGCGCCTCTCTGGTTCCCATCCCCGACCTAAATCCAAACTGGTTTTCGCCTACATACTCATCACATTTTTGTCTTATACGGTTGTGTATTACAGATAAAAACAACTTTAGAATGTGGCTCATGAGGCTTATAGTATTCGGAAATAAGAACATTTTCTGGCATGTGGTGTCTTGGGAAGAGTAACAAAGACAGAATTCAACCATTCTATTGGGATGTCTCCAGTATTGTAGATGGTATTAAACATATGTATAAAGAAGAGCATCAGTGTTTTCTGGTTCTAACAGTTTAAGTACGTCAATATGGATGTCATCAGGTCCAGGCGCCTTTCCTGTTTTCGCTTTTTGTAGCGCATAAATGACCTCTGATTTAAGTATTTGAGGGCCATTATCGTCTGACGAACTCAGTTGACTGTTTTCCAGCTGTACAGGTGTTCGTGTACAATCTGAGAATAATTTTCTGATGTAATCCTGCCACAGTTTTTTCTTAGCGTCAGAGTCCAGCACCATTCTATTGTCGGCATCTGTCAAAAACGTAGGACGATGTTTCTTGTGGATAGCTGCCATGCACTTAATTTCTTTATGAAGATTAAAAGAGTCGTGTTTCGCCATCAATGATTCTACGTAAGTGCACCGTTTATCATACCATTCCGCTTTTAATTTACGACATTTGCGCTGGATTCTTTATATATATATATATATATATATATATATATGTGGACAAATAACACTGATTGAGCTAGCCCCAAAGTAAGTTCGAGACTTGTGTTATGGGATACTAACTCAACGATACTATACTTTATAACATACATACATAGATAAAGATCCAAGACCCAGGACAATTTGAAAAAGGCCATTTTGCAACTAATGTATATAAACATATACATACGTCATCTATACATATAAATAGTTAATAAAGTAAGACTTATGTTTATTTAGGATGTGATAAATGAAAACCAAATTGGTAAATTTTTATGAATACAAGAGGGTTTACCTATTTATAACTTTCATACGCTACTGTGTCCATAATTTAAATATGCATCTGTGGAAACTGCGCCTTATTTCGACATCAAAGGCGTAGTCATGTTTCTTGACGTAATAATGGCGTAATTTATGCCTGAATGGCATTCTAATTTCGTGCCTGGATTCTAGAATATCCTTCAATAATAATAATAATCTTCTATCTTCTATATATATAAAAGCGAAAATCACTCACTCAGTCATCACGAAATCTCGAAAACTACGAAGCCAATGAAGATGAAATTTTTCGGGAAGGTAAATTGTGACTAGCAGACGTCCGCTAAGAAAGGATTTTTGGAAATTCCATCCCTAAGGGGGTGAAATAGGGATTGCCAGTTTGTATGAAACTTCGTAATTTAATAGTGACACATGATTTTATTTATTTATTTTAGTAGCTAGTTAGTAGAAAACAGTAATACATTTATTAGATTTTGAAAATTACATCCCTATAGGGGTAAAACAGGGGTTGCAAGTTTGTATGAATCTTCGGCATTTTTGAAGCGACACCCATGACATTTTTGGATTAGTGGTTAGTAAAAAATAATAATACATTAATTTAATTTATTGTGGTGTATACCAGCACTAATACGCTTCAGTATGTAATAGCCCTAATCTCTCTACGTAACCTATGACAAAGCCCTACGTCACGCAACCTCGATAAATAATTAATTTCTATTTTCTTATCTTAAAGACCAAGGTTATGTTACGTATACGCTACGTATAGCGGCTCCAGGGAAACTAGTATATAAGCTATGGAAATTCTACAATAAAGGAGTTCACAGTTGTTGGGAAACCAGCACTCACCAAGCAAGTGTTTTACTTATAACCCCCGTCGCGCCGCCACCATCATATTATAAAAATTGTATCCCCAGGGGTGCATCAGGGGTTGCAAATTTATATTATTATAAAACTTCGTTATTTTTTGAGTGAGAGACAAAAGAGTTCCGATAAATATATCCGGCGCTCTCTTTTGCCAGCAAAATAATGATGGTAATGGGGATGGGTACGGGAAAAAGCGGAACAATGTTCGTCGGGTCCGCTAGGCCTTTAGATCCCTACACTATTATAAAGATTGTTTTATAATTATTAAAAAGAAATGTGGTGTCGTGGGACACCAGGTAGGAACGAAGTTCCTTCGGCTAATGTAGAATCGACACAATTTGCAAAAGAATTGTGTATACGACTGTCGCGCCTGCGCACGTCTCATTTAACGGTTTTATTTAACGAGGTCATCCTTACGGTTTTACTATCACATTTTTTCAGTTCGGTCGCGCAGCAAAATCCCTATCTCCTCCAAGCCTGCCGTAAGGAACTTCGTTCCAAAAACTTTAATAAAAGACCAGGCTCTAGATAACCCTTCAAACTATCTTATGAACTACTGTTTACAGTTTAAAGTGAGAATGTGAAGCTTTTCTACGCACAATTGCGAAAAACGGCCACTTTTGGCGTAGTTCATAAGATAGTTTGAAGGGTTATCTAGTGCCTGGTCAAGACAAAATTTTAAATGATGTCACCGTTTCCTATCAAATGATTTATTTCAAATGGGGGCAGCACTGGACCCCAGAAAATTCAGGTATTCCCTTAAATGGCTTTGCTGAACCAGGGAAGCGGTAAAATATCGGTTATTTCGTGGCTGTAAGGGCTCGCCAGGTTTACTGTTCTCCCAGAACCACTAGTACTTATTATTAATAACTTTTAAACGGTTCAACTGATTAACATCAAACATAGATACCGCCAAAATAAGGCAAGGGAACTTGCTTTCACGTAAAATACACCCCGCATCGAAATCAGTCCATCCGTTCGATTATTACGATGCCACAGACAAACAGACTCACTGACAGATCGACAGACATTAGCGTCAAACTTATTAAACCCCTCTTTTTGGTAGGGGGTTGATAAAATTAATCACCACGTAACGTTGAAATATAAATTACGCTTTTATTTGTAAACATTTCGAAATAATTACATGAATGGACGTTCAACAAAATATATTAGTGCCATTCGGAACGGAATTATGCAAATACAATTGTTCGACTTCATTTTTTGCGCTCGCCACTCGGCTTTGTGTAAACATTCTAATTTATTGGGCAATATTTATTTTGTTATTATATTACACCGTTTGTATATTATTTTGATTCTTCGGGAACATTGATGTTGATTGAGACATTGAGTTTCATAGGATTTTTTGCATTATACTGAGTACGTAACGTATACCTAAAGTATACTGTCGCGTAAGGAGATGAATGACACTGGCAACGCCACGAATTCGAACAAAAAGAATTCAACTGAAGGATAATTTCGTCGATAGCGTCAGAACTCAGACACAGTGAGTGAGAGAGAAGGCGATAGAAAATTAGTAATTTGAGTTTGGAACATTGATGCGATTTTGTTTGAATTCGGGGGGTACATAAACGGAACAAGGCGCCGCCTGAGGCAGTTTAGTTGGAAAGTGAAATCCGAAGAAGGAAGAAAAGAGAAAAGAATAGTAGTGAGAAAAGTGAAGTAGTGAGTAAAGTGAAGTGTTCAGTGCAGTAGTATCTGTTTCACTTTGACAAAAATTAAGACATATGTAAGTTGAATGTATTATTTAATAATTTTAGCATGCTGGAAACAGCTAGGTGTATTGCACTTATGCGAAATAAATGATTTGATTTGATTTGATTAAATTCCGCGCGCGCGACAGTGCAGTGACGTTTCCGCGCGCGTGACAGTGTAGTGACCTTTCCGCGCGCGTGACAGTGCAGTGACGTTTTCGCGCGCGTGACAGTGCAGTGACGTTTCCGCGCGTGTTAAAGTGCAGTGACGTTTCCACGCGCCTGACAGTGAAGTGACTGTTGGAGTGCAAAGACAACTAACGCTGTCAGTTGTGAGTACGCTTGTGTTGTAAATAAAGGCACTATTCCATAGCATAGTTGTTTCCTTTCCTATACCCAACCCACTCTCGTGACAATACGTAATAGAGTTTGTGGCTGTACTGCTTGGGAGTAACTTCAAAGTGAAATGAAACACGTATAATGCTAATCTATGTAAATAAAAGAAGAAACCGAATTTTGAAGTTAGAAATGTAAGTATCACATATTATCAGCTCACGGTTCAAAACAAAGGTTGACTGTATATTTCACTTTTTCATCTCTTGCGGTGGTTCTTATCTATTTGGTGAAAATCGGTCCAGTCATTCAAAGCTTATTGAGTGTTAACGCTTGAAAGTCGTGGTTTTTTAATTTACCTGGCAAATTATAGATGGCGCTAGGGATATCACATGGAGTACGTAGTTCCGCCATTGATCACTAGATGGTATCGTCGGGGGTTTTTTTTATTTGCCTGGCAAATAAACTTGATAGGAATCAAGAATTATTTATTTGCATTATACAATTGATATCTGTGATGTTAATATACGCTGACTTTTTATTGGTTTTGAAAAAAAGAATGTCATGTAGTAAATAAATTCCTCTATTCATATACGTGTGGGATTGAGGTTTTATGAACGCATACAGAAGTGTGAACGCGACTGAATGAATGGATGTTTAAGTAAAGAAAAAGGAAGCGGTTAATGATTTTGAGAGGTCCGCTCTTTTCTCGCTCGATCCGAGCTAATACGACGCACGCTGACGAATTTCGTAAGAATTTTAAAACATTTTCTGCTGTGGTCCGAAATAAAGGATTGTCCTGGAGCTCCTCTTTAATTTGCCCGCCTCCATCCCACATACGTAATCCAAATTTGTGTCTAATAAATAACATAGGATAAAAAAATTGCGATAATGATTTTCGATCGAGACCACATAGTTACGACCGTTTATAACTGACGCGTGACCCCAATGAACTCGAAATTTAGCCGGCAGGCGGCACTACTAGTTGATCTCACGATTTTACTTTCGAGTTTTAGTCAACATATTTTGTTCCTGAATTTTTATTTTGACTAGCTAATTAGGTCTTACTAACGATCCTTATGAAGTGGCCTTCGGCTCCAAAACCAGTGAAAAATCACCGTGTATATGTAGATTCGTTACCCATCGTCTCGCTCGCATGTTTCTAATTTAAGTGCACCACCAACCCATCCTCAGTCTTCTTGTTAATTGACTTATAATTTTGCCGCCTTAGTAGAAATTATATCTATTTAAGGCCATGTAGGTGCGTAAGGGCCGTAACAGACATGGCGCAAGTTGCGCCGCGTAACAGCTAGTGATGGGCGATCGATGCATTTGAGTATTTACTTAGTAGATTGAGTAAATACCCGATATATATCTTTATTTATCCATTTGGTGAGTACATTGATTTTTATAAATTGCGACTCGTATTTATATTCATATACATCATTTCATGTTTTCATGACAATTTTGAAACTTAAATCTAGTACACACTTGCAATTCTTGTCGGAAAGGGTGTGGGTACGCCATAATATGCTTAAAATGTAGGTAAACGTTATATGCGACGCTAAATTATATGAAAATACCATACTAATCGTACACTGAAAGTAGACTTCTTTGACTAATTATCATTTTTGGCTGGGAGGTGTGCATAGACGTAATTTTACGTAAAAATAAGTAAACAGACATCAAATGCGATGTCAATACATGAGCACGCTCTATTTACTCTATTTAATTAATCTAGTGAGTAAATACTCAAATGGGTAGATTGAGTACTAACCACTGCCCATCTCTAGCTGTTACGCGACGCAACTTGCGCCCCGTCTGTTGCGGCACTAACGGGATGCAAGTTGCGTCGCGCATATTGCGCTGTGTATTGTTCGACCATTGACTTGACTGAGCGAAGCAAAGCGTCTCAGTTTCGAGATGGGCCAAAAATGCTTCTGTCCGGCTGTCAGTTTGTCGGTTTGGCTGTTTGCCCGACTGTTCTCGCCTACAGGTCGCATTTCTGAACCGATTCTCGTGAAATTTTGTTTGATGGTTCGAAAAATAATTTTTATGTCGATCCAGTTTTTGAAATTTGTCAAAATGGCGGTAATGTGGTGGTTAAAAACATTACAAATGAACTGTCATACTGAGCTCCGACTGTTAAAATTTCGATGTATGAAACTTAGAAAATTTGTTAATGGAACTTCGAAATTTTCTATGAAGAAACTTTCGAAGTTCCTTACATCGATATTTTGAAAGTCGGAGTTCAGTATGACAGTCAAATATTTTTTCTTTTAAATTCAGCCATTTATATTCAGCCGTTTCAAAATATTTTCAAAAATATCTTATGTCTTTTTAACCGACTTCCAAAAAAGGAGGAGGTTATCAATTCGTTGCGATCTTTTATGTTTTTTTTTATGTATGTTCACCGATTATTCAAAGACGCCAGGACCGATTTAAAAAAATCTCTTTTTGTTTGAAAGGGTATACTTTTCAGGTGGTCCCGTAGAAATTTTATCAAAATCGGTTGCGTAGTTTGGGGGTGAAGTCGGTTTATAGTTTTGAAAAATTATTGTTTTAACAACTTTTTTATCCGATAAACTTCAACGGTCCGGGGTGACTCGCGAGGTATACAGCTAACAGGGCCAGTAGGATGTTATTGGGTACACGTAAGGTGTATATCAGACCAACCGGCGATGGTGTAGCCGAGCACGAGCACGATGACGCCGACGTTGCTGAAGAGGAAGGCGAGCAGTTGCCGCACGTAGCCGCGCACGCGGGACGCAAGGGGCCGTCTCCGTCGCGACATCGTCACGTCATCGCGACGTGACGTTTCCAGCGCGCCATGCTACCCGCGCAGTGTGGACTCCGATGACCTGCAAACAAGATACAAGATGATTTGAAACATTGAGGAGCTCCCGGCGGGAGTGCGCATTACTAGCGCTTTCGCAAGTTAAGCGACACCGGGCGTGGTCCGCACTTGTATGGGTGGCACAAAAATTTGTCGTGCTACTCTGTGCTTCGGAAGGCGCGTATGAGCCGTTGGTCCCGGTGTCATCATTGTATGGCAGTCGTCAAGCTATGTCAGATGCCTTTAGGCAGCCTGAAAAGTCTGACAGCAGTGTTGGCCACTTACATACACGAAAAACAATTAATTTGAAATATTAAATTAAAAAACCCCCGACCGAAAATGGCAAGAACGCCATCTAGTGATGAATTGCAGAACTACTAACTAGTTCCGCTATTGTAGCGCCATCTATATTTTTTAAGACGTTACCCCCAATAACTTTTAAGCAATTGAACCGATTTTCGTCAAACATGACTAGATGGACATCCGTAGCGCCATCTTTTATTTTTATGAGAAAGCCCTGACCATCAAGCGTTAATACCAATAACTGTTTTTATCAAACATAGCTAAGAACCATCGCAATTTGCTTTCTCGTAAATAAAAAACCGCGTTGATATCGGTCCATCCGTTCGAGCGCTGCGATGGCACAGACAGACACACAGACAGATAGGCAGACATTAGTGTCTTTATAACAATAGATCTATTGCCGCTATATCAAAAAATACTAATATTTTTTGATTTGGGGGGCTCCCATACTAATTATTTTTATAGATAATGGTACGGAACCCTTCGTGCGCGAATTCGACTCTCATTCGGCCGGTAATTTTTTTCTAATAACTCATGAGCCATTTTTTTTTAAATCCTCATTCGTATTCTTTTTGTAGAGCTGTGCTGACAACTGTGGCACAAATCAAAATGAGTAATTAGTTTCGGAGACATGTGTTCATAAGTAAATTAACACGTTGACAGGTTAATTATACTCGACCATACGTGATGACGTAAATAGATGACCTCCGTGGCGTAGTGGTCACCATGCTAGTCCGCCACCCGGAGGTCCCGGGTTCGATCCCCGGTCAGGGCAAGTTGGAAAATGTCCTTTTTCAAATTGTCCAGGGTCTTGGATGTTTATCTATATATGTATTTGTTATAAAATCTAGTATCGTTGAGTTAGTATCCCATAACACAAGTCTCGGACTTACTTTGGGGCGAGCTCAATCTGTGTTATTTGTCCCTATATATTTATTTATTTTGAAACAGTGACGTATGCACAGCTTTGAAGTTCCATACTTTTGATCAAAATCCACTTTCCAACTAGTCAAATCAGATCTTTTTAGGGAGTCGTACCCAAAGTGTGCCAATATTACTGAGACTCCCGCTCTATTCCTCTGTCCGTCTGTCAGACTGTCTGTCCGTCTGTGAAGGGCTATTCTCTTGAACCGTAATAGCTAGATAGCTAGGCACTTGAAATGTTCACTGATATTTCTGTGGCCGCTATAACAAAAAATATCAAAAATAAAATAAAGTAAAAATTTATGGGGGTCGTTATACAAGAAACGTGTTTTTTTCTTATAATGGCATTGACTAGATACAAGAAAGTGTTCAGTACCGAAATACATGAAGTACCATGAATGGTAAGGTACGGAAAGGTACGGAACCCTTAAAATGCCTAACCTTCTGAGTAAACAAAATCCACGCTCACTTGTCTCCAGATATGTCAAGAGTCGAAGGTACCCGTGACAAGTGTACTGTGCCTTTGGATTGGTTGCTAAGTGCAAGTACCTACTTTACCAATACGACGTGACGGGTGACGACAGGGTAAGAAAAGTATAATTGTAAATAGTCAGTCTTTAGGATTATCCAAAAAAAGCGGTCCCATATTTTTCAGTTTGCCAAAAAAGTAAAACGAAGCCTCAAAATTTCGGAGTGGAGGCTTGCGACTTGCAGACCTTGCGACGTAATCTCTATGTAAAAATCGTACGTAGCCGTGACGTCATGCAAAATTTCAATGCGCTGTATCTTTGTCAATTTTTGTTTCTCAGAGAAAAGGCAAAATACGTGTTCAATATTTTTTAATAATCTAACCGATTAGCTAAACATATGTTCGAAGGCTCTTTTTAATCTCGTGAAACCCTCACCATTTCTCTATCGGACTACGAGGCGCGGACAGGGGTTTCACCCCTTTGTCGTTGAAATACCTAAGTCTCGAACTAAAAGCTTCGACAATTCCTTTTTGGTTCGAGTAGCTAAGGTGTGGAATGAACTGCCTGCGTCTATATTCCCAGAGTATTGAATGGGTATCTTTTGGATAGGCATGCTTCATCCTAGTCTTCATCGTCGCTTTCCATCAGGTGAGGTTGAGGACAAATGCCTAAACCAATATACTGTAAAAAAAAAATCCATTCGTCATGCCTATTTCAACTTCTTGCTAGAAGCTAGAAGAGATTACATTTTGTCTATGTCTTTCTATATTTTTTCCTTTTTTAACCGACTTCCAAAAAGGAGGAAGGAGGTTATCAATTCGTTAAGATCTTTTTTTTATGTAGGTTCACCGATTTTATTCGAAAATGCTTGGACTGATGCGAAAATTTTTTTTTTTTCGGTTGAAATGGTATGCTTGTAAGGTAAGGTATCATAGAAATTTCAACAAAATCGGTTGTGAAGGGCGAAGTCGGTATTTGTTTAAAAAAAAATTAACCCCTGAATAAGAGGTGTTATACTAAGGCGCGGGACATGACTGCCTCCATGGTCCAGTGGTCAAGGTGTTCGCCTTGTGACCCGGAGGTCATGGGTTCGATTCCCACTGGGAAACATACTTTGTGCAAAGTTGTTTCCAGTCTGGATAGGATATTGCAGGCTTGAATCACCTGATTATCCGTAAAGAAAGATGATTCCGTGTTTCGGAAGGCACGTAAAACTGTGGGTCCTGAACGCCACCTAGCGTTTGATCATCAAACTATCCAAGGATTGGTTCCTGGTTTGCCCTTTGGGTTGTGGAGGTCAGACGTCAGTCGCTCTGTGTAAAAACCAGTAACCTCGTCAAATCTCCTTGGTTAGGTAGCGGACCCCGGGCTCTGAAGCGTTACTGCTGAGGATGCAACCGGGAATACGCTCGGATGATGATGACAAACATAAGCGGCGTCGGGTGCGGGCGAGGTGCCGGCGAGGCGCGGGAGAGGAAGCGGCGTGCGAGTGGCTTCCGAACCCCGACCGCACCGCGTCCGCGCCACGCCGCTTGTATGTGTTGTGTCCTGCGCCCTCCCGCTTCAATACTGTGAAAATGAGTTTCTTTTGGCGTTTCTTTTCAGCAGTGGTCGTTACGAAGCGCTGGTATCGGCAACTTTTCTTTAAAACTAAATTAAATTTCAATATACTTTACACGTAACATAAATTATACTTATTGACGTGTAAAAGTGCCTGTAAAGGTCTAATTACTGAATAAACATTTGAATCTTTGAATCTTATACAATTCATATGAAACACGTAATGAGCAGCGCCGCGCCCGCGCCTCGCCTGGACCTCGCCCGCACCGACGTCGCTTATGTTTGTCCCGCTTGTCTGTGTTTAAGTCTGTCTGTGGAATTGTAACGCCTAAATGAATGGGAAGATTTTAATGCGTTTTTTTGTTATATTTAAAAGCTGACTTGATTGAGATGGTTCTTAGTTATTTTGATGGAAATAGGTTCATTGGTTTAAAAGTTATTGGGGGTACCTGAAAGTCGGTTTTTCAATTGGCCTGGTAAGTGATTTGGTGCAGTAAAGAGTTTTACCGATTTTCCTACTATTTCATGCTGGTGTCTGTGAAAAAAGAAAAAGCAGATGGTAGATACCGTCTCCCAAATAGACAAATTGAAGTGGAGATGGACCGGCTACCAGTAGCGGGGCCTTCTTAGAAGGTGATTGCCATCGAGTTCCCCTGGGGGTTTCTAATATATACGCATTTATTACTAATGACAATTTATAACCCACGTATATCGTTTACCCGCGCATTTAAATGTCCATTAACTTTTTCATAAGCCGTTAACTAGCAGCATGACTGGATTACATATACCCACATAATCAAAATACTTATTCAAATACACTCACAATGATACATTTTGTATAAACATGCTTAGAGACATTAATTACTCAAAGTCAATAGAAGTAAAAAAATGCGAATTATAAGCCAGACATTAAACGGCTTATCAACCTTTATGAAACCAATATAAAGTAGGTATTTAATTCATTCTTAGGATAGCTATAAAACTTTTACAGCTGCACTAGCCCAAATTGTCACCCAACGCCACTGCTGGCCACTTGTTGAGAAGCAGACAAAAAAGTGGAGCGAAATCGTAACACAGTGGTATCACAAAGACGGAAAGATAAGTCAAGGAAGACAATTCACAACACATGAGGACGAACTGAAACTGACAGTGGCTTCAAATTGAAGAAGAATCGCAAAAGATAGACATCAGTGGAAGTGGATAGAGGAGGCATTGCCAAGAGGTCAGAGATATTTTTATAGTAAAGATAAGACCCAAAAAAAAAATCAGAGTCATGGTTAAAGGGCTAATAGAAAAATAGATACAATACCCGGCACGTAAGTTGAACAAAAATGGCGGTCATTGTTGTACGTTGTTTGTCCGTTTAGAACAGAGGTTCCCAAACTTATTTTGTCAAACGCCCACTTTAAAAAATCAGTTATTTTGTAGCGCCCCCCTTTTTTTTTCACCATAAAAACCTGAATCACATATTTGTCTTGCCTGTAGTTTAATTCAACCTATATTCTAAACTAGACTTTTTTACAAGAGAGAGCAATAATAATACATACACCAGTACATTAGAGTATCTTTTATAAAAAAATAACAATAATCAACATTGTTAATTTTAAATAAAAAAATAGCAATAATAATACAATTTTACAATAATAAAGAGTATCGGAAGTGGGGACCTCACCTGCGAAACTTTAAAGCACGAAATTTTTTCAGTGTTTGATTCCTTTAACGATATAAATAGCGTTGTGAACGCATTAAAATAATAAATATTAATTACATTTTTAGTTTATATTTGAACAATAAAAAAGGATATAAATATGAAGTAATAAACGGATGTTGTGTAGTAAGAGGATTTTAATTTCAGTTAATTTTAAAATATGAAATAGCTGAAGTTATAAATCACTCATTGCTTAAATCACATCAGCACCCCCCAACTTTATTCTGGGCCCGTTACCGCCCCCCTTAAAGCCTCCAGCGCCCACAAGGGGGCGTTATCGCCCACTTTGGGAAAGACTGGTTTAGAATCACATTTCTATAATATTTTTGTCTGAACTTCAGAAAGAAATAATTTCAGCTTTGAAAAAAGTTTAAGACGAAGTGGTAGCTAAAGTGGCGCCCTCATTTGAAATAAATTCTTTAAAATTTAATATGGTGATAATAAAAAATTTGATTTGTATCACTGTCTAGGAAAACCTTTAAACTATTTTATGAATAACCTTTGAAAGTAATATTGGTAGCCCGTCTGGTTTTAAAAGTTTTAAAACTAGACGATTGGTAATAATTTCAAAGGTTTTTCATAAAATAGTTTAAAGGTCTTTCTAGACATTTATACAAATCAATTTTTTAAATATTACCATATTTACTTAATTTAAAAGAATTTATTTCAAATGAGGGCGCCACTTTAGCTACCACTTCGTCTTAACACTTTTATCTCCAGTTAAACAGGCGCCGACGGCCGCCATTTTTGTTCAACTTACGTCCCGGGTATTCTAGATAGGTACCGTCTACAGTAGGTCTACAGTATTTCAGTAGAAGGTAAAAAGGCAACAGGAGGTAATAACTAATAAGTAATCCATGGGACCTACGAGTACCTAAATATTTGAACACGACGCGCAACTGAGTCCGGAGTGGAAATGTTTGAAGCACCTTCACCGGACCCAAGAGTTTACTTTGAGAACAACAGATTTCAAGTCGACACGGGTTTAAGATGTACTTTCAAGTAGGTATGTAAGTGCCGCAACAGACGGGACGCAATTTGCGTCGCGTAACAGCTAGAGATGGGCACTGGACAGTACTCAATCTACCCTTTTGAGTATTTACTCACTAGATTAAATAAATAGAGTAAATACAGCGTGCTCATATATTGACATCGCATTTGATGTCTGTTTACTTATTTTAACATCAAATTACGTCTTTGCACATCTCTCAGCAAAAAATGATAATAAGTCAAAGAAGCCTACTTTCAGTGTATGATTAGTATGGTATTTTTATATATTTTAGCGTCGCATTTAACGTTTACCGACATTTTAAGCATATTAAGGCGTATGCACACACTTTTCGACAAGAATTGCAAGTGTACACTAGATTTCAGTGTCAAAATTGTCATGAAAACATGAAATAATGAATATAAATATACGAGTAAGTCGCAACTCATATAAATCAATCTATTCACCAAATGCATAAATTAGGATATTTATCGGGTATTTACTCAATCTACTGAGTAAATATTCAAATGGGTTGATTGAGTATTTATGCAACTCCCATCACTAGCTGTTACGCGGCGCAACTTGCGCCCCGTCTGTTACGGCCCTAGGAACGTATACGTAATAAATCGAACCACGAACCAAAAAACCAAATTGCTCAGGCGGCTGTACACTTTTGCATGGAAATACCGATTTTAATTTTGTTTTTTGATTGTTATTTTAATTTCATTTAACGGGGAGTGACACAGGCGGGCTTGGATGAACAGTATTCCATTGAAAAGAAGATGGTAGAGGCCTTTACAAAACAATTGGGACAAATAGGTTATCAAAAGAAAAGTATTTTATGCCAAACAAGATGCAGTTAATAAATTAAAACCCGCAACTACGGATTTCGGATACAGATTCGCTGATCTGCTGAAAGAAAATTCTTTAAAAATAAGTAACTCTTATTGGACTATATTTACTTTCACAAATGGTTTTCTTTTTTGTAAATTTTTAGTGTGCATGAACCAATAAAATTAAAAATTATTTTATAGAAAGTGCCTTATTGAATTTAGTCTGACGCTGCATATTTAGCGGCATAACCAGCGGACAGCCAAGCAAGACGCTTCCAACGATACCTCAGACTCAATATATTATGGATATCTTGGAAAATGCAAGGAAAGAGACATACATACATACGTACATATACCTTTTGGCTTCGCCGTAGTCGGGTAAGAAATAAACCCATGCCAATTCCACTTTTTATGAATCATAACCCGTTCTAAATTAACAATGGCCGAACAACATATAAAACGGTTTTATATTAAATCTGTGCTTATTCAACCGAGAGATCTCCTGCGATGTTTGTGTAACCTGGAGCTGTTATCTGGGAGCCGCACGCGGACGACTAGTCGCAGCGATTTATGGCAGTACTTTTCTTTTGTCAGTAAAGTCGACAACCACACCATAACATAATATTGTACTATGCTTCCTTTTTAACCGACTTCCAACAATGGAGGAGGTTTTCAATTCATCGCGATCTTTTTTTTATGTACGTTCACCGATTATTCGAAAACGCCTAGCCCGGTATGAAATATTTTTTTTTGAAAGGGTATTTTATACTTGTCTAGTGGTTCCATAGAAATTTTATCAAAATCTGTTGTGTGGGTTGGGAAAAGTCGTTTTTTAGTTTTGAAAAATTATTCACATCAATCCAAATTGAAACATGTGATGAAAATTTTTTCATCACATGTTTTACTTTGGATATTAATCCGAGCATTGTAATACTGTTAAAACCAATAATTTATTCACATCAATGTTTTTGGTGGGATCCATATTCTTCATGAGTTGCTTGACAATCATCAGACTGTTTTCATTCTCAATGCTGTTGCACAAGAGAGGTCACTTTAGCAATTAGGCTTTTCTCCTGCCGGGTTTACGTTTTCCCTGGATTTTCTTAGCTTTCTTAGTATTTATTTCATTACAAAAGATGTAACAGGCCGTTCTTAAAGCCCAGGGCCTTACATGTTTCCTTAAGAACAACTAGGCAGTTTCAGTTTAAGAATTCAATTTTTTGTCTCATATATGGCTTTATGCGAAATACAGATTTCTTCCATGATAGTCTGGGAGAATAAACATAGATTGTAGTAGCTGCTTCTCTTCTTCACCAATCGAGGTAATGGTTTAAAATATGAATTATTCAGAATCATATCAAAAGGCGATGTGGCTAGCAATTCTCGTCACTTTTTTCATCTTTAGGCGAGAATTCGGCATAACGTAGCCTTTGGATGTTCGGTCATAGGGTCTGTCTATAAAATTAAAATGATATAAGGGTTACAGACGTGATATTGTATCTGCAACTGTAAAATACAGGCCATACAGGTACCATAAGTACTTCTTCTTCTTCTTCTTCTCGTGGTGAAAGCTCAAAATTAAATAAATTTTTTTCCCTCCAATAGGTTGCCACTTTCACAGCGTTGTCAGGGGCCTCATATAGGTCACGCTTAGTGCAGCTGGTGGGGCACGACGGGCAGGAGAGGAGGTGTGTCATAGTCTGGTCATTATGCTCACATTGATACTGTGTTGCATTTGGATCAATGTATCAATGTACCATTAGTACAGCCACAACACTACATGATGGCTAGTAGCTAGCAGACTAAAGGAATATAATTATTCGTCGCAAGTGTGCGCCCCGTACCTGGGATTATTTGGTTTTGAAATATTTTGATTAACGATCTCAATTTCTGTTCGGAAATTGCTAATATAGCGCGTGTTTGTTCAGAGGCTCCGTTATTGGGGCGATAAATGCGGCGAGCATGACTTATCAGTTATCGTTACATGGGTAAATAGATTTCTTAGTAATTAAGCGATTTGGCTCATGTGACTCAGTAACCTGTAGCATGCCTGCCCATCGTAAACATTATTAAGACTCCCCTTACCCTGGACAGAAACAGACTTTCCCATTCAAACGTAGTCTACGTTTTATTTTGAAACGACATGACGGATATGAGCAAAATTATGTGATTTTAAAGTAATTATCTAGGGTTATAATTGGTTTCTGACAGTAAAATTATGAACTTAAAAGAGAATATATTGGACCATCGGTATGGAAAACTTCTACACCCGTATATTTTTTTTCCAATTCATATTTTTACCGTGGGGAACCAATTATAACAATTTCTTTAAAATTACAAATTTTTACCTAAATCTGATACGAGTATGTTGTTTCAAAATAAAACGTAGACTACGTTTGTATGGAAAAGTCTAGGGTAAGGGGATTCTTGAGTATTTCTTTCTTATCACTAGATCTCATAAGATGGGTCTCATAAGAAGGCTCAGGGTCGCTTAATGGGCTATAGAGAGGACTAAGCTCGGTGTTTCTCTACGCGATCGAAAACAGAAATTAGGATAGGAAATTCGTAGAAGAACGAAGGTCACTGACATAGCCAAGCAGATTAGCTCATTGAAGTGGCATTGGGCGGTGCAAATAGAGCGAAGAACCGATGGCCAATGGGGCAGAAAGGTTCTCGAATGGCGGCCACGTGAGTACTAGTACTTATTCTGTGGCGCAGCGTAGGACACCCACCTGCTAGATGGTCCGATGACCTGAGCAAGGTTGCAGGAAAGCGCTAGGCGTTGGATGCAGGCCGCTTCCGATCGTTCGTTTTGGAAATCCTTGAGGGAGGCCTATGTCTACTAGTGGACTTGCTGTGGCTGATATGATGATGAAATCACTAGATGGCGCTATAGCTATTTATTAACTCAAGAAATTATTATTGTTATTAAATCAAGTAGTACTATAAGTATGTAAATATATATATAGGGACAAATTACACTGATTGAGCTAGACCCAAAGTAAGTTCGAGACTTGTGTTATGGGATACTAACTCAACGATACTATATTTTATAACATATACATATATAGATACACATCCAAGACCCAAGACAATTTGAAAAAGACCATTTTCCAACTTGCCCTGACCGGGGATCGAACCCGGGACGTCTGGGTGGCGGACTAGCATGGTGACCACTATGCCACGGAGGTCGTTGACTTATACGAAATGCAATAAATATTTTAAAAGCAAATTTAGCACTTTCTTTGTTACTTTTTGCTAGTCGTGTGTGCTGCCATCTCTGTGTGCCTACCCGCAACTCCAGTTTTGCTTACTTTCGGGCCCTCCAATCAATTATATTACTGTTACGTCAGTATTTATAGTATCTTTTTTTTTGCCTGTAGCGGGAGCGAGGTGCGATCAGGCCTGTGTTACTCCCCGTTTAGGTATCGAAAATATACCTACATTATTACTATGCGCGCGGCAACCACTTCGAACGGGAAAATACAAATACATGAATCGTTTGTCAAGAGTAATAAGAATGAAATTGGCTTGCAATGAATGTCTAGGTATCTATACGAAGAGGTAAGGAGTTCTGACGCGAGCTAAATTAAACCATAGCGCTAACCACATTAAATAGATATTCCTTTGAATTTCTTTTACTTAAAGACTTCTGTACGTGAGTATTAGTACTTATTCTGTGGTGCTATATTTGACTGCCACAAAGGGCAGGTCTTCTCGCCAGGCTTGGTGTTGCGCAGGCCCCTCTGATTTATTTATACAATATGTAACAAAAACCCTGTCCGATCCTTGTAGGAGCAACTGAGAACGTCAATATGACTCGAAAAAAATATCGACAGTTTCATACAAATTGCCGGGCCGGCCGAACACTTTTGTATGAAAATGTCGATTTTTTCGAGTTTCAAGCATTGGTACCATAGGAATAGTTGTTCATATTGTCGGTCTGAGTTGCTCCTACAAGAATCGGACAGGGTTTTTGTTCCCTATTGTATACATAAGTTGTGTATGTTTGTTGCGAAATCACGTAATATAATAATATGCTAAAGCTATTTCGACGCAGTCACTGGCATGTAATTGACGTTCTGGTGATAAATTGTAGTTTGTGGACCGCGGATATCTTCATCTTAGCGCGGACCGGTTGCATCCTCAGCTGGGCTGGTTCGGAACCAGGGGTGCGCTTTCCCTCTTTTTCTTCTCCAAATCTAACATGTCAATGGTCAATGGTATGGACGAGGATGCTAAAGACCTTGAGAAGTAAAGAAGAAATTGCCATAGTAATTTTAATGGTAAATGGATATAAAGTGGACTCCCGCACTTGGGTTCGGTACCATTATCTATAAAAAATTACGTTTGTTGCATGGGAGACCCCCTTCAATATTTATTTTATTCTGTTTGTAGTGTTTGTTGCTAGAGCGGCACAGAAATATATAATCTGTGACAAGTGTTACGGTTTATGAGCACAGACGGACGGACAGACGGACAGCTAGCAAGGCCCCTTTTTCTTACCCCTCTGGGTACGGAATCCTAAAAATTAAAACGCAACTACGGGAAGATTTTACTTACTCAATATGATTATTTACAATGAAGATATTTGTATGAGTTCACGAAACTATTAGTTTGCCAAACGAGCTATAAAATACACCTCTCTGGAAGAGGACAGGTGAGCTATAAAGCTATTTGCGAAGCTATAAACAGTTGTAGCCAACGCCTTGGCAGTCTTTAAAGTATCGAAGATTGGGGCAGGCAGAGACTATGGACCTCCACTTCCTGCGATCCTGACAGATATCTTTCCTCAGGCCGTAGCAGTGCAGGCATTTTATATATTCCAAAAAAAGATTTGTAGTAAATTATTCAGAAACAGGATCGTAGGCATGTTTATTCTTTTTAAATGAATGTGTTCAATATATCAGGCAGTAGATTACTCAAACGATTGCTAGATTAGCGATTGTAAATAGATTTATTTATCGGATCGATGAAGAGATCTCCGAATGTAAACTCACGCGCCGCCAAACGTGTGTTTACGTTACGACGTCTTAGATTCTATTTTTCTTGTTTGAATACAAGTAGTAAATGTACCTACGATCAATAGATCCGTAGACGCAAGGGGCTGGATCAGTCATACGTTGCGACAGCTTACATACATACATATTTTCACGCTTGTTTCTCGTGGGAGTAGGCAGAGACTATGGTGTCCACTTGCATTGCGGCTTCACGACCATTTTCCCCATAGAGCTTTTTAGTCGAATCCACAGGGTAGTAAGCGTGGCCACCCCAAGCAAGCTTGGCGCCGCACTGTCATCTCGGAAGCTAAGCAGCTTAGATGCTTATTAAGAGCGCAGCGGTTGACAGATCGAGTGGTGACGTGTTGTGTCTGCCCTTTCCCTCGATAGAGGGACATAGGAGACGAAGAGATCAACCTGGGTCAATTGATCCAGGAAGGGAGTTGTAGCGAAGAGGATCTTCCACAATTCCGACTCAATTGTGCAGCGTTCCGGAAATTACGCAGTGTCTTCTCATCCAGAATACCTTAGTACTGTAAGACGAATATGAATATTTATAATGAAGATATTAGTATGAGTCCAGGAAACTATTAGCTTGCCAAACGAGCTACAAAATACACCTCTCTGGAAGAGGACAGGTACCTACCGCGATCAGATTGCAGACGTTCTTTAAAAAGGAGAGTTCAGAAGTACCCGTAACCGGCGGGCATGCATATAGAGAGTCATTAGTGTAGATGAAGCGAAAGAGGTCTGTCAGGATCGTAGCAAGTGGAGGTCCTTAGTCTCTGTCTACCGCTGTGGGAAACAGGCGTGTTAATATGTATGTATGTGTGTTAATATAAAAGTGTTTAATTTAAATGGCCGATTGCGCGATTGATGGTGATGGGATCCCTTGCTATGGTTACGGGACTCATAATTAGGCTCAAGGTCGTCCAATGGGCTGTAGAAGGCTATGCTCAGTGTTTCTCTACTTGATCGAATAAGAAATGAGGAGGTTCGTAGAAGAACGAAGGTCACTAACATAGCCTAGTATACAATATGGAAGGGATATACGCTTAATAAATCAAAACACGGGCTATACTAGATCACTGTAGTATAATGTAATTAATATAACAATCAAAATAAATATGTAATATAAAACAAAGACAGTCGTGCAGACCACACTTTAAAAATTTAAACCTTCTAACTTTTCCCGGCCTTATATGTATCCATGAAGTCGCTATGTTTGTTAAACAGTACTTCAACTTATTTAGTCGAGTGGAAAGTCAACGTCGCTCCAGTAATTGTGTTTGACGACCTCCGTGGCGTAGTGGTCACCATGCTTGTCCGCCACCCAGAGGTCCTGGGTTCGATCCCCGGTCAGGGCAAGTTGGGAAATGGCCTTTTTCAAATTGTCCTGGGTCTTGTTTGTTTATCTATATATGTATTTGCTAAAAAATATAGTATCGTTGAGGTAGTATCCTATAACACAAGTCTCGAACTTACTTTGGGGCTAGCTCAATCAGTGTAATTTGTCCTTAAAAAAAAAAAAATAATTTGCATCTTATATGTACCAAAAGTAAGTTCCTACACAAAAGAATATACGCAATGGCACCAAAAGTATTCAACAAACTGGCATTTCATATTCGATCTTGCCAGGAAACAAATAATTTTAAGAGACTTGTACATAAACATTTAATTGACAAAGCATACTATTCTGTGGATGAATTCTTATCTGACAAACTCTGACTAAACTTTAATCTTTATTATACCCAGAACAAAATATAATGTAAAAATTGGTTTCAAATAAGAGAAAAATAATATGTAATAATTTCTTCATTCATAAAATTTTATAAGTACAATAGTAACGACATTAAAATTGATTTATTTTATAACTAACTTTTAAAAAACCAAATTTGTATGCCTGACGGCGCAGCATGAAGCCTTATACTGTAAACTAACAACATTTGTACTCATGTCTGACAAATAAATGATTATGATAAAAAACAATTCGGTATTTCCATACAAAAGTGTACAGCCGTAGCTGCCCGGGCTATTTGTATGGGATTTTTTTTGTTTTTTGACCGTTATTATAATTCATTATACGAGTACTACAGTGATCTAGTTAAGCCCATGGTTCGATTTATTACGGGTATGTCCCTTCCACGTAGTATAAGCTCACTGAAGTGGCAGTGGGCGGGACACGTAGAATGATGAACCGAAAGCTGGTGACGATTATACTACTAGGTGGTCGGATTTAGACCCGAGCGACGTAGCAGAAGAACGGTGGATGCAGGCCGCTTCCAATCGGTCGTTTTTCAAATCCTTCGGGGAGGCCCTATGACCACCAGTGTACTTCTCGTGGCTGATATGATGATGAGTGATGGATGTTGAAAGTATTCAACGATACATACAAATATATTAAGGAATTTCGACGTAATAGGCGAGGCCATAGGCAAAAATACGAATCTAGACAGGCAGCGGCAATCGGCAGCGTATCAAAGCCAAGTTCGATTTTATTAGGTTAAGCGCCTATCAAAATTATACACGCAAACATTTCTTGTTTCTGATTCTTTCCGATACTGCTGTGCAAAAATAATAATAGATCTCAATTCTTTTGTCGGATTTTGAACTTGGCTCCCATTTTTAGGGTTCCGTAGTAAACAAGGAACCCTTATAGTTTCGCCATGTCTGTCTGTCTGTCCGTCCGCAGTTTTACTCAGCGACTATAAGTACTAGAAAGCTTTTATTTGGTATAAGTATGTTTATTCATTATGCGGAAAAAGTGGTAAAATAAAATATTGGAAAAAAGAAAATTTTTTTAGGGTACTCCCGTACAAGTAAAGTCAAAAGACTTTTCTCGTCTAACCAATCATGTAGGGTATCGTTGAATAGGTCTTTCAATAATATTATGAGCTTGTGAACACCGTTTTTAGATTTAGGAATCCGTTTCTGAAATATTTGGTTTTAAAGAGAAAAAATTTGTTAGAGTCAAGTGTCCCCTCCCCCTATCTGCTAAACAGTTATATATGGACACGTGAAAATATTCACAGCTATAGTAAATATAACGTAATTTAAAGGAAAACTATCAGAGCTAAGTAGGGTTTACTAATTAAAAAGTTATAGGCGATCAACTTATAAAATGTACTCGGAAAATCAAAATTTCCTACAAATTCAATAGAAAATTAGTTTTTAGTAGCATGAATTCAAAGTTGGCATTCGTAACTACGGAACCCTACACTGCGCGTGGCCCGACACGCACTTGGCCAATTATTATATTTATTTTTCTGGCGATGTTGCTAGGCTATCACTATTTTGGTTCCTTTTTCCATCGTACCCAACGTCACACTAAAAACAACCTTTGCTGCTCCATTAGGAATAAAGACATGATTAATATACAGGATGCCCTGATTTTTTTAACCACATGCCAAATTTTAAAATCATCATGTCATTCGGATTTTGTATGGAAGGACATAGCGCGAAGAACCGATGGCCGATGGGGCAAAAAGGTTCTTGAATGGCGACTGCGTACTGGCAAGCAAAGCGTAGGACACCCACCCACAAGGTGGTCAGACGATCTGACCAAGGTCGCTGGAAAACGCTGGATGCAAGCCGCTCTCGATCGGCCGTTTTGGAAATCCTTGGGAGAGGCCTATGTCCAGCAGTATAATAATAATAAAATGACAAAGCCCTTTTGGCGAGTAGGCGACTAATACTGTGAAAATGAGTTTCTTTCGGCGTTTCTTTTCAGCAGTGGTCGTTACGAAGCGCTGGTATCGGTAGCTTACTTACACGTAGCATAAATTCTACTTATTGACGTGTAAAAGTGCCTGTAAAGGTCTAATTACTGAATAAACATTTGAATCTTTGAATCTTCGCAGTGGACGTTATGCGGCTGAAATGATGATGGAAGGACGAAAGTTTTTAATTGATTGTTTTTTTATAGAAAGAAGTTTAGTATCATGGGCTGAACTTGCTACAAATATTTGGCTGGCGGGTAAATAGAAACAATACAAGGAAATACAAGAAAATGCTTGATTGTCGTAGAACACTCCGTTGGAACAAAGTTTGAGTAAATCGTGACGGAAAAATCTTAACTTTTTTTTGCCTAGCCCCATCCGCCAAGTTCGTACCGTCCGAAAAGGAACTTCGACCCGAAAACTTTATATATTATAGCAAGAAATTTACAATTTCGAAATATACACGGGCCGATACATTTACGAAGCTTGCTTACAACTGGCGTCACATTCGTGTGAAATGTGATTTCCGTTTCGCATTGCTTTTATATTTACGACATATTTATACATTAATTTTGTGTCGCGATGACTGGAAACGATTGTGTGATGAAATGAAACAGGATTACAAATGTTTGATATTTATCAACGCAACATTACTTCAGAGTTAGGAGGTATTAGTTTTTTGAGAAAAAAAGAAATAAATACATAAACTGATAAATAAAACTTAACTAAACTGAACCTGTATTATTTATTTATTTCATTTTACCAAAAATTATTGTTCCAAAGTACAAATATTTAAAGACTTGATGTTAAGAGCATTTTTTCCTAGTCAACCATAGGGATGAAAACTTATAAAAAATATAAACTACATGTAATGTATCCTGTGACTATACTTCAAAAAAGTTTGATCCCACTTTTGTTTTTATTTCCAAGAGGCTGAAATATGATTTGTTAATAGTTTTCAACCACCATATTTCCGACATGTTAAAAAAATTCGAAAAACTGAATCGACAAAAGAATTCTATATAAGTTTCGAGCCTTCCGACAAAATTGCACGAAAATCGGTTGAGAAAAGCGACCTGTAGGCGAGAACAGCCGGACAGACTGACAGACTGACAATAGCATTTTTGGCCAGTCTCGAACTCTTGAAGCTGAGACGCTTCGCTCGCTCGGTCAGTTAAAAAAAATGACAATTGCGCCAATGCGGTATAGCAGCAAGGCTGCGTTCCTCGCTGGATAGCAATGCTGATCCGGTGAGCGAAAAAGCAGCCAGCCCTATTGTCATCCGCGGCGGCTCCTCGCGCTAGGGTCCCATACAGTCCAACTTTACCTTCAGAGTAGTATCGCCGCTCGATAGTTTATAGTTCACTATCGATAGCCTGTTGATAGACTATCAGTATTTTAAAGAAAACCGATACTATCGATAGTATCGATCTTGACAACTATCGATACTATTGATAGTATCGATAGTATTGCCTTTCGTAATATATTAACTATCAAAACTATAGATAGTACATAAACTATCATCCATCATTTAACATATATTATATCATAGTTAATTAAAAGCAATACTATATCGATAGTATGGATAACAAAGTAAAGTCGACAGTATCGACAGTTTTTGCATAAAAATCGATACTATTGATACTATTGATCGATACTATTGATAGCCTATCGATAGTTTGTTTTTTTTTCGATTAAAACTATCGATTGCAAAACTATCGATTGTTCGGCAACACTCAATTGTTTTATCCGCGTACTAACGTATGTAACGTTAGTTCGCGTTTTAACGCAGCCTTGTTATTCGATTTAAACCATTACCCGCCCAAAACAAACTGCATTGTGGCGTGCGAACTGACATATTAGCAGACATCGTTTTGTTTATATGAATGGTTTCAAACTGCATACTAAACCTTACTCCGTTTTTTTTATATGGCAATTAGCATCTAAATAATCTACAGACGCAAAATTTTTACTTACATTTAGATATCTCCTCTAATGTTGACAGTTAATACCTAAAAGAGTCACGTAAACACAAAAACTTTATCAAACACATTATCAAACCACTGTTGTACAAAATTTCATACAAATTTAGTTCACCGCACCATACAAAAATTGCAAATTAAGAACGAAAAAGTGTATTTATTTATCAAAAACAGGTGATTTGCGGGAATGTAGTGATATGGCAGTCTCTGCACTGACTAACTAGTAGTGCGAGAGTAGGTTTATGCGAAGGCAAAGATTAAGCGGTACAGAAGGGCTAAGGCATACAAACCCTTTTATATTTACCTAAAACATAAAACGCGCTTCTTTGAACAACGAGCTAATGTCGAAATAATAGCATATATCTTTGTTGGATGCTTATTTAAAGCCTCCTTTAGGTCTGGCTAGACGAACAAATTTAATGTGTGAAACGACATCTGTAGTAATAAAATTTCAATCTGGTCAAAATCATGGGTTGATAGATTTCAGATTTAAGTTTATATTTTAAACTAAGAGTAACATCATTTATTCTAGAATAAATTAAACACAGCACAGTACATAAAATAAATAATTAAACTAAAAACAAAATAACCTACCTATAAACTAAAATATATCTAATTAAAAATAAAACATTATATTATATAGAAAATAGACCCCAGATCGCTACGGTCGCAAGGCAGGGTGCCTAAGAGACTGGCAGCATTGCCTCGATGTATGGCCAGACTTAATCTCTGGCCAAAATGCGCACCAGTTCTTAGGTCCCCAGAAACGCCGAGCAGGCGTGTGGAGATTTCTTTAAAAATTTGACGAGCCTCCACACCCCAAGGCCCTAAAGTCTCCACGGTGAAAGGCGCAAATATATACGGCTCACCTAGAGCTGAATATTTACGCCTCTTGATGGCTTCCGCCGCAGCTGCAGCCGCGCCCGCTCGACGGGCAGTCGCTCGCAAATGTGATGGAGCGACTGTGTCCACACACGTCACTCCCATACCAGCGACCGCCCGTTCTTCCAAGGAATGACCCCGACGGATGACGTCATTCAGGGCAGTATGACGCGAGAAACGACCTGCACTGCGGCAGCAAGCCAACTTTTAACTTTTAACTTATGTAGTTATTATTGTTAGTAACAATAATATCGTCTTAGTTTATGTTTTTTCTTTCTCACGTTGTTTTCACACATTAATTAGTTTTTTTATTTTAATGACACCATAGTTAAACAATGCATTTTTACGTAGATTTACACATCGGCACACGAGAGGTTAAATGCAATTTCATTAAATTAACTATACGTGTAACAGAAGCTCACAGAATAAGATACCTTCTGGTTTTTTCTGTATTTTCCCCTTCCCCTTTAGCACAATTTTTGATTTAAGATCGCGTATAGCGATACGCAGGTAGTGCCCATGGCATCATGTACTCACAGGTATTGGCGACCTGAAGCCTTCTCGCACACTCTGTTCTCTTACCTCCTCTTTGGCACTCCATCTAATATTAGTTGCGCGCGCGACGGCGTTAGTACCGTACCAGTTTTAGTTTATCAAGACAATTTCCTCACAGATGCTCGATGAGTTAGGTAGCATTTTTGTCCACTCTGTACCTTCCCTCCTCTTTGGCACTCCATCTAATATTAGTTGCGCGCGCGACGGCGTCGGCACCGTATCAGTTTTAGTTTTTATTGTGCCGCGTGTATTTCGGGATCCGGCCGCATTCAGACGCGGTCGCGCTATATTGTTTAACTGTACTCGCTTTTATCCACAGGTTTTATTGATTTTGGTCACATTTTTAGATTTATGGGCGGACAGCGGCCGGTGTGGCGTTGGGTGTTGGTCGTAGAGTCATAATGTCTTGTGTTTCCTATAGATATGTACCGTCTAGACACGTTTTTAGGGTTGGGCTGCATCTGGCAGCACGGAACGGCACTTTTCTATGCTGATATGCTAGCACTCGCCACGCTGAAGCATTACGTCGCTCTCTCTCGCTCTAGCGAATGACGGTTCTGAGCGACAGAAAAGTGCTGTTCCGTGCTGACAGATGTAGCACAACCCTAAGATAAAACCACAGAATTAATATTTATTACATATAGAACGGAATCTCCTAAGGTTCCGCGCAATATGCGTCCCCGGTCCCCGTCATTCTATCTTTCCCCGTTCTCGCTTTGCGGCTGCAGCTGCCGTCCTCGCACCTCTCCCCCGTTCTCGCCTTGTCGAGGCGGCTGCAGCTGCCGTTCTCGCCTTGCCGAGGCGGTTGCAGTTGCTGTCCTCGCACCTCTCCCCCGCTCTCGCCTTGTCGAGGCGGCTGGAACTCAGGGCCATAAGACTCATGAGATCCAAAGTTCACATTTAAAATTATTGAATAGTTATAATTCGCCAAAGGTTAGATCATTTGATACAGGATAAGTTACGCAGACAAATCTTCTTACAAAACTTTCTGCCACTTTTATTGCGGGGGTAAGCTACTACTACATCTAAAAAAAATCACACATTCACAAAAATAATTTGTGTCGCTTGCTTCGCTTTTGCATAAACGCACACTTACAAAAAATTCGAACACTAGCTTAATTTCTGCACACCAGTAAAGCTCACATTGAAACTAATGTGTAAATACACATAATAATACACTCTTGGCAAGAAAGAGAGCGAAGACAAAGGGATTGACTACTTTATATTCAAGTATAATGCACAAGGAACTTGATTTAACATAAATAAAACCGCATCGAAATCGGGTCATCCGTTCTAGAGATACGATGCTATAACAGACATACAGACAGACAGACATTAGTGTTAAACTTATAACATTATTTTACACCCTTATTTTTTGACGGGGTTTAAAATTTAGCGTAACGTATTACCGTAGAAACAAACTCTACGTATCAGGTTTCGTACCTAAAGGGTGCCAACGGGACCCTATTACTGAGACTACGCTGTCTGTTTGTCTGTCCGTCTGTCACAGGGGTCCATATTCGATGCATAAAATTTATAGGTATAAATTAGGATGGCATTTTAATTTTTGGCATTATTATCATATCGCATACCGATAATTATGAATAAATTGTATAGGCATTAATTTTTTTACCATAATTAATTTAAACCTAATAATATATTGGCATTTAAACTTTTAGCATCAATGTTTTTACAATAATAATAACTAGTCATAACATTTTTTGGCATTTCAACTTAAGGCATAACAGTTATTAATTATTATTAATTAATGGCGTAATTTAAACAAATATTTACTTCAAAATACTGATAAGAAATCAAGAGTTTGTTAGCATTGGCTTACTTGTCAGATAATGAAATAACAATTTTTTTTGACGATCTAAAAGGAAAAATGTATAATGAAGCAGGTATGTATAAAGTAATATATTACTTTTACTTTGAAGTATGTAGTATGTCTGTTTCCTATCACAATCCAACACAGAAGAGATTGACATAAGTGGGGCTTGCCAGCACCAAAGTGTTGCCAGCCATATAACAAAAATAAAGATTGATTTTTGCAATTAAAATAATATAATTCAACATATGTTTACAGTTTTACACCAAGTTGTACAGGGAATCCCGGTACGCAATTTGAATGTTGCCAATAAATTCATGTAAACTTGGTACTATTCCACCAAAAAAGTATGGTAGGTTCATAAATACATAAAAAACTCTTATTATAAACTGTTAAGTATTAATCTTTTACGTAAACTGTCTTATCAATTTTGAATTCTGTATTATTGAAAAAAAAAACATGCTCCAGAAAAAAAACCTTTTTTTTTAATATTTTTTTTTTAATGTTGGAAAACAAACAGTTTTTTTGCAACACTAATTTTGAACCGATACTAGCTAGATACTTGAAAATTTAACCGATTAGGTATTAGGTACTGTAGCCGATATAACAAACAATATACAAAAAAAAATGATACGTTGTATGGAGGTACGGAACCCTTCATGTACGATTTCGATTCGCACTTGACCGGTTTTATTACTGCGCTAAATGCTATCAAGATCGCAGGTAAAAGCTGGCATGAAATATGAAAATTGGGTAGGTATGGAATTATGATAAATGCAAAAAACAAAAGCGAATCAATAACAAATGAACTGATGAAGATAAGGGTGTTTTTTCGTTTCGGGAAATGAAATTTTTTATCGTATTATTTTCTGTGATTTTTGTGCGTGTGCTATAGCGGTGACACTATGGGTGACATAGAGAGAACCGGTGGAGTTTTTGGCGGGAAGTCAAGGGGTTCAGTTGGAGTTTGCTTTAAATTGTTTTGCAAATTGATTCTAGTGGACTTTATAATATGAAATCGGTGTAGTTTGTTATAAATGCTCATGCTCATGGACAATATGTGAAATGGTTAAAGTGGACACTCATAGTGCGGCTGTAGTGATATTTATTTGCGGACTGTGGTGGGCGTCTTTAGGCGCCGTCCGCCACTCAATCGGCTATGAAAACCAGTGGACTCTATAGATTTGTCGCCAGAAGCTCCCTAGAAGCAATCAAAAGACCTATACCAACCTTTGCTTGCATAGTTAGGGTTAGGGTTAGGAATAAAGAAGTGATAAAATAAAGATAGGCTCTAAAGGACTAGTATCCAGATCCATGATATAATAATTTAAAAAAAGAGAGAACCGGTTTATCTGTAGTAGTGTTGCAAGCAATAGTATAAAATAACGATATTATATAGAAACTATCGTGGCCTTGAAAAATATCTAACTATCGATAGTATCGATAGTTTCGATACCGTCGATAGTTTTTAATTAGTACTATCGATAGTAAAGGTACTATTTGTATTAAAAACTATCGAGAGTATTGTGACAAATATCGATTTTATAATACTATCGCTAGTAATTTAGCTATAGATCGTTTTTCGTAGAAAAATAGTTACAGTATCGATACTATCAATTAAGAACTATCGATAGTATTGATTGTATCTAAATTCAATAGTATCGATACTATCGATAGTTTTACCTTTCATCAAAAGTATTGCAAACTATTGACAATCGATACTATCGATTCTATCAATAGTCCTAACGATATTGTGACTGCTTTTCGAGCTCAACCATCGATAGCTATGCAACGCTAATCTGTAGTAAACGTCACAGTGACGTGGAGCGAAGGCAAGCAGCAGGTGTACGACCCTTGAACTGAAACACATAATAGCTTGCGGTGCCGCAATGCCGCCGCGCCTGCCGCAACGCATAAACACAGCGCGATGCGCCGCACATTCTAGCTAAAATATTGATTTACAGTTTATATAAATTTATACCTGACCTGACCAAGGTCGCTGGAAAGCGCTGGATGCAGGCCGCTTTCATTTGTTCCCGATAAGTAATACCCTCTTGAGTACCACTCTTACTCAACGGGAAGACAAAATTCCCGTCAAGTAACATTGTGTCTTAAGTGGTACTTGATGGGAATACGGCGCGCCGTTGGAGAGCAGATAAGACACAGTGGTACTCATTGGGAAGAATGTTAGTTGCAACGAGTAACACTGGAACTCATCGGGAAGTTTATTCTCCTTGAGTAACAGTGGTATTCAAGAGGGTGTTACTTATCGGGAACAAACGGCCGCTTTTGATCGGTCATTTTGGAAATGCTTGGAAGAGGCCTATGTCCAGGGCGTTGTGCGACCGAAATTATGATTATAAAAATTTGTAACTTTTAAAAAACTTAATATATTTTTGTCGTCTAGAAATTATATTTTCGCAGCATCACAAGATGCGTTGGGTTGAATGGGACTCTAGTGCTTAAACTTTTAACTCTTTAAAAACCAGGTCTTACTAATTGTTTTGACCGACTTCAAAAAAGAAGGAAGGTTGTAGCGGAAGCGAGGTGGTATGCTCGATCGCCGCAAAGAAGATCTTCCCGCCAGGCATGTTGTTTGCTTTTGGGGAACCGCGGCTCCGAAGGTTTACAGAATTTGCATATAATCAAGTCAGTTGTAACCAGAACTATGAGATCGAGATGTAGGATACTGCTGGCGCCATCTCGTATGCTTCTTGTGAACTGTGTTGTCGGTGGTCGCTTATTTATTTGTGGTTGTAATATCTCGTAGTAGCGTAGAGGTCGCCACAAGGTGATCACTTCGAACCGTATTTTTTTTATTTTATTTAAGAACCTTCTCGATCAATTCAGCTTTCGAACGAAAGTAACGCATCAAAATCGGCCAATTCGTTTAGCTCTACGATGCCACAGACAGACAGGTACTTATATGATTACCTTCATGATAGTGAAAAACAAGTTGGATCACAATCAGACAGATAAGTATAGACTTCAATTTATACTAAGGATGATACGCGAATTTAATATGCTGATTGATAATGATAAAGAAAAATCTCTCTAAATATTTACGTTTGTATAATTTAAAAAAATATGTTAATTGTAGAAGTCCAATGTTTTTCATTCATGACATAACTATAAAGAATATACAACATGTAAATTGTATATGTGTATAATCCACGAGCTATACTAGATCACTTTAGTACCTATAATGATGTAAAAATAACAGTCAAAAAAACAAATAAAAAAAAAATAACTGCACACTTTTGTATAGAAATGCAAATTTTTTTGTTAATTGACTGACGATGCCCATTTATTTGAATTTTATGAAATTTACAAACAAGAAAAAATATTCGCCTTAACATACAAAACGGTTTTCAGTCAAACGGATATTGTATGGGAGGGATGTTTTTATAAAATTTAAGTAACTACCCGACTGCGCCAGAAGGAGGGTTATGTTTTTCGAGAATTTGTATGTATGTATAATATATTGTTTGGCACGCTTTGCGGCCTGAAACATTTGTATTTACTCAAAGCGCCGCTGCCGGCTTTATCTGACAGAGAATGTTATCAAACGTGGTTAAATTATTGAGATACTGATATCAAGCTAATCTACACAATTATTGATAGATTAATAGATCACTAGCTGAAGCCTACCGTCGTACCCGTAAATTTTTCGACAATTCTCACATTTTCCGACTATTCAGCCGTTTTGAGCTAGGTTCATACCAGAGATAAGGATGGGTTATTAGGTCATACAAATGTTCACCCCTTAGAGAATAATTCTTTTGAAATCATTCTCTAAGGTTTTAATTTGAAACGTGAGCAAATTTTTTAAAATTATAACTTCAAAATTGACGAGTTTCATACAAACTTTGAACCCTTATTTCAACTTCTAAGGGGATGCGTTTCAAATAATCCCTCCTTAGTGCGCACTTACGTTATTTAAGAAACGTTTGTGCAAAATTTCATGCTTCTAGATGCATGATGTATTTCATGCGGTTTTAGCTGTTGATCGATCAGTTATGTGTTACATATGTATATTTTTATTGTATATAAGTATATGTGTTAATGACCAAGTGATAAATTAGGATACTTTTCATAATGCCCGGGCATTATGTATAATGACTAGCTATTTAATAATATTTTACACGTTGCCTAGACATTATGTTTCTTATCAGTTTTCTGGAAATCTAATAATAGACAGGAAGTCTAAAGACCAAGTGACAATAGACCGATTTTGTTACTTCGAATTATGTACAGGCAGAGTCAGAGAGATCTGCCCCATTTGTGATTAGCATTATACGAGTAATAGTGTCCGGCCTGTTTGATTATTTTAACTGTTGTTATTAAACCTTATGTTGTTGGGCATTTTTCAAACTGTGGTCATTTATCAAACAGTGCGGGCATTTTTCAAACTGTGCAGACATTTTCAAACTAAGCGGGCGTTTTCCAAACTGTGATGGAAAATTTCAAACGGTGTGGGCATTTTTTAAACTATGCGGGCAATTATTACACCTGATGTATTTTTCGTCATCTTTGGGCTATCAATGTCTGCAGAAAAGATTTCAATAAAAAACACAAGGACAATTTAAACTCTTTACAGTATCAGTACACGATTTATCAGTTTACAGCGTCTAATCTCGCAATAAAACAATTAAAGAAATATCGAAACCTTCAGCACTTAGTGTTTGATACTCGTGTGATGTGGCAAGATGGCGACTTCAATATTCCTGGCGTTGGTAGCGGCGTGTCTGGGAGCTGCTATTGGCGGAAAACATGACATTTATTCCCGGTAATTTTCTGGAAGAATTTTTGTCCTCAGCACAAAAATTCTCGCTACGAGAATTTTCTGATCGATTAGCTTACAGTATGTCTGCGATATATTGTCCGTATATACAAAGTGGAAGGGATAACCGTAATAAACCGAACCATTTGCTTTACTAGATCACTGTAATAGTATAATAAAACTAAAATTACAGTCAAGAAACCCAAAAAAAAATCCGCATTCCCATACTAATTCCCCGGACGGCTGCACACTTTTGTATGAGAATGCCGAATTTTTTGTCTTGTTTATTTACGTTGTATATTTAAATTTAAAATTTAATTTAAGTATTTTATTGCTGTAAGAGAGTCCGCCAGTGCCATTTTTGAAACGCGGAGTTACCTAAACCACCTAATGGAATGGATTTTTCCTACAAAAAACCGTATTGTTCAAAGTAAATGCTCAAAAGTAGTCGCGCGTCAAGCGGCGGATTCTCGCGAAGTCGTCGGTGCCGCGCGCATGAAGTGCCGAATTCATGCGAACCGGTGCGACTCGGCGCGAGTCGCCGCCGGCGACGCCATACAAAGACACAGTCGCGACGCGAATTCGCGCGATTTCACGATAGGAGCGATTATGACGCGTCGCTTCCGCCACGGTGTAAATTGAGCCTTACGGACAGAGCAGCTCACATTCTTCATGATTTCCCAGTCCTGCATTGAAGATATCTAACATACAATATAAATAAATAAATAAAATAAAAATATTGTTTATTTCCATCCACAACAACAAAAAGTTAACTTAATAACTATAGTTAATAAACATTGTGCAAAGCATAACAGTAAAAACAACAAAAACATTAGTAGATACATTACAGATGATGTACAGGGTTGTTGTGGAGGACTGGCGCCTGAACTAGGTATCCTAAGAACCTGTCTTACAGGTCACCAGGCCCCCCCACTCGATACATTTACAAATAGGTATTGGCAAATATAATATAATTACTACCGTAACACTAATAATTCTTCCATAGCTTTTCTTTCTTGCGACCTAGGCTCTGTGCTTAGAGCCTCAAGACCCAAAGTGCTCTTTCTGCCCCGCTGGCGAAAGACGTATGTATGTATGTGTGTATCTTTCATGGTAATCTGCGAGAAAAGAAAAAACTTAGAATGCTAGCTGTTTCTATTTCCGCACAGCTCATAGAATCCAATCGAGGGAATGGTCGAAAATGACAGCTTGTGACTCATCATAATCATCAATATTTTAATATTCCTTAAAACTACGAGTATAATAAATAATAATATTTTTATCCTTTAAATTAATTAATTAATTTATTATTGTGTACATAAATACATGTCAGTCGATTTGACGTAGAGTACGTCATTCAAACAGTCCGCCTCGAATCGTACCTGACGCAAATATGCCCATGACGCTTGCGGCATTTCCCCGCTGTGTTGCAAGCGATATGCGTTGCATCAAACACGACTCTCTCATTTCCTTAACCGCCTTCCCAGCTCCCGCACAAACCCATATCTTACCATTATTTATTTTTCCCACACCCTGTTTGTCATTCTTCCTAACAGACATATGTGATAATGACAATGCCATTCGAAAGTATTTACGCAACAGCAATGCAATATATATGTATTTGCCTAATATTTGTATTCTATTACACTATCTATTTATGTAAACATACACACAGCCTTTTTTTTTTATATTTTTTTACATTATTATTATTGGACCCGCACCACGCATCCCTTTAGGGCACAACTGAAAATCAGTGTATTGCTCCCGGGCAATATTACCACTGAGCTGTGGCCTATTTGTATTGCTGTAGCACACACAATGAGAATTGTGCAGGTAGGTAGAAGATGTTTACTTTTTGTGTCTGATTTGTGTTTTTTTTTATGTGTGTTATAGCAGCAAATAAATGTGTTTATCTATCTATCTATTTTGATATAAAATTCCCTTTTCCACCTTTTTGGTCACTATCACGTTAAAAGTGGCGTTTAAGTCTCGCGGCTCTGGGGTTTGTCTGCTTATAGCCGCTGAACTTAGAACGCTCTGTCAGCTCTCATCATCATCCGAGCGTATTCCAAGTTGCATCCTCAGCGGTAACTTCAGAGCTGCTGAGAGGCCGCAGAGTCCGCTACCAAACCAAGATGATTTACGAGGTTGCTGGTTTTTACACAGAGCGACTGCTGTCTGACCTCCGCAACCCAAAGGGTAGACCAGAACCAATCCTTGGATAGAGACGTGATTGTAAAATAACGATAGATAAATGTTTTCATTTCGATGATTTCTGTATGCCATTGTTTTTCTTGAAGATACTCAGTCCATCGGGTCTCAGTAGCCACTGCTTCACAAAACGAGGTACTTCATGAGTTGGAGAGTACCCTGGACCTGGATGTCTGGGAGCATGGCGTCCCAGGAGAGAGGGACTTCATCGTCATGGTGTCTCCGGAAAATCTAGCCGCTTTCGAGGAGAATCTTGACTGGAATGGAATTCCTCATTCGGTTCACCACACAGACGTGGCTAAGTAAGTTTAACCATAACGTCTGACAAAATATAATAAAAATATTTAACCAACTTCAAAGAAAGGAGGAGGTTATCAATTCGTCGCGATCTTTTATTCGAAAGAAAAAAACGGAACCCTTATAGAATCACTTAGTTGTGTTAGGATATTTAATTTTATGAATTATTATTATTATTATTTTATTCCATTTTTTTAAGGAGTTTACTTTCATGTTAACAATTTTACGTTTGATATATTTATGCGATTTCCGAACGCACCTTTTTTGAGAGCTGGCCATACTGAATGAAACGACATCATTCCGTTGCTAAGTTCGTGGCTGGGAAGACGAGTGAAGTGATCAAGTGGTGATAACAGTTTTTGTCGTAAAACCTTATTTTCAATTAAACAAATATTATTGTAATAATTGGGTATTATTCCTCCTATACTTCTGGACTGATCTAACAGTTCAGAAGTGGGATGGAACGGGAATATTACTTAATATTCTAAACACGCCCATACTGGCCGTCATTTGGATTAGACAGGTAAAACAAAATGGTCAAAAATAAAGGTGAGTTGCACTTTATTTCTCATTACTTCGCTAGTGAATCGGCAAATATCTAAATAATCACGAGTGATTATGAGCGGTTGAATGTTAGAAAATAATCAAGTGATGGCGATTATTGTTACTACGTGATTATTTTTAGATTACCCTCAATATTTTATGGGATTACAACCACATTCTATTTTTAAGATAGAAATTATTCTTGTTATTTATAAATCCATATAAAACTAGCCCATCATAAGTGATTGATAGTAATAATTAGTTAAGACACAATTAGATGATATTAAATATTGTACCCACATTCTTATTTTGAGAATATATGTTTAGGGTTATGCGGTAAATAACTCAGTAAAAAGTTGCTCTAGAAAATAAATTTTGGTGAGTAAACTAGTTAAGATGAGAGATGATCATTCTTGTCAATATCTAAAAGCCTGTGAGTAATTTTCCCACCCAAACCTGATTTCAGATCATAATATGCCGAATAACCGTGAGACGACGATGCGAGATAAACTCTCTCGAGAAGAAACAAGGGATGCGGAGCAACGTGATGAAGGCACGCCGCCACATAGGTGCAGTCGCAGCCGAAATCGCAAGCGACGCCTTCGAAAGCGGTCAAAGAGGAGCAGGTCTGGCGTACGAGGCTCGCGCCTATCACGTTGGAGCTCCAGTTCTTCGAGTCTCTCGAGAGGCCGTTCTGCAGGAAGGCGTGGTGGATTGAACGAGAGTTCAAAGCAGCACAAACGGCGCAGAACAGTTTCTCGACGAGCTGCTACGAAGAGATCATCACGGTCGCGATCGCGTTCGTCATCCTCTGACGGGCGAAGAGCGAGACGGCGTTACCGGTCCAGAAAGACTAAGGCTCGACGAAGCTCTAATCATAGTGAGGACAACCATGAACGTCACCATAAGCGGAGACGAGAAACTGTAAGTCAATTGTCGGATACTACTAAAATTAATAATTCGGATGATGTAAATATTAGCAATAGTATGAATAATGCATGCCAGTCTGTAGATAATCATAGTTTTAGTATTCAGGATGTAATGGATTTAATAAAGTCACTACCCTCATCGGCGTCTCAGTTTCAAAACCACTTCAGTATGTCAACGAATGCGTTACCAGAGTTTGACCCAGCAAATAAGGAACAACCAGTTGACATTTGGATCAACAAGGTTGAAGAATGTGCTTCTTTGTATAAATGGTCTGAGACACAATTGCTTCATTATGCGTTACCTAAACTTGCTGGATTAGCCAAGGTGTGGTATAATGGGCTACGTAGTTTAAAATACACCTGGGTAGAGTGGAAGGAGCAATTGTCTGCTCAATTTCCCAAAGTAGAAAACTATGCACAGATTTTACATGAAATGCTAGATAGGAAAGTAAAATTTAATGAATCACTAGAAACATATTATTATCACAAAATTAATTTATTGAACCGATGTGAAATTAGCGGGAAAAAGGCAGTGGACTGTCTCTTAGATGGGTTAGGAGATAAAGGGTTACGATTAGGGGCACAAGCTGCCAATTACTCACAACCTGAAGAATTACTATCGTTTTTGAAATCTGTTAAGATAGAAGATTCAAAGGAAAAGTTATATCGTCAACCATTCATGAAGCGGCGCCCTGATGGTCCAAGTGATAATTCGAAAACAAATACTTTAAAATGTTTTAACTGTAATGAGATGGGACATCCTTCTTTTAAATGTACTAAACCATTATTGACATGTAATATATGTAAACGGCTAGGACATCAGAGCATAAACTGTAGACGTTTATCTAAAAATAACACGGAAATAGACAAGTTCATGGAAAAGGATAAATCGGTTTCCGAGGTAAAAATTGCTGGGGACTTAGATGAGAAATACGTCTTACCAATTATTGTGAATGGCAAGGAAATGACTTGTTATGTGGACTTGGGTAGTCAAAGTACATTGATGCGGATTAGTGATTTTAATAATTTGAATATTTCGTACTGTACACAGAATTTACCCTCATTAAAGGGATTTGGTAATTCGTTTATAGAACCAATAGGGAAAGCGATGTTGCATATACAGGTACAATCAGTCAAAATCGCAGTCGAAGTTTTAATAGTGCCGGATATGCTACTAAAATATCCCGTTTTGTTAGGACATACTTTTACAGAGCAAGCGGGTGTGATAATAATAAAAACTGATGAACATTTAGTTTTTCAGAAAAAACCTGATTTTGACTTAGATATAGGTAAACAAAAGATTGATTTAGTTGTAAAAATGGACTTAAAAGTGTGTTCTATCAATATGGTGCCGATAAAGGCAGATGTTCAGAATACTATTGAAGTTTATGTCAGAGGATCTGTTAGGAATATCGGTAAAACGAGTTATTTTATAATGCCGGGGTCGTATACTATTACTCAAGGGATGGGATATGTTATGGCAGTCAATTTGAATTCACATGAGGTTACGTTAAAAAAGGGACATTTATTGACTAGAGCTTATATGTTACAAGAAAATTTTAGTAGTAAAGTAAGACTTTTACAGTGTGAAAAAGAGGATCCAATAAAGAATAGTCTCAAAACTGGTAGTGACTTAAGTAATGAAGATAGAAATAAATTAGAAAAATTATTAATCGAGTATAAGAATTGTTTCTCATTTGGTTTATCTGATTTAGGGCTTACAAATCTAACAGAAATGTCTATTACTTTAAAAGATTCTACACCGGTTGTATACAGGCCATACAGGCTTGCTTATTCAGAGAGGAGTAAAGTAAAAGAAATGATTCAGGATATGTTGGACTCAGGTATAATTACGGAATCGGATTCTGCTTATGCCAGTCCTATCATTCTGGTACAGAAAAAAACGGGTGATCAACGACTTTGTGTCGACTACCGGGCATTAAACTCAAAAACGGTCAAAGAGCATTATCCCTTGCCCAGGATAGAGGACCAGATTGATCAACTAGGTGGTTATGAGTACTTTATAACATTAGATCTGGCATCTGGATATTACCAGATACCTATTGCTTCATCATCCCAAGACAAAACCTCATTTGTTACGCCCGACGGACAGTACCAGTTTACGCGAATGCCCTTTGGGTTAGCTAACGCACCTTCAGTCTTTCAAAAAACGGTAAATAAAATGTTAAAAGACGTCAAAAACGAAGCTTTTGCTTTTATGGATGATATAATCATTCCTGCTCGCAGCATATCTGAGGGAATGGATCGATTAAAAATGGTATTGGAACTGATTAAGGAAGCAGGATTAACATTAAAATTGTCAAAGTGTACATTTTTTTCTAAAGAAATAGACTATTTAGGGTTTGAAATCAGCAAAATGGGAGTCAGGCCAGGATCAAGGAAGACCGAGGCTGTAGAAAACTTTAAGTGTCCTAGCAATCAGCATGAAATACGCCAATTTGTGGGCTTGGCTAGTTTCTTTCGTCGTTTTGTTAAAGACTTTGCCATTATTGCTAGTCCATTAACCAAGCTATTGAAAAAGGATAGCAAATGGCAATGGGGCTCTGAGCAGGAAAAATCATTCTCCGTCCTAAAGTCTGAGTTGGTAAAAAGACCTATTCTTGCCCTATATAATGTGAAAGCAAATACCCAAGTGCATACAGACGCATGCAAAACCGGCATAGCAGGAATGCTTCTTCAAGAAGATGAGTCCGGTAGGTGGAAAGCGGTTGCCTATTACAGCCGACAGACGACTGTAGAAGAACAAAAGTATCACTCGTTCGAACTCGAGACCCTAGCAGTTATTGCTTCCTTACATCGGTTTCGAGTATACGTCTTAGGTATAAAGTTCACGATAGTGACAGACTGTAACGCGCTACGTACCACCTTATCTAAAAGAGATATAATACCACGTATAGGTAGATGGTGGCTCCAGCTTCAGGAATACGATTGTAGTATCGAGTATAGACCAGGTAATCGTATGGGGCATGTAGATGCCCTCAGCAGAAATGCCATACCACAATTAGATGAATCGGAACCTATATTCGATATTTTAACGGTAGACACGGAAGATTGGCTGTCAACAATTCAGAAAGCTGACGAAGAAGTTCAGCGAATCAAAAATATTTTGGAAGACCCTGAGACGCCAAAAATAAATGAAATCTATCAAAATTATCAAGTCAAAGGGGGAAAAGTTTATAGAGTTGTTGACAGTCAATTGAAGTGGTTAGTTCCAAAGGGATTTAGATGGCAATTATTAAGAAAATGCCACGATGAACTTGGACACTTTGGAGTGGACAAAACGTTAGACAAGTTGAGATCGCTCTACTGGTTTCCCAAAATGACTAAGTTTGTAAAAAAGTACGTTCAGTCGTGCTTAGAATGCAGTTATCATAAAATACCCTCAGGAAAAAAGCAAGGTATGCTTCACCCAATTCCAAAAGTAGATAAACCCTTTCACACTGTACACATGGACCACTTAGGTCCATTTGTTCGTAGTAAGTCAAAAAATTGCTATTTATTGGTTCTTGTTGATGCGTACACTAAATACGTTACGTTGTATGCGGTTAAAAATACTAAATCCAAATCGACCATTAAGGTATTGAATCAATATTTTAGTTTGTTTGGTATACCCAGTCGGATAATAAGTGATAGAGGCACCTCGTTTACGAGTAAGAGTTTTAAAGACTTCGTCAATAGTCATGGAATAAAGCACGTTTTAAACGCGGTTGCTACGCCGCGAGCGAATGGCCAAGTGGAACGATACAATCGTACCATATTGGCCTCCCTCGCGGTGAAGAATCACAATTGTAAAGAAAATGAATGGGACATTCATTTAGAAGAAATACAGTTGGGTCTTAATACTACCATTAATAAAGGTACAGGAAAAACACCTGCTGAGGTGTTATTTGGAGTAAGATTAAGGGGCAAAAGTGAGGGGATCGTTGCATCGTTACTTGATCAGACTGATGTAAATAGTCCGCAAGAAAATTTACATACAATCAGGGAGGACGTGAACGCGAAAATTTGTGAGGAACAAGCAAAGCAAAAGGAGAGGTTCGATAAAACTAGGAAGGTTGCTAGGAAATATAAAGAAGGTGATTTAGTTAGAATAGAAAGAGAAATAGGCAGTAATAGCGGAAAATCTAGGAAACTTCTTGCGAAATTACAAGGTCCGTATAGAATTGTAAAGGTTCTCGATAATGATAGGTATGCTGTGGAAGATACGCCTCTAACACGTAAACAAAATAGGAAATATGAGGCAATTATTGCGGTGGATAAAATCCACCCATGGTTGACCTATACTCGTGATGGTTTGGCGTATTCAGATGAGGAAAGCTTAGCAGAAGATGGAGATGCAAATAATACTTTGACGGGTATAGATAGTGAAGAGGTTGAGTCCAATGATGTTTTGCAGAACGCAGATGTTGAGTGCGCTGATGAGAGTAGTGAAAATACTATGAGCTGATTTTATAGATTTTTAAGTACTGGATTAAACATTTTGTGTATCAGCCTTTAGAATTTGATTTGGAATATGTACACACAAAGGAGTCTCAAGACAAGTATGAATGTGTTAAATTTTAAAGAAAATAAAAAAAAAATATATGTAAAAGTCTGCACACGATGGAGTCTTTTGGACAGATTATGAGTGTGTCAGATTTTAAGGAAGGTTAAGCAGGGAATGGAGAAGTCTGCACACATTGGAGTCTTTTGACAAATTATGAGTGTGTCAGATTTTATGGAAAATGAAATAGGAAATGGAAAAGTCTGCACACATTGGAGTCTTTTGACAAATTATGAGTGTGTCAGATTTTATGGAAAAAGAAATAGGAAATGGAAAAGTCTGCACACATTGGAGTCTTTTGACAAATTATGAGTGTGTCAGATTTGATAGAAAATTAAATAGGAAATGGAAAAGTCTAAAACACAATGGAGTCTGTTGACAAATTATGAGTGTGTTAGATTTTTCGGAACTATATGGTTTGAAAAAGTTTGTGAAAATTATTATGAATGTAGGAAAAAAATAGAATTTATTTTTCAATAATGGCGAATAAGTCAGTTTTGGTTAAAGGATCGCTGATCAATGAAACTAGTGTAACAAATGATTGCCATTACACACACTGTAAATTAATTTATTTTTAGATAAATAATACTTATAATACTTAAATATGAAATATAATTGATGGAACAATTATTGTATAAGATGGCCGAACATGAAAGTATGATAATTATGTACTCTTAAATTCAACAATGGAAATATTTACATTATGATTATAATGATACACGAAAAATGTAATATTTATGTTCTTTGTAGATTAAGTTATGTACTTTCTCTTAAAGTCAACAATGAAAATACTTACATTATGATGAAATTGTGATATATTTCTTTGTAGATTAAGAAATAAGTTATTGACTCAACGAGAGGACTCCGTTGATTCAGAATGGCCGACTGTTAGGATATTTAATTTTATGAATTATTATTATTATTATTTTATTCCATTTTTTTAAGGAGTTTACTTTCATTTTAACAATTTTACGTTTGATATATTTATGCGATTTCCGAACGCACCTTTTTTGAGAGCTGGCCATACTGAATGAAACGACATCATTCCGTTGCTAAGTTCGTGGCTGGGAAGACGAGTGAAGTGATCAAGTGGTGATAACAGTTTTTGTCGTAAAACCTTATTTTCAATTAAACAAATATTATTGTAATAATTGGGTATTATTCCTCCTATACTTCTGGACTGATCTAACAGTTGTCTGTCAGTCCATCCTGTCTGTCAAGACACTTTTTCTCAGGAACGCGTGGATGCTGGAGCTGGAATTTATATCAAATACTCAGGTCTACTGTTCCTTGGAGCTGTGAAAAACCAAACTTCTAAGCTAACGCAATAAAAAGTACAGCCATTCATGTCGCAATTATCCGCAAATTTTCGACACTCGCAAGGGAATCAAAACCTACAAAACTTGTATGTTTTTTGGGGGTGAAGTCGGTTTTTAGTTTTGAAAAATTATACACCGAGCTCCTCGTTTCGTTATTGATAATAATTAATTCAATTAATTCTTACAGAGTTCTTGAGGAGTACGATGTCAAGCTTGAAACATGGAGGAGTGGGAGGAACTCCAGAATCGTGCCGTTTGACAACTACCCCCGATATGCCGAGGTAAGTACGGTCTTTATTCTGTGCAGCTTTCGGTATTTACGCTATATTTTATCCTCTATGAGCAAAAAATGAAGAATGTGTAAGCTGCTTCTCTTCAGGAGACTGGTCAGCTCGGCTTCTAACTCAAAATAAAAATCATTTAAGAAAACAAGAATTTTAATTACATTAGGAAAATAACATAAATAAACTATTGACTTAAAAAAATCTCTAAACTAAATATAAAACTAAACTAGATATAAGTTCTATAAATAACATCGAATGATATAAAAAATTTAGCCTAAATCACTGCGCTAAAATAAATTTGCAATATTTACTTTTGAATATTTTTATTACTTGATAATTGTCAATTTTCTTATATTTAGGTTTCCGTACCCAAAGGGTGAAAACAGGACCCTATTACTTAGACCCTGTTGTCCATCCATCCGTCTGTCTATCCGTCATCAGGCTGTAGCTCATGAACCGTGAAAGTTAAACAGTTGAAATTTTCACAGATGATGTATTTCTGTTGCCGCTATAATTAAGATTTAAAACAGTCATAGAGCAAGAGAGACACGAAAAGGGTTAATAAATTTATTTGTCAGCACTGATAAAATTATATAATTCAAGTTGCTCCAGAGGTGGTGGAGGAATGAGTCAGAATGATGATGATGGAATGAATGTGTAAAAAAAATTGAAATTGAATTTAAAAATGAAATTTGAAAGGTTGGACAGATTGACTATCTTAAAGACAACAAAGTCCGGCTTGAGCTTGGCGCGGGTCCCTCTTAAAGGTTTGTATACTCAGAAATGGTCATAATCTGGTACATTAAGTACATACTGAATTTACAACTTGATTTGACATTATTTCAAAATTTCGACATAAAAAAATTAATTTAAATTATGACAACAAACAATGTATACTCTGTCCACATATCAACTATAAATATTAATTTCATTGTGAGTTGACGTTCTTGGAGAAAATGCTGCAGTGCAGTTTGTTACCGCTTCTTCTGCACTAGCGCTTTGGAGGCGGCTGTAAACTTAGTTCTAAGTAACTTTTTGACGTCAACAATTATTGTGCAATAAAACAAAGTGACGATTATTAAGAGATATTATAAATATCCTATGATAATAAAGATATATTTGAATTTGAATTGAATTGAATTGAAGAATGAAATGATGGAGAAAGGAGGTGTGGAAGAACATGAAAGATAAGGTTTATTACAACTGCCAGAGGAGCCAGAGGATTTAGCCTATATTCTCCACGCTAGCCAGATGAGTTGGAGAGGTCTCACTAATGTTTATAAGCTTTGTTTAGCTTGTATTTCCTAAGTCAAAGACCTATTTTCTAAGTAATGTGTTTTATTTTACTTTTTTTTATTGTCAAATTGTATTTCTTTCAGGTTGACGAGTATCTGGAGGGTCTGGCAGCTCAATTCCCGGATTTGGTGACGTTGGTCAACGCTGGGCCCAGTTACGAAGGTCGTGCTGTCAAGTATGTGAAGGTGAGCTATTCTTCAGCAAGGAGGTTCGTTCGTGATGTCGGCAGACAATTAAAGGAAAGAGAATCCTGAACTGGTCATGAAATTGATTATTAGCATCATTTAACGGGTTACTCGCATAGAGTCTGCTACTGGCCGCCTTGTTTGACCTCATCCGGAGGTCTTCATCAGGGCGAATGTGACTAGAGGACGCGCGTAAACGAATCGCCTCACGACAGACTGACCATGGGGGTGAAAGTGCCATACATTATTTAGTTTGTTAGAATTTGTAAAGATGTCGCACTACATGCTTTCTCATTTTACGATTTTACGGTATAGTATAATCAATAATTTCGCACTCTTAGTGTGAAGCCTGATTGGCGGAGTAAACGCAATGGACTTAAAGTCATTGAGATCTCAGGAATCTCAGGTTGAAATCCCACCGCATTGCAAATAAATACACGTTTTTTGTAATGGGTAAAAAATGTTAAACTCGCGTCAGTGCGTTAGGGCGTCAGGACACGTGACCTGATCGAAAATTCGTAAGACGAATGGAGAGAAGATAGCCGGCGCGGCGCGGCGTAGGAGAGGATGTATCCTCCTCTCTTTCTACGGCGCGGCGAAAATGTATGCCTGCGCCTACTGTTTCGTTTAGGCGGCGCAGGGCGCTTGCGCGAATGTTCGTGTATGTTCGTGTTACAGCGTGCCACGCGCATCCATGGAAATGCACAACGTTATTTAAGTTTTCACTTCTGTCGGCACTCCCGGAGTGCAACCCGTCGTTTTTTTATACTTGATATTTTATTTTATTTTATTTGTTTATTTATTCTTTACAGAATCAACAGCACTTTACATATATTATCATTTTATCTTATAAACTATTACTTACTGTCAATTACAGATTCACATTTTGTAATAAAAATATTCAAAAACTATTTTTTGGAATAACATTAATAGATGACACCACGTTTGCAGGTTTGCAGCTTAAATTGTTGGCAAAAAATTACGCGAGATGGCTCTCTATTTCAGTTATATTATAGTGTTAGCGGTGCGTTGCGTGGGCGGCGCGAGCGATCGCCCGCTACGCCCGCAGCTACAGTGCGGTAGCTGGTGGGGGTTGATGGTTTCCTGCATCTATGACTCCCGTAGATGTACTGGATACTGAGAGTCTCAATTCGTCTTCATCGTCGGCATCATCTTCTCTTCATGGTCATGAAATAGTTCAGGTGTTACTTTGCGGAAGTTAAAGTTACATGCTATTCGACCGTAACTATATTGGCAACTCTTCGGTTACTTTGTACTCTTTTTTCTAACCTTACAAATACTGACTACGCTGAATATTTAAAATGTAAATTCAATTATCTTTCAGAAAGTCATGATCGTCAACTTCGATCTAATGAGACACGCCAGCTCTTTATCCCCCTTTACTGGACTAATTTTATGTCTATCTCTTTTTCTCCTCATGCCTCACGGCGGCAACCAAATTCTCTTTTAAAAGAAGAATTCACGCCAACCTTTTAACTCCCTTTCTTCTTATAGTCATTATTGTTTATTTCTTCATAGCTATTTATTGTTAGTATAATTAAATGTATGTATGTGTTGTATAAGTAGATATCCATTCTGATATTCATATATAATGGGTATGTAATATTATTGTATATTATGTAGTAATATTTTATAATGTAAGTACGTATATTGTATTGCTTTTTGTGCCGCATAATTTTCTCTGTTTATCCCTATGGTTGACTGGGAGAAAATGCTTTTAGCATTAAGTCCGCCATTTGTTAAAAGTATACATTAGTAATTTGGAACAATAAAGTTTAATAAAATAAAATAGATTTCGTATACATGCTTTATGGTGAAGCTGCAATCTCTCAGGAAAAGTATGTAATAAGCTGTTTTACCCGACTACGGCAAAGCCAAAAGGAAGGGTAATGATGTTAGCAATCTATATATGTATGTATGTGGGTATATGTATGTCTGTTCCACCGTAGCATCCGAATCGCTTGTCTAGTTTTCATAAATGTTTTGTCTTTATTGTCCGGGTGACATTGGCTACAATTTGTATGCAAAAAATGTATACACACCAAAAAGTGAAAGTCAAAAAATATATTTTTTTTTGTATCTATATCGAGTGGAGAGGTCTTGATAAGCACATTTTAAAAATATATACATTGTTAGCCACATATGGTTCTCGAAGTCGGGCATTAGTTTTTTAAACGTAAATCTTCTTTTTTTATAGATATCAACGACGAATTTCACAGATACCTCCAAGCCGATCTACTTCATGGACGCCACCATTCACGCCCGAGAGTGGGTGACCACTCCCGTGGCGCTGTACTCCATACACAGGCTGGTGGAAGACCTCAGGTCGGAAGACAGGGACCTCCTGGAGGACATCGACTGGATCATACTGCCGATAGTTAATCCTGACGGCTATGAATTCACCCACACTGATGTATGTGATTTTTTATGCGTTTATTCAACGTGGAAGGGACATAATATACGACAAATCGAACCATGGCTAGACTAGATCACTATATATAATTAAATTAAAGTAACAGACAATACAAAAAAAACCGCATTTCCATACAAAAGTGTGCATCCGCCCGGACAATTTGTATGAGAATGTCTATTTTATTGGATTCCTGGATGAAATTTTAATTTCATTATACTATAGTTTACAACCTTGCTAAGGTCGTCCGACCACCTGGTTGGTAGGTGTCCTACGCTGCGCATGTCGGATGGGCGCCATTCGAGAACCCTTCTGCCTCATCGGCCATCGATTCTTCGTGCTATGTGAACCAGAAGCTTTATAAAAGTGCCTAATTTCCTTTTTATACGTTAAAGTTATGAAGGGGTCAAAAGTAGTTCGAAATTGTTTGCTTAAGAATCCCCTCACCCTAGACTTTTCCATACAAACGTAGTCTACGTTTTATTTTGAAACGACATGTCAGTCTTCGGTAAAAATTAGAATTTTAAAGAAATTGTAATTATCTAGGGTTGGTTTCCTGCAGTAAAATTATGAACTGGAAATAAAATATAAGAGTATAGAAGTTTCCCATACTGATGGTCAAATATAATATAATACACTATATTCTCTTTTAAGTTCATAATTTTACTAGAAAACCAATTATAACCCTAGATAATTGCAATTTCTTTAAAATTAAATTATTTTTCCTATATCCGACATGTCGTTTCAAAATAAAACGTAGACTACGTTTGTATGGGAAAGTCTGTTTCTGTCCAGGGTAAGGGGAGTCTTAAGGAATGGGAACACATCTGGCAGCAGAGAAAAGCACTTTCCTATGCGGCTATCCTTTTCCGTCGCTCTGAACCGTCATTTGCTGGAGCGAGAAAGAGAGACGGAACGCCTGCATTTCTCTCTGGGATAGCAACATAGAAAAGTACGCTAAGCTGCCAAATGTGTTCCACCTCAAGGCAAAATACACAATACTACTGCGACACCAGTTCCTTTTTAGGGTTCTTTACCCAAAGTTTAAAACCCTATTACAAAGACTTTTACATCCATCTGTCAGTTTGTCACCAGGCTGTATCTCATGAACCGTGTTAGCCAGACAGCTGAAATTTTCACAGATGATATATTTTTGTTGCCGCTATAACAAGAAATACTAAATACAGAATGAAATAAATATTTAAGTGGGGCTCCCATATAAAAGTGAGATTTTTGAACGATAATGGTAGACCTTAAAAAAAAAAAAAATTTGTGCGCTGGTTCGACTTGTACTTGGCCGGTTATTCCTAGAACCAGGGACAGGAATACCGATATTTTTTATCGATAAATCGAGACCCGATCTACGTGCAAAAACACAAATTGCGGATGTAGGAGCAACAACAGCCAAGTTGAAGTGGAGTTGGGCGGGACATGTCTGCCGATTGCGTTCCGAAAGATGGGCCAAATTGTTAACATTCTGGACTCCAGACGGGCATAGGGGTAAGGGTAGGCCCAAAACAAGGTGGCGAGACGACTTAGACAGATTTTTATGTGGGTGGCAGAGGTTCGCAGAAGAAAGAGACGAGTGGAAAAATAAGGGGGAGGCCTTTGCCCAGCAGTGGGACACAATAACTATAGGCTAGTAAAAAAAAAAAATCGAGACCCGATATCGGTATTTTATCGCTATATCGATCGTATTCCTGTCCTTGCCTAGAACTTGGCTGGACATTCATACCTGCCACTAGCAGCTCGAGCGCATCCGCCACCAACGTCTTAACAAACAACCTTTGACTTCCGCAAAGTGACACATAGAAGATGTACCTATGGTGAATTTTTAGGAGCGGCTTTGGAGACGAACTCGTTCCTTCAACGCGAACGTCAGCGAATGCTACGGAGTGGACGCCAATCGCAACTTCGACGTATCCTTCAACACCCTCGGCGTGTCTTCCAATCCCTGCAGCAATACCTACCCGGGAACAGAGCCGTTCTCCGAGCCGGAGACCCGGTACGTCCGGGACATCATGTTCGAGTACCTGGCGAGGATCCAGCTGTACCTGAACATTCACAGCTACGGGAACTGGGTGCTGTATGGATTCGGCGATACTAGCTTGCCGTCTAATAGCATGCAGGTGAGTAAATGCCCTTTTTTACATAGTGCTAGTTTCTTACATACATGAATTTTCCGGGGTGCAGTGCCACAAGTTTTTCGCAAATGTTAAAAAGTTTCACGTTCTTCCTTTAGGAATACATGATTTTTTGGGGTCAGAGCTGCCCCATGGGAAATAATTTATTTGAAAGGAAACGGATTTATTATTCAAAAGTGTTGAACAGCCCTTGATATTTTGTTTTAAAGAATATTTTTCTTGAAAAGATGTAGCTACCTATGTTCTCCAATAATAAAAATTATACCAACTTTCGTAATACCTTAATCTTCATACCCTGTACAAACCAGTAAGGTGCTACCTAATTTTTCGGGGCCAAGTGATGCCTCTATTTGAAATAAATCATTTAAAAGTAAACGGAGATATCATTAAAAATTTGTTCTCGATCAGACCCTAGGTAACTATTTTATAAACTACTGTTTACAGTTTAAAGTGAAAACGTGAAGCTGTTCTACCCACATTAGCTAAAAGTAGCCGTTTTTCTTCAAGTACTACCTGAACCCTCCTTTGTTCAGGTGTTCCACGTGGGAGCCGCCATGGGAGCAGCGATAGACGCCCGCAAGCTGCCCCAAGCCTCTTACTACAGAGTTGGCAACAGTGCCATGTTACTATACGCCACTTCTGGAAGTGCCCAGGACTATGGCCAGGTATTGCAAAACAAATTTTTATGTTAAGAACACCATCTAGTGATTAGTAGCGGAACTACCGAAGTCATATTGGTAGTTTCGCTACTCATCACTAGATGGATATCCGTAGCGCCATCTATTATTTTTTTGAGAAAGCGCTGACTTTCAAGCGTTAAGAGCGGCCTTCCCGTCTTACTTTTCATACAAACGCTCGTACGTGATTATGGCGTTGTAACCGATCTTTCTTGAAATTTTTTGAACTAACTGGTATCTTGTGCGCTATTTCTAGGTTTCTATCGAAATAGAAAATTAAAATTTGGAAAAACAAATTCAGTATAAGCCTCCAAAAATCTGCTTTTTTGCACAAATTTTACTTGAACTTCGAACGTTTATAAAATACTCATAAATTGTAAAGGTAAAAATTTTTTTATCAAAACCTTGCAAATGTTATGAAAATATTAAATGAAAACATTTATTTCACTCACTTCTAAGGCTTACTGAAAAACACGTATCACCTGGAACAAGTTTTATGAAATTTCCGCACCCAATGAAAAGAGAATATTTATTCAATGGATAGTTAATAATAATTTCATTCAATAGAATGTAAACCGAGCCCTTAGGCGCTATTTCTCCCTTTGTGCTTTGCCTCTTTTTCTAGCATTGCCCTGGATTAATAACATGCTTTTCAAACTATGCTCGCGTTGATGACAAAGCGGCCGGGAAGGGCCGCCTTAACATCGATAACTGTTTTTATCAAATGTAGCTAAGAACCATCGCAAGGGAACTTGCTTTCACGTAAAAAAACCGCATCTAAATCGGACCATCCGTTCGAGCGCTACGATGCCACAGACAGACAGACCGACCGACCGACAGGCATCAGCCTCAAACTTATAACACATCTTTTTTCGGGGGTTAATAATAAACTTTACATATGCCGTGTGCTTTTCGGCAGAGAATAGGACCACTCCATGTCTTCCCACGGATATTGTAGAACGACAAGCTAAACAAAGCTCACCAACATCTGCATCAGTGAGACCTCTTCAACCCATCTGGCTAGCGTGGAGAGAGAACTGCTGCGGATGTTCCTCTGCCAAGGGTGACCTTAAAATGTCTCGCTCAAACTAAAATCAGTGCGGTAATTCTCGTAATATTTGTGTAGAGCAAGAGAGATATATTCGACCATCACAAAGGGAAAATCTTCCCGCCAGGTGTTGTCCGACACTACTGTCGGAGTTATCTAGTACATAATTATGGATCCAATCGTAGGAACTCTGATATCGCGGTGTAGGATTTGTCAGTGACGGAGCCATCTCGTTTGCTTCTCGTGAACTATTTCCGTGTCAACGAAATGGTCTGAGTACCTAGTTCTTGTTTAGTGGCTTAGAGGTCGCCACAGTAAGTCAATTGTTTTCTACGGAAGATTAACGTTGTGCTCATTGAGTATCTTGTTTCAGTCAATCGGCATCCCCTTTTCGTACACGCTGGAGCTGCCCGGCTACAGCTACTGGTTCCAGGTGCCGCCGGAGTACATCCAGCAGATCAACGAGGAGACCTGGGCCGGCATCGCCGCCTCCGCCCGGCTTGCGCGTTCTTACTATAGAGCCAGACTTTAATTATACAATTATTTGCTAATGATTTTCTAAAATAAATAAAAGTATAAGTAATAAGTTTATTTGCTAGCAAATTAAGAAAACCAACGATCGTCAAGAACACCATCTAGTGATGAGCAATAGAACTACCTCAAAAATTCAAAGATTCAAATGTTTATTCAGTAATTAGACCTTTACAGGCACTTTTACACGTAAATAAGTATAATTTATGTTACGTGTAAATTTATATAAAAATGTGATTTATTTAAAAAAAAATCTACCGACCCAACGCTTTGTAACGACCATTGCTGAGAAGAAACGCCGAAAGAAACTCATTTTCAAAGTATTGATCGCCTACTCGCCAGAAGGGCTTTGTCATACAAAAGTCCGTATCGGTAGATCGTTTGACTACCAAAGTCGTATCGGTAGTTCTGCTACTCATCCACTAGATGGATATCCGTAGCGCCATCTATTATTTTGCTACAGAAAGCCCTGACTTTCAAGCGTTAACATCAACAACTTCTAAACGGCTCAACCGATTTCATCAAACAAAGCTAAGAACCACCGCAGAGGGACTTGCTTTTTGGTAAAAAAAATACCGCATCGAAATCGGTCCATTCGTTCGAGCGCTCCGATGCTACAGACAGACATTATTATAACAGCTCTCTTTTTTGTCGGGGGTTAAAAAGTATAACTGAGAAAGCTAAGTAAATAGCCTCTAATAATAGTATAATGATTTTTTTTAATCTTTATTTTATCAAACTTTATTGTTCCAAAGTACAATAAATATACTTTTAACAAATGGCGGACTTAATGCTAAAAGCATTTTGCTCCCAGTCAACCATAGGGATAAACAGAGACAATTATGCGGCACAAAAAAGCAATACACATATACTTACTTACATTATAAAATATTACTATATAATATACAATTACATTATATACCTATTATATATAAATTTCAGAATAAATATCTACTTATACAATACTTACATATCATATACTTATACTTACATATACATCTAGCATAGCATAGCATCTATGAAGAGAAGAACTAAAAAATGATGATTTTATGAGGAAAGGGAGTTTAAAAGGTGGGCGTGAACTTTTCTTTTAAAAGAGAATTTAGTAGAAATTTCTCTGATGAAATCAACGGGTAAAGCATTCCAGAGCCGTGAGACTTGAAGAAAAAAAGAGTTAGACATAAAATTTGTCCGGAAAAGGGGAATAAAGAGCTGACGTGTCTCATTAGAGCGAAGATGTCGATTAATGATATGAAAACAAATAAGAAAGTTTATTTGCTAGGCAAATTTAAAAAAAATTCCGACGACACCATCAAGTGATTAGTGGCGGAACTAAAAAATATTCAAACTGAACAGACAAACAGACAGACGGACATTTTTAGCGTCAATCTTATAGTAACTTCTCTTTTTTATCGGGGGTTAAAAAATAGTTCAAATTTTGAACACATCAGTGAAAAAAAAAAGTTTTAAGGATTCTCCAAAATCTTCGCAATTCTTAATTTTTAGTGTGCCCCCAGCATTATTTTTTCTCACTATCTTCCATGTTCAGGCTTTCGCCTCTGAATACAGCTACGACGGCAGCGACACTTTTTGTTACACAATTTTTATGAAAACCTATCGTAGTAAATTATTAATTGGTGACAGAAAAAAACGACGGGAATGTCTTACACTTTTTTATTAATAAAAAAAAAAGGATATAGATAATAATAAATGCTTAATCTGGGACTTGAACCGGTAACATCGAGTATACAAGTAACACGCTCAATCAACTGAGTTAAAGACAACAATATTTCGAAATTACGTTTCACTTCATTGCGCTAGATAGCGCCATCTAGTTGTAAACCATGGTTTAGATGGTCATAAAGAGCTGATATTGTCTAAATTGCTGGATCGATTTTTTACAAACATAGCTAAGAATCACCTTCACGCACCTTTCACTAAGAAGCAAGAAAACCTGCTTTCACGTAAAAAAACCGCGTCGAAATCGGTGCATCCGTTCGAGCGTTAGAATGCAACAGACAGACACACAGACAAACAGACAGACACACGTTGGCGTCAAACTTATAGCACCCCTATTTTTCCGTCGGGGGTTAATGACAGCCAATCACCCAAAAACAATTCGGCATTACTAAGGCCGCTTATTTTTGGATGGAAACGATACTATAGTGATCTAGTATAGATAGTCCCATGGTTTTATTAATTACGCATACATATCACTTAGACGTTGTATAACTATAGTATCTAAAGGCGCAGATTCAACCTTCGCCCCCCTCGAATTCAATAGATTAATAGTTTTTCAAAACTAAAAACCGACTTCACCCCCGAACTACACAACGGATTTTGACCACCTGGACAGTATACCCATTCAAACAAAAAAATAATTTTCCAAGTCGGTCCACGCGTTTTCGAGTAATCAGTGAACATACATAAAAAAAGGATCGCGACGAATTGATAACCTCCTCCTTTTTTGAAGTCGGTTAAAAAAGGGTGACGTCACAAGTCGTTCAGGCTTGTGGTTATCGAACATACAATCCTAACACCACTAAAATTTTCCATTCAATTTTATAAAGAACGGAGGTAACCATAAATATAAAGTAAAATAAAATAAAAATATAAGTGTATGGAGGTTGAGGTGAGAAAAATGTAAAAAAAAAAATTCAAACAGTCTATGAAGGAAGTAACCATTGATATAAAGTAAGAAAATCTAGGTTTCCGGAGGAAACAAACATGAAAAAAATACAACCGAATTGACAACCTCTTTTTTTGAAATCTGTTAAAATTTAACCCAAAAAAACTGTTCAAGTCGCGTGCTTAAAATTCTGATTATTCCTTTCCACGCACATCAATAACTCATATTTTTTGGTTCACTAAACAAATCGCGAATTGTTTCCTCGGGGGCTGAACGAATAGTGTTATTCATGTAGATTTTACACGGGAGCAAATTAAAATGCTACTTGAACTCAGACCTAACACTAGATGTCGCTAGGTGTCTTGCTTCGCTTAATTAGTTCTTCGTGTGCGGAAGTGGCCGACATATGGCGTCAGATATTTCAAGGTATCTGACAACTTGTCGACTGCTCATTATCATCATCTAGAGACCAGTAGTGAACTGGGTTTCATCCGGCGTAATCTTCCCAGCACTGGTCGTTCCGAAACGCTAGTACTTTTTAGCTTTTGCACTAAAATAATATTTAAAAAAATGACTTTAATTAAAATTAGAGATAAATTTATCCCACATCGAATAAAAAACGACGAGTTGCACTCCGGGAGTACCGGTAGAAGTGAAAACTTGAATAATAGCGTTGTGCATTTCCATGGATGCGCGTGGCACGCTGTAACATAAACACACACGAAAATTCGCGCAAGCGCCCTGCGCCGCCTAAACGAAACAGCAGGCGCAGGCATACATTTTCGCCGCGCCGTAAAAGGAGAGAGGGATACTTCCTCTCTTTACTCTACTCTCCATCCGTCTTACGAATTTTCGATCAGGTCACGTGTCCTGACGTAAGTCCTGACGCAAGTTTAACATTTTTTACCCATTACAAAAAAAGTGTACAACGCCGCTAAAAATGTTTACTTCAAAAATAAATAATAGATTTCGAAAAATTAATAACCTTATTTTTTGGAAGTAGGTTAAAAATGTAAATGTTGACTTTTCCTTGAAGGTTACTTTTTTGTACATTTCAGGTATCTTTTGACAAGACTTCGCTAGGAACACTTGGCTGCCTACTCTCCATCCGTCTTACGAATTTTCGATCAGGGTCACGTGTCCTGACGCCCTGACGCCCTAACGCGAGTTTAACATTTTTTACCCATTACCAAAAAGTGTACAACGCCGCTAAAGAAGTTTTCACTTCAAAAATTTTGACTTTGAGCGTATTCCCGGTTGCATTCTCAGCGGTGACGCTTCAGAGCCCGGGGTCCGCTACCTAACTTCGGTGATTTGATGAGGTTACTAGTTTTAACACAGAGCGACTGCCGTCTGACTTCAGCAAACTATTTTGGAGTCTTATATAGACTCCAAAATATATTTTGTTTTATTAATTTTTATCATTTTTATAATCAGTTGTTCAAAAATAAAACAATGGTCTAAGTTCATTTAAAAATACATGCTATTAGAACTATTTCGACTCGACAGAAGATGTCGAGCAAAACGGCTTAAAGTGCTTCCAGACTTACGGTCACCCCAAGTGTGAACCAAGGCTGGGATTACTTGGCATAAGGTAAACTTCCAGTCATTGGACGCTGTAACACTCATTGGACAGAACACAATACAACCTTATTTATTAAGGATGCTTTTGAAACGGGAACACTGCAGCTACAAAGTTTAAAAAGATATCAGCAGCGGTAGACAGAACACAATAAAACTTTAAAAATTATTTATGACTAGAAGTCTATCCTACGTAAACTCTAACACAAATAGGTACACTATCAAATCATATTCCTAATGGACTAATGGACTAAACCTAGGACTGTAACACGTAAAGACTACGTAATGATATATAAATAGATATGGACAAATCACACAGATTGAGTTAGCCCCAAAATAAGTTCGAGACTTGTGTTGGGATACTAACTCAACGATACTATATTTTATAACAAATACATATATAATAAACATCCAAGACCCAGGTCAATATGATACAAGATCATTTTTCATCTCGAACTAACCAGGAATCGAAGCCAGGACCTCCGGTGTTGCAGCGTGGCATGATGATCACTAGGCCACAGAGATCGTCGTAATGATGATCACGCTAAACGTGGTCTTATTTTCAGGCTCTGTCTAGCCTAGTATACATGTTTCCACAAACAGAACAACACACAAACAATTTGCTTTTTTAACAGCAGTGCCTAATGCGACGCGGAAAATTAATGTAAACTGTAACATTAGCATGTTACATACTCGAATCAGGACTTCAGTATTTGATGCGTGTTTGGTTTGAAAACATGGTGTCAATATATGTGATTTTAATAGCGGTTAGTTTTGGCGTGGTCAGCGCTGGAAGACATGACAAGTACACCAGGTAGTTCACTAGATAAGTCCGCCATTAAATAAATATATTGGGACATATAACACTGATTGAGCTAGCCCCAAAGTAAGTTCGAGACTTGGGTTATGGGATACTAACTTAACGATACTATATTTTATAAAAATTACATATATAGATAAACATCCAAGACCCAGGGTAAATTGATAAAGGCCATTTTCCAACTTGCCCTGACCGGGGATCGAACCCGGGACCTCTGGGTGGCGGACTAGCATGGTGACCACTACGCCATGGAGGTTGTCTGAATTTATACACATTAAAAATAATGTAATTTAACTTAAAATTCTGTAATTTAACTTGAAATTATGTAATTTTACTTAAAATTATGTAATTTTATTTAAAATTATGTAATTTTACAGGTAAAAATTACATAAACCTGTAAAATTTCCAAAAAATCTTGAAAATTTACCTAAATTTTGTAAATTTCCAGAAAACCAAAAAAACTGATTTTTCGGGATGTTGCCAGTTTTATATGATTTTTGTGCATGTAAAATTACAAAAATTTTAACAGTGTATATATAATGTTAAATATGCTGGTCTGTATAAAATATTTATACTATGGGCCTTTAATATCGTTACTTATATGACGTTGCCTGAAATAAAATTATTTGATTTGATTATTGGTCAATTTGGTATTTGACTCAATTTTTTGGGTTCCGTACCCAAAAGGGTAAAAACGGGACCCTATTATTAAGACTCCGCTGTCCGTTTGTCCGTTCATCTGTTTGTCCGTCTGTCTGTCTGTCACCAGGCTGTATCTCATGAACCGTGATAGCTAGAGAGTTGACATTTTCACAGATAATGTACTTCTGTTGCCGCTGTAATGAGAAATACTAAAAACAGAATAAAATAAATATTTAAGTAGGGTTCCCATACAGCAAACGTGATTTTTTATTGATGGTACGGAACTCTTCGTGCGATAGTCCGACTAGTATTTGGTCGGTTTTTATGAGAGTAAAAATAGAGATCCTTTGAAGATACTCCTTCGTCCGTGTTTTAGTGGTCAAGGCGTTTATGACCCGGACCGGAGGTAAAGGGTTCGAATCCTACTGGAAGGCATACTTTGTGAAAAGTTGTTAAAAGTCTAGTTAGGATATTGCTGGCTTGAATTACCTGATTATCCGAAAAGAAAGATGATTCCGTGTTTTGTAAGGCACGTATAACCCACTGTGGGTCCCGAACGCCATTTAGCGTTTGATCACAAGGTTTGGTTCTGGTTTACCCTTTGGGTTGCGGTGGTCAGACGGCAGTCGCTCTGTGTAAAAACAAGCTCGTCAAATCTCCTTGGTTAGGTAGCGGACTCCGGGCTCTGAAGCGTTACTGCTGAGGATGCAACCGGGAAAATATGCTCGGGTGATAATGATGAGCCTTTGAAGGTACTCCGTGCACCGAGTGTACGCAGAGGAGGAGTCTCACAGCAAAATGGTGCACGCGCTAGCGCGCCGTCTGCGCCTGGACATCTGGCGGCACGGCGTCCCCGGCGAAAGCGCTTTCCTGCTCATGGTGGCTCCGGAGAAGGTGTCTTCCTTCGTGAAGCATCTGAACGAGAATGGTATACGCCATTCGGTTCGCCACCCGGACGTGGCCGAGTGAGTATTAAGGCTTGGTAGGCCGCCTTTTTGAATTTTGAAAACATATGAGACAGAAAATTGTATTTTAAATCTGAAAAAAAGACATGTGTAAGTTAAGAGGATACATGATTTTCCCATTTGAAATAAATAATTTGAAACGAAATGGAGATATCATTTAAAATGTTGTCTTGATCAAGCCCTAATTAACCCTTCAAAGTATTTTACGAAATACTGTTTAAAGTTTAAACACATAACACAAAAATAGCCGTTTTTGCACATGTGGAAAGAACATCTTCACGTTCTCAATTTAAACAGTAGTTCAAGGGGTTATCTAGAGATTTATCAAGATAAAATTATTAACTATTAATCTCCGTTTCCTTTCAAATAACTTATTTAAATTGGGCTCACCACTGGACCCCGAAAAATTCATGTATCCCGGCTTGGTAGGCCGGAGTATTTGAGTTTTGAGACATTGAAAAAAATTCAAGTATCCCCTTAACACTAAATTTATAGAAAAACTATATTTAATAATTGTTTTTTGCCTTCAAAGGGATTCGATCTTGAGGTGTGACGAATTGTTTCGAATGCGTTAACCGTTTTGCCATTTGAAATTATTGGCTATAGGACTTTTATTTACATTACAGTACTCTATGGTATAGACCTCCTCAAAGACCGGACCATGTAGTGCGACATCTGTACTTATTCTTACAAACTAATATCTAATTTTGGTTTTGATATTTAGTCCGGAATACGATTAACAGGTAACGTTTCGTTCAAAACGAAAAATTCGCAATGGTTGGGACTTTCACCTCCCGTGTGTGATTTAATCTAAATCTCATTAACGGTTAGCAAAACTAGTTTTCACCAAAATGCGTATATCTCAACAACAGCTGAACCGATTTTGATGCCCAACGAACTTAAAAATTCTTATATTATCTGTATATGTTCCTTTTGGTTGGAGCTTCGGTTCTCAAGTAATCGCATTATATACATACAAAAAAAAGTGTTTTCGTCCCATCTCGAATAGAAGAACTCAAATATAGTGAATATATACCAGTAGACCATTACCGCTCTATCCCACTGAATGAATTTCAGACTTCTGGGGCGTAGCGACGAGCAGCTCGCGGCGTGGCGCCGCGGCAGGAACTTATCAGCCGCACCGTTCGACGACTACCCGCGATATGCCGAGGTGAGTTCAAGCTAGTGTTGCACAAATAAATAAAAAAAAAATATCTACGGACAAATCACACAGATTGAGCTAGCCTTAAGGGGCTACCTAAATTTTTCCGGGGTCCAGTGCTGCCCCCATTTGAAATAAATCATTTAATAGGAAACGGAGACATCATTTAAAATTTGGCCTAGATCAGACCCTAGATAACCCTTTAAACTATTTTATGAACTACTGTTTACAGTTCAAAGAGAGAACGTGAAGCTTTTCTACGCACATACGCCAAAAGTGGCCGTTTTTCGCAATTGTGCGTAGAAAAGCTTCACGTTCTCACTGATCAAGGCCAAATTTTAAATGATGTCTCCGTTTCCTATCAAATGATTTATTTCAAATGGGGGCAGCACTGGACCCCGGAAAATACATGTAGCCTCTGTGTAAAGTAAGCTTAAGCTTGTGTTATGAGATACTAACCCAACGATACTATATTTTATGATAAATCTTTAGGTATATAGATAATAAAACCAAAGAAAAATAGATAGACACCCAAGACCCAGGACAATTTGAAAAGGGCCATTTCCCAACTTGCCCTGGCTGGGGATTGAACCCGGAACCTCCAGATTGGCGGTCTAGCGTATTGACCATTACGCCACGGAGGTCGCCAAACACAACTAGCGATAGTCAAGCGAAAATTCTAAAAAGCTAGACGAGATCAGGGATATAATTGCGGGGCAGTCTGGTCCCATGACTTACGCACACGCGGTGGCCCGCCTGGCCTTGGCAAACCCGACCACCGAGCGTGGAGCCCTGCTGTCCCTTATCTTCACATCCAATGATGTGTGCGACACGTAGGAGCAGGTGCTCGACAAGGTTCGGGAAGCGGTAGATGCCAAAGAAGGGTGGATTCAGAAGGTCATAATGAGTTGTGCCACGGAGGCCGATAGGACCAAACTGCGGCAAAGAATAGAAGAGGCGGGCAAAAACCTCGCCGTTGAGAATGTGAAGAATAGGGACCCGCTCCTCATCCTCGGGGGCGTCAGCATCAGACATACTGATGATGCCGTCATCGGAGCGTTGAGGAAGCAAAACCCCGAGATTTTTCAAGGTCTCGACGGGGAGGAGCACCGCCTCCAAATTAAATACAAAACGAAGGCGCGGAACCCGCAGACATGTCACATTGTCGTCAGCACATCCAGCAATATGGAGGAGGGCAGTGGACGCCGGTACCCTCCGTGTGGACCTCCAACTCGTTAGGGTTGCTGACCAATCTCCCCTCGTTCAGTGTTCGCGCTGCATGGCTTATGGCCATAGCAAGCGGTACTGTACCACTGTGGGGGTCCGCACCTAAAGTCGGAATGTGTTGACTTTAAGGCGGGGTCGGTGCCATCATGCCGCAACTGCGTAAAGGCGGGACGAGAGCAGGCAGGCCACAACGCAATCAGTACGGAATGCAAGTTGAGAAGAAAATGGGACGCAATTGCAAGGTCGGCATCAGCGTATTGCTGACCTTGCAATTGGCACAGTGTACGAGTATATGCACATGGCACAGTGTATATGCACATGGCACAGTGTGTTTGAGTCGTGGTGCCCACAGAAACCCAGGCCATGCAATTTTGGATTTGTAATAAAACCAAATTGCCATGTAAGAATACGGGTATAAAATAAGTGTGGCGCCACGGCCCGACCCCTCATGGGGGGGGGGGGAAGTGTAGGAACTGGCGGCGTTGTGTGCGTGACTTGTGTTTGTACATCCGAGCGAGGATTCTCCCCCATTATTATTACAAATATATTATATATGCTACAAACATCAAGTGATCAATAATGATATGATAACATTATTGAGCACTTGATAATGTTTGTACACTCTTCGATAACTGCACAAGAGTTGCTGGTTCACTTATAGACACCTCACAGTCACACGCGGAAAAGTTACACGTCACACCACGAGGTCCAAAATTGCTTCGAAGGACCAATATGCACGGGCCTCGGCTGGCCGTACATATAGAATGATACGAGTTGATAAGGAGTTAGGAATGAGACTGCTTGATGTAGTATAAAGCTGATATATTATCTCAAAAACGTAAACTAATAAATGATAATTAATCGTCCATTGCGACCGTGAGCACGCGTAGCTTGTTGCTAGCCGATACGTGTACTGACGATGCAAAATGTACGATCTTGCACCGTACAAATATCATAGGAATTAAATTGAAATATTATAAAAAACGTTATCCTACCATGTAACCAAAAATATGATAGTTATTTTTTCTTAAAAATAACCAGCATATTAGCAAAAATAAAAGAGGTGGTAGCAGAAGAATACCTCATTCGTTCGTTGCCAAATTTGAACCCTTTCTCTAGGCTAGAACTCGGCGCATCATCAGCTTAGATATTAGTTAGTCAGTAAATTGTAATCAAAATAAATAAAATTGTCAGCGTAATTCATAATATAATTTTGTTAATACTTTGTCATGATTTTAAATTGTATGATACAAAGCATATTAAAAATGTAATTAAATGTATTATCATTAAAAATATCGATAAGGTGGGAATTAATATTGTAATTTAAAACATTGTAAAACATAGTATTACTATAAGATCAGAAGGAAAATGTAATTATATGTAAAATCTGAAGACATGTTTTCAATTGTAAGTAAGAATGCATTCTAAATTAGAAAAGTTCTTTATGTAGGGCCTCCCTTCCCAGATGTTCGTCAGGGATTTCACGTAGTTTCTAACAAATACAAAAAAAAAACTATCGATAGTTTGACTATCGATACTTGAACTCGAAAAATAGTCACTATATCGATAGGACCATCGATACTGTCGATAGTATCGATTGTCAATACTTTGCAATACTATGAAAGGTACTAAATCTAAATTTATATAACTCAAAGGTGACTGACTGACTGACATAGTGATCTATCAACGCACAGCCCAAACCACTGGACGGATCGGGCTGAAATTTGGCATGCAGGTAGATGTTATGACGTAGGCATCCGCTAAGAAAGGATTTTGATCAATTCTACCCCCAAGGGGATAAAATAGGGGATGAAATTTTGTCAATTTTAAACCGATTGGGCTGAGACTTTGCATGCATAAAGCTACTCGTACTATGACGTAGGCATCCCCTAAAAAAGGATTTTGATAAATTACACCCCTACGCGAGCGACATCAACAAGCTAGTACCATCGATAAAATTGTGTTAGATCGGATTAGAGCTCGGTGGCTCGGTTGGAATGCGCATTACTAGCGCTTTAAGCGACACACGAAAATAAACAACCCTCTTTTGTTTCAGGTTGAAGCATATTTGCAGAGAGTAGCCGATAAGTACCCGGGCCTGGTGACGTTGGTCAACGCGGGACAGAGCTTCGAGGGGCGGAATGTGAAATATGTGAAGGTGAGTCGACGTCCCAACTTTAATCGTGATGCAGTTCGGAGCTCAGAATACCAAAATATATTATATATATACCTTCGACGACTTCCGTGGCGTATTGGTTACCGCATTTCGGAGCTCAGAATACCAAAATATATTATATATACCTAAACGATGCGTGCGCGCTATATGTAATATTGCACCATACGTATCTTGCCGTTCATACTCCAAATCCCTTCATATACTTACATTTCCTTGCTTTTATTTATTAGAAGTTGCCTTATCCGTACATAAAAATTTAAATTAATTTAAATTAATTTAAAAAGGCCAAAGAAATATACACTCCTAAGTCTTAGGCTACCTGATACATTAAAATGGAAACAATATCGAAATCAGGCAACTTTTAAAGAAACTGTTACCCAATGTGTATACCTACTTTACAATCATATACCTGAACAAATGAAAGCGTTACCTTTTAACAGATTTAAAAGTTGCTGCGCAAAGTATTTTATTCCGTCAATGAATTCCTAAATTCTTAATAGTAAAGTATTATATGCATGGATTTGTCCGGACGATAAAAATATAGCAATGTAAACACATAGGTTTATATTAGTACTAAAAATAAATAAATTTTGCATATTATATGATTAGCTAAATAGGTTTAAAGACACACTGTGTTTTACTATCTTTATAAAAACCCTATTTACTGCTAATAAATGAATTGAATAGAACCCGCCACCTGGAAACCGTTTCTTCAAGAGACGCATAAAAGTTGCCATGTACATTGTACAGCCGACAAGCTCTTCTACGGCTTTGGGACCAAATGTTCTTTGGGGAAATTGATTCAGTCTCCGTGTCATGCACTGCATAAGCTGCATTTACTCAGATAGTTTCAGTACATTTGTGAGAGTCAGTATTTGTTGTCGTTGGTATGAGGCGATGCGACTACCCGTCAATATTTTGACCCCTTTTCCGATCAAATGTCTATCATGTCATGGTGGCGTGGCCATGATGCAGCTGATGCAGCTATAAAACTTTAAGCTACGGTAAGGTTAATAAACCGTTCCATGTACAGCTTATAATTATTGACTTAGTGTGAGTTATATGTCTTTGAGCGTGTTTATACAAAATGTATCATTGTGAGTATATTTGAATAACAAGTGAAAATTTTCATATTTTGAATATCTAGGTGTGAGCAATCCAGTCATAATGCTATTTACAGCTTATGACAATAGTAAATGGACACTTTAATGCAGAGGTTCCCAAACTTATTTTGTCAGACGCCCACTTTAAAAAATCAGTTATTTTGTAGCGCCCCCCATTTTTTTCACCATAAAAACCTGAATCACATATTTGTCTTGCCTGTAGTTAAATTCAACCTATATTCTAAACGAGAGAGCAATAATAATACATACACCAGTACATTAGAGTATCTTTTATAAAAAATAACAATAACCAACATTGTTAATTTTAAATAAAAATGTAGCAATAATAATACAATTTTACAATAATAAAGAGTATTGGAAGTGGGGACCTCACCTGCGAAACTTTAAAACACGAAATTTTTTCAGTGTTTGATTCCTTTAACGGTATAAATATCGTTGTGAACGCATTAAAATAATAAATATTAATTACATTTTAAGTTTATATTTGTACAATAAAAAAGGATATAAATATGAACTAATAAATGGATGTTGTGTAGTAAGAGGATTTTAATTTCAGTGAAATTTAAAATATGAAATAGCTGAAGTTATAAATCACTCATTGCTTAAATCACATCAGCGCCCCCCAACTTTATTCTGGGCCCGTTACCGCCCCCCTTAAAGCCTCCAGCGCCCACAAGGGGGCGTTATCGCCCACTTTGGGAAAGACTGCTTTAATGTGGTACGTCAATATACTTGTTGTTATTAATAAATGCTTATATATTAGAACCCCTTTAGGAAACACGATGGGAATCGGCTTCTGAGGAGGCCTCGCGACTCATGGATATATTGGATATTCTTGAAGATACGACAGAACAGATGAACATACTAGGGTTGCCAACACAGATATGTTGCCAACTTTTTTTGGCCAAATATTGTTACCTACCTTAGCTACCTAGTGCATTTTAAAATATAGTACATATCATAAAAATGTGGTATTTTTAAGTGAAAAGAAATAATACCTTGAAAGATAAACATACCATACATACATCAGCTACGTATAAAAACACATAACCCTTTTTTGGCATCCCTGTAGTCGGGTAAATTATATATATACAATACAGTACCTATATCTTGTTCGTAGATATCAACGAGCAACTTCAAGAATGCCTCCAAGCCGATCTACTTCCTGGATGCCACCATCCACGCCCGAGAGTGGGTGACCACTCCCGTGGCGCTGTTCGCCATACACAGGCTGGTGGAAGACCTCAGGTCAGAGGAAAAAGACCTCCTGGAGGACATCGACTGGATCATACTGCCGGTCGTCAACCCTGACGGATACGAGTACACGCACACCGACGTAAAAACTTTATTCATAATTATTTTACTAATTGTTCCTGCGGGCTCCCCGTGGAAATTTTGGGTTAAAAATTATCCTATATCTTTTCCTGGATTTTAATCTATATTCTTACCAAATTTTGTTTGAATATGTTCAGTGGTGGGAGCTATAGTTGATAAACTGTGGATTCTGAACGCCATCTAGCGTTTGCTCAAACCTAATTAAGGATTGGTTCTGGTCTAGCCTTTGGTTGCAGAGGTCAGGCGACAGTCGCTCTGTGTAAAAACCAGTAACCACGTCAAATCACCTTGGTTAGGTAGCGGACCCCGGGACCAGAGAAACCAGTAAACTCGTCAAATCATCTTGGTTAGATAGCGTACTTGAAGCGTTGCCGCTGAGGATGCCACTGGGAATACGCTCGGATGATGATGATGATGATGTTTAGTGATTGAAGCGTGAAGAGGTAACAAACAAACAAATATACAAACTCACTTTCACGTTTATGATATTAAAAATAATAGAAAGGCACATAGAAAGTTGGGAAACGGGCTAATCTGTTGGGCTGTGTCAGTGATTTTGTTCTGCTACGTATTTCTTGATTTCTGATTCAATCACGCAGAGAAACACCGAGCATAGCTATTTCCATTAAACGGCTCCATCGATTTTTATAAAACTGGATATTTAGGGAGTGACGAAGTGGCAAGCGAAGCGTAGGATACCCACCCACAAGTTGCTTTGACGAACTGACTAAGGAAACTGGGAATGGCCGCTGGATGCAGGCCGCTCTAGATCGGTTATTTTGGAAATCCTTGGGAGAGGCCTATGTCTTGTAGTGGATGTTATGCGGCTGAAAAAAAAAATGATTTTCATAAAAAAGTAACCGAGCTAATCTCGGTCGCTCAGCTAGTGGTGTTTATTAGATACGAGAAACAATACAAAAATTAAACTTAAAAAAAAAAATAATTAAGTAATTTATTTGTTTAGGATCGTTTATGGCGAAAAACTCGTTCCTACGTCCCCGGCTTAAGTACATGCTACGGGGTGGACGCCAATCGCAACTTCGACTATGCCTTCAACACCGTCGGGGTGTCCTCGGATCCATGCGAGGAAATCTACCCAGGATCTGAAGCATTCTCCGAGCCAGAGGCCGCGTACGTGCGCGACATCCTGCAGCAGCACCTGCAGAGGATCCAGCTGTATCTGAACATCCACAGCTACGGGAACACGATCCTCACCGCGTATGGGGATGAAACCTTGCCACCTAACAGTAAGCAGGTGAGATAGTCAGTAGGTTCTAGAACTTTCCGAATTACGTCTCAGGTGGTATGGACACGTCATGAGAAAGCCTGAAATCGTATTACCCGACAAGTGTTGAACATAGACACTGGGGGGTTACTCCAAAAGCTGTACGCAAGACGGACGTTACTGCGTATCCGCGTTTAAGTGTCAAGTAACTTTGAGCATTAATGTAAGAATATAAAGTGTAATTTGGTTTGCCATAAAAATAGGACGCCACTATCAGACGACTATCGTATTATATTATGGAGTAACTCCCTGGTCCAAGAAAGCCAGGAAGACCCCTACAAACTTGGATGTCCGTTATCAACAAACACAAAGAAGCCCAAATAAATGTCATGACGACCCAAAATCATGGAGCTTGGTGAAGAATGACGAGGAGACGACCCCAAATGAAATGGGATAAGGCTAAACAAAGAGAGGGAGAGACCAAGAGATGTTTAGAAGGTTCTGGCAGAGCCCGCTTTGACGGGGCAGGCGGAGCTACGCCCCGGGGCTTCTGTGAGTGGGTCTTTCACTAATGGATGCCCCAGGGCAGTAGTGTAAGTGGTAAATGACATTAGATAGATAACTCTTTATTGTAAACCAAAAGAAACCAGAAAACCAGTGGACGAAGATGAATGTGAGAAAGACAAAGATGGTGGTGCAACTGACTAATAGAAATGATTCTGTGAGCGTAAAAAATAATATTGGATTGTATGAAATTGTTTACATAATTAATAAATATTTATTGTCTTTCAATCCGTCAAAATTCTAAAAGAGAAACACGAGGTTACAATATATCAATGTCTTCCAGATTTTCCACGTGGGACTCTCCATGGCCGCAGCTATCGATGCCCACAAATTGCCTGAGGCTCGTAACTACAAAGTTGGTAATAGCGCTACCCTGCACTACCCTACTTCGGGGGCTGCTCCGGACTACGCGCAGGTCAGAAGCTTTTCCTTTAAGGTTGGCAGCAGCTGCACTAAGCTACTTCAGGGTCTGTCCCGGACTACGCACAGGTCAGAAGCCTTTTTTTCAAGGTTAGTGGCAGCTGCACAATGCTACTTCAGGGTCTGCCGTGGACTACGCGCAGGTCAGAAGCTTTTTCTTCAAGGTTGTCGGCAGCTGCACTACGCTACTTCAGAGTCTGCACCAGACTATGCGCAGGGCAAAAGCTTTTTCTTCAAGATTGGCAGCATCTGCACCACGCTGCTTAGTCTTCAAGGTCTGACCCGGACTAAGTCAGAAGTATTTTCTTCAAGGTTGGCAGCATGCTGCACTACACCTTCAGATGCTGTCCTTGTTTTTGTATTTCGTGTATGTAAAAGTGGAACTACAGGCTACTAAAAAAGTGGGTAAAATTTTGGTGTCAGATTTGCCAAGATACCAGAAGGCATTTAAAAAAAAAACTTCTATTAATTATTACCAAGGCTCGGTGGATCTGAGGGGTAATTCATGATAAACTAACAGCATAACAGTGAAGTGTCTACTCGAAAAACAATGTTTTCATCCCAAAACATTTGGAGCTAAAGTTACTGGTTATTCTCTCAGGACTAAAAAGTGAAAAAGAAGATCTCTAGGGATTAAAACCAATTTAAAGACTGAACACCAGTGAAATCTATGAAGAATCAAAAAATAATGCTGGCAGTCCAGCAAAAATTAAGAAGAATTCTGTTTTAAAATAAAAAATAATTGGTACATGTCGTGATTTTTTTTAAATTTGGAATACATATCGTCGTCAACATGGATGAATGTAGGTAAAAAAATTTATGTTCTTCGCTTCGGAAAAATAAATAAGTAGATATAATTAAAAAAGCGCACTTTTTCTCTTTGACTCAAGTAATTACAGAAATTTTAGGTTATTTGTATTGAAATGTAATTATTTGTGTAAATGTGAATATTTTTCCGTGAATTAAGGCCAATAGTGAATAGTTATCAAGTTAACCTATAAAAATAAAACGATATGAAGGACCACGCAAACAAAGTTATGAGCGAACATTTTATCATAAGTTGGTGGTTTTCGAAAAAATATTTCTTAGTATTTATTGTATGAAAACGACACCAAACAAAGGTACCTAAGTATTAATTGTCGGTTGAAGTCTGATTAGGTATTGTAGGTGTTCTATACTGTTTTTTATATTCTGTTTCGTATGTGCTAGTTTTTCTCATAGATGGAGATGAATAGTAGAGTGTGCTACTCGGGCTGCGGTAATATTTTTATCTCGGGCGATATGCATGAATCCCTCGCTACACTCAGGATTCCGACGTAGAATCAATCGCTCGTGATTCAACTGTGGAATGCTTCGTTTCGCTCTGGATTCAAAGTAGCGCCCTCGCCTTCAAAATATTACCTTATCCCCTTGTAGCACAATCTACTATTTAATAGTTTAATATCAGGTTTAAGGTCTTATTTTTAGAGGTAGTAGGTACAATGTTATTATTAACCAGATTATTTGCCATGCAATTTAAAAAATCCCCGTCTTCAAAGAATGCCATCTTGTGATGAATAGCGGAACTACACATTTAAATTGATATCCGTAGCGTTATCTCTTATTTGCTAGGCAAATTAAAAAAAAACCCGACTTTCAAGCGTTAACCCCCAAAAACTTTTAAATGGTTGAACCGATTTCCATCAAACATAGCTAAGAACCACAGCAGGGGAATTTGCTTTAACGAAGAAAATACTGCATCGAAACCTTCGAGAGCTACCATAATTATTATTTACTAGCTTTTGCCCGCGGCTTCGCTCGCGTAGGGGTGTAATTAATCAAAATCCTTGCTTAGGGGATGCCTACGTCATAGTAGCTTTATGCATGCAAAGTCCCCCCCCCCCCGTTATCCCCTTGGATGTAGAATTGATCAAAATCCTTTCTTAGCGGATGCCTACGTCGTAACATCTACCTGCATGCCAAATTTCAGCCCGATCCGTCCAGTGGTTTGGGCTGTGCGTTGATAGATCACTGTGTCAGTCAGTCAGTCACCTTTGAGTTATATATATTTAGATTTATGTTTCTTGTATTTATTCTTGTATTGTACTCGCCAATTACCTCTTTCTTCCCATTTCCTCTCGCGGGTCTGCTGGAAGAAATTTCTTTAGAAATAAGTAGCACCTATGTACTATGTTAACTTTTATAAGGTTTTTTTTGTAAAATTTAAAGTGTACATGAACCAATAAAATAAAATAAATGACACAGACAAACATACAGACCGACAATAGCGTCAAACTTTGTAACCCACGTCTTTTTTTTGTAACCCACTACAATGGAGACATCAGTACTTGAAAGTTCTCGTGACCCCACTGGTGGAGATGAGCAGTGGGGCTACCAGTCCATAGGCACAGACGGAGGGGTACTTTTTAGGGTTCCGTACCCAAAGGGTAAGAACGGGACCCTATTACTAAGACTCCACCGTCCGTCCGTTTGTCTGTCTGTCACCAGGTAAATCTCATGAACCGTGATAGCTAGACAATCGAAATTTTCACACACGATGTATTTTTGTTATTGAAACACTAAAAACAGAATAATATAAATATTTTAGAGTGGCTCCCATACAACAAACATTTTTGCCGTCTTTTTGCGCGATATTAATAACGGCAACCGGTAGACGCTTGAAATATTCACAGAATATTTAGTTGTATATATTCATTATAAAAATAAATAATTCAACCAAAATAAAGTAAATATTTAAGGGGGGCTTGCATACAACAAACGTGTTTTTATAGATAGTGGTACGGAACCATTCGTGTGCTAGTCCGACTCTCACTTGGCCGGTTACTTAAGTAACAATATGTAATTAACTAAGTGGCCTGCACCATATTGCGGAAAAAATCGGAACAAAATTTACTATGGCACCGTATTTTAACTGTCAAATGGACAACCTCTCATCTAGTTGTTAATCTATAGGTACCTACTTAAGACGAAGTGGTAGCTAAAGTGGCGCCCTCATTTGCAATAAATTGTTTAAAACTAAATATGGTGATAATTAAAAATTTGATTTATATAAATGTCTAGAAAGACCTTTAAACTAATTTATGAATAACCTTTGAAATTATTACTAATAGTCCGTCTAGTTTTAAAACTTTTAACACTTTTTCGCCAAAAGTGGCCACTTTTGGCGAAAAACAGTTTTAAAACAAGACGGACTACCAATATTACTTTCAAAGGTTATTCATAAAATAGTTTAAAGGTCTTTCTAGACATTTATACAAATCAAATTTTTAATTATCAAATATTTAGTTTTAAACAATTTATTTCAAATGAGGGCGCCACTTTAGCTACCACTTCGTCTTAAATAGCAATAAAGCTTATTTATAACGCCCGACAAAAGAGCGGGGTGTTATTATTAGTTAGACGCTAATGTCTGTCGGTCTGTCTGTCTTTCTGTGGCATCATAGCGCTCGAACGGATGGATCGATTTCCATGCGGTTTTTTTTACATGAAAGCAAATTCTATTGTGGTGGTTCTTTGGCACCCATTACACGCTCAGTCTAGATCGCGATCATGGATCGCAATTGGTTGATGTATCCCGAATACATCAATCAATTGCGATCCATGATCGCGATCTAGACTGTTGGATTGTTGTAACATTAGACGGTCAATCCAAATTTTGTCAGTCCTCTCTTCGCAACCACCAGGTGAATACGCGTTCTCTGATTTACTATTTTTAAAGTAACTATGTTTTTGAATTCGCTTCTGTAATTTGACCGCAGACTATTAATTTTTTTTCTTGACATCGTCGACCGTTGGATGAAGTTTAATTTTGACAAAGATTTTTTGAAGCTTCTCATAAGCAATTCTTCGTTTGTACGTTGTGATCACTGCACGTTTTATTACATAATTCTGGCAAACATTCCAGTGCTAATATGAATTAATTCATCTGGAGAATTAGTATCCGACAAATCGCTGTTTTCGTCCGCCTCCATCGCGATGCAACCGCTAACTGACGTAAACTGACAATATGTCACATTAGACGCTCAATCTGGATCGCGATCAAGGGATTGAGATCTTGGTTTCAAAATATCTAGATAATTTGTGATCCGATGTGGCGATCCGTCAATCAAACACATTACACGGTCAATTTGGATCGAAATCATTGATCACGATCACGGATCTCGATCTGGAATGAGCGTGTAATGGGTTGGGTGCCTTAGTTATACTTAATGAAAATTGGTTGAGCCATATAAAAGTTATTGAGGTTTACAGCTTGAAATTTAGTGCTATCCCTAAAAAAATATAGATGGCGCTATATATATTAGTGAAACTGCCGATACGATATCAAATCATATTGGTAGTTCCGCTATTCATCACTAGATGGCGACTCGACATTTTCGGTCGGATTTTTTTTTTAATTTGCCTAGCAAATAAACTTGTATTTGTATTAATATGTGTAAACGAATTTGTAAAGCAATTAGATTTAGATGACTTTGTATGCTTCTGCCACCGGTTTGTTTCTCTGCCGTCACCACACTACTGGTGGCGGAAGCACACAAACTAATCAACCAAATAAATAAATATACAGGGTTATTTTTAATTAACTAGCATCCCTTTAGGTGCAAGTTCAGTCCATGATACTGAAGCACTTTCCATAAAATAAACTATCGAAAAAAGAAAAAAAAAATTCAACTTCCCATACAAAATTCATTTGGCTGAGCGCTGATATGTATTGATTTTTTTTTAATTTTTCGATAATTTATTTTATAGAAAGTGCTTCAGTGCTAAAGGAATGCTAGTTAATTAAAAATAACCCTGTATAGGGACAAATGACAACGATTGAGCTAGCCCCAAAGTTACGATACTATATTTTATAACAAATACATATCCAACCTGGAAGGGACATAACCGTAATAAATCGAACCACTGGCTATACTAGATCACTATAGTGTAATGAAATGAAAAAAACAGCCGAAAATAAAAAAAATTTTCGACATTTCCATACAAAAGTGCGCAGCCGCTCGGTGCAATTTGTAAGGGAATGTCGAAATTTTTTTTTGGTGATTTGGTTGTTATTTAAATTTCATTATACTATAGTGATCTAGTATAGCCCGTGGTTTGATTTATTACGGGTATGTCTCTTCCACGTTGTATAGATAAACATCCAGGATCCAGGACAATTTGTAAAAAGCCATTTTCCAACTTGCCCTGACCGGGGATCGAACCCAGAACCTCTGGGTGGCGTATTAGCATGGTGACCACTACGCCACGGAAGTCGTCATAAAAATAGCATGTCACTGTGACTTCTGCACGTAACACCTGAAACTATTAACTAAAGTTGTATGATTTCAGCTGATCGGCGTCCCCCTGACCTTCACCCTGGAGCTGCCCGACTACTCGTACGACTTCGAGGTGCCGCCGCGGTACATCCACCAGATCAACAAGGAGACCTGGGAAGGAATCGCAGTCTCTGCCAGGCTGGCGCGTTGTTACTTCAACAACAGATACTGTAGCTAAATTAATACATCACAGCTTTTTCTGCCAGTCTGGCGCGTTCTCACTTCTACATCAGATACAACTAAAGTCATCACAGCTTCTTCTGCCAGTCTTGCGCGTTCTTACTACAGCATTAGATAAAGCTCATCACAGCTTCTTCTGCCAGTCTGGCGCGTTTTCACTCCTACATCAAATACAACTAAAGTCATCACAGCTTCTTCTGCCAGTCTTGCGCGTTCTTACTACAGTATAAGATAAAGCTAAAGTAATTGATCACAGTTTCTTCTGCCAGTCTGGCGCGTTCTTACCAAAGCAAAAGATACGGCTAAAGTAATACATCACAGCTTTTTCTGCCAGTCTGGCGCGTACTTGCTACAGCAATAGATACGGCTAAAGTAATACATCACAGCTTTTTCTGCCAGTCTGGCACGTTCTTGCTACAGCAATAGATACGGCTAAATATATAATTTATTCATCACAGCTTCTTTTACCAGTCTGGCGCGTTCTTGCTACAGCAATAGATACGGCTAAAGTAATACATCACAGCTTCTTTTACCAGTCTGGTGCGTTCTTGCTACAGCAATAGATACGGCTAAAGTAATTCATCACAGCTTCTTCTGCCAGTCTGGCGCGTTCTTGCCTTTGTGTGGCGGGTCAACGGGGCCCGTAGACTGTCACTATTACAACATCTGATACAGCTAATGTGACCAAATCGCAGCTTCTACCAGTCTGGCGCGTTCTTACTACAATAATAACTAATACCACTGGTTTTTCAACATCATCATCATCCGAGCGTATTCCCGGTTGCATCCTCAGCAGTAACGCTTCAGAGCCCGGGGTCCGCTACCTAACCAAGGAGATTTGACGAGGTTACTGGTTTTACCACTGGTGTTTATTTAAACTCAATTTATTTTCTTATCCGAACGGATACCATTTTTAGTTTTAACAATGGTATCCAAAAACTAGTGGTACTCGTATCAGAACGGAATAAATCGAATAAATCGCAGCCACTGCCTGTCTAGCGCGTTCTTACTTCTTCAACAGATACAGCTAAAGTGAATAAAGTTAATTTGTTTGTCAGCCCTTTTTTTTAAGTTAATTAAGTCCCTTTGCTAGGCGACTGTGCCAGAAGGAGACAGTAATAATTCAAGTTTACGTCACGGTCTCTCAGTGTCATTTTAATCCGGCTCTTGACAAAAACGGGTTAATCTTTTTTGCGTGACGGCGGATACGGCCGACCCGGCTCAATCTCAGACCGGTACCAGCGAGCGGCTCAGTCGACAAGCGGAGCGGTCAGCGATTTACGCAGTAAAAAAAATTTAGGTCTGTGGATTTACGCATTCAACGCTTATTTTAAAGATATAAATAAATATAAATATATAGGGACAAATCACACAGATTGAGCTACACTACTTACTTTCTTAAAAGTAAGTTCGAGAATTGTGTCATGGGATACTAACTCAACGATACTATATTTTATAACAAATACTATAGATAAACACCCAAGACTCAGGACAATTTGATAAAGGCCATTTTCCAATTTGCCCTTACCGGGGATAGAACCCGGAACCTCTGGGTAGCGGACTAGCATGGTGACCACTACGCCACGGAGTCCGTCAAACCTCCTTTTGTCAAAAAGGTCAAAGCTTGAGTTTTAAGTTTAAAATCCTAACTTTAAAATGCCAAAAATAATTTTATTTTTTAAGTTTTTCTTTGCTAACAATGGGACATAGCAGGCTTATAAAAAAAAAATGTCCTAGATCCGATAAAAGGTCGACCTTCACCCAGGATGAAACTTCATTATTATTAAATTAAAGATTTTCCTGAACATAGGTATACCAATAGGCTTACCGTAAAAATATGGTCAACTTAAAGCTATTTTTAACCGACTACAAAAAAGGAGGAGGTTATCAATTCGACTGTATATTTTTTTTGTATGTATCATCATCATCATCCAAGCGTATTCCCGGTTGCATCCTCAGCAGTAACGCTTCAGGGCCCGGGGTCCGCTACATAACCAAGGAGATTTGACGAGGTTACTGGTTTTTACACAGAGCGACTGCCGTCTGACCTCTACAACCCAAAGGGCAAACCAGGAACCAATTCTTGTATGTATTTTTTTGTATGTATGTTACACGATATCTTCGTCAATCGGGGACTGATTTTGATGATTCTTTTTTATTTGAAAGCCTTTACTACCATGTTGGTCCCATATTAATTTGGTGAAGATATGATAAAGATCTTAGGAGATATGGAAGAAACTCCTGAAACAAAATGAAGTCGTTTTTTTTTTGTTAAAAATTGAATTATTATTAAGTAAAAAGGTAAAAGGATTCTCTTTTTTTCTAATTTCACTGACTTGTTAGTTGAAATAAGTTCCAATGGTCATGCTGACCATTGGAACTTAGTTCAACTAACAACATACACTATACACAAAGTATGCAACAATTCGGTTGCTTACCTTAGCTTGACGTCAAGCTTACGTACCGTACCCATATGGGTACAGTCAGGCCTGTTTCACACTCCCCGTTTAGATGGCGAAAATATACCTACATTAATATATCCATTGGTTTTGTAGCCGAAGGCCACTTCATAAGGATCGTTAGTAAGACTTAATTAGCTAGTCAAAATAAAAATTCAGAAACAAGAAATATTGACTAAAACTTGCAAGTAAAATCGTGAGATGCAAATATAAAGAATCTAAATCATAATCGAAGATCAATCGCACCGGCGCGCTTTGCAGCGGCAGGCTAGATTTCGAGTTCATCAGGGTCACGCGGCAGTTTTGGACGGGCGTAACTACGTGTCTCGATCGAAAATTATTTTCGCAACTTTTTTATCTTATATTATACATTTTAGATTACGTATATGGATAGAGAAATTTATTTACTACACAATTTTTTTTTTCCAAAACCAATGAAAAGTCAGCATGTATATCAACGTGTACGATAAAGATACGAGTAAATAGGTTTAGAATAACTTTATTTCTCATAAGAATTACATAACATTTACACATTTAGTACAATGAGCATGCTTTTAAAAACAATAAAAACTAATTGCTTCTATACAAATACAAAGTCTACATAATATAAATATTAGGTGGGTAGAACCATTAGAGTGAGTGACGACGTAAATAAATATATAGGGACAAATAACACTGATTGAGCTAGCCCCAAAGTAAGTTCGAGACTTGTGTTATGGGATACTAACTCAACGATACTATATTTTATAACAAATACATATATAGATAAACATCCAAGACCCAGGACAATTTGTAAAAGGCCATTTTCCAACTTGCCCTGACCGGGGATCGAACCCGGAACCTATATATCCCATATCGAACCACAAAATATCACATTTGAAATCCTTATAGTAAGACGCAAGTTAACTAGTACTAGCGCTATCTAGTGGTGTTTTAGTGAACTATTTTCCGAAATTGAACGTATCGACTTGATTTTCAATTGATAGAATTCGTAGGTTTTCCTGTAATCTACTTGTTAAACTATTTGTTGTATTATTTTTTTTCTAATTTTAGGCTCAGTAGTTTAGGAGAACAGAAGGCGAATGACCAGCTTTCTTCTTCTTTCATGAATAAAATCAAAACTTTTTATTTTACAATAATCACAAAAAAATATTTGAGATTCTCATAACAAGCTTTTTCACTTTGTATATGTCACAGTAAGGTTTGCAAAATGTTCTTTTATTAATTTCCAAATTGTTCCTCGAAAATGACCCTTATTTAAAAAAAAATATTTATTTACTTTGCACATGTGAGTTTGGGTCATAGCATTACATCATCCTACCAAATTTCACCTGATTTGGTCCAGTAGATTCGGAGCAAATTGGCTGGAACAGCCGGACGGACAGATAGACAGACGCATAAGTGATTTTTTTTTTCTTTTGGAACCTCTCACTTGGAACTTTAGTTATACAATGTCCTTTTTAATTAAGTACAAATATTTTAAGAGGTGATTCAGTCCATCATTTTAAACAACTTTTCCCAATAAATATATATCGCAAAACGAAATTTTTTTTGCATTTTTCATAGTAACGATATCACGTGACTACTTCGATCTGTATGAGAACCTAAATATTTTTTTTCGTATTTCGATATACATTTATTGGGCAAAGTTGTTCAAAATGATGGACTGAATAACCCCTTAAAATATTTGTACTTAATTAAAAAGGACATTGTATATACATGAGCATCATGGAAATATAGGCTTAAGTTTAGTTTTCAATATCGTTTCTAGGGTTTCGTCCGCAAAGGGTAAAAACGGGACCCTGCTCCACTGTCCGTCTGTCGGTCAACAGGCTTACTCACACTTGATGACAAAAAATAGATATTTTTATAGAAATTGTACCGTTTTGGTTAGTAAAACCTAGATTTAGGATCTAGGAGGATAGATGAGATAAAGGAAAGACTAGATATTGGCAAATGAGATAGGTATAATGAACGACTATTACATTACATTAGTTACAAAGATTCAATTCACTAGGTACAGATTAGGTAGTCAGGGTCGTGAGTTATAGGCACTAGAGCCGTTGAGTAGCCCTTCTAGGTAGAAGAACTACTTAGCTTGAGATGCAGCCGAAGAAAAAGAGGACGAGCGCCGGCCGCCGCGCCTTATATATGGGCATGGGCCCCCCCCGCTGCGCCGAAGAGGGGCGGAGGAGTGCTGGAGCCCGCGCGATGTCACAAAATTGCCGGGCCGGCCGAACACTTTTGCATGAAAATGTTGATTTTTTTTCGATTTTCAAGCATTGGTCCTGTCGGGGTTCTGGCTGGTGTCGGGATATTAGGGGAGTATAAGATAAATGCCGGTCTCTCACGTCAACGTTTATTTCATATCACAAGCGTTGGTCGAGGCGACCGAGAGATGACTGGCGAGACGCGGGGGGGTTCGCTCGTCAGTCGCTTTACAAAAGTGCATACTCTGCATGTGTCGCTACAGTCCCATAGAAAAAGTTGTTCATATTGACGATCCGAGTTGCTCCTACAAGGATCGGACAGGGTTTTTGTTACATATTGTATTATTGTAGTAGTGGAATATGAATATAATAGAGACAGTGAGGAGGTCGGTGGCCCGGTGGGAGTGCGCATTAGATACTAGTGCTTTCGCAAGTAAAACGATCGCAGAGCCGGGTTTTAAAAGAAAACGAAAGGCTTCGACTAGAAATTTATTTAAAATTTAAAGAAAGGTCGTGGGCGGAAGGCCCGTCTGTTTGCACTTTTTCACTTTGTTCGCTAACGGTGGTACTTCCCGGGTGCGGACGGTGATAGCAGCTCCTGGTGGTCGGCAGCTCAGCGAGTAGGTATTCCGGGGGTAGGTCAGCGTAGCCCCGTGCGACGAAGAATCTACGACGGGCGGTAGCTCGGTGCGTGATGTCGATCGTGGGAGCAGAATGCCCCAAATCTTGAACCCTATAAATAATAGTACGGGTAAGGAATGTATCCCAGATCCCACTCTGATTGGCAACACTGATGGCTGGCGGCGATAAGCTATCGGAAGTACCAAATGTGTAGAAGGTGCAGTGTCAGTGGCAATCAGAGCGGTTTTGTTTTAGCAGACAGCGAGTTACAATGATTTGTGATTATGAGATGAAAAGCCCAAACATAAAGGATGAAAGTGATAAGTGACACAATATGATTATTATTTTTGTGAGATGCAAAATCAGCTTGGCAGGTATGATCAGATGCTTTCTTTCCATTGACAGCCAGTAAGAGATGAGTGATACATAGTGGTGAATTAGCTTGCAAAATACACACTTAATCTACACTTACAAACTACAGCTAAGCTACTGACTGATATCTGTTCAACACTTACCCAATTAGGGGTTTAAATCCACGTTTGTTTAGTTGTTTTTCGTGTGTGTAAGTGGCCAACACTGGTGTCCACGTATTTCACAAGTACGATGATTTCAATGAAACTTCTAATTAAATTAAGCAATGCTCATCGAGAGACTTAGGTATAGGTACTTTGAAGACGTTTATGACGTAAGTAACCAAACCCGACGCGGAGCGCGCAATACGTGCCGCTCGCTACGAGATGTTTTTATGATTGCCGACATTCAGGCTGGCTGAGGCTCGGGCCGCCTCGGGGAGCGCGGGCCGCGGGCGCCGGTCGCAGCGCGATCGCCTGATCGATGACGTAATGGATCATACGATGGATGAGGACCAATGGGAGCCGATTGTGAGGACAATAGAACGCCAACTCGGTACAGTCAACAGAATGAAACTTGTACAATAATAAGTTAAGGTTTAATTTTAGTTTGGGATTTAGGTATGTATATTATTTTATTGTTATTTATAGTTTTAAGTTATTTTTAGGTTTAAGTTAAGTTATTATTTTGATATTTAGGTTTAATTATTTATTTATTTTTTATATAATTTTTAAGTAACGAGTACTTACGTTACATTACCCCCTCCGGTACCGAAAGGATTTTATCCCTCAGATAAAATCCGCAACAAATCACGCTTACGTATTTGTTTTCTCATACACTCTTCATCTTTTATTCTTTATTTTCATACATCACGCAAATAAACAACAACGATATTCGTTTGTAATAATAACGTCGCATCCTTACTATAGGAAGGGTATCGGTTTATGATTAAAACACGAATAACCTATACAAATACTCCTTGTTTTATTTATTTTTTGGTTTTAACGGTAATTGGGACAATTTATGCTTAAGTGTGTATTGTTTATTTATTTAATTAATATTTCCTATCGATTTTAAATCTTTAATATGCCAAGAACCTATGTTTTTTCCTTGCATATTTTCCAAAACATAGACAAGTGGTGATTTTTTTTCTATTATTTTACATTTCATATATTTTGGGGCCAGTTTCTTACTAAAATATTTATCCTTGTCACTTATAACATAGGTACGCTTCATGACAAAATTACCCACTTCAAATTCCGCCGGTTTACGGCGCAAATTATAATGTGCGGTATTTTTAACGTGAGCATGCCACAACTGCTTTTGAACTTCATCGAAAATGGCTGAAAGGCAACCTATATTTTCGGCGTAGATATCACGAGGTAAAAATAAAATTTCTTTACCCAAATCATTATCGACATAATGAGTACCACACGAAACAAGCTCACGTCCATAGACTAAAAAGGAGGGAGTATAACCCGTGGCCTCATTAACGGAATTGTTTATGGCAAACTGGACTTTGGGAATGAAAATGTCCCAAGTTCTATGATCATTTTCTACAAATGTGGAAATACAAGTGATGATAGTTTTATTATATCGCTCAACCATGTTCACTTGTGGCGTATATTTTGGAGTGAAAAATACATTCGGGACATTGTATTTTTTAAAGAACGCATCCGTTGCACCACTGATAAATTGACTTCCGTTATCCATCAGGACAGTCTGTGGCACGCCGTGAACTAAAAAAACTTGGTTTTCTAAGATTTTAATAATAACGTCCGCGGTAGGTCTTTTGATGGCTGATACGATACAATATTTCGAGAAACAACATGTTATAACTAATATGTAATTTTTTTGAGCACGACTGACTGGAAGTGGACCAACAAGGTCGATGGAAATCATCTGGAAGGGCCGTGAACATTGTTTAGGTCGACCCATCTCCCCAAACGTCTTGTGGTTCTGCTGCTTGTATTCTAAGCAAGTTGTGCATGAACTTATAAACTTCACCACATCAGTGTGCATTCCTGGCCAAAAATAGCGTAAAGCCAAACGACGATAGGTTTTAAAAATACCTAAATGACCTGCGATAGGTTCGCTGTGATTTTCAGCCAAGACCTGATGACGGAGTTCTTTCGGTACGACTTCTTTCCATGAGAACTCTGAAGTTAGCTCGTGTTTATTTTTAGTCAGTCTATATAATGTGCTGTTTTTAATGTGGAAATTTGGAAAATTTTGTGGTCTATTGAGTACACCATTGAAAATATCCCTATACCATTGATCGTTGGTACTCGTGAAGCTATTAGACGTAGAAATGGTACCAACAGGGACCGCTCTTGACAAGGCGTCAGGTATGACATTGTCCACACCACGACGATGTTTGATCTCAAAATCGAATGCTGACAAGCGCACACCCCAACGCGCCAGTCTACCAGTGGGGTTATTCAGGGAAAGGAACCACTTTAGTGCACTATGGTCTGTATAAACGGTGAAGCGCTTTCCGTTCTCCAAATAACACCTCCAGTGCTCAATCGCAGTCAATACAGCCAATGTTTCACGCTCTGTGATGCTGTAATTCTTTTCTGCCGCAGACAATGACTTGCTCATATAGGCTATAGGGTGTTCTTTACCATTAACCGTTTGGGTCAACATACCACCGACACCATAGTTCGAAGCATCAGTATGTACTTCGAAGGGCAGAGTGTAGTCTGGGCAAGAAAGAACAGGTGCTGAAATCAACGACTCCTTAAGCTTTTGGAAGGCAAACTCCGCTTCAGGTGTCCACCTAAAGAGTGGAGCGCCTTTCTTGCTAGATGTCAACTTATTGAGGGGACCGGCAACGGTGCTGAAATTAGGGACAAAACGACGATACCAAGTCGCAGTGCCGAGAAAGCGTTTAAGGTCCTTACGACAAGTAGGTGTCGGGTAGTTAAGGATTGCCTCGACTTTTTCTGGATCGGTACGTAACCCCTCATTATCAACAACGTAGCCCAAGTATTTCAGTTGGCTTCTAAAGAAATTGCACTTTTCTAAATTGACCGTAAGGTTTGCCTGTTTCAATTTTTCAAGAACTCGCAACAATAGGGAGACGTGGCTATTAAAATCTTGAGATACGACGATAATATCGTCAAGGTAACAGAAGACCTTTAAATCAAATTCTCTGAACAGAAGATCGACGAGACGCTGCTGCGTAGCAGGCGCATTGGTCAGCCCAAAGGCGGTACGTTTAAAACGTAGAGTTCCTCTGCCTGGTACGTAAAATGCAGTTTTGTTCCTGTCCTTTTCATCAATAGGGATTTGCCAAAATGCCTTGGTTAAGTCTATGCTAGACAAATAACGAGCATCCCTAAGATTGTCAAGGATTTCAGAAACGTATGGCAAACTGTAAGCGTCACGTTTAGTTACAGAGTTTAGTTTACGACTATCAAGACAAAAGCGAGGTTGGCCATTCTTCTTTGTAACAAGAAGAACAGGAGAAGACCATTCGCTTTCGCAAGCCTCAACGACGTCCAAGGACAACATTTCATCGACCTGTTCGATCAGGATGCGCTGCTTTTCTGGTGACATGCGATAGTAGCGTTGTCGAACAGGTTGTGCGTCGCCAGTGTCAATACTATGCGTTATAAGACTTGTCTCTCCTAATCCCTTTCGCTCAAAAGAAATATCCTTAAACTGTTCTATAACATTGTCTGCTAACTGACGCTCTGTTTCTGTTAAATTATTATAACCGTGTAAATGTTTGCCTGAATTTTCGAGCTCAAGTGTTGCCTTTTTGTCTTCCGTGAATTGTAAACTACTTAAATATTTACGACAAATTCCAAAATCTCTCCAAAAATCTACTCCTAATATAAGGTTGGAAGTGATAGATGGTATAACAAATGCTTTTATTATGTGCAATTGGTTATCAAACTTAATAGGTAAGGAAAAGTAACCGATACTTCGTAACACTTGACCACCCGCAGCTTGTACTGTTGTATTAGTGTCGTCATGCATGAAAAATCCATGTTTTAATAGATGTATATGTGTATTGTTACCAATTATTGTTATAGCAGATCCAGAATCTAAAAGACCAGCTATTTGAATATCATTAATATCGAGAGTGACATAAGGTCTATTATCGAGTGGTGGTTTTTTATGTAGAATTGTGTCAATCCTATAGGACCTAAAAAAGTTTGAAACGGTTTTAAGCCAACAATTCCAATCGGCTTTATCAAATTTATTGTTTTGGGGATTGGCACAATTCTCACTATTCAGTTTTTTGTACTTGTAGTAGTACGCTTAGCCTTTGAACAAGTCGGGCACTGTGGTGTTTTAACATCTTTTCGACCACAGACAAAACAAAATACCTCGTCTTTGTTAGCCGTACACTGACGTAAGTTATGAGTGTCTACGCGGCAGCGAGGACAAAAACGTTTCTTATCATTTCCTGTGTTTGTATCTATAGCATTTAAATTATCATATTTTGTATTTTTATTATTGTAGCTTTTATTGTTGTTGTTTTCATATTTTGTATTTTTACTATCGTAGCTGTTTTTGTAATTGTTTTTGTAAAATGTATTATTTGATTTAAGATTTTGATTATAAGTTTGCCTTTGATAGTAATTGTTTTGTTTGGTACCACCAGAATAGGCAAATTCCGGAGCTAAAGTGTCAGCTGAGGGATTAACTGGCTCATGAAAGTGAGCGAGACGAGACTGGAAATTTTCATAATTTCGGCAAATCGTTTTTAAAGAGTCAATGTCTTTTATTTCTGAAACTGCTGCTAAAGTGCTCGTATAAGTTGGTCTTATATTATGAAGGACAATTTCTAATTTTTCCTCTTCCGTTAAGGGTTTTGACAAACGAGAGAACATACCTGTCATGATGGACAGATAAATTGTTATGTTCTCAGTCTCACCTTGAGTTCGTGAACGAATTTCAGAAATTAGCCTATAGTCATAATCTGCCGGTCCGAAATCTTTAATCAAAATAGAAACGAGTTCACTCCACTTTTTAACGTTAGCTTTGATGCCTCTATACCAATGGAGTGCATCTCCTACAAAAATTTCCGTACAATATGACAACAGCTTTGAGTCATCAATTTTTCTTGCATCACAAAATTCTGAAATACGCTGTATAAATGTGCGCACACATGATTTTCCGTCATATTTAATCTTAGTAATTTCGCTAGAAATCCCACGCTCACAAGTTACCTTGATATTTAAGGGGTTCGTAGCTTCCTGCTCGGTTGCTTGGAAATCAAGGGGATCAACGACACTATCCTTGATAGCGTCATATTTCCGGTAGTAATCCTTAAATTTAAGTATTGCAGAGTCTCTCATTGATTTAGACTGTGTATCAGTGGGCTGAATTCTTTTAAGGCGGTGATAAATATGATGTAACAAATTTTGAGTACGCAAAAGTGTATTTTTGTCTGGCAATTCGTCCGAATCTAAAACTGTTGAAATTTTGCTTATAACAGCGTTTACACCTAACAAATCACTATTTATATCATATGGGCTATTCAAGACGTCCTCTGATGGGAATAAAGCTGATAATTTTGAAATTTGTTTTCGCAGTTCCGTGACTGTACTAGCTGGCGTTTCACCTCTGACGCCTACTTCGTATTCCAACTCAGCCTTGTTTAGTGACAAAAGTTTTATGTGATAGGCCATGTTTTTTTAATAAAAGGAAAAAGAGTCAGAGAAAAAAATATAAGTAACGTGTGTTCCTTGAGTAAGTGTTGAACAAAATATTTCGGTATAATCTTGACTAAGCTACGAATACTAATCGATAAATAACCTGCTCTGTTACAAACCAGCGTTAAAAACTACAACGTCTTTGCAAATAAAAAAAAATGATTGTGAAAAAAAATATAAATCAACACCATGAAGAAGGAAAAGAAATGAAAGCTGAAAAATGATTAAAAATTAATTAATTCACACTTGTACAATTTTATATCCTGCCGACTGTACTTTTAGTACGGAAGAATTTTAGTTTTAACAAATGCAATGGTCGCAGGGTTAAATTAAGTGCGAATTAGTTGGTTTCAATGGAAATGAAAGAAAAAAATAAAAAGGACGTTTCACAAAAATGAAAATAAAAACAAACACATGCACACAACTACTGCTAACAAAGTGAAAAAAAAACAGACCTTTAAAATAACCACGTTGGCGCCACTGCCGCAGAGCCGGGTTTTAAAAGAAAACGAAAGGCTTCGACTAGAAATTTATTTAAAATTTAAAGAAAGGTCGTGGGCGGAAGGCCCGTCTGTTTGCACTTTTTCACTTTGTTCGCTAACGGTGGTACTTCCCGGGTGCGGACGGTGATAGCAGCTCCTGGTGGTCGGCAGCTCAGCGAGTAGGTATTCCGGGGGTAGGTCAGCGTAGCCCCGTGCGACGAAGAATCTACGACGGGCGGTAGCTCGGTGCGTGATGTCGATCGTGGGAGCAGAATGCCCCAAATCTTGAACCCTATAAATAATAGTACGGGTAAGGAATGTATCCCAGATCCCACTCTGATTGGCAACACTGATGGCTGGCGGCGATAAGCTATCGGAAGTACCAAATGTGTAGAAGGTGCAGTGTCAGTGGCAATCAGAGCGGTTTTGTTTTAGCAGACAGCGAGTTACAATGATTTGTGATTATGAGATGAAAAGCCCAAACATAAAGGATGAAAGTGATAAGTGACACAATATGATTATTATTTTTGTGAGATGCAAAATCAGCTTGGCAGGTATGATCAGATGCTTTCTTTCCATTGACAGCCAGTAAGAGATGAGTGATACATAGTGGTGAATTAGCTTGCAAAATACACACTTAATCTACACTTACAAACTACAGCTAAGCTACTGACTGATATCTGTTCAACACTTACCCAATTAGGGGTTTAAATCCACGTTTGTTTAGTTGTTTTTCGTGTGTGTAAGTGGCCAACACTGGTGTCCACGTATTTCACAAGTACGATGATTTCAATGAAACTTCTAATTAAATTAAGCAATGCTCATCGAGAGACTTAGGTATAGGTACTTTGAAGACGTTTATGACGTAAGTAACCAAACCCGACGCGGAGCGCGCAATACGTGCCGCTCGCTACGAGATGTTTTTATGATTGCCGACATTCAGGCTGGCTGAGGCTCGGGCCGCCTCGGGGAGCGCGGGCCGCGGGCGCCGGTCGCAGCGCGATCGCCTGATCGATGACGTAATGGATCATACGATGGATGAGGACCAATGGGAGCCGATTGTGAGGACAATAGAACGCCAACTCGGTACAGTCAACAGAATGAAACTTGTACAATAATAAGTTAAGGTTTAATTTTAGTTTGGGATTTAGGTATGTATATTATTTTATTGTTATTTATAGTTTTAAGTTATTTTTAGGTTTAAGTTAAGTTATTATTTTGATATTTAGGTTTAATTATTTATTTATTTTTTATATAATTTTTAAGTAACGAGTACTTACGTTACACCCCTTGCGTGGTCCGCACATGGATGGGTGACCACAAGTGGCATAATAAATTCTCGAGCTATGTCAGATGCCTGGCAGCTTGAAAAATCTGACACCAGTAAAGGCCACTTCCACACACGAAAAACAACAAAATAGAGACAGTTTAAGTCCAGATAAATGCTTGACCCTGACATGTTAAGAGTACCTCGAGCTCTACCTCCAAGATTCAAGATTCAAAGATTCAAAGATTCAAGATTCAAATTTTTATTCAGTAATTAGACCTTTACAGGCACTTTTACACGTCAATAAGTATAATTTATGTTACGTGTAAAGTATATTAAAATTTAATTTATTTTTAAAGAAAAGCTACCGATACCAGCGCTTCGTAACGACCACTGCTGAGAAGAAACGCCGAAAGAAACTCATTTTCACAGTATTGGTCGCCTACTCGCCAGAAGGGCTTTGTCATATTATTATAATTGTCTTTTAATTAATAAATACTTATAATATAATACAATGTTCTCAACGCTCCACTTATGAGGTGTGCAATTAATATTTTTTTCTACTCCTGTACTGTTTTCTGTCTTTTATGAATAGTCCTGAAATTGATTAAATGATTTCAGAAAAGTCTTTGATTTATTTCTAATAACAGCACTTATGTCGTTAATTCTCCAAAAGATCCGCCTAGCCAAAGACTTATATTTGTTTTTTCATTAGATCTTATACGCCTTACTACCTTTGTAGATATATTATATAAACACCTTTCTTACTGCCCATGTAGATTACACGTTTACCCGATGAACACTAACAATCTTAGAGCAAAAAAAAAATCCCTTCATATATCTCTGAAATATCCGACGTAAGAAAACTTTTTTTTTTTAAATATACCTCACTATTTGAATATTTTAAATCACCTAGTCACCATCTAGCTAATATGGTTACTATACAAAGCCCCATAGATTAAATTTACGCAGTAAAAAAATCGAGGTCTATGGGAAGTAGACGTAATTTTTTTTTACCATAGATACCTAGTATCTATATTCTAAATCTTTGGCCTAATAGTCAAACATTGGGCGCCCTTGGTATCGAAAGAGCAAAAAAAAAAAAATTTTTATTTCAGAAAGAGACAATCTGGCATAAAACCAATCTTGTGTCCCTTTCTCTGTTAGAAGAAATTACTGTTGCAAGAATGAGACTTCGTTAAACGTCAAAATTGAAAGCGTACACTGATTGTGAACCCCGAGGGAGTATAACATGAAAAATATCCACATCGATACTTTTGAGAAATAAATTCTCGTGCACGGGTAATAGGGTTAGCAAGTAGTCATTAATAAAAGACTTTTAAATTATAAACAAATTATTTTTACTATCTAAATAATTATAAGTCAATAGTACTCGTTACACGTTTGATCTTTACCCGATTGCGGTGAAGCCAAAAGGAGGGTTGGTTGGTAGTAGCAATGTCGGTACGCCCCCTTCAAATAGTGCTCAACATTGGTCGTCAGAGCTATATACATTACAAGACAATTCAAAATACTTTGAGAACTTTTTGTGTCCCGTGCAAATGTTGATGTGTGATGATTTTTGGGTTCAGTACAAAAAATTAAAAAAAAAACGGAACTTTTGTAGAATCACTCGTGCGTCTGTCTGTCCGTCCGTCTGCCACAGCCAATTTCAAATGATGCTGCTCACATAATTTCGATCGAATTTCACAAGTTCGGTTGATCGTCAATTCTTTCTTTCCCTTTTTTCCGTCTCATGATTAATTTCAAAAATAAAAATTAATTATGAGGTATCGATATTTTTATCGACTAGTTTTTTCTAACCCTATTGTCAAAAACTTCGGCCGCACTTGTGCCTATCGTCCCGAAGCATTTCGCAGCGAATCTTCGTACGTTTTGTACACTAAAAAGTTATCGCGATAAAGCGCTGGTTCCACTAGCGGCTACGTTATTTTTCACGATCTATCTGGCAATAATCCAAGATGGCGTCATCTACGTGTTTTAAATATGGACGACAACTTTATTTTCTTTAACATGTGTGCTAACAATTACATAATGCATTTATTGAAACCTAAAAAAAAAACCTAGAAAGAAAAACCTAAAAATTTTAACACTATTTTATCGTTCCACTCCATCTTTACGCATAAACAACCGAGACACCGTCGCACAGCACGCGTCCGAACAAGTTGAAAACAAATGTCAAAATGAATACAACGCAAGTGCGACCACGCAGAGCGTATTGTTAGCGTGCATAAATCCTTTGATGTATCGCCACCCGCGCGATAACTAACACAGAAGTCCGAATATTCAGGACGATACAAGACAACGGCCGGTCACACTTGCGTGTATCATGTAATAGCACGAAGCTTCGTGACGATAGGCGCAGGTCCGGCTCAAGCATTAGCAAAATTCGATTTCAAATGCACTCTAGCCGATTTGTTTACATGATTTGTTTAATACGACTAAATTTAAATGTCATTATCTAATGACATTGACTTGTGATCTCGCGATTTTTTTGTTTAGTAGTGTCTAGAAACGTAGTGGAAGGCTAAATGCCTTCCGCTTCAATTCAAAACAGTGTATGTTTAGGAGGCTTCATCGCGGAATCTATATACCTCCTATATCTTTGGGCGTATCATAGAATTATAACATTTATAACCCATAGAGGCATGGAATATCCCTTATCTCTAGGGCGTTTTTCCATCACCCCGCGCGGCGACGGCGACGGCGACGGCAGCAGTGGACGAAAAAATGTATGAAGTTGTATGGCTCTCGACGCAATCTTGACATTGGTATTATCTGCAATGAGTAACTATCCCGCCGCATTTTCAAAAATACCGGCGCAAAAAATTCGGTCGCAGCACTGTTTCGGCCGAGTGGCATTTTACTGTCTAGGCACTTTATTCGGCAGGTGTGATCAAAGCATTATCTGTTGCTTTTAATATTATTATTGGGGATTCCATACAATATACGAGATTTTTTATTGAAAAATCTCGTATATTTAAATATATGGGGACAAATAACACTGATTGAGCTAGCCCCAAAGTAAGTTCGAGACTTGTGTCATGGGATACTAACTCAACGATACTATATTTTATAACAAATACATATATAGATAAACATCCAAGACCCAGGACAATTTGAAAAAGGCCATTTTCCAACTTGCCCTGACCGGGGATCGAACTCGGGACCTCTGGGTGGCGGACTGGCATGGTGACCACTACGCCACGGAGGTTACAATACCAATTTTGTACAATCTAGAACCAAAGAGCAAAAAAAATATGTCTAGAACAACTAGGTACAAGCTAACAATACCCGGCACATAAGTTGAACAAAAATGGTGGTCGTTGTTGTACGTTGTTTGTCCGTTTAGAATCACATATAGATCACATTTCTATACCGTTTCTAAATAAATTTCAGATAGAAATTAAAATATCTTTTAACACTTTTATCTCCAATTAAATATGCGCTGACGACCGCCATTTTTGTTCAACTTACGTGCCGGGTATTGTTAGCTTGTACCTAGTTGTTCTAGACATATTTTTTTTGCTCTTTGGTTCTAGATTGTACAAAATTTCTTCAGTGTCACGCACTAGCCACCACGCTGAACCTTATGAAAACCTTCTTGCAAGCCAAAGATTAAAAAAAAAAGACGGCCAAGAACGTTCGAAAATAAAACAAAAGTTCCGTTAGTCGTTTGTTGGAAATTTCTTCTTTTGGTTGCTGTTTGGTCGCAAAAGAGAAATTTTGCTGAAACTTACAATTATTGTTTTCTTACAAGAGAATTAAATTCCGAATTTACAAAAATGAAGCTAGCAGCAGCGATCTTCGTTATTCTGTTCTTGAAAGCCCAAATATCTAATATTGAGGGGAAAAAAGGGCTTGAGGCCCACAAAGACTACGACCCATTCTTGTTCATATACAAGCTGACTGCAGTTTTCGGAGCGATATTCGTAATAGGCCCTTTGCTAGTGCCACGTGGACCGAATCGAGAGTGAGTGTTTTTTTAATAAGTACTTGCTAGCTTATTTAGTTGACCTGTCCCGGTCTATCTGTCCTGTCCTCTCGTCAATTAGATCCTGGCTGCGTCCTGCTGTCCGGAGTACGGGGTGCGCGGACTGGATTGCTCTTGTTCAAACATATGGCGAGGCAATATCACCCAAGCATGCCAAAGACGGTGCGACGAGAAATACCAGAAGCATTGAAAGGCTTGTAACGATGTGACAATAAACCTCATCCTTCATTTTCCCGTTTTCCTCCTTTTCCGTTTTCTAAGAAATAATTTAATTTTCAAATTTTATATCCCTTCATCATTCTTATTCATTCCACTACCATCTCTCGAGTTGATTACATCTATATCAGTATTGTCAATTTATATATATCAGTATTGTAAAAATTATAATTAATAAAATAACTCTGCTGTCTATTTCTCTCAAGCTCTCCACTACGTACCTTACCTACCTCTTAATGTAGGAGCTCCAACTGCCCCAGCTAGTGCGCGGCTATCTACCTACTAGGAGTTCCTACAACCTGTCCCGATCTATCTGTCCTTTCCTCTCGTCAACTAGATCCTGGCTGCGTCCTGCTGTCCGGAGCACGGGGTGCGCGGACTGGATTGCTCTTGTCCAAAGATATGGCAAGGCAATATCATCCAAGGATGCCAAAGACGGTGCGACGAGAAACACTAGAAGCATTGAAAGGATGATACCTTTGGTTATATGACCAACTGACTGCCTGACGTCAACTCTACTTTGAATCACAGATGTTGCACGGCGTGTTTGTACATATATAGTCGTTTGGTCGCCTTTTACGCCATCCGGAAGAGATGCATTAGGGCTCTTGAACACGAGCGACAGTTCGCGACCGTGGTTGGAAACCACACGACCTGCGTCTCGATGTCTATCGCGCAATCGTCGCCGACCGTCAGCGACAGTCGGTGACCGTCATTGCTCCTCGTATTGATACCTTCATTTGTTTCAGCACCATTCGAATTGGAATCATGCTGTCCGCCTTCTATATGTGGCTCGCGTAAGTTTTTAATCTTCTTCTTTTTATTTGTTTTGCTTCCGTAAAATATACATCCATACCTACATTCTTACTAATATTATAAACGTGAAAGTAACTATCTTTCTGTCCGTTCATCTGTCTGTAACCTCTTCACGCTTCAGCCACAGAACAGATTTAGATGTAATTTAGTATGGATATAGCTTGTGATATTCCTTATTCGATCTTTCAAATTAACCCCACACACTTCTCAGCGCTCAGTAAATAAAAATAAACACTGTTGAAGCCCTCTACCCCACCTGGGGGCCTTAGGACCTTATGTCAAGTAAGTCTTCTCAGCGCTCGCATTTCAACTGCATTTATTCTACTTTCATGCGTTCACTGCCATACCCAACTCTCACTACCGTACTTAAGTAGGTATTAATACTCCCTTATGAACAGGCAGTCTTGCCTTGTGTGATACCTTCCTACTGCTCTTAAAGGAATGCAACGCTTCATTCACTTGGTTAGCCCGAACTCTCGTTTTGAATCAACACTACCCTCGTGCTTGCATCTTTTGTAAACATACCTACATCCCAACTATATGTATAAACTCTTTCACTTGCTCAACTTTCACCTTTAACTGTAATAGTAGCTATAATCCATTTGTTTAGGTATTTAAATAAACGTTACAATCTTGTTATGTCTTTTTATTAAAATATACACTTTGAAAATCAATACCTTTGCAATTTACAATTTAATTTATTTATAAATCATAAATTACATACTTTATTTGTAATGTGTGTAGAGATTGATTTTCGAGATTGTTTTACGTTTATTTCAATACCTAACCAAATGGATTATAAGTAAAGTGTTAGGAGGCTATTGGACGAAAAGTATGTTGTGGAATGCGACGTACGGATCCGAGGATGTGAAAGCGCAGTATCGCACCTTGTGCTAGAGCAGGCCTGTGTCACTACTTACTCCCCTTTTAGGTATCGAAAATATACCTACTTCCTACGCGCGGCGACCACTTCGAAGGGGAAGATTCAGTTACACGAATCGTTTGTCCAGAGTAATAAGAATGAAATCGGCTTGCAATGGATGTCTAGGTATCTAAACGAAGACGCGAGGGGTTCTGACGTGAGCTAAATTAAACCAGAGCTCTAACCACATTAAGTAGATATTGCTTTGAGTATCTTTTCTGAGTATGTCGTACATACGTGACTACTAGTACGAGGTCGCGGGTACGAGAACCATTCACTTCACTTTCTTTTCATCTTACGCTTTCATAGTATGCTAAAAATCCTGAATAACATTTTATGTTTTTTTTTTCAGCTGGGTAACAGTTTACTGCTCGCAGATACATCCTACATACGACTTGACTTTCTCAAATACGACGTTGGCTTTTTTGGCTTATTCTTGGGTATGTACTTATAAATAAATATGGCTAGTTCAATCGGTGTGATTGGTCAGTATAGTATACAACGTGAAAGGAACAAACCCGTAATAAATCGAGTCATGGGCTGTACTAGATCACTATAGTATAATGAAATTAAAATAACAGCCAAAAAACGAAAAAATAACATTCCCATACAAATTGCTCGGGCGGCTGCACACTTTTGTATGGGGCCTGTAAAGGTCTAATTCAGAAAAGACATTTGAATCTTTGAATCTTTGGGATTAGGTACCGATTTTTTTTTGTTTTTAGACTGTTATAGCCAAAGTAATCTTTTTTTATTTTTTTTAATAATCATTATACTATAGTGATCTAGCACAGCCATGCTTTGATTTATTACGGGTTTGTTCCTTCCACGTTGTGTATTTATTTATTTATTATTATGAATTTATGACTTACTTATCACATTTTTCTACTAGTTAATAGTATGGTATTTACTAGTTGTGTTTTTAACCCCGACAAAAAGAGGCGTGTTATAAGTTTGACGCTATTATCTGTCGGTCCGCTCGAACGCGGATGGACCGATTTCGATGCGGTTTTTAGGTGAAAGCAATTGGTTAAAATTGACAAGTATCAAGTGATACAAATATCCAAAGTCAAATAAGTGATTTTTGACTTTTGACTTTTTGAGTTATTGAGGGTTAAAGCTTAAAACTCAGGTCTTTTTCTAGCATATTATAGCCTTTAGGTCAGAAAAGTTGAACTTGCAAATAGATGGCGCTACGAGTACCTACTTAGCAAAACTTGTTGTAAGCGGCACTATATAAGTATAAATATATAGACATATAACACTGATTGAGTAAAGCTGAACTTTATGTCAATAGTATAATGTTCAAACTCTGGTAAAAAAAAAGTGGTAGCTAAAGTGGCGCCCTCGTTTGAAATAAATTGTTTAAAACTAAATATGGTGATAATTCAAAATTTGATTTGTATCAATGTCTAGAAAGACCTTTAAACTATTTTATGAATTACCTTTGAAATTATTACTTATAGTCCGTCTAGTTTTAAAACTGTTTTTCGAAAAAAGTGGCCACTTTTGGCGAAAAACAGTTTAAAACAAGACGGACCACCAATATTACTTTTAAAGGTTATTCATAAAATAGTTTAAAGGTCTTTCTAAACCTTTATACAAATCAAATTTTGAATTATCACCATATTTAGTTTTAAGCAATTTATTTCAAATGAGGGCGCCACTTTAGCTACCACTTCGTCTTAAGACGCCATCTTGTGATGAGTAGCGAAACTACATATTCCAATCGATGTTAGTGTAATTGATTTCCGTAGCTCCAACGATTATTTGCTAGACAAATAAAGAAAGACTTAAGTGTTAACCCCGAATAAGTAGTTAGTCAAACATAGCTAAGAACCACCGCAACGGAACTTGCTTTTACGTAAATAAACTGCATTAAAATCGGTCCATTCGTTTGAGAGTCATGATGACACAGACAGATATTAGCGTCAAACTTAAACGTCCCTCTTTTTTTGTCAGGGTATCAACATTAACGTTTCCTGAAATTATTTCTACCGATTTAAATTCATTTCATCAATCGGTTTTAACGATTTTACACGACACAACGACACGGACACGGACACGGATACGCATGCGGACTTGCAAGGGCACACAGATGCAGACGCAGACGGAGACGCAGACGCAGACGCGGACGCAGACGCAGATGCAGACGCGGACGCAGACGCAGACGCAGACGCAGACGCAGACTGAGAGGCCTTTAAATCCCTAAGTTATAATAAAGAATGTTATGTTTTATAAGTATTCAAATATTTTGATATAGTCATTCATATGTTATAAAAACATTTATAACCTAAAAATCCTATCTAGAACCATTTTCCACTTCTACGCGGATGAAGTCGCGGGTTAAAGCTAGTGTGTTAATAAATAAAAAGAAATTTTCGTGTTTGTGCAGGGGAGTATCAGCGACATAGATGAGGTTACCATCCCGGCCACTACGACCACCACGATCACGCCGAGGAAGCCGCCGCCGCCGCTCTCGAGGATGGGACGTGGTCGGACTAAGTCGAAGTCCACGACCACTACTACACCCTTTGCGTTTATCATCACTGAAGCCACTACATTCAGCCCCCGAACGACCACGACGACTACTACGACTACGACTACGACAACGACGACCACGACCACAACGACCACGCCAACTACGACGAAGACAAGTTTGTATTTATTATTATTATCTTAGGCTACTTTCACATATTTATTAAGGGGCTACCTGAATTTTTCGGACAGTTGCGAAAAATGGCCACTTTTGGCGCATGTGCGTAGAGAAGCTTCATGTTCTCACTTTAAACTGTAAAAACAGTAGTTCATAAAATAGTTTGATGGGTTACTAGTGCCTGGTCAAGACAAAATTTTAAATGATGTCTCAGTTTCCTATCTCATGATTTATTTCAAATGGGGGCAGCACTGGACCCCGGGAAATTCAGGTAGCCTTCATTAAGAGGAAAGTATAGCTCGCGCTCCGTCCATATAAAAAATGCTGATGTAGAAAACAATTTTCCACTAATTTATGTTATCTGATCGCAATGATTTTCTAGTAGATTGTTGATATAATAAACGAGGTTAACAGGATTTCCTTTTTTCAAAATTTGCAAATATATAACATGGAAAGGACATACCCGTAATAAATGGAACCACGGGCTGTACTAGATCACTGTAGTATAATGAATTTAACTATAAAAAAACTATAAATAAAATAACAGTTGAAAAAAAAAATTGGCATTCCCATACAAATTGCCCGCGGCAGCACACTTTAGTATGGAAATTTTTCGTTTCTTGTCTGTTATTTTAATTAAATTATACTACTGTGATCTAGTATAGCATATTATATGTGCAAAATATTATATTTCTTTTATTATAGCCACCGATAAACCTAATCGTTTATTGTGTTAATAACATACAAAAAAATCATTGGGATCAGATTACAATCCTTGAAGTGGGAGTGAAGTCAGTGAGATATTGGGGTTGTAAGAATCACAGACCTCAAACATTTTTGCTGCGTGTAAGAAATTTTAAATTATAATAATCTAAATTAATTAAAAAAAAAGTCAATCATTATCTTGATAATTGTCACTTTTTCTTTCGATCTCATAATAGGTAGTTGTTGACATCAGATCATTTACTTACGCTAACGACGAAATTACGAGTTCCATTTGAAATGAACTACCAGTAGACAAAGCATGTAGCGACATAACTTATATTTTTTTTACCTGTAATTTGATTTCTCTGTCCTAATTCAATTTACAAGAGAACTGTTTTGTTTTCCACCGTGGTCCGAATTGACTCATTACAAAATAGTTCTTGGGCGATTCGGACCGTGGTTCGAAACGCCCAACAACCCAGCATCATTTTATTTTCTCAGCTAACACATGGTGTAGTGTCGTTATTTTTTTTTAACTAACCTATGCTGTGTCACTGCTAGGCAAAGGTCTTTCCTATTTTCCACCATCTAAAATCAGAGTAATATATAAATAAATAAATAAAAATAAATATATGTATAGGGACAATTAACACATTGAGCTAGCCCCAAAGTAAGTTCAAGACTTGTGTTATGGGATTCTAACTCAACGAAACTATATTTTATAACAAATACATATATAGATAAACATCCGAGACGCAGCTCAATCTGAAAAAGATCATTTTCCATCTTGACCTGACCGGGGATCGAACCCGGGACCTCCAGGTAACAGCCTGGCATGGTACCTTCAGTTAGAACTATGAGACAATAATTGTGTACTATATCGAGGTTACCTACATACTTATTAATACAATGGTTACAGAGTTTCTCACTCGACTGTAACATAATATACAAGTTGATTCGCTAGGCAAATTAAAAAACCCACGGTCAAGAATGCCATAGTGAGATTTAGGCCACTTCCGTCAGAAACTTCATTCGTCAGAATAATTTAGTAGCGGACCTACCCATAGGATTTAATATTCCTTGACTGTCAAGCGTTAACCACCAATCTATCTTCTATCTTCTATCTTCTTCTCTAAATATATATAACTCAAAGGTGACTGACTGACTGACATAGTGATCTATCAACGCACAGCCCAAACCACTGGACGGATCGGGCTGAAATTTGGCATGCAGGTAGATGTTATGACGTAGGCATCCGCTAAGAAAGGATTTTGATCAATTCTACCCCCAAGGGGATAAAATAGGGGATGAAATTTTGACAATTTTAAACCGATCGCGCTGAGACTTTGCATGCATAAAGCTACTATGACGTAGGCATCCCCTAAAAAAGGATTTTGATAAATTACATCCCTACGCGAGCGAAGCCGCGGGCAACAGCTAGTAACTTATAAACGGCAGAACCGATTTTCATTAAACATAGTCGATGCCACAGACACAATATTATGTCATAACGATGTATTTTCAGTACACATATTTAAAATCAGTATAATTGTAAGTTGACGATTTTGGAGTTAAATGCTGCAGTGCCGTTTGTTACAGCTTTTTCTGTACTTGCGCTTAGGAAGCAATTGTAAACTTAGTTGTAAGTAAATGATCTGATATTAACAACTGCCTATTATGAAGTCAAAAGAAAAAAATGACAATTATCAATATGATTTTTTCGAAAAATCGTTATATAGTTCGTTTTTCAACCAATTTTTGTTCTGTTTTTACTGTTAGTACTTTACTTTTGAATATTTATGGATAAACTAGTTAGATAACACATATTTTTTTCATGCATATTCTCTATTAGCTACTTCCTTCAAAACTTTCCTTTATAGGAATCTGTGGATATTCTGATTGTTCGTGTTTTGTCATTAGAATTGTGTAAATGTAACCTGACTGACTCCTGATATATTTATTGATAATTAAGGGCCGGCGCACATATGGCAAAGCGCAGCGCAGAGCATTTTTCACTGTCAAACTATTGTCGACCTTGCCCTCGCTAAAATCATCATCATCATCAGGTTTTTTGTCTCCACTGCAGGAGCACGACTCTCTCTGTACTAGCCACCACCACACTACCAGAGCAGCCAGAGGACATGGCCTACACTCTCCTCGCTGGCCAGACGGGTTGGAGAGGTCTCACTGATTTTTATAAGCTTTGTTTAGTTTGTATTCCCTAAGTCGCCTTCTACGACATCCACGGGAGGACTCGAAGTGGCCCTTTTATACTCTGCCGGAAACCACACGGCCATGATAAACAATGGGTCTGCTGGAAGAGATTTCTTATGAAATAAGCAGTACCTATGTTCTTACTTTGTTTGTTTCTGTTTGTATTTTGTGTACATGAATTTTGTAAATAAATAAATAAAAAACAATACTTACGCAAATATGGCGAATTTCGACTAGGCTACAAGTATGGTGTAAAGTGATTTTAGATATTATTTTAAGAGGACAATGTCGATAACAGTTTGACAGTAAAACATGCTCTGCGCTGCGCTTCGCCATATGTGCGCCGGCCCTTATTAATTCCAGTTTGAGTTAAATGTACACACAGTTTATTTAATTTCTTCGATCCTGGGTTCCATTGTAAGTCAGTGTTGCCGAAAAGTCGATAGTTATGCAATTGATAGTTTCAATCGAAAAATGCCAAATTATCGATAGGCCTATATCGATAGTATCAATAGTGTCGATAGCGGTTTTAGAGCGATACTATTATTGATAACTAACAGTACTATCGAGATCGATAGTATTAGTAGACGAACAAACTATCTATAGTATCGATAATTTTTGTACTTTCGATAGTATCAAGTTATTTGGGAAATGAAATTGTATTATGAAAAGCAATACTATTGATAGTATTGATAGTTTGTACGTCGTAAGGATAGATACTATCGATCGTATCGGTTTTATTTAAAATACCGATAGTCTATCGATAGGCCAACGATATTACTAGCATTTTTCCAGAATAATATCACAAATTTAAATCACACGTAACTAAAAGAATAACCTTAACTAACTCTTATTTTTGCCATTGTTTCAGTTAATTATAGGGGTCAGTTATTAACTTTGATTAATACTGGCGACAAAACCGACAACCAAATTAGAATCGACGTCAAGGCGGCCGTGGCAAACAATGCCGATGAGTTTTATATACTGATGTACCCTCAAGGTGTAAATTATACTGGCCATTGGGTACAAGACGCAGTCTCGGTAACTATAACTTTAAAATCCATCCATATTTGCTTAGCCTGTGCTTTTGACATAATTTATAGTGGGAGAGACCATGATGCTAAATTTCATTTCATTTCATTTCTTTATTAGCACACAAAACAGATAACAATCATATTTTGTTAAATAAGTACAATAAATTTTAAGCGCCGATCTAGATTGTTTTCCTTACATATGTATGCCTAAAAAGTCTAAATACAATTCAAATCTCAAGGTTGCGCTAGAGAAAAACACAATAATATTAGGTTGGGGAAAAAGTCTTTTCGCATATGGTATGTATGAACTTGTAATAAAACCACTTTGGCTATACTATTTGTACCTGGCTGGTTTTGGTATCATTTAAAAGTTTAAATTTTAAAGAAGATAATTGCAAATTAAAATTAGAAAAATGCGTGATTTTCATTTGTTTTTCTTACTGTCAAGATGAGTGAATCGAATGAAGAAATTAGATACATTTTAAAATTTTACTACCTAAAAGGTAAAAATGCAACGCAAGCCGCGAAAAAAATTTGCGATGTTTATGGACCTAGTGCAGTGTCTGCGAGAGTAGCACAAATTTGGTCTAAGCGTTTTCAATCCGGAAATTTTGATGTCAAAGATGCACGTCGCTCTGGTCGCCCTGTTACGGATAAAATGAATGCTATTTTTGTCAAAGTGGAGCAAGATTGGCATATCAGTAGTTACGACGTAGCTGAAGAACTGGGAATTGACCACAAAACAATTTTGGCGTATTTGAAAAAAAATGGGTACACAAAAAAGCTCGATATTTGGGTACCTCACGAGCTCTCTGAAAGAAACTTAATGAACCGTGTACTCATTTTTGATTCTTTATTACGACGTAATGAGACCGAAACATTTTTGAAGAAATTGATAACTGGTGATGAAAAGTGGATGACGTACGACAAGAACGTGCGAAAAAGTTCATGGTCAAAGACCGGTCAGGCTTCACAGACTGTGGCGAAACCCGGGTTAACTCGCAACAAGGTGATGCTGTGTGTGTGGTGGGATTGGAAGGGCATTATTCATTATGAGCTGTTACCACCAGGCAGGACCATCGATTCAGAACTCTACTGCGAACAACTGATAAGATTAAAGCAAGAAGTTGAGAGAAAGCGGCCGGAATTAATCAACAGAAGGGGTGTGATTTTTTATCATGATAACGCTAGACCTCACACATATTTAACCACTCAGCAAAAATTAAAAGAGTTTGGCTGGGAGGTGTTAATGCATCCGCCGTATAGTCCTGACCTGGCACCTTCAGATTTCCACCTGTTTCGGTCTCTTCAGAATAGTGTCAGGTTAACATTTCGAGAGGACTGCCAAAACTACTTGACGCAGTTTTTTGATCAGAACAAAATTTCTATAGCAATGGGATCATCTCCCTACCTATAAGATGGCAAAAAGTTATCGAACAAAATGCTACCTACATACTTTAGTTAAATGTAAATAAACTATATTAAAAAATGTTTTGAATTTTCATATAAAATGCGAAAAGACTTTTCCCCAACCTATTATGAAATTGGTGTAGTTAAGTGTTATAAATGCTCATGCTCATGGACAATATGTAAAATGTTTAAAGTGGACACTCATAGTGCGGCTGTAGTGATATTTATTTGCGGACTGTGGTGGGTGTCTATAGGCACCGTCCGCCACTCAATCAGCTATGAAAATCAACGGGCTCTTATAGATTTGTTGCCAGAAGCTCCTTTGAAGCAATCAAAGGACCGATTGTATAGTTTAGGGTTAAGGTTAGAGTTAGGAATAAAGAAGTGAATAAATAAAGATAGACTCTAAATGACTAGTATACAGAGCCGTAAAACAATTAGAAAAGAATAATATAACCGTAAAAAAAATTAAATATATAAGTCATATAACGTCTGATTTAGCTAGCCCCAAAGTAAGTTTAAACTTGTGTTATGGGATACTAACCTAACGATACTATATTGTATAATAATACACATATAGATAAACACCCAAGACCCAGGACAATTTGAAAAAGGCCATTTTCCAACTTACCCTTGCTGGGGATCGAACCCAGAACCTCCGGATTAGCGGACTAGCGTGTTGACCATTACACCACGGAGGTCGTCAAAAAATTCTATTAATACTTTTCTCTTGAACGTTTAATAAACTAAAAAATACAATCTCAACTACCCTGGGTTGCGCGTTGCCATATGATAATAAACCGTAAGTTTATTAAACATTTATGCAGCCCATTTTGTTTAGCTTGGTGTAATTTTTTAGAACGCTAGTTGATATCGGCAATTCGTCCTGCAAAAGCCGCTATCAGTGATGGTGTCTTGTTCAGCAGACTGTGTCTTCACGTCTTCCCCTCGGAAGTTTCCCTATGGATCCCTGAGTAAAACCCGCGATTCTAAAACTTGTACTTTATTCACTTCACTTATTAACTACTTGACACTAGCACGGCACGACACGGTATGAGCGTATGCGCTTCTATTTATACCTTTTTGAGGTGTCTAAAATTCTACGTCTACCTCCGAAAATAGCGGATAACTGAGGTGCGGGGAAGATAAAACCGCTTCCCCCACTCCCAGATTTCATCCCCACCCATAGATGTCCTAATTACCTTATATACCTTATACCTAGGCTGAGCGAGAGGGCCTACAAAGTATGAACCCGTTTTACCTAGTATGAACCACAATCCTTTTACCTCAGCCATCTCGCTTGCCCATGTCAATAAAACAACAAACAGTGTGTATGTTTATTTATACATCCATACCTTAAGAACATTAACTAACTATAATACTTATCTATCTACGTACTTATTATCAAAACGTTTACAATATCTCTAACTAATGGGCTTTGCGCCTTTATTTACATGTAATGAATCAATGCCTACTCTAACCATTTCTGCTATTAACGTGTGTGTTCGTCTGAGCGCGCTTCTGTCCGTAACACTAGTAGTATAATATTGAGTATCATGGACGTGTGCGAGTGGATCGAGGGCTCCTTTTCCGAATCTTGTTTTTAAAATTAACAATAATACCTATTTCAATAGGTATTAATATTGTTTTGTGATATTTATCCACTAACAAGTAATAAGTTAACTCCAACCATTTCAAGTAACCTGATTGTACTGATCTGTAACCAATTTACTAAATATCAATTTTTATTTATGATCTCAGCTTAACGAAATTCCATATCTCCATACTGACTTTTTAATTCTTATGGCCTTATACCAAATAGCTTGCTATGACTTCAGGTAGACCTACCCTAATAGTTTCGATAATCATCAGACAGTAATGAAATCTGTGTATTCCAGAAAATAATAACGTTGTTTTCATTACTATCCAACTTTGAGGGCTCCCTAGTATCAAAGTTTTTCCTGAGGCGTTGACAATATTTTTTTCTCAGTGATACGGCGTCGTCGTTACTGGTCAATATAGTTATGTTTCTTAAAATATTTGGTTACTTACAATTTATTTATTTTCAGTGTCGGTTTTTGACAAACGGCTATTTCCAAATACGGTATATGGAGAATATAGCAATAAAAGAAAAAAATGTAAAAGAACAAAAACCTTCCAATACTGTACCTCTTAGCACTGAAAAAGCGAATCACTTTTGGATGGCAGTTAAGGATAGAACTGTTAGTTGTGGAATGAATGAGGACCGAAACCCATTAATTAGTTGGACGTTACCAAAGGCTGTGAGATACGGACATGCCGTTTTGTTCAGGGGCAAATCTTATATTGAGATAAGTAAGTTTTAATATGACTTTCCATGTAATCAAATTTTTTATCATCATTTCATTTAACATTTTTGGTCGTAAAGAGAACGTAGCAAGCAAGTAAGCTAATAATAACACTTATATTTCAATTTTGTTATCAGCGAATAAATTATAAATTCCTGCTTTTTTATAAAAAAAAAATTCATCGACAAATACATATGATTGTACCAATTTTGACAAATCTAACAGAAATCTACAAAAAATTACAAGTATGTTTTTCTACTAGCCTGCCAAAAAGCAATAATTACAACTAAAAGCTTAATTTAAACATCGCCTCTAAGTCCTTATGAGCTTACGGGATCCTTTTTTTCGCATAATTTGTTTGGTCCTAATGTTCTTTGGTATACCGGTTTTGGCGTACCTAAAATATTTTAGCATAATTGTTTTTTGGCATACGGGTAATTTTGGAATAATTACCTTTTAAGCTTATTTGTTTTGGCACAACTATGACTAATACTATTTAGGCATAATATTTTTAAGAATAACCACCACCCGGAACAACGGTAAAAATAGGTTCAAGCTAATTTTTCAAATTTTATTGCAGCAATATTGTATAAAAATGTGTCTGAGTATTTAACATTTCAGAAGCTAACTGTTTTTTGCGCATTTGTCTGTAAAATCATGGTTTTGTATAATAATGCTTTAATAAATTTATAATTAGGAATTTTTAAGTTTAAAGAAATGTTATGTCTCGATTAATTACAGTTTGATATCATTGTTTCATTAATAAACATGAATATGCTTAGAAACGTTATGCTTAAAAATCATTATGCCAAATGTTACTTTATGGTTTAAATTTTCATGCTTATGGATAAGGATCCGTGAGCTTAAAACCCCCTTAAATGATATCTTTACTCAATAAATAGAGTTAAAGCATTAAACTTTGCTATTTGTCCAGAAGAGGACTTCTTGCAGCTGAAATTTCTAGATATATCAATCAATAATAATGATATGTGATTTTTATCAACAGCGGGAGTTGAAGAAAAATTCAATTTGAGGATTGGCGATAAAATTAGCAATTACAAATATGATGACAAGTCAAGTACTGAAACTGGTAATTCTTATGTTTAAGTGGCTTAGGCCTCCGACAGAGAGTGACAGTGTCAGACTGTTGCGTTCAGATTCTTATACTGGTCACCGTGTAGTATCACGAACCGTTGCTGGTACACTGTCGCTCGTAAGTGGGCATTCGGGTAAGTAGACATTTGGGCAAGTGGGCATTCGGGTAAGTGGACATTCGGGTAAGAAGACATTCGGGTAAGTAGACATTTGGGCAAGTAGACATTTGGGCAAGTGGGCATTCGGGTAAGTGGACATTCGGGTAAGTAGACATTCGGAAAATGGAAGTTCAGGGAAATAGACCTAATGAACCGACTTGACATTTAGACGTTCAGGGAAATAGACCAAAGAATCGACTAGAAATTTCGGTAATAGGACCGAATGCGTCGAAATATAACACTAAGTTTAGTGGCGGACGGCAGCGTCAGCGACACTATAGTTACTATAGTTTCGTATGTCTATATCTATCTACTAATATATTATTTAAGAGCTATGCCTTTGTCGGTGGAGTATGAATTTTCTTCCATTCGTCTCTCTCGTCCACCAGCCGTTGTAATTCGCCGTACGACACGACCTTCTCCTTTATTTGCTTTATGTAGCTATGCCTGGGTCTTCCTGGTCCTCTTTTCCCTTCTATCTTCCCTTCAATGATGTTTTTTTTTTTATGAAATCGTCGTGTCGTATTAGATGACCTACTATCATTACTCGTCTATTCTCTATTATGTTTAGAATGCGTACTGTCCCACTCTTTTTAGGACCACCTCATTGGTAATTTTTTCAGTCCAGTTTATCCTTTCCATCCTACGCCAGCACCACATTTCAATAGCTTCTAGTTTTTATCTTGCTTTTTGAGTTAAATTCCATGTCTCGCAGCCATACAATCAGAGGTCGGAATTAGGTAGAGTTGGATCTTACCGGAATTTCTAATGGACAATCCCGTGTTGCCAACAATATTACAAGTAAATAATAATAAAAACCTTAGAGACGGATAAGACAAATAAAACAAAGTCAATTAACATACAATTTTTATTAGTATTTTTTACTCGCTTTTACATATTGGCAACGTCGCGCGTGCAGTGGTTTAAATTGTGTAAAAGTAAATAACTTTTTTATTTAATAAATCGCATGATTTTTCTGCTCTTTAAAATTAATCCCGGGATTTGAGGCATATCCACTTTATTCTTTTGCAATATGAAATCAGTGTAAGTACATAAATAACTCTACCTAATTCCGACCTCTGCATATAATGCAATGGTCCATATGTATATTTTGAGGAGTCGCTTTCGTGACGATTTTGAAATGTTTGCTGTCAGGAGATGTATTTTCTGTTTAAACGCTTGTTTTGCTTTTTTGGCAACAATATCTTGTGTGGATCGACCATCAGGTGTTATTAAACTTCCTAAATATTTATAGGAGTGTACTTGTTCTAGATTGGTTGTTGATTTGAACGGATGGGTTTCGTATGAAATGACTTTAAAATCACGCGCCTGGCATAGCGGCCTACCGCTCAACTTCAAAGTGTATCTTAAGAGCCCTCAGGCGTTACCTCCGCGACAGAATAATTATTTTCGTCGTGCCAGCCAATTCCATACAGGGTCTATGAATCAATCTCAGAGATATCATCGCGGCAATACGACGAGTGACTTTTCTGCGAGCAAAACGTATACATATACGTGAGACACTCAGAAAGTTTTGCGAAAATAAAAAATAGGGTTCTAATGGTAATTTATTTTTATTAAATCTTTTCAACGTACTCTTTACAGGCCTCTATACAAAGTTTCACGTGTCTGAACCAATTTTTGAAACACTTTTTTCAGTCCGCTGCAGGCTCCTCGTTCATTGCCTGCTCAAAAGCGGACAGAGCATCTTCCGGCGACGAAATTTGAGCAGATTTTTTTATCTTCGGGAATAAAAAGAAGTCACATGATTCTAGGTCAGGGCCGTAAGGAGGGTGACCCAGGAGTTTGACCGGCGTGCTGTCCAGGAAACCCCTCGTTTTGAGCGCGGTGTGGGCGGGCGCGTTGTCGTGGTGGAGCAGTAGCCCGCGGAGCCCTGTGTTTGGTCGCTTATTGCTCACAACAGAGAAAACTTCTGGCGAGAATTTGGTAGTATACCATTCGGCGTAGATGCTTCATTAATTCCGTAAAGGAATTGACACCAAGTAGCCAGTCAAATTGAAAAAGCTCGCTATCAAAATCTTCCCCCCGCTTCTAGATCGCTTCCCTTTGGTAGGCGTTGATTCGTTTTGAAACACCCAAACCGTCGTTTTGTTAAATCCAGGACTCATCACCTGTAATGATGTTGTAAACACTCCGAGACGAGCCTGCTTCAAATTTGTTTATCATATCGCGGCACCATTCCACCCGGGCTTGCTTCTGAGCATCTGTAAGGTTGTGCGGCACCCATCGTGAAACTATCCTTCTCACGCGAAGATGCACGTGTAGAATCTCATGAACGCTTCCTGATCCAATCTGCAGGATGTGCTGAATCTCCTGATACGTAACTCGCCTATTGTTGTGGGTCAATTTTTTCACTGCTAGCACGTTTTCTTCCGTTACCACCGACAAAGGGCGATCACTTCTTTCCTCATTCCCCAAAGTTAGTCGACCGCTCTTGATTTTGTTATACCAACGATACACGGTTGCTTTGGAAGAGCCTTCACCCATAAATGCCATTTGAAGCCTATCGTACGATTCATCCGATTTCGGCGACACTTGAAATCGTAAAAATCATAGCGTGAACATATTCTTGGCTGAGATCCAATATTCAATGAAACATGATAATTTGAATTTGTCCGCAAAAACTTGGGAGGGAAATTTTAAAATTGGTACGTACAGTCAAGTACCAAGATACCTGACCTGGCCCTCTATTTATATCTTGAATTTTCTCTTAAACTAAAAATGATATTGACTTAAAAATTTACATTCAGACAGATTTTAATTAAGTCTTTTTAAATAAAAATTTTCATGTATATATTATTTTTAGTTTAAGAGAATAATCGAAGATATGAGTAGAGGGTCTGGTCAGGTATCTTGGTACTTGACTGTACCTATTTTCACTTATATATAGGTATATTTTCAAAATAGATTGTAACTGGCCAGTCTCACATACATAAAAACTTTTTTTCGCAATACTTTCTGAATTGCCTGGTATAGCAAAACTAGTGTTTCGGGCACGGAGGTAGCGGCGATACAGCTGTTGAAATAGACTAAGCATACTCCAGGTCCAGTTGACAAAATAAAGATGCAGTTAATAGGAAAAAAATTAAAATAACGCAGACTGCCGAATTAGATCCATAATCTACTTCCAGTATCCAGTTCTGCGGGATGCTTTAAGTCCACATACACATTTTAGATCCCTTCAAAATCCTGGTGAGAAGTTAGTTATAAATAACGTTATTTTCTATGATCCAAACGCCATCTTGAAATCCAAAAAAAATTTTTAATTTTGATTCTGTGACCCAAAAACTCACTAGATTTCAATTATCAGCCAAATCGAAAGCAGAAAGTTGTCTTTCGGCAGCCATCTTGGATTGCTCAAAAGACCCTGTATACGATGTTATAACACTTTTAACCCCTGTCAGTCGAGAACAGGTCAAACAATTATGGCAATGAGTGAGTCAGTGGTAAGTCTAGCATTATAATAATGTAATAGGCTGGCATCTCGCCATGACGCGACGCCAATCGCAGCGATTGCAAATTGCTGGATATAATCGCCGCTGCGTTTATTGAAAGTATACTTTTTCAGTGCGCACCCATACTGCATTAGTTCAGTATACTTTCAAGAGCGAAATCAAAATACATGTTTCGAAAGTATACTCGATTATGCGCAATAGTCGAGTATACTTTACACCTCATCGTATAATAAAGAAGTTATAAATATACTCGGTCTTTGAAATAGTCCAAGTGACGGAAGCGACCAATTTGGCTACCTCAAATTAGTCACGGAAGGTAGGTTAGGTTATGGTTGTGCAGTGACTATCACAGAAGTGAGTGTCGACAAAGTGACGGAAGCGGCCAATTTGGCTACCTCAAATTAGTCACGGAAGGTAGGTTAGGTTATGCTTGTGCAGTGATCAACATCACTGCAGCGAGCGAGCGAAGACAGCAAGCGTCGACCAAGTAACAGACAGAAGCGAAAAAGTTTGGTACCTCGAATTAGTCACTGAAGGTTATGGTCGCGCATTGACCATCACAGGAACGAGCGTGTGAACGCAATATGTTTTCCAATTGTTATTTTTGTATGAATTGCTTGAAACGATACTTGATTTTTGCGTACTAGCAAAGGTATACTTTCCATAAATGTTCTCATATGTGCAATAAGTATTGGAAAATAACGCAACTCTGCGTGCTAGCATAGTAAGTATACTATCAATATATGCATCGCCGCCTCGTGGGGTTTTTCGGCGTTAGGAGAACGTGCTCTTCGCGTTTCACTCGCCCTGTGGAGGCAACGCCTGAGTGGACGACCGTAAAAGTTTAGATGTTAATATTTGCATACGTAAGTTAATATTTGCATACGTAAGTTACAGAGGCGAGAAATTACTGTATGACAACAAATTAATTTCATTTTAATGCAATACTGTTTCAGATGTGGTCGTCATCAATAATTATTACAGTTACTACCAGACTGTAGAGGAGCCGATTTCTTTTAGAGTGTTGGCTGAACAACAGCCATATATACAGTTCTTCATTCTCCTGTCAACAATAAAGTCTTGGTCGGAACCGCGAATTTTGGTAAATATCACAATATACAAGTTTGTATTTCTCGTTGGAATAACTGTGTCGAATTAGTTGCAAAATTTATCCCTAGATGGCGTTGTATCAAGTTGAAACAAGATATGGTTATTTTATATGTACCATTGATCTTTGATCCCGATAATATGGCTGACGACTTGGCCCGATTCGATACCTCTGCTGCTCCGAGTAGCCAGAGGAACCTCACGATCCGATCTCCCGCACTCGTCGTAATCGAATAAGTAGGTGTAGGAATATTAGCTCGTTTATTAGGTACCACGTCCTACGTCCTAAGTAGGCCCTTCTGGTACCGTAGCTTTGGCCCTTCCGGCAGAACATGGGAGCCCTTTGCACTGCTGCTAGCTTTTAACATAGAAAACTGGGTAGACTTTTAATATAGAAAAAAGTTGCATAACAATCGATAGTTTGACTATCGATACCTTGAAAAACAGTCACAATATCCATAGGACTATCGATAGTATCGATTGTTAATAGTTTGCAATACTATTGATGAAAGGCAAAACTATCGATAGTATCGATACTATTGAATTTAGATAGTTAGTTTTTAATTGATAGTATCGATACTATCGATACTATTGATACTGTAACTACTTTTTGTACTAAACTAAAACTAAACTAATATCGATAGTATTAAAATATCGATATTCCTCACAACACTATCGATAGTTTTTAATACAGATACTTCTATCTTATACCGGTGTTTTCGTAAGTGGACCCTAAGGTAGTGAATAAGTAGCCTCCATGTTTAGTGTGGCAGACGTTCTATCGAACCACTTCTTCCATTGAGTTAGCGTTATGGCGGCTATGGATTTAGACCGATGAATAATAATAACGGATGCTCGGACCGATGAATAATAATACGTGATATCAGAAATAAGGAAATTCGTTCACATATTCAGTCACGTACCGATCCGTGCGTCAACTCGTGAACGGGTGTTGCCGGGAGGGACTGGTCAGCTCGGCTTCGCTTTTTTTTTGAATCCGCTCCCGCGCCGCTGCTTGCTGACCGCCTTGCACCCACTGCCATAACTTCGTCCCGCGCCACTGCTTGCTGACCGCCTTGCTCCCACTGCCATTACTTCGTCCCGCGCCGCTGCTTGCTGACCGCCTTGCTCCCACTGCCATAACTTCGTCCCGCGCCGCTGCTTGCTGACCGCCTTGCTCCCACTGCCATAATTTCGTCCCGCGCCACTGCTTGCTTACCGCCTTGCTCCCACTGCCATAACTTCGTCCCGCGCCGCTGCTTGCTGAGCGCCTTTCTCCCACTGCGATAACTTCGTCCCGCGCCGCTGCTTGCTGACCGCCTTGCTCCCACTGCCATAACTTCGTCCCGCGCCACTGCTTGCTGACCGCCTTGCTCCCACTGCCATAATTTCGTCCCGCGCCACTGCTTGCTGACCGCCTTGCTCCCACTGCCATAACTTCGTCCCGCGCCGCTGCTTGCTGACCGCCTTGCTCCCACTGCCATAACTTCGTCCCGCGCCGCTGCTTGCTGACCGCCTTGCTCCCACTGCCATAATTTCGTCCCGCGCCATTGCTTGCTGACCGCCTTGCTCCCACTGCCATAACTTCGTCCCGCGCCGCTGCTTGCTGACCGCCTTGCTCCCACTGCCATAACTTCGTCCCGCGCCACTGCTTGCTGACCGCCTTGCTCCCACTGCCATAACTTCGTCCCGCGCCGCTGCTTGCTGACCGCCTTGCTCCCACTGCCATAACTTCGTCCCGCGCCGCTGCTTGCTGACCGCCTTGCTCCCACTGCCATAACTTCGTCCCGCGCCGCTGCTTGCTGACCGCCTTGCTCCCACTGCCATAATTTCGTCCCGCGCCACTGCTTGCTGACCGCCTTGCTCCCACTGCCATAACTTCGTCCCGCGCCGCTGCTTGCTGACCGCCTTGCTCCCACTGCCATAACTTCGTCCCGCGCCACTGCTTGCTGACCGCCTTGCTCCCACTGCCATAATTTCGTCCCGCGCCACTGCTTGCTGACCGCCTTGCTCCCACTGCCATAACTTCGTCCCGCGCCGCTGCTTGCTGACCGCCTTGCTCCCACTGCCATAACTTCGTCCCGCGCCGCTGCTTGCTGACCGCCTTGCTCCCACTGCCATAATTTCGTCCCGCGCCATTGCTTGCTGACCGCCTTGCTCCCACTGCCATTACTTCGTCCCGCGCCACTGCTTGCTGACCGCCTTGCTCCCACTGCCATTACTTCGTCCCGCGCCGCTGCTTGCTGACCGCCTTGCTCCCACTGCCATAACTTCGTCCCGCGCCGCTGCTTGCTGACCGCTTTGCTCCCACTGCCATAACTTCGTCCCGCGCCGCTGCTTGCTGACCGCTTTGCTCCCACTGCCATAACTTCGTCCCGCGCCGCTGCTTGCTGACCGCCTTGCTCCCACTGCCATAACTTCGTCCCGCGCCGCTGCTTGCTGACCGCCTTGCTCCCACTGCCATAACTTCGTCCCGCGCCACTGCTCGCTGACCGCCTTGCTTTCACTGCCATTACTTCGCCGAGCCCGTTTACCGGTATTTCAGGTAAACTTACAAATATGTTTCAGATACACATTGGAGCTGAAGAGGGAACAAAGTGCACTATAAGCAAAAATGGAATAATTAAGGTCCGGAGGATGTGCGAGATGAAATGGCGTCCGAATACGAACTTACCCTTCTGGATATGGTTTGAATATGGCGAAATCGTGGTAAAGAGTGGCTATGGGCACCCTGATTTCCTAGACCCGTCTATAGCCTGGACAGACCCGGATCCTTTCGATGTCAAGTATTACGGGCTGCGCACAAGAGACGGTGAAGTTCCTTTCATTCTCTCCGTCAGAGATTATAAGATAGACGAGTCTTACGACGAAGATGAATACGATTAGCAATCAGATGCTGCTGATTAATCTGTTGAAGCACAAGCTTTGGGATTTGAGTTCTTTGCATTATTTTATATTTACCCACCGTTTTTGTAAATTGTGCTCTTCTTTTGTTCCATACTACTCAGGAGTTCAGAAAAACATGCTATTCTGGCCAAGTTTTTAGATTAAATATTCTTAACCAGATATTTTGGAGTATTTAAAAAAAAATACATCTTTAATTATTTAATTTCTCCCGATTACTTCGGAAATTTCTTTTTTTTTTAATTGTTAGATATGGTATACTAAACTTGTCGTGTGGTCCCATATAATTTTTTATCAAATCTGTTGAACAGTTTCTTTTTTAAACCAAAATGACTGGAAAAAATATATCGTTTAAGTTTGTATGTGTAGCTTTCACTGGTTATGAATATGGTTTTCAGTTTTGGAATATGATTTAATGAATGAAAACTGTTTTTGTCATTTGTACTGTTTTCCTCTAAACACTAAAACAAGCTAGTTAGTTAGCACAAAGTTAAGAAGTATATATTAGGTAAAGGTAATTGAGCAAACTATTGTTTATACATCTCATTTGTACCGTACTTATTGTATTAGGTAATGGAACAAACTTTTATTTATACATTTCATTTGTACCGTAGGTAGGTACTATTGAATATGTTGTGGTTGAAATTGATTTGTATAATAAAACTCTTTAGCATTATAGCTCGGTTTTGTAAAAGAGCTAAATATCGTTGAATTTGCAATGTGGTACGTTTAACAAAACAACTAACCCAGTTTAGAAAGAATGCAAAATAGGTTATTTGTAGGCATGATACGGATTTCATATAGCGTAAACATGATTGATTCAAATGTTTCATTCTGTAATTAGACCTTTACAGGCACTCTTACGCGTCAATAATGATGAAATATAATTGTACTGGTAAATTATTATCAAACAAATATATGACGCGGCAAAAGTTGTTCTTTATTTTGTTTGATCACGCTATGCTTTTAAATAACTCCTCGATTTAACTACTTACTATGTAATCCAGTCTTCGTAGAACACTAATAAGGATTTATAATCAGCTCTATGCTATGGGATTAAACGTAACATCTTAATGGCTAAGCGGTTTCTCACGGCCTTCATTTGATACACGTGAATTGTACATCCAAAAGTTTTCTTGTTGATTTTCTCCTGAACTACTAAGGATTCCTTGGAATTAATACAAGAATCGAGAGGTACATTGAGTCAAGTTACGATCTGAATATTTATATTTTTATGTATTTCTAGCGTAATACAACCGAGCCGAACAGCCTTAACGGCAAAAGAATTTGAAAAGAAACCAGTACGATGGGAAGGAATGTCAAGTTGCATTATGTTAGAGGAGCGTAGATTTCTATCGTGCAACCGTTTGTTGAACCTATTTTTTTGTTAAAATATCTTTTGTCTCTTTCCCTATTTTCAATATTTGACATAGTAATAACGAGACTTGTTACTTTAATGAATTTGGGGGTATGTGTCTTTATGAAATGCACGCTACTTAGAGTTGAGCTAAGGAGCTGAAATTTAGATATCATGTGACTATGAGCAGACGGGTTATAATTTAAACAAACAGCTGAGAACGATACATGGATATGAGGTCATACTTGTGAAGGCAAAATATGACTGATATAGATGTTTAATAGGCGTTCAAGCTTATTGAGCTGTTCCTCTGTTATTTCCAAGTAACACACATCAGCATAATCGATAATATAAAATATAAGAGTGAAAGATATTTAAATGTGAATGTTCACGCGTTTTATTTCAGTCCACAAGTATTCCGATAGATGGCGTTGTGCAATCTAGTAAGAATGTGAAACGCGCTCTTGAGTTTTTTTTATCAGCATAGATATAGGTCTCCAAGAAATTCGTACTAGACTTAGTTTGTTTTTGGACAATATTTTATACGAACAACAAATAACACTAGCAAGAAAGAAACCGTTTTTCGTAAATATAAAGTAAATTGATTATTAAATGAGGTAGCAATTATCATTTTAAATATAAGGGTGGAAGCGTGGTGGGGACATCTCGCTATCTCTTTCGTAAGCGTGACATCTAATGATAGTGACGTCACGCGGGTGTATGTGCATTTTATTTCTTTTATTTGATAGTTTCCCCTTCCACCGGATTTGAAAGGCTTATAAGTTGCATATTTTTATCAGATTGAAATTCTTATTTATGTTTACGGTTTCGTATCATGTTACTTTTTGATATGAATAAGAAAAAACTATTTTGAGTCTAATACCGAATTCTTTCGGGACAAATAAAGTAGATCACAGTAATAGTGAGTCTTGTTTTGGACCCACGGCCCACCTCCCCACGTATACAGTGAATAATTAAATATTTAACGAAAAGAAAACAACTGACTTACTTCATTTTCTTTCAGGAGTTACCTTCCACGTCTCCAAAGTTCTTCATCGTGTCTTCACTAAATTAATATGGGACCAACTTGGTACTAGAGGCTTTCCATTAAAAAAGAATCTTTAAAAATTGGTTCACAAGTGGCGAAGACATCGCGTAACATGATTTATAAATAAAAATAAAAACATACGGGTTGAACTGATAGAAAGGAGGAAGTCTTTTGAAGTCGGTTAAATGCGCCTAGTGGTTCATTCTGTGATAAGTGTTATAACGGACTTCTGAGCAGTATAATTTTGGTGTTAATAAGAAGAATTTTGACCGCCTCCAAAAAAATTGGTGGTTCATTCTGTTGTAAAGTTATAACGGACTTCTGACAGCATAATTTTGGTGTTAATAAGAAGAATTTTAACCGACTTACAAAAAGGAGGAGTTTATCAATTCGACCCGTATGTTTTTTTATGTTTTTTTTTTGTTTTATGTTACTCGATATCTTGTACACTCTTGAACCGATTTTGATTATTTATTTTTCTATTTAAAAGTCGTTTACATAATTTTAGTACGATGAAGAACGAAAGATTATAAAAAAGAACTTTAAAGATACGGAAGACACTTGTAAAAGAAAAAGAAGTCGGCTGTTTTTTTTTGTTTAAAATGTAATTATTGCGTTCAGTTCAGTATTTAATTTTAACTAAAAAGCTAAACGTTATTTGCTGTGTTACAAAACCGAGCTGTATTGCTAAACAACTAGGTTTTGACTAACAGCGAATTATGTAGTATGCACACGGTTTAAGACATATTCTCAAACTATTGTTTTAATTGTTTGTTGTCGACCTCCGTGGCGTAGTGGTCACCATACTAGTCCGCCACCCAGAGGTTCCAGGTTCGATCCCCGGTCAGGACAAGTTGGAAAATGGCCTTTTTCAAATTGTCCTGGGTCTTGGGTGTTTATCTATATATGTATTTGTTATAAAATATAGTATCGTTGAGTTAGTATCCCATAACACAAGTCTCGAACTTATTTTGGGGCTAGCTCAATCAGTGTAATTTGTCCGTATGTATTTATTTATGTATTTATAATATAGCAAACTATTGTTTTAATATAGCAAACTATTGTTTTAATATGGCAATCTTTTGTTTTTTATACAGCAAACTACTGTTTTAATACAGCAAACTATTGTTTTAATATAGCAAACTATTGTTTTAATATGGCAATCTTTTGTTTTTTATACAGCAAACTACTGTTTTAATACAGCAAACTATTGTTTTAATATGGCAAACTATTGTTTTAAATAGCAAACTATTGTTTTTATATAGCAAACTATTACTTTAATAATGCAAACTATTACTTTAATAATGCAAACTATTGCTTTTATAATTTGAACCGTCCTTCTTTCAAATGAGATGTTACAAGCTTTTATACATAAGTTTTTAAGTTAGGAGAATATTTTAGTACATTGAAACAGCTGTTGTTTTCATCTTATTTAGTAACGTAGCATACATACATACATATTTCCCGGCTGTTTCCCATGGGGGTAGGCAGAGACTATAGATTTCCACTTTATTTAGTAACGTAACTAAGATGTTACGAGCTTTTATGCATAAGTTTTAGGTTAGGAGTATATTTTAGTTAAATTAAGTAAACAATGTATTTATCATTTCATAAATAAAATAAATAGATATATATGTATAGGGACAAATCACACTGAATACTAACTCAACGATACTATATTTTATAACAAATACATATATAGATAAACATCCAAGACCCAGGGCAATCATATAAAGATCATTTTCCATTTTAAACTGACCGGGGATCGAACCCGGGACTTCTTGACTAGCGGACAGGCTGTTAAACATTACGCCAAGGAAGTAAAAAATAAATAAAAAATAGGTATGTCAATATTTTTAACGGCAAGCTTTATTATACACGGTGATTTTTCGTTGGTTTTGGAGCTGAAGGCCACTTCTTCATAAAGATTGTTGGTAAGACCTAATTAGCTAGTCAAAATAAAAATTCAGAAACAAAATATGTTGACTAAAACTCGAAATTAAAATCGTGAGATCAATTAGTAGTACCTAGGTACGAGTTTCATCGGGGTCTCGCGTCAGGAATGAACGGGAGTAACTACATAAACTCGATCGAAAATCATTTTCACAACTTTTTTATCTTACGTCATACACAGTATATGGATAGAGAAATTTATTTACTACATGAAAATCTTTTTTCCAATACTAATAAAAAGTCAGCGTGTATAGTATGTATTCAGGAATATATTTTTTTAATAATAATAAGCTGTCCGGTTGGCAGGTTACTTGTTATTCATCGAATCACAAATAATTGAGTAATCGCAATAGCGCTCTGTTCGTATCCAATTCGTTCACACTTCTGTATACAATATGTAACAAAAACCCTGTCCGATCCTTGTAGGAGCAACTCAGATCGTCAATTTGCACAACTTTTCCTGTGGGACCATTGCTTGAAACTCGACATTTTTAAACAAAAGTGTTCGGCCGGCTTGGCAATTTGTATGAAAATGTAGTTTTTTTCTTCGAGTTTCAAGCATTGGTCCCATAGGAAAAGTGGTTCATATTGACGGTCTGAGTTGCTCCTACAAGGATCGGACAGGGTTTTCGTTACATATTGTATAAGGTTTTACTATGGATAAAGTGGTTTAATATTTTTGGATGCTAAGGTGGCTTTGAAGGTACTTTAGGATCTTAGACTATGTTATATTTACCTATCTCTTATTTTCACCGCGTACATATGTTCACATTAAAAGTTAATGGAATCTTATAGGCTCTGGAATGAAAAAGCATTAATTTTATGACTGGTAACCCCAACAGAAGTTTGAGCGTGCGCCTGCGCACCTGAATCGGCGCCATGTTGCCGTTTGCTCCGATGACGTCACGGTTACCTGTTCTCACACAGATGGCGTAAGGCTGCCTACAGTCTAGCGATTTTGTCTTGGCTTTCTCCATCAAAGTGATGAAATAAGTGATGTGTCATCTCTTATGTCATCACTTAGAGTAACTTAAACTTAATCCGTCTTATTATAAAACCCGGACTAACTTTGTAACTAGGTTTAAACCATTATCCGCCCAAAATGAAGTTGACATTGACATAAGTGAGTGTGTGATATTTACTAGATGTCAACTTGATTTGGTCGGATAATGGCTTAAACCTAGTAACAAAGTTAGTCTGTGTTTTATAATAAGACTGAGTATGTCTCATGCACAGACTACATAGCCTATGAGTAGTCTGTGGTCTCATGTGACTCTTTAACCCTTTGCACGATGACACACACACCGTTTCGTTGCCATTAAGTTTCACCTGCCTCGTCTGTTATCTGTGTCAGTAATCAAATCTTGTAAGTTAAATATGACCCACTCCCCGGTTTCCGACTGAGCTGAAGTTTTGCATACATACGTATATCACGTGACAATACAATATTATGAAGATAAGGAACTATCTGATGATGGAGCCGGAAAGTGGCCATAGGAACTCTGTAATGAAAGGATTCAAACCCATCGAGTTAGGCTCGTTTGATTTGTCTTAAAGAGCACTTTAATTTTTTTTTTATAATTACCTGCTTGTTTTTTTTTTTGTGTATTTGTTGATTTCATTCTACGTTGAGTGGCACTGACGAAGAGCGAACGAGGCGGAGTAATTAATAATGTAATATTTTAAAAATCTGATATTTTGAGAACCTGATATTTTGCGAATAAAGGGTACCTTGATCGAGGATCAAAAAGACCTCGTCGAAAATAACCAATGACTGCAGATTTGAAAATAATTTTTATAGACTCTAATACGATTGGCATAATGTTGGCAAAAAAACAAGTAGGCTAAAATGGGATTGGGCTGGTCACGTTAGTCGAATGCCACCGGAAAGGTGGGCTCACGTTGCCACTGGCTGGACTCCAACAGACGGTAGAAGGAAAAGAGGCAGACCAACAAGGTGGTCGGATAAGTTGAGTTGAGACTGTTTGATAGGTATTGGGAAGGAAAAGTTAACAACAGAAGTGTCTGGAAACATAGAGGGGAGGCTTTTGCCCAGCAGAGGGACAAAGAGAGCTAATAAAAAAAAATATGATTGGGTAATCGCAGTCGGTAATGCTTGGGCCGGACCTGCGCCTATCGTCACGAAGCTTCGTGCTATTACACGATATACGCAAATGTGACCGGGCGTTATCGGGTATCGCCCCGAATATTCGGACTTCGTATTAGTTATCGCGCGGGTGGCGATCAACGGATTTATGCACGCTAACAATTCGCTCTGCGTGGTCGCACTTGCGTTGTTCATTTTGACGTTTGTTTTCAACTTGTTCGGACGCGTGCTGTGCGACGGTGCCACGGTTGTTTATGCGTAATAATGGAGTGTAACGATGTACACACATGTTAAAGAAAAGAAAGTCGGCGTCCATATTTAAAACACGTAGATGACGCCATCTTGGATTATTGCCAGATTGTTCGTGAAAAATAACGAAGCCGCTAGTGTGACCAGCGCTTTATCGCGATAACTTTTTAGTGTACAAAACGTACGAAGATGCGCCGCGAATTGCTTCAGGACGATAGGCCCAAGTGCGGCCGAAGCATAACGGTTATCCGAATATGATTCACTCAGTTGAAAAACGTGGAGCCGGAAAGTGGCCATATGAACTCTATAATTAAAGGACGCAACCCCATCAAGTTGGACTCGTTAGATTCGTCTAAAAGAGCACTTCAAACTTTTAAGTACATTAAGTTAACAGTTACTTGTTATTCATCGAATCACAAATAATTGAGTAATCGCAATAGCGCTCTGTTCGTATCCAATTCGTTCACACTTCTGTATACAATATGTAACAAAAACCCTGTCCGATCCTTGTAGGAGCAACTTAGATCGTCAATTTGCACAACTTTTCCTGTGGGACCATTGCTTGAAACTCGACATTTTCAAACAAAAGTGTTCGGCCGGCTTGGCAATTTGTATGAAAATGTCGTTTTTTTCTTCGAGTTTCAAGCATTGGTCCCATAGGAAAAGTGGTTCATATTGACGGTCTGAGTTGCTCCTACAAGGATCGGACAGGGTTTTCGTTACATATTGTATAAGGTTTTACTATGGATAAAGTGGTTTAATATTTTTGATGCTAAGGTGGCTTTGAAGTTTATTTGCCAGACTAATTAAAAAGAAAACCCTTTTTTCAAGAACGCCATCTAGTGATAAGTAGCGGACCTGCATATTCCAATTGACCCAATTTTCAACCGTTAACCCCAATAACGTTTAAATAGCTGAACCGATTTCCATCAAACATAGCTAAGAATCATCGCAAGGGAACTTACTTTCATTTAAAAAACCGCATCGAAATCGGTCCCTCTATTCAAGAGATACGTTGCCTTAGACAAACAGACATGAGCGTCATATTTATAACACCCCTTTTTTTGTTCGGGGTTAAAAATATTTATTTTTATTAGTTTTAATAGTCTTAATTAAATTTATTAGTTCATTAAGTTGTCATTATATTAATAATATAATGCATTAAAGAGAACAGGATGTCATATTGATGAATCATTTATTTTTAATAGAATTTGCTATGCTATAATCGCTTTCCAACCTAACGATAAATCTTTTATTTATCTGTGAATTGTTAATGCGTGTGGACGGCCTTAGTGACTGTCAACGTAATGCTGACGCAACAACCCGCCTGTAGTTGTCTCGCTCACTCTCTAATGTATATCTCACTCTACCTCATTGTGGCATGCGCGTGCGCCCAGTTAACCGTGTTTACATTTTTTATATCATTCTAGAAGCGAAACGTGATTAATCTGTCAGTGCTGCTGTGATTTTAATGAAAATGTTTATTTCAAGCGATATGATTACTGTGTTCACGGTTTCTGCGGTAAGTTTTTGTTTATTAAACATATTTTCCTATAGAGCCTCCACTTTTGTATGCCAGGCAGGTGTACTGTACCTTTGTTTTGTTTGGTGCATCTTTTAAGACAAAGTTATCAGTGAGGTACCTTAAGGTAACATTTTCTTTGTGTATTATCGATCCACTGCTGGGCATAAGCCTCCCTTTGTCTGCGCCATTCCTAGCCTCAGCCATCCAGTTTTTTCCAGCAATCCGTTTGATATAATCAATCCACTTAGCTGCCGGACGCCCTACTCCGTTTTCCATTCCTAGGGTACCACTCGGTGATAGCCTTACTCCACCTTCCATTGTTCCTTCTAGTCAGGTGCCCTGCCCAGTTCCATTTTAGGTTCGCAACCCTAGAGTGCACGTCGTCTATATGTATATATATATTTGTATACATTTATTTGACACTATTAGTCGCCTAATAATTAACCGACTTCCAAAAAAGGAGGAGTTATCTATTCGTCGCGATCTTTTATGTTTTTTTTTATATATGTTCACCGATTATTCGAAGACGCCTGGACCGATTAGGAAAATTCTTTTTTGTTTGAAAGGGTGTACTTTCCAGGTGGTACCATGGAAATTTTATCAAAATCAGTTGTGTAGTTTGGGGGTGAAGTCGGTTTTTGGTTTTGAAAAATAATATTCGTTGGTCGTCACTTTATCCTTCCTATGTTTCAAGTATCTAGAATTGCTTACCGTTTGTTCAATATATGTACCTACTTACAAACACAATGGAACAATGAATTATCATCCAATGTAATGCGTTGTATGTATGCGTTGGTTTGTTTATTTCTGTATTGTTGTTGAGATAAATACACAATGAAAAAGTTAATTATATGAATTGCATAACATTTTCGAGATATAGTTACAATAAACGCCTTTCACGATTTTTTAAAATATCGTGAGTAAGTATTTATTATGAAAACTAGGTCTTCAATTTCTTTTGAAAAGTTGAATTCTATTCACATAGTTATTACTATCTCACAAATTCATTTTTATACAGAATTTCATCAACTTTTGGTACTTTATATTTGGGTATAGGTACTTTGATAATGTTTTATGAGTAGAAAACAGTTATCATCCGAAACTATAACTTGAGTATACAATATGTAACAAAAACCCTGTCCGATCCTTGTAGGAGCAACTCAGACCGTCAATATAAACAACTTTTCCTATAGGACCAATGCTTGAAACTCAAAAAAAAAAACGACATTTTCATACAAAAGTTTTCGACCGGCAAATTGTAAGAAAATGTCGATTTTTTCTTCGCGTTTCAAGCATTGGTCCCATATGAAAAGTTGTTCATATTGACCGAACAGGGTTTTTGTTACATATTGTATTTGATCGGAGCGTTCTAAAATTTTGTAGGCGTGTAGATGTGGTCCATAGAATTATTAAATTTGCTCATGAACCAAATCGGTCTTGGGGTTGTCGAGATATGGTGTTTGCAAGTTCACAGTTCGGGGCCATCTACAACACAAATAAGTTGAACAAAAATGGCGGACTTCAAAGCATTTTTGTACACGTAGGCACGTAGGTTGAACTAAAATGGTGGTTCCAAGCGCAGGTACAAATAATGCGCCGACGACAGCCATTTTGGTTCAATTTGTACAATAATGCTTTGAAGTCCGCCATTTTTGTTCAACTTATTTGTGTCGCATTGTACTAGTTAATTTGAGAGCACGTTAGCCGCCATCACCGTTATCTGGCGTCAATTGATCCGGTTTATCAGTGTAAACACTGATAAGGGCGAGCTCTGTCGCTGTAGTCAGGCCTGTGTCACCACTAGTCACAGAATAGAAAAAAGAATAAAGTATTACACACAGAAAGAAATCTCCTAAGGTCCCGCACAATATGCGTCCCCGTTCCCCGTCCTCGCACCTCTCTCCCGTTCTCGCATTGTCAAGGCGGCTGCAGTCGCCTGGCCTGTCTAACATCCTTCAAAATGCGCGAACGGGGGAGAGGTGCGGGGACGGGGAACGGGGACGCATATTGCGCGGCACCTTAGGAGTTAGTTGAAATCTTTATTGCACCAAAACTATCAGGAGATTTTAGGAAATTCCGTGCTGAATGTAATACTTATATTTAAATTCAAATATTTATTCAGTAATTAGACCTTTACAGGCACTTTTACATGTCAATAAGTATAATTTACGTTACTTGTAAAGTAAATTAACTATTAATTTATATTTAAAGAACAGCTACCGATGCCAGAGCTTTTTAACGATCACTGCTAAGAAAAAAAGCCGAAAAACTAATTTTCACAATACTGGTCGCCTACTCGCCAGAAGGGCTTTGTCATATTATTATTATTGTCTTTTAAATAATAAATACTTATCGTGTGGGATATCGTCTTGGTAAGTCTTCAATTTTTGTGTAAAACTGGGGATATTTGCGTTCAAATTTACATGCGTCTAAAATGTAAATACAGGGCAAAGTTAATATTTCAAGGTCTTTAAAATGTGGTTGGCAAGTTATATATATTCGTAAGTATCCGTATGCATTTCTTCTGTAGCATTAATAGTCTTTCCGCATCGGTGCTATTTCCCCAGAGTAATACTCCGTACGTAAGCCATGAGTACGCATACGCATAATAAGCGGTTATCGCAGTTTTAATGTCCGTGGTTTTTTTAAGCTCCCTGAGCGCGTAAGTGAATGTTTGTAATTTAGTTGCAATTGACATTGGCTTGCAATGGATTTCTAGGTATCTAAACGAAGAGGTGCTGGCTGAGTTCTGACGCGAGCTAAATTAAACCATATCGCTAACCACATTGAGTAAATATTTCTTTGAATTTCTTTGCTGAGTGAGACTTCTGTACGTGAGCACTTATTCCATCGCCGAAGCCCCAGCCCCTCGCGGTCACGAACAATGCAATGTTTTCTAAACTGCTATTGTCGCGTTTTTGTAACAGATTCTCAGGAGCACTGTGACAGATACCATACTCATGTTTCATGTAGATAGGCACCTGCTTTTTATTATACAATATGTAACAAAAACCTTGTCCGATCCTTGTAGGAGCAGATCAGACCGGCAATATGAACAACTTGTCCTACGGGACCAATGCTTGAAACTCGAAAAAAATTGACATTTAACAACTTCGACATTTCGGCGGGCCCTGCAATTTGTATGAAAATGTCGATTTTTCTTCGCGTTTCAAGCATTGGTCCTACAGGAAAAGTTGTTCATATTGACGGTCTGAGTTGCTCCTACAAGGATGGGACAGGGTTTTTGTTACGTATTGTATAATATTGTTGAGTTAGTATCCCATAGCACAAGCTTACAAACTTACTATGGAGCTAGCTTAGTATGTGATGTGCTCTTATGTATTTATTAGAATACCTATGGTTCGATGGCATGGCGGCACTGAGGGAGTGCGCTTTACTAGCGCTTTCGAAAGTAAAGCGACAACTGGCGTGGTCCGCACCTGGATGGGTGACCAGTGGCATAAAATTTCTCGAGCTACTCCGTGCTTCAGAAGGCACATATGCGACGTGAAAGGGACATACTCGTTAAAAATCAAACCACAGGCTATTTATTCTACTAGGTCACTATAGCAGGCCTGTGTCACTCCCCATTTAGGTATCGAAAATATACCTACATTATTAGTATGCGCGCGGCGACCACTCCGAAGGAGAAAATTCAATTACATGAATCGTTTGTCCAGAGTAATAAGCATGAAATTGGCTTGCAATGGATGTCTAGGTATCTAAACGAAGAGTGGAGGAGTTCTGACGCGAGCTAAATTAAAGCATAGCGCTAACCTTACGTAGATATACAGGGTGGCCAAAAAGTCGTGGATCAAACGAAACAGGGAGATAAAGGAGGTAATTTCCAACAAAAAATCTTTCCCCAGCATGGCCATAACTTGATTGCACGAAAAGATATGAATTATTTTAGTTTTTTCAATGAAACTACCGAGTTTTTTTACAATTTAATCAGTAAAAAATTAAATTGATTAAAAACAATAAAACAAAAGGTGTTGTATTATGAGTCGATAATGTATCAATACTACAAAAATTGTATTGCAGCTCTTGGTATCAAACTTAACGAGCAATGATTTTTTTTCCGTAAATTTTAAAGCGTTACAAAAAATTACTTCTCACTTTAAGAGCACTTATTTGCAATGAAGTTATGGCCATGCTGGGGAAAGATTTTTTGTTGGAAATTACCTCCTTTATCTCCCTGTTTCGTTTGATCCACGACTTTTTGGCCACCCTGTATTCTTTGAATGTTTTTCTGAGTAAGACTTCTGCACGTGAGTACTAGTACTTATTCTGTGACTATAGTACAATAAAATTAAAATATCAGTCAAAAAACAAAAAAATATGTATGTAAATGTATAAAAATGTATTAATGTGTATAGAATAAATAAAGCTTTATTATTATTATTATTATATTATAGGTAAACTTGTTAGGTGGTCCCGGTATAGAAATTTTATCTTAGTAAATAGTAAATTTTTTTATCTTAGTAAAAAGTAATAGTAAATCTTAGTAAATGATCTGACGTCAACAACTACCTATATTTAAATCGAAAGGAAAAAAAACAATTATCAACTTCAAATATCCAAAGACAATTATATAATTTTTGACTTGTTTTTTTATCAAAATTGGTCGTGTAGTTCGGTGGTGAAGTGGGTTTTAAGTTTTGAAAATAATTTGTTGTAATTTTTATTTCAGGTACTATCCTTCGTGGTATCCGCGACTCTACTGCTGATCATCGCTGCAAAGAAAGGGTACATGAGGGTGGGGAAGAGCAGGCCTGGGAAGGTGTTCCTTCTGCCCCAACCCCCCCCGATGCCGGTGCCTTCCGCCCCGCCAGCCGTGGAAATGACACCTTTGACGAACTATTCAGCATAAACTACTAAATCCACTCTTCAGCACATTCCTCGTTGCATCCTTAGCTATGCTGCTTCGAACGCCGAAGTGCGCGCGTTTGGATTTTTATTCTTTATGATCATGAGACTTTTACTTATTATCAATTACTTTTTACCAACATTGCGCACAGTAACTAATATAGTGATCGGATAATCGGGCGCTTATTTACCTAAACTTCACGCGGCACATAACACAGCGTTGATACAACCACCAACTTGATAAAAATAATTATGTTTCGCAGCATCATTCAATGATTTACATTAACTAGATGGAGCTGTGTGATCCACTACTAGCCCGTTCTCGACTTGTTTAAAGCTACATTTAGTTAATGTAAATCGCTAGAATGATGCAGCGAAACATAATTATTTTTATCAAGTTGGTGGTTGTATCAACGCTGTGTTATGTGCCGCGTGAAGCTTCGGCAAATAAGCGCCCGATTATCCCATCACTGCTTATAATTATTTCGTGTTTCAATGTATCATAGAAATAATTAATTGATTAATGGGACCATACAACCTCTTTAAACCCTTGGGATGTTATCGTCCCATTTGAATGCGAAGGACGAATTACCGAATCGGTTATCAGACCATTATTTAAAATAATATTTGCAATCTCATGCCATAACGTGGATATAGATATAAGTACATATTTCGTAAAATGGAATTTTTATTTATACTAAAAACTTAGTTATAATTAACTAAATGAGCGTGTGACTTCTTACACGCACGGTCAAGTGCGTGTAGGTCACACGGAGAATTATTTTTCAAAAAAGGGGTGTCACGGTTGTATTAACCTTGACTTCAGAAAAAAGAAGGAGTTTATCAATTCGTCAGGGTCTTTTTTATCTATGTTCTCTGATTACTCGTAGACGCGTTGAAGGATTTGGAAAATAGAGAAGATGCATAATGGGTGGACTTGGATAAATGTGTCAGATTTTGTAAGCATTTACGTAAAAGGCCTTTAAGCACTTGGGTTTTTAGTTGATTAAAAAGTCAATTTTAGAACTAATATAAAGTTCAAAATATAATATAACCATAGGATTTTCTTAAAAATTATAGCTACTTTTGTTATGAGGCCAATTCTGTAAACACAATATTTAACATAGCACCCGAACAAATGTTCTTACTTAGCCTACAAATGCGACATAAGTGACGTCCTGTCTGGTCTTTCTAAAGCGGTCCGAGACGCCGTCCAAAGGCTAACGTGACTTTGTAACTTTAGAGATTTTGGGTAAGCAAGGCAGTTTTTTCTTGGACGAGCCTATTTTTAGGAACTGTTTCCATACCAAACCGAAAAAAAAATTATGCATCTTCCCTATTCTTTTTTTGTTTGAAAGGGTATACTTTCCAAGTGGTCCCATAGACAATTTATCAAAATCGGTGGTGTAGTTTAGTGACGAAGTCAGTTTTTAATTTTAAAAACTTATTTAAATAGGTTTGATTCCACAGCGAGAGCGTTTACACATTTTTCACTGTTGCGGCGCGCGCGCATGTATTTTATACAACGTAGAAGGGATACACCCGTGATAAATGAAGCCACAGGCTATACTAGATCATTATAGAATAATGATAATTAAATAATAGCAAAAAAATTCGACATTCCCATACAAATTGCCCGGGTGGCTGCACACTTTTGTATGCAAATGCCAATTTATTTTTGAATTATTTGACTGTAATTTTAATTTCATTAAAGCATAGTGATCTAGTATAACCCGTGGTTTGATTTATTACACACCTTCCACGTTGTATGCATTTCTTATGGGTCGTTATTAAAATCCATAAAAAAAAAATACGTTAATATTGGAATTTTCTAGTCACTTAATCATATAATCATTAAAATCCATAATTTCAATCCAAATACATATTTAAAAATACCATCTTTCAAATGAAAAATGTCAGTGTGTATCGACGATGTGACGATGATTTATAACGATTAAAATTAATATAATTATTAATACCAAAAAAAGTTAAAACCAATACCATAATTATTATCATGCTAAAATTAGTGAAAAAACTCCATGACCTGAGTGGTCTACATGACCACTCATATTAGAATCATTGATAGCACAATTAAAATTACAAAATTCACCTAGTAATAATACCATACGTAAGTACAATTTAAACATTTTTGATTTTTAAAGTTATAGATTTATTCATTAGATTTAGATTTTTTAATTATGGATTTTAATCGTTATGCTAAATAATGGTAATTTTATATATTTTTAAATTATAAATTCTTAATGTTATACAAATTAAAGATACGTCAAGTCTTTTATGGATTTTTAAATTAGGATAAATTAAGGTTATGCAATTTAAGGGATGCCGATTTTTACGACCACACACGATGCCGTCAAGGTCGCACAGCTTATGTGTAAACGCTCCAAGGCAGATATATGTGCCATGAATATTTTAGATTATTAATTTGTGTACTTTAAGTTATAAATTTTGTATAAATAAAGTTAACTACGTGATTTAATATGAATGTTGTTTGAGTCTACCTATCTTTTCTCCCAAACAAGTTTGGAAGGTTAAAAATAATCCGATATTTATAACAATAATCACATTACTGAAGAAAAATCTGCAGCGAAGGCGTCATTTCCGTTTTGGAATGGAACTGACGTCATTGCAGAGCGCTAACACAATGACGCAGCTAATAAGTGGGTTTCAGACTTAGCCAGAGGCCGTGGAATGAAATCCCTGGAAGAAAACGGCGGGAATGGACTGAAGGTGGCTTTTTACTTACCTTGGTGGCGCAGCGACCCGAAGTGGATCTTGGCCTCCGACACTAGATGGCGCCATTTCTCGCGGTCTTGTGAGCGTTGTTGCCAATAGTCAACTCCGAGACTTCGCAGGTCTTTCTGTACCTCGTCGGCCCATCTGTACCTGGGGCGACCAACCTTTCGGCGGTCATTCGGCAAAGATGGCTTTTTACGCCTTCATCAAACTATGGCTGCACAGCGTACATATTAAATTAAACATTTGACATAATTTCAAAACCAATTAAGAAACCTTGGCAGGCACTTTTTGCATACCTAAATATTATGATTTTACATTAGTATTAAACATAAGAAATCTCAAAATTATTTGTGACGTCTCTGTGTCTGATTACTAAATAATATATTTAAGAGGATACATGAATTTTTCGGGGTCCAGTGCAGCTCCCATCTGAAATAAATTATTTGAAAGGAAACGGAGAATATCATTTAAAAATTTTGTTTTTTTTGTTTTTTTTCTTTTTTTGGTTGGTTTTTGGTTGGTTTCGCAATTGTGCGATGAAAAGCTTCACGTTCTTTAAACAGTTTCATATAATAGTTTTCAGGGTTATCCAGGGCCTACTCAAGACAACATTTTGAATAAATAAATATATATATGCAGACAAATCACACAGAATGATTTAGCCCAAAATAAGTTCGAGACTTGTGTTACAGGATACTAACTCAACGATACTATATTTTATAACAAATACATAAATAGATGAATATCCAAGACTCAGGCCAATCAGAACAGATCATTTTCCATCTCGACCTGACCAGTGTCGAACCCGGGACTTCCTGAATAGCGCACAGGCTGTTAACCATCACGCAAAGGTCGTCAAAAAAATAGCTATATCAATATTTTCGACGGCAAGCCTATTATGTAGTTTATATTCGGGAATATATTTTACGCCCCGGAGGTCGTCAATAATGATATCTCCGTTTTTTTCTTCCTTTCAAATAGTTATTTCATGGAGGCAGCACCGGACCCCAAAAAATTAAGGTGTCCCCTTAAGTGTAAGATTGAAGCAGTAGCTCGTTCGCCATCTTTCAATTTCCCTAGTTGGCGTCGCGCCGGAACCGGAACTCGTCCCGACGGTTTCCGTTTCGAAATAAAATCATTTGCTGCCTTTTTTCAAACGTTTCTTGGGAATCAGATTTAAGGACTTTTATCTTTTAGGTTTGTGCTATTACTGTATCATACATACAGGCAGATTTTTACCCACCAGCAAAATTTTTGGAGAAAGTACTTATTAAAAATCAATGAAAAAATTTCGCCTTACCATACAATCGCGCAACTCGTATAATCGACGATGTGACTCTCATCGGCCGTCTCGATCCTCTGGCTTACGTACGGATGTTGCATCCTTGTGCATTTTTATCGCATTTATCATGGGGAATGCCCTGAAGAATTGTTCGACTTAATACCTGCTGCAAAATTTCACCACCGCACCACCCGCCTGTAGTTAAAATTTCATCCACACCACTTGGATAGTTGGCAATCAACCACAGTACGTTTTAAAAGGAACTTTTTACCATGACGACCGAACTGTGGAATCAACTTCCTGTAGCAGAGATCCCGGACCGATACGACATTGAAATCTTCAAAAAACGAGTCTATATTTTCCTGAAAGGCCGGCAACGCTTATGTTACACCCCAGTTGTTCATGGGCAGCGGTGATCACTTACCATCAGGTGACCCGCTTGTACGTTTCCCGCCCTATGACACGAAAAATAAAAATCCGTTTGGCCGAGCGCCGGTTTGTATGAGAAGACGATATTTTTTTAGTTTTTGTTTAATTGTAATTATGCAAAGTAGTTCAGAATTATAGACACAACTTGCTCCTAAAATTTGGCTGGTGGTTATTGGACACTGTTTATTTTGACCGAACACGCAATCAAAAAGCCTAACTATGTCCGGCTTTATTCGGACGCCTGGCAACGCTACCCGGGCCTAACCCCAGGTCAGGTCAAGATGGAAAATGATCTTTTTCTGATTGGCCTGGGTCTTGGATGTTTATCTATATTATGTATATGTTATAAATTAAATATGATATCGTTGAGTTAGTATCCCATAACACAAGTCTCGAACTTACTTTGGGGTTAGCTCAAACTGTGTGATGCGTCCGGATGTATTTATTTATAAAATTTATAACATTCATTATTCTTTTCATGCATGCTCTCCGGTTTTGGGTATTCTTTACTTCACTATATAACTTTTTCATGTAATAAATGTTAAATATTATTACCAGTGGCTCTCTGAGCTGTAGACTCGCGGGTCAACCCGACCCGTTGAAGTTTATCGAAAGAAAAAATTGTTCAGACAAAAAAAAATTGAGTCTTTATATGGGTAACAAAAAACGTTATGACATATTTGGAATTTTTTTAAAAATGGCTGAAGAATTTTTAAAGTTTTAAATTAATATTTCCGCCATTTAAAAAAATCCATAAACTGAATTGACTAAAAAATTCTATATAATTTTCAAACCTTGATACGGTCTAATTTGGATTGACGTAGAAATATTAAGTCACTATCGGACGACTATCGTATTATTTTATGGAGTAACCACCTTGTGACCTTTATGACATAACTTGTCTCGCAGAAAAATTGTTATTATATGATTTTGGAGCAAAACCACACCATTATATTCTAATGCACCTGATTTGCATAAAGTCAAGAAACTCCTCTAAACCACAAAATATAAAATGTATAGAAAAGAGAAATTTACACACAAGGTTCAAAGACAAACGGAAATGATTTGGGAGTTTCGCCAACTTTGATTTCGTTGCCTTTTTTACACTATGGCATCCTGACAAAAATGTCTGGCTGAGCTTGACGCGGGTCCTCTTAAAGGTTGTATCTGTACACTTGCAAATATCATAATTTGAGTGCAATCAGTACATTCACTTTATTTACAAATTGACATCATTCTTAATTAATAATTATGATATAACAATGTATTTTCAGTCCACATATCTAACTTTGATATTAGTATAATTGTAAAGTTGACGTTTTTGGAGAAAGTGCTGAGGAAAGTTTGTTACAGCTTCTTCTGTACTTGCGCTTAGGAGGCGGCAGTAAACTAAGTTGTGAGTAAATCATCTGACGTCAACAACTGCCTATTAGGAATCGAAAGAGAAAAAAATTACAAGTATCAAGTGATACAAAAAAGATAAATAAATGATTTTTGACTTTTTTGATATCTTTATAAATTATGGGGTAGACAGAACCATTTGTGTCATGTGGCCTTTGGTAGACAAAACCCAGAGCCGTAAGACCTAAAGGCCACTTTAAGCATGATAGGTGGTAAGAAGGTGGAATTAAAAGATTCAAAGATTCAAATGTTTATTCAGTAATTAGACCTTTACAGGCACATTTACACGTCAATAAGTATAATTTATGTTACGTGTAAAGTATATAAAAATTTAATTTATTTTTAAAGAAAAGCTACATACCGATACCAGCGCTTCGTAACGACCACTGCTGAGAAGAAACGCCGAAAGAAACTTATTTTTACAGTATTGGTCGCCTACTCGCCAGAAGGGCTTTGTCATATTATTATAATTGTCTTTTAATTAATAAATACTTATAATATAATACAATGTTGACACATTATAACATGTAATGCTTGCGAACAAGTGAACAAACATAAATTGCGAAATAAAAAATATTAAGTAGTCAAACCGAGCTGACCAGTCCCTTCCGGCAGCACCCGTTCACGAGTTGACGCACGGATCAGCCATCATTAAACTCAACCATATAAGAGGGAATCCAACGACCCGACCAGTGCAGCGACGCCACCACCGGATGGAAAAAGGAATCAAATTAATGATGGGTTATCTGCTATTTACATGATTCACATTTTTGCCCTTTCTCTCGATCGGCATTTACGATCTGCGCGGAAAGAAAAGATAACCTCTCTATGTTTTTTTTTCTTTTTGCAGAGTGAAATAAAAATGACAAAGCCAATAATAAGATTGTTTTGTTCAAACTAACGTGAGACACACACAATGATTAGTATGTAATAAACGGGTTAATTACGTAGAGAGTCAGCTACCTACTGGCCGTCGTGTTCAGACCTCATCTTCATCAGGGCGAATGTGTTTCAGGATGCGCGTATACGATATCGCCTCGAGCCGCACTGATATCGGCGTTTGGTGATGGTGTCAGCCGGTCTCTGACACAGTGAGTTTGCTTCACGCACGGGTAAGTGAGTAACTTCATACTATTATTAAAATTCTTAGTTAATGTATAGAAAAAAAGAATAATAAGTTGAACAAAAATGGTGGTTATCGCAGGTACAAATAATGCGTCGACGACTGCCATTTTGGTTCAATTTAAGTGTCGGGAATTTGTACAAAAATGCTTTGAAGTCCGCAATTTATGTCGCATTATATACAATGTGGATGGAAGATACTCGTAATAAATCAAACCACGGGCTATACTAGATCGCTTTAGTATAATGAATTAAAAATAACTGGTAAGAACAAAAAAAAATGGAATTTCCCTACAAATGTGTGAAGCCGCCCGGGCAATCTGAATGACAATTTTTTTATAGTTTTTTGACTGTTATTTTAATTTCATTATACTATAGTGATATAGTACAGCAAGTGGTTCGATTTATTACGCGTATGTCAAAATGAAATCAAATTGATTTGACTCATTAAATGTACACAAATTTTACACTGTTGGCCTTACACTAGGCAACATGCCTGTCTTGTGGAGGCCAATTTACTATTCCAATTAGCGTTAAAAACGTGCCGGCAAATTATTTTATATTATATTAGAATTTTCCGAATTAAAATAATTAATTACTGTACAAATACATCAAATTAATAAACGAGAATTGCCTACCTATGATTACAAATGCATGGCCAAACTTAAGTATATACCTGCTTTAAAGACTAATGTTCTAGTTGAACTGATATTTCATATCCGTTTAATCTTTAATTTGAGATTTTATACCGCAATGCAGGTCGACAAAAACTGGGAGACTTCGAAAAAGCTGAAAATCTAGGTTTTAGTGCTTCCCGAGCCCGAGATGGATCGAGGACGGCAGGATGGTACACCGATATTAAAACTATGAATCTTATTAGGTTCAGGCTTTTTTAACCCCCGATAAAAAGGGGGGTGTTGGAACTTTGATGTTAAGAGCGCGCATAAAGCTAAGAAAATATCAGATTTCCCCCGCGCACTTCACACACCCCGCTTTCGTCCACTAAAATAACTAAACAGAAGAGATACATGCCTTCGACAATTAGCCATGAGTTTAATTTTTATCTTCTTATTCTTATATACGTAGTCTCTTTTGGAGTGTTTTCTGTGATTGTTTTTGTTGCCATAATTTCGATGTCGTATTTTCTTGGGCTGGAGCACAAAAGCACAGTCTTCTCGTCTCAATGGAGCGATCACGACTGATTGATGAAACAAAACATGCGCATTACCTCGGGTCATGTGCGACAAAACGAGAGCATTCTGCGCGGAGTAAGAACGTAGTAAGCGCCCAAATGCGCCGAATTCGTTTTATTTTAATTACTAGTGAAATATACATTTTTTAAAAAAAATGGTAATATGGCTTATCGGCAATATAATTTTATATTATGTATAAAAATATTGACTCAGTAACACGCATAGTTTTGTCAAAAAAAGGATTCTAGTTGAAAATTAGACGTAACTTTGCGATTTTTTTTCATTACTAAAATATTATGGTTTTATGTTTTTAACAAGACCAATTTATTTGAAATATAATGTAATATCTACCTACATTACAAAAACCAAGTTGTTTGTGTTTTATTCTCGAGTTTAAAAATCCAATATGCGATGGGCAATTTACCTATAGTCCCCCTCTTAATGTCTGTTTGTGTGTCTGTTAGTGGCATCGTAGCTCTTTAACGGATGGACCGATTTCAATGCAATTTTGTTACGTGCAAGCACGTTCTCTTGCAGTGGTTCTTAGCTATTTTTGATGAAAATGAATTTAGCCGTTGAAAAGTTATGGGGGTTAAGAGTGGCCTTCCCGTCTTACTTTTCATACAAACGCTCCTACGTGATTATGGCGTAGTAACTGATCTTTCTTGAAAATTTTTGAAGTAACAGAAGTCTTGTGCGCTATTCCTAGGTTTTTATTGGAATAAAAAATTAAAATTTTGTAAAACCAATTCAGTATACGCCTCCAAAAATCTGTTTTTTGCACAAATTTTACCTGAAATTGGACCGCTCATAAAGTACTCATTAATTGTAAAAGTAAAAAAATATTTCGATAGAAACCTTGCTTATGTACTGAAAATTTTAAATAAAAAACCCTTATTTCACACACTTGTAAGGTTTACTGAAAATCACGTATTGCCTGGAACAAGTTTTATGAAATTTCCGCACCCTATGAATAGTTAATATTCGTTCAATGGATAGTTAATAATAATACTAATTTCATTCAATAGTACGCAAACCATGCCCTTAGGCGCTATCTCCCTCTTTTTGGTTTGCCTCTTCTACCATTGCCCAGGATGAAACACCAATCTCTTCAAACTATGCTCGCGTTAAAAACAGAGCGGCCGGGAAGGGCCGCCTTAACGCTTGAAAGTCGGAGATTTTAATTTACCTGCCAAATAATAGATGGCGCTACGGATATCAATTCCACTTAACATCAGTTGAAATACGTAGTTCCGTCACTTGTCACTAGATGGTGACGTCGGGTAGTTTTACTTTGCCTGTGTCCACATATTACGTAACAATCATTGAAGTGTTTGTATAGAATGTTGAAGAGTTTCTTCCGTATCTCCAAAGTTCTTCATCATACCTTTACCAAACTATATGAGACCAGCAGGATTGTAAAGGTGGTAATTAAAAAACCAGACAAATAAATAAGTAAATAAATATATACGGACAAACCACACACATTGAGCTAGCCCCAAAGTATGAGCATTTTCACCTTTGGTTTATTGTTTATGTGTGTGTGTATCGACACATAAACAATAAAAAAACATGTCTACAATATCTAACACATAATATACTAAAAAGTTTATGAAACACTTTTCTTCAAAGGAGTCACATTTTTTAATAATCTTTAAAAATGTTTGATTGTGCGAGCGAGACAGCCAACCAAAGGTAAAAAGGCTCTTATGAGATACTAACCCAACGATACTATATTTTATGATAAATGCATGTACATATAGATAAACACCCAAGACCCAGGATAATTTGAAAAAAGTCATTTTCCAACTTGCCCTGGTTGGGGATCGAACCTAGAACCACCAGATTGGCGGTCTAGCGTGTTGACCATTACGCATCGGAGGTCATCTAAGAAGAGAAGAGCAAGTCGTCGAAGATTTCCCATCGAAGGTTTCGTACTCTGTTTAAAGAGGTACATGAATTGTTCGCGGTCCAGTGCTGCCTCCATTTGAAATAAATTATTTGAAGGAAAGGGAGATATCATTCCAAATTTTGTCTTCATAACCCTTCACACTATTTTATGAACTACTGATTTTAGTTTAAAGTGAGAACGTAAAGCTTTTCTTCGCGCATTTGCCAACTTCCATACGATATCCCTCATGACATGGTCAACTCACTTCAAAAATTGGACCTCCGTATCCTTGCATAGATTCCCTGTTTTTTTTTTTGTATTTAATTACAAATGTATTGTTGTCAGTTTTTCCTGTGTACTTCTTGTATAAGTCGATTTTACTTGCCAGATTTCATAGTTCTAGGACATAAAGGTCAACGGAAATTACTAATAAATGTTGTTTCCCTTGAGAGTATCGAAATATAGTACGTTTTTGCGGAATGGGCGGCCGTATTATTTTTCTACGTTAATTTAGAAGTTTAATTTTTTGTGACATTATGGTTTTAATTTCTACTTGATACTTCCACGCGTACCCAAAAAAAAGGGTATTGACAGACGGACGGACAACAAAGTGATCCCGTAAGGGTGCCGTTTTTGTCCTTTTGAGGTATGGAAACCTGAAAAGAATTAACAAAATCGGTTTACAATAGGTATGGCGAATACGAAAATATTGTTAGCCCATCGGTTGGATTATTAAAAAACATTGAACACGTGTTTTTTCTTTTCTCTGAGAAACAAAAACCGCAATTAAATTTTGCATGACGTCACGGTTACGTACGATTTTTACATAGTGGTGACGTCGCAAGCCCCTTCTCCGGAACTTTGATGTTACGTACCTTTGTTAACTTTTACTTTTTTGGCAATTTGGAAAATATGGGTCAATAATTTTTGGATAATCTTAAAAACGGACTAATTACAGTTATACTTTTTGTCGCCTATTGGCGAAGATATCGCAAACATACATAAAAAAAAACAGTTTCACTCTGGGAGTGCCGACAGAAGTGAAAACTTGGGCTCGGTAACAGTGTCGCGAGTTCTATGGTTTTATTATACGTTAAAAAGTGGCCGATTTTTGTAATTGTGCGTAGAAAACCTTCACGTTCTAACTTTAAACTGTAAAAACAGTAGTTCATAAAATAGTTTGAAGGGTCATCTAGTGCCTGGTCAAGACAAAATTTTAAATGATGTCTCCGTTTCCTATCAAATGATTTATTTCAAATGGGGGCAGCACTGGACCCCGGAAAATATAGATAGCCCCTTAACAAGTTTCCTCTTCAAAAACATGCAGTCGAATTGACCACCTCCTTTTTGCAGTCGGTTAAAATAGTACAACAGTGCGAATATGTTTCACTTCCGATGGCCATCATCGAGTGGTATTGCTAATAGAATATTCATATCAGTTTGACATCGCATACGATGATTCAATTTACATGTATTGTCTGGACCAGTGGTTCTTAACATTTTATGATGAGGAGTCATTTTATTAAATAAACTAATTCTAATATTGTTTCTCAGGTACATATAATATCAATACAATATCGACACTCGATACCATCTCATTCTGCCATACGCCAGCACTCACACGAAATCGGATTAGAATAAATCATCAAATGTCTTAGTCGATTCTTTCATACCATTAATAGATACAATGTAGACTCGACACAATCTCAGTCTGTCATATAGGACTCTCATCACATGAAATCGGATTTAAATAAATAATCAAAGTTTATCGGATGAAAAAGTTGTTCGGCCAAAAAAATTGCGTCTTAGTAACTAGAGAGTGTTCTGAAATTTTTGAATGTTTTTCGAAATGGCTGAAATATGATATTTATAGGGTTGCATATCCAAAGGGTTAAAAACAGGACCCTATTACAAAGACTCCGCTGTCCCTCCGTCCGTCCGTCTGTCTGTCTGTAACCAGGCAGTATCTCATGAACCGCGGCGTGATAGAAGATAACTAGACTAATAAAATTTCATGAGAATCGATTAAGCCTTTCAGTCTGTAACCGAGAACAGACAGACTGATAGACAGACAAAAGCATTTTTTGGCCAATCTCGAAACTAAGACGCTTCGCTCACTCGTTAATAATTATCGACATAATATCGAATCCCACTTTCTACCTCCTTACAGTCCGCCGTACGACAGCACTAAAAATAATCGAATTTGTCGAATCATCGAATGGCCGACTCGAATCGAGTCGATTGTTTCGTACTATTTATTGAGGGCGGCCGTCCCGGAAATGTGAACCCCCATTTTAGTAACGGCTTATAGTCAGACTACTTCGTAGTTGATTCTGTAAGTGGTTTTGTGGTGACCTCTACGCCATTACGAGGAACTACAACCACATCAAACGAGGAAACAATATAGTTCACAAGAATACTACGAGATGGCGCTAGAAGTATCCTACATTTTGATCTTAGGTTGTAAGTGTTGCAAGACTTGCAAGTTGACCGATGTCGTAAAGGCGCGTTTCCACTGTGCAAGTGGTTGCATGCAAGTATAACGTCACCCTTGCGTACAAGTTACTTGAATTGAAAACTAGAACTTAACCTCGCATGCAAGGTTTTTTGGAATGCAAGTGTGCCAGTGTTCATCATGGGCGGGGGACGTGCTGTGGTCACTGCTGCTTGCTGAGTCGTTTCTCTAGCTTCGCTAGTGATAATATATTACCGTGCCAGTCGCGAATTGTGAACATCACTCGTTCACAATTTGTGACTGGCACTTGGGCAAGCAATTTGCATAACACTTGCACACACAAGCGTCAGTTGCGCGTTTTGTTTACAAGTTCGAAACTACCCGCATGCAACTTGCAGCTTGCATGCATGTTAACGTTTCCATTACTCAAGCTGTATGCAACTTGCACCATGCATGCTACTTGCATAATGGAAACGTGGCTAAGACCTCAGATAAATCTGTAGTCGAGTCCCCCCATGCAATGTTCCTGTATATAATCAGATGGCCTTTCGCTGAGCGAAGTAAAAAGTGGGTGACTTTTTACTTCAGAGGTCATGTCGATGTCTTCAAGACAGGAAAATCTACAAGGAAACTTACAAATAATGCCCTTTGTAGCATGTTTGTAGATATTATTCCGTAGATATCACTAAAGCGCCCTCGGGCTAAATGCCACGTTCGACAATACAAGTTTTCTTTTGTAAGTATTTGTTGTTTGTCCGTATTACCCCTGAATAATGTCAACAAGACATAGTTTTAATATTTGGCTAAGTGCGTGTCGGGTCACGCGCAGTGTAGGGTTCCGTAATTACGAATGCCCACTTTGAGTTCATGCCAGTAAAAACGTCTATAAACAATTTTTTTATTGAAATTTATAAGCGCGCGGCGTCCATTCCGGGGTGGGAAATTCAGTTATCCCCTTACCTGTTAGTGAGAGGAATTCCTCCCAGGTCAATGTTTATCTATTGTTTTATTTATAGGGACAGGTAAAGGGTTATATGAATCGTTTGTCTAGAGTATAGGTAATAAGAATGAAATTGGCTTGCAATGGATGTCTAGGTATCTAAAAGAAGAGGTGCTGAGATCTGACGCAAGCTTAATTAAACCATATCGCTAACCACATTGAGAAGATATTTCTTTGAATTTTTTTGCTGAGTGATACTTCTGTACGTGAGTACTAGTACATATTCTGTGCCAAAGTCTCTAGGAATGTAAAGTCTTCCGAGAAAATATGAAGGGTGTCAAAAGTCTTAAATTAAAATTAGGGCGGCCCCTCGTGGATGGCTCTCTCAAAAGGTTTTGTTAAAGGCCTGGAGGACACATACCGACGTTTTTCTCAAAACTTATTTTTTAGGGTTCCGTACAAAAGGGTAAAAATGGGACCCTATTACTAAGACTCCACTCTCCATCTGTCTATCTGACGAGTAGGTGAGCGTTTCGTCCCATAAGTTTCTAGTCGCATTGGGACGAAAAGCTACTTTCAAAAAGTTCAAAGTATGTGTTGTGCGATTCGTCCTTATATGTTTTAATTTATTTTTTACTGATAGAAACACAAGCTTAATCAAAATAAAAATAACAACAATTAAAAAAGTAATAGGAAACCCCGAGACAATACCTAGGAAGGCTAATATATTAATAATATAATATTCGTTAGACTTTTTGAGCTGACATTACTTTCAAAAAATCAATGGGAGGAATCGCACCCAGAATTTCGCACATTGCGATTGTGGGACCAAACGCTCACCTACTCCATCTGCCCGCGTGTCAGTTTGTCCATCTGTCCTTCTGCCTGTCACCAGGCTGAGATTCTTCTTTAATTTCACACCAGAAATTCTTCTTATTTTTCAATTACAGGTTCACAGGAGCAGCAAACAGGTAAGTATTTATGTATTTACTTTCAAATCTAATTAAGTTTTTATTTATTTTACATTTTAGTTTAATTTTTCAGTTTTTAAGTTTAATTTTCATTTATCTTACACGCTAGTTTCACTAATGTGTATGTGTACGTATGTGTGTTTTCTCTTGATGTTTTAAATTCTAAGGAATGTAAGTTGTCACAGATGACGGTCAATGAGCTACGTCACATACCTCAAGTACATAGGCATACACAGAGGAAGAGATGGTGGAATAAGAGTTATAATGATACTATATAAGGAGGCCAACTTCTGTGTTTCTTTTTTCATTAAGTATAAGTCATTTCTAATTCAATGTTCTATTGTATTAATATAAATCTGAATTTATTTACACACTGAAATAATAGTTTATTACGATATAAGTGCGTTATGGTGGTTATTGGCTTTTAACCTTTGCCTTCGGCTCTGGCTTGAATTCCGCCTCGAGTGTTTAATCAATATACACACGTATATCATACACTCAACGTTTCTCAACATATTTGCGATGCAAAATACTTAATTACCGGTTTTTTATTTTATTTTAAATAAACTCAACTATAAAACTGTAATGCTGAATGTTGCTGTCTCGCTGTTTAACTTTTTAAAATGCCTACTGACTGGCGCCGCCGTGCGCTGCAGTTTATGAAGCGGTTCAAACGCAGCTTTCCAACCGCCCGTTTACCATAACCTATTCTTAAATGAATGGCGACAGAGTCGAGTTAATTAAGCCATCCTTTATAATGCCGTGGGCCTTCATTTTGCGAATATCTTAAAGGTTTAACAAAAATACGTGTAAAGGGTTCAACCTTTGGGCAACGAGATGGAATGGTTCCTGTAAAAAGGGTTGTTGGTAGAGTCGATTCGGATATGGAAAAGGTTTTTTTTACATTTCGGCAAAGTGTTAAAGGGCACATTGACAATACAATTCAATAAACAGAATCGTAACAAAAAGGTATAACTACCAAAATCAAGAACTTAAAATCGACGTGGCTAACAAACCATCATTATTTTGATTCCTTCTTCCACGTTACCCACCAACCTGCTAAAAGTGGCCTTTTAGTGTTACTTCCTTGGGCTGTCTGCTTGGAAAAACGCTCTGTCTGCCTCATTAGGGATAAGGAAGTTGTTCGAGCAATGCTTGCACATTTCGGCTGCACGCGGCCGCATGCTATGTAGGTCGCGTGTCAGCTGTTTTTAGGGTTCCGTAGTAAACAAGGAACCCTTATAGTTTCGCCATGTACCTATGTTTGTTGTCTGTCTGTCCGCGGTTTTACTCAAAGACTATAAGTACTAGAAAGCTGTAATTTGGTGTAGGTAGGTGTAGGTGTGTTGCAAAAACCAGACACAACAGTAAAACAATTGATTTATACCGGAATCCGGTATAGCCACACCCAAAAGGTTAATCATGTCAAAAAAGTGGTAATTAAAAAATTGAAAAAAAAAAATTCTCTACTCACCGTGTGAGATATCGTTGGATAGGCAACAGACGCAAGGGGCGCAAGTTGCGTCGCGTAACAGCTAGAGATGGGCAGTTAAAAGCTAGAAATAAAAAAATGGGTAGATTGAGTACTATCGTACTCAATCTACCCATTTTTTTATTTACTCACTAGATTTAATAAATAGAGTAAATAGAGCGTGCTCATGTATTGACATCGCATTTGATGTCTGTTTACTTATTTTTACGTTAAATTACGTCTATGCACACCTCCCACCAAAAAATGATAATTAGTCAAAGAAGTCTACTTTCAGTGTATGATTAGTATGGTATTTTCATATTTTTGAAAGACCTATCCAACGATATCTCGTTGGATAGGTCTTTCAAAAATATTGTGAGCTTGTGAATATCATTTTTCGATTTAGGAACCCGTTTCTGAAGTATTTCGTTTTATATTGCAACTTTTTGTTAGAGTCAAGTGTAAAGTAAGTGTATTATGTAAACAAATTAACATGTGAAAAAATTCCCTGCAGTAGTAAATATAACGAAGTTAAAAGGAAAACTATCAGAGCTAAGTAGCGTTTATAAACCCTTTCACCGCGAGACTTTATATCAGTTGCCGTGCCCCCAGCGCGAGGGGTATGAAATCTAAAATAAATATCTTCAACCAAAAAGAGATGTGGATACTTCAGTTATGTGCAAAACGGGCGTTTATTTTTTCGGAAATATCCGACGCTTGCGGACTGGGCACGAAAATGTTTGTCGGATAAATCCGACGTTTACGGTGAAAGGGTTAAAAAGTTATAAGCAGTTCGCTTATAAAATGTATTCGGAAAAGGAAAAGTTCATACAATATAAGTGCCGCAACAGACGCAAGGGGCGCAAGTTGCGTCGCGTAACAGCTAGAGATGGGCAGTGGATAGTACTCAATCTACCCATTTTTTTATTTACTCACTAGATTTAATAAATAGAGTAAATAGAGCGTGCTCATGTATTGACATCGCATTTGATGTCTGTTTACTTATTTTTACGTTAAATTACGTCTATGCACACCTCCCACCAAAAAATGATAATTAGTCAAAGAAGTCTACTTTCAGTGTATGATTAGTATGGTATTTTCATATAATTTTGCGTCGCATATAACGTTTACCTACATTTTTAGCATATTATGGCGTACGCGCACACTTTCCGATAAGAATTGCAAGTGTATACTACTTACTTACTTACTTCCTTCGAGGACAACTTTTCCGCAAGTAGGTCCGATTTTGCCGGTCCCGTTTTGCGTGGGGAGCTGACTCCGGTCTCAGTTCTCGAACCAGCCCAGCTCCTGCAGAAAGCCTAGAACGCCTGCTGGCGCCCTGCACGCCTCTGCCATAGTTCCTGGATGTTCTAGGAACCTTCTTCTTATGTGTGCGACACCATCGCACTCCAAGAGGAGATGGCTCGCAGTTTCTTCAGCCTCCATGCAAGCTCTGCACAGAGGACTGTTAGTTAGACCTAGGGTGAAAAGGTGTTTGTTTAGTGCACAGTGACCAGTAATGATGTCAATCATACGGCGTAAGTTCCCTCGCGGCAGTGATAGCAGACGCCGGGATAAGCGGCTGTCCCATTTGGGTAGTGCCTCCTTGGCTTGCCTGCATGTCCGAAGGGATTGCCATGATTGAGCTTGTTCTTCGCTAATGCGATTTCTGATCCAGGAGCGAACCTGTGTGAAGGGAATCGGAGCCATCGGGAGGGGACCTTCCGTTACCATGCTCGATCCCCGACGCGCCAGTTCGTCTGCTGCATCGTTACCCAGTGAATTGCTGTGTCCTTTGATCCATTGGAGAGTGACATTGTTGTACTTACAGAGTTCATCCAGGGATCTGTGGCATTCTTGTACTAAGGCGGAATCTACATATGCCCGATTTAGGGCAAGCAGAGTCGCTGCGCTGTCTGTCAGGATACGGATGGACAAACCTGATACTTTTCTCCTGGTAATTTCTGTTGCTGCCTGGGTTATGGCTGCGCACTCGGCTTGAAAAATGGAGTTTTCCTTACCCAAGGCGGTTGCAGAGTGGATGTTGAGTTCATGGGAGAATACACCAGCTCCCACACCAGTGTGTGTCTTCGAGCCGTCTGTATATACTCTCACTTCTTCAGTACCAGAGCTGTCTGATGGTGCCTCGTGTAATTGTATTTTGTATTTTTTGTCAAAGATAAATTGTTTACATATCCTATCGTTTATGGCACCTATGAGGTGTGATGCGCCGAGAGCTATTGACAGGATTTGTGTATGTGGTGCCTTGTCATTGTTTTTCCACAGGCCCAACGTATTGAGTCTTGCGGCTGCGACTTGTGCTTCTTGTTTGATGTGTAAGTGTAGCGATCTGATGTCTAAGATTGCTTCTAGAGCCGCCGTTGGGCAAGATTTCATGCCGCCGCCAATTGCCAGGCATGCTGTTCTCTGGAATCGCTGTAGTTTGTCTTGTACTGTGGTCAGCGTAGTTCTATACCACCATACTATTGCAGCGTATGTCAGACCTGGTCTAATGACTGTGATGTACAGCCATTTCATGATTTTTGGGGATAGTCCCCAGTTTTTACCTACTAATCTACGGCAGTTCCATAGGTTTATGCATGCTTTGTTTAGTTTTTCATCAAGATGCGTGCTCCAGTTTAGCTTGGAGTCTAAAATTACGCCTAAGTATTTGACTTCTCTCGCTAGCGTTAGAGTCGTTCCAAAGAGCTTTGGTGGTTCGTACTTACCTAGAGCTCTTTTGTTGGTAAACATGACTAGTTCTGTTTTATTCGCGTTGACTGATAGGTCGTGTTTATTGCACCATGCTTCCACAATGCGTAGTGCGCTTCTGGTTAAGCTGCACACGACGCCTGCCGAATTCCCTTGTATGAGAATTGCCAAGTCATCCGCGTAGCCTACTGTGTGGTAATGTTTCTTGTTTAGAGATGTAATAAGATCATCAACTACTAGACTCCAAAGAAGGGGTGATAGTACTCCTCCTTGTGGGCATCCTCTGGTTGCCACCACTTTTGTGGTTTCACTTATGTCTAGTTTAATGCTTCGTAGCTTCAACATGTTGGATATCCAGCCAGTTACGGTGTTTGGTACTTCATGTCTGTCAAGGGCTTCTTGTATACAGGTATAGTTTGTCTTGTCAAAAGCCCCTTCTATGTCGATGAAGGTTCCTAGACAAAGATTTTTTCTGTGTATTGCGTTTTCCAGTGTTGTTACGACTTCATGTAACGCAGATTCTGTTGATTTGCCTGTGCAGTATGCGTGTTGCTTGGGGTGTAGGGGATGTTTGATTAGTGCCGTATCTCTAATGTGCCTGTCACACAATCTTTCCAACACTTTCAGGAGGAAAGAGGATAGGCTTATGGGTCTAAATGATTTAGCATTTGTATAGTCCGTTTTACCAGGTTTCGGGATGAATATTACTTTGACCTCTCGCCATTGTTGAGGAATGTATCTATAGGCGAGGCAAGCTGTTAGTAGGCTGGTGAGGTGTTCCAGAAGAACTTTTCCTCCCCATTTAAGAAGGCCAGGGAATATACCATCCGGGCCTGGTGATTTGAACAGTTGGAAGCTGTTAATTGCCCATTCCACTCTGTCTAAAGTGACTATCTCCTGGGCTAAATTCCAGTCTTGTTCAGTAGGCTCATGTATGTATTCCTTTGGTTTGTCCGGGTGATTGTATTTAAGGCATCCGGGGAAATGCGTTTCTAATAGTATTTCGCAAATTTCCTCGGTATTTGCAGAGTAACTGCCGTCCTGTTTCTTGAGGGTGCCAATGGTCTTATTACCCCCACTTGACAGTATTTTGCAGACTCTGGAAGCTTCGGATGTAGTTTCAATACTCGTGCAGTATTTACACCAGGATTTACGTTTAAACTTTCTAATCTTGTTTTTGTAGTTAGAGCGAGCTTTGGCGTAGTTGTCCCAGTCTGTTTCGCTTCTTGTATTCATCGCTCGATTCAGGAGTCGGTGTACTTGTTTCTTACGCCTTTCTAGTTCAGGGCCCCAGAATTTTTTACCACCTTTGGGGCAGCAGCCCCTGGTGCTAAGAGGGCAAGAAGTTTCGTAACTTTGTGTAATAGCCTGTGATATGGTTTTTGCGTATTCTTCTACCTTTGGGAGGCTATTTAGAGCTATGTGGTGTTGCATAGGTCCAAGTTTCTCCTGTAGAAGTTTGTTATACGCATTTCGGTCAGTTTTCCTTGGATTTCTATGGGGAGTGGGTTTGGCAATTGTAAAGTTTACCTTGTATCGAAGCCATCTGTGATCTGAGCAGGAAGCTTCGTCAGATACGTGCCAGTCAGAGATGTATTCTAGAATGCCGTCTGTAGCTAGGGTGAGGTCAATAATGGTGCGGCATCGCCTAGTTATAAACGTTGGTTTGTTACCTTTGTTTAGTATGTTAAGATTTGTCTGTATGAGGTAGTTTACTAGCTCATCCCCTCTGGGGTTGGATTTCTCCATGCCCCAAAGAGGGTGATGTGCATTTGCATCAACGGAGATGATTAGCTCCAGTTTGTTTGTTTCACAGTAACTTACCAGTTCTATGAGTTCACGAGTTGGTATATCGGCGCCTGCGTCTCCTGGGAGGTAAACGGAGGCTATCACTGTATTCGGTAGGGTTTTGTGGTCACTCTTTGAGATCCTGATGGCTGTCAGATCTCTGGAAAATAAGTGAGTTAGTGGCAATGCCAAGAAGTTATGGGGTAGATAGATACAAGCTCTGGGAGAGTCACAGGTTTGATCATAGATTATCTTACCTCCGATGTTGTTTAGTCCACATATGCTGTGGCGTCTGATCCACGGCTCCTGGATCAGCGCAAGAGTGTTGTTCTTCTCCAGCTCGCCCCGCAGGGTAGCCGTTGCGGTCTGGCTATGCTGGAGGTTTATCTGGATGACGTCAGTCATCCGGGTCTGAGTCGGTGAGTCGGACATCGTCATCTTGCTGGTCCTTCTCCACCTCCTCATCCCTGCAGCCAATCTGTGCCAGGCGCCTCTCAGCTTCCCGGACGTCTTCGTCGTCTGAGAGCACCTCGCATGCGGCTTCACGCGTCCTCACCTCAGCCCCGTTCTCGGCCGGGGTGGCCACCTCAGGTTTGGACGTCGTGGGGAGTAGTTTGGGTCCTGAGGGTCCAGCCTCCTGCGCGCACGTCGCAGTGGCGGAAGTCTCCTCAGGGTCCGTATCGACGTCGATGCGTGTCTTGACTGCCTGGTCCTTGTCACTACCCACGGTGGGTATCTGAAGATACACCGACCCGAGGGAGAATGCCAGGCAGCGTTCATGCTCCATGATGGTGGGCAGAAGCTCGTCCGGTACACCTACCAAGACGTAGATACCCTCTTCCTGTTGTATTGGGCTGTATAAAGTCCATCTATCCACACCAGCCCATGGGTTCATGCGGTGAAGCATAGTGTGGAGTTGGTGGATCGTGCCTTTCCTTGCGGGCAGGAAGAGACCGCATCTGGTACGTTTGGGTAGGTCTTTTTGGGCCATTACCGTCAGCGGTTGTTTATTGGAGGCCGGAGGGAATCCTGACACCACCTCCCTGAGCCAGGACTTGGTCGCCTCATCTCTGCACTTGAGTTTAAGTACGCCATCAGCGATGACGGGCTTTCCCCCAAATACAGGAATGACTTCCGAGTCCGGGTCAAGGACGTGGTTCATGAGCTGGTCCTCAATCCTCTCCTGAATCTTACCCAGTTCTTCGGGTTGTAAGTCGGATCTGTCGACCGTCGTGACAGCCATGTCCAGGTCTGTCGCAACCGCACCTGCGTAGGTAGTCCCACTCTTCAGCGCCGCTCCATCGAGTTTCACTTTCTTGGTCTCACCTCTAGGGGAGATTGTGTCGTCGAGGCGCGCGCGCTTGGATGTTGGAGGGGGTTGTCTTAGCTGCACCTGCTGCTGCTCCCTCGGCTGCTGCTCCAGTACGGGCTGCTGCTTCTTCGGGGGCTGCTGTTTTTGCAGCTGTCTTTTCCCTAAGGGAGAAGGTTTCGATCCCCCTCGCGGGTTCTCGTGTGTAGAACGACCTATTCCCTCCGAAGAGGTGGACGGTCGTGTAGTGTCCAGCGTCCCTTGATCGCGGGTGTAGTGTGACGGGTGTAGGACGTTATGTTTGGCGACCTTTGTGTTAGCTGGTCTTTTGCCATAACGATTCGAACGCCTAGCCGTGTTCTGGACCAATGCTGGAGGCGAATGCTTCGCTTGGTTCCGGTTTCCCTTCCCCTTGCGTCGAGTCACCTCCTGCCAGGTCTCCAGTAGGGCGCTCCTTTTAGGAGCGTCCGTTTTTTTGACGTGAACAGATGCGCCGGCGGTTGCATCTGTGTTGTTTAACTCCGCACCCGAGGGTTTGGAGGTTTGAGTTGGGTGTTTTTTGTTTTGGGTATCCATGTATCCGTATTAGTGTATTTCACCCCGCAGGTTCACCACCCGCCACGGAGTCCTCAAACCGGGGACGCAACCGAGTGTTGCGCCAGTGTTACCATTGGGGTATAGCTCCCCGAGTAGGCCGACCGCACGAGTCTAAATAGCACTAGAGTACCATAGCCCAAAACGTAAACCATGGTACCGAGCGCCACCGACTGCCGGCCTGCCAGCCCAGGAAACTCGCATGATGGCCATCTGACTGGACATCGCAGCCGATTGACCCTTACTAGCTAGGTAAGGGCCGCCCGTGTTAGATCAATCCAGGGCCAAAGAAGCGTGTTGCATTGGCAGGGTTTATATGTCCACCCTACCCCACCTCAGCTCAACTTCCAGGATCCCCTTTTCGACCATTACGGGTCCCCACGCACGGCACAAACACGTGGGTGGACACCCCGCCCCCGCCCGACGTCACATATCATAGTGTCATCTGGCCCGCAGTATCTTGTCCACGACGACCTGCAGCTGATAATTTGGATGGGATTGGGATGAGGATTTCTTAGGATGGGGAGTAGGATTAGGTGATAACGGGAGATGTGGAGTGCGTCAGATGGTTTCTGTTGTGTCTGTTTCATAAGGAACCAGACCAAGAACAGGCGGCAACCGCGGGAAGGATAATCCATCAGACTTGTCGTGGCTGTCTTAGCGACTGTTGCGCTCCTGCCATGACCATTCGCCAGATTGCACACCGGGACAGATGTGCAAAATGAGATTTCCTATGCTGAAGCACCTGTGGAAATTTACCCGCAGCATATTAAACCTCGCCCAAAAAATTGATTGCAAGAACTGCAAGTTTATACTATATTTAAGTTTCAAAATTGTCATGAAAACGTGAAATAATGAATATGAATATAAATATGAGTCGCAACTCATATAAATCAACTCATATAGACAATTTTGAAACTTAAATCTAGTATAAACTTGCAGTTCTTGCGCGAAAGTGTGTGCGACGCACGCTCTATTTACTCTATTTATCAAATCTAGTGAGTAAATACTCAAATAGGTAGATTGAGTACTATCCACTGCCCATCTCTAGCTGTTACGGGACGCAACGTGCGCCCCGTCTGTTGCGGCACTTAAGCAGCGATCGAAAAAGGGCTCGTCACACACAACTCTTCACCATGTAATACATATCAGCATCTACGTAAAGTGGACTTGTGTCTCAATGTCATCATCTACATCAAGCAAACATCAACATCTCTTCAGTATGGCATGGGCCTAGGTGAAAAGTAAAGATGTGCTGTACTTGAAAATTTCCAGAAATTTCCGGAACTGTTTGGAAAAATTCCGTGACATTTCTTGCGAGATGTTTCTTCAGGAAATTGTTCAACTAAAATTCTCGAGAAACGTTGAAAATTTTCACAATTTTCAAGGAAAGAAATTTCCGAGGACAGAGAATTTCTCGGCGGCACATCACTAGTGACAACCGATGTTTGAGTCGAACAGACGTGATAATATGTATGTAGTCAAAAGCAAAAGTCCTTTCATAGTTTGAAGGTTTCAATTTTATTTATTTATTCATTTAATTTTATTACAAATGTAACAGACGGACTTAAGGCCATAGGCTTTTTCTACCAGTCAACCTACTGGTGATGCCGAGATTAAGAAGACTTTGAAGGAGGCGTAAAATATGTGATTTTGAAAGATATGTTACCTAAATAATATACTTAATCGCCTCTTCTTGGCTTCAACATAATTTACTCATACAAATTATGCGTATCGTTGTGAGGTTTAAATAATGAAGAAATGAACAATTATGGGCAAATCACACAGATTGAGCTAGCCCCGATGCAAGTTTGAAACTTGTGTTATGGGATACTAACTCAACGTTAGAAAATATATTTTATGAGGAATACGTATCCAGGTCAATACGAAAAAGATCATTTTCCATCTTGACCTGATCGGACATCGAACCCGGGACCCCTAGGACATGATGACCACTAGGACACAAATGTCGTCATAATCAAAGAGTTTTCCATTCCATCGTCCGAGAGCGTTATGTGTCTGGAATGATGATGATTATGATGATTTATTGAATGAATAGTTCATAATTGGTTTGATAAATTCGAAAATGCATTTCGCTCCGGTAATTCAATCACACAGTGGCAACACTCCCAAGTGATGACGTATTCTTAGGCCAATCATGTGACCAGCTGTCACAGGAAGAGAACACCAGGCGAAGTATATATTCTTAGATCATTTAATACAGGATGAGTTACGCAGACAAATCTTCATACAAAACTTTCTGCCGCTTTTGGTGCGGGGGTAAGCTACTACTACATCTAAACAAAATCACACATTCACAGAAATAATTTGTGTCGCTATAAATGCACACTACAAAAAACTCAAACACTAGCTCATTTCCGCACACCAATAAAGCTCACACTGAAGAAAATGTGTAAATACACATAATAATACACTTTTGGCAAGAAAGAGAGAAAATATATTCAACTCTAATGCACAGGGAATAAAGACGAAGGTTGTAAATCATAAATACATAGTCTCGTGAGTGCGCTATAGTCTCTGGGATGGAAGGAAATCAGTGGTGCGATTTTTCAAACGCAAAGTCACTAAACGTATGGTTTTTGTATGGAAAAACCATTCGTTTAGGTGACTCTGCGTTTGAAAAATGGCACTTCAGTTGCAAACGTTATTCGATTATTTTTTTCGTAATCAATACTAATAGATATTCCTTCGATTTTTCAGAAGTTACATTTAAATAGAAAACAACATTAATAAAATTAAAAAAATACTTACTAATGAAAGGTTATGCTATATTTTGGAAGATTAAATGTGTTTGACCTCTTTCTACACGAGAAAATTACATGGCATTTTTAACGGAGCACTTTTTGACGTCTTTTCGATGCCTTACCGATTCACATAAAGATCATAATCGATTACGCAATTAGTTTTTATGCACCTATTAGATTTTTGTTCTTATACTTTGGCAGAGGGGAACGCGCAGGTAAGGCTTATCCTGTATTAAATGATCTAAGTATATATTAGACCACGCTACATGCAAAATTTAATTCTAATCCATTTAGTTGTATAGTCGATTGTGTGGTCCAGCGTTGGGCAGAGTTAGAAAACATCACCTTTGGTGCGGGCGACGGCAAACTGCCCAAACAAACAAACAAAGTTGTGTTTTAATCCTACAATAGGTCGTCAGGTGCGAAGGGTGACTGTGATTTTAGTTACAAAAGGGACCAAATTATAATTTTCAAAACCGACAAAAGGAGTGTTATAATTTTGACGCCAATGTCTGTCTCTTGGTCTGTCTGTGGCTCCCGAAAGGATGGACCGATTTCGATGCATTTTTATACGTGAAAGAAAGTTTCCTTGCGCCACCGCAAGCTACTATATCTAATTTATAAGAAAAAAACCACTTCAGCTTTTTAAAATTATTTATTTAACTTTATTACAATACATGTAAACCTACTTAAGGCCTGAGGCCTTTTCAACCAGTCAACCAACAGGACCCCGGGCTTCTCTGCATTGCAGCTGAGGACGCAACTGGGAAAACGCTGAGATGAGAGAGAGAGAGAGAGAGAGAGAGAGAGAGAGAGAGAGAGAGAGAGAGAGAGAGAGAGAGAGAGAGAGAGAGAGAGATAGAGAGAGAGAGAGAGAGAGAGAGAGAGAGAGAACCAACAGGTAATGCTAGGAAAGCCATATTTGGGGGTAAGTATAGCAAACAAAAAATAAATAAAGAAAATGTACCAATAGCTTCTGACGGGATGTATTATACCTATACACAAACCTTACCGAAAAAATTTTTCGATAGTAAAATTGGCACATTAGTTTGAAGTTTTATCGGGTACAGACAGACAGATCATTATCATCATTCTCCCGTATTCCCGGTTGCATACTCAGCGGTAACTTTTCAGAGCTTAGGGTCCGCTACCTAACCCAGGTTACTGGTTTTACACAGAGTGACTGCAACAAGACCAAAACCAATCCTTGGATAGATTTGAGCAAACGCTAGATGGCGTGACCAACAGTTTATTATACTTGCTTTCCGAAACACGGAATCATCTTACTTCCCGGATGATTATCCGAGGTGTTTCAAGCCTGCCATATCCTAACCAGTCGGGAACAACTTTTCACAAAGTGACATCCCTGTGAGATTTGAACTCACAACCTCCAGATCACAAGGCGAATGCCTTAACCACTTTACCATGGAGGTAGAGTACAGATATATACGGCTGTTGCGGCTCCCTAAATTGTGCGCGGCATCCTACGCTGGCCACACTGAGGGGTGCGCGGGCGCGGGGACGACGCTGCATCCTTCACTCTTGCCTTCCACCCGTTCAGCGACTAAGGGCCGTAACAGACGGGTCGCAAGTTGCGCCGCGTAACAGCTAGTGATGGGAGTTGCATAAATACTCAATCAACTCATTTGAATATTCACTCAGTAGATTGAGTAAATACCCGATAAATATCCTAATTTATCCATTTGGTGAGTAGATTAATTTATATGAGTTGCGACTTATATTTATATTCATATTCATTATTTCATGTTTTCATGACAATAGAATAGATTTAATAAAAAATAGAACTAGATTTAATAAATAGAGTAAATAGAGCGTGCTCATATATTGACATCGCATTTGATGTCTGTTTACTTATTTTAACATAAAATTACGCCTTTGCACACCTCCCAGGAAAAAATGATAATTAGTCAAAGAAGCCTACTTTCAGTGTATGATTAGATTGATTAGTATTGTATTTTCATATATTTAGCGTCGCTTTTAACGTTTACCGACATTTTAAGCATATTATGGCGTATGCACACACTTTCCGACAAAAATTGCAAGTGTATACTAGATTTAAGTTTTAAAATTGTCATGAAAACATGAAATAATGAATATGAATATAAATATAAGTCGCAACTCATATAAATTAATCTACCCACCAAATGGATAAATAAAGATATTTATCGGGTATTTACTCAATCTACTGAGTAAATATTCAAATGGGTTGATTGAGTATTTATGCAACTCCCATCACTAATTGTTACGCGGCGCAACTTGCGCCCCATCTGTTACGGCCCTAAGACGTAGCGCGCGCTCCGTCTGTGCGTGTGATCTTTGTCATCGTTTTCTATAGTATAATTATTCACAATTTGTTATTCCTTTTTTGGCTGCATAAGGCAGCGTAAATTAGTAACCCTAAGGCCCAATTACGTCTTTTATTAAGCTGCCTTTAAACTCCTCCTCATCCAATCAACGCGAGGGCCGCAGGGGCAGAGCACCATCACCGTCAGAAGCGAGGGTCGGCCGACGTGGCATCTTCGACAACGGCTCAGCATCATCAAGTTCGGCGTTGACAACGGCTATACGACTTTATGTGCCGGGTGACAATTTAAAATAAGTTTTTTTTTTTAAACAGATGGCAAGCGAAAAATAATTACTTACCTGAAGACGTGGTAACCCTAGCCAATGAGAAACCACTAGTTGGGAAATATTAGGAGGTACTGAGACCCCATGAATATTCATGCGGCCTGTCTATCGCACATTAGATCTGTGGCAGCCGGGGCCGCAGATGGTGCTTAGAAGGTTTAATATTAATTTAGCAAAGTTCCTTTATTTTCCTATATTTAATCTTAAATGAGTAAAATATAATAACTAATAAGTCATTTGATTAAATCAATTAATCAAATTCCAAAAGAAAACGAACCATGAAGTTAATTCTTTCAGGGTTCCGTACACCTATAGTGACCTATTTTTTTTAACTAAAAACCGACGTCACCCTTAAACTCCACAACCAATTTTGATAAAATCGGTTGTGGAGTTTATTAAAAATTTCTATGAGACCACCTGACACGTAGACTCATTCAAACAAAAAAAGATTTTTTCAAATCGGTCCACGCAACTTTGAATAATCGGTGAACATACAAAAAAAAAAGACTCAACAAAATGATAACCTCCTCCTTTTTGGAAGTCGGTTAAAAACGGAATCAAGAACGGCTACAACATGGGCGACAACCCTGACAAAAGTAAATTTAACGTGAAAAAATATCAACATAAGTTATTTTAACAATAAATTAATTGAATAGAAAAATCTCAACAACTATATTTACATAAGAGAAACTTAAAATGCTACGAGAAAAGGTTAGTATAGCACCCTGCACCCAGATAGACAAAAAATTAAAAAAGAACTCTCTATCATGAAGCATAGTTTTGAAAAAAAAAACTCTTATATTTTTTTATAGTAGAGAAGAATGAACTTATACGGACGGGATGGTATGTACTTATACGGACAAATCACACAAATTGAGCTATCCTCAAAGTTATGGAATTCTAACTCAACGACACTAAAATTTATAACAAATACATATACCGGAACCACCGGTGTGACTGCCTGGCATGATGACTACTAGGAACAGAGAACGTCAAATGTTTTTCCCAATAGCAGAAAAATTATAAATCGTTTAGCAATTCCTTTTCGGCGATTTACATGTACGGTACGCCTCAGAAGTGGAGTCCCAATTTCATACTAATTGTATGAGAAATGAATTCGTTTTTGAGGCTTATCATACACGAAAAACGATACGAATTTGTTAGGTACTTACCTTTACCTACCTTACCTTTAAAATCTAACATTTCCTAACATTCTTTTTGGTTCCTCTCACGAAACTAATGCTGGCAGTTCCTGGGATATCACCAGTGCTCATACATTATTCATGCGGCCTGTCTATCGCGAGTTAAATCTGTAGCAGCTTGTGTGGGATGGCATTAAAGTTCATATTGCATGTACCTAGTTATTTGAACTTATTACATATATATACTAATTAAATAAAATTCAAATAATTAATAAAAAAAAACAATTACACTGTGTCTGTTATTGGTACAAAAAAAAAATACTGAAATAAATACAAATAAATAATAATATATCATTATAAGTATACAATTTGGCAATTGTTATAGGGTTTTTCTATACATTAAAATAAAATTGTAAATAAAGTGTAATTTTAAAAATGGACATGATTAAATAAATAAAATTTTCAATATATATTAAAAGTATAAGATAAAAGTGATTTTCAATAAGTGTTTTGGCAACTAAAATATTTATTACTTATTAACTTACTATATTAATTATTACATTTATTGTAAGACCTACATTACCATGTTTTTAGCAAATTAAGATATGATTATGATGAACTGTCAAATTACAATTTAAATATTATGCCTTCACAAATTAATTATAACTTTTCCAATAGAAGATCACGTCGTGTGCGTTACACGAAATGCTGATTTTTTTTTTTTTTTTGAAGTGACATACATAGGTTGCCTCGGACGGCATTTCCTACTTCACCCGGACAAGGTTTGAGGAGCGGGCCAGAGGCCCGGCATCCTATATTTATATACTAGAACTGCTGATTGGTATAAATGTTTGACCTGTTCTCGGATAACAAGGATAAGATGTTTAAATACCAACCAGAAAAATCAGAAAAGTTTAAGATCATCAGATCATGATGTGGAATAATGGCCACAAAATAAGTACTAGTAATCACGTACAGAAGTCATATTCAGAAAAAAAATACAAAGAAATATCTACTCAATGTGGTTAGCGCTATGGTTTAATTTAGCGCGCAGAACTCCTCACCTCCTCGTTCCACACAGACTTCCATTGCAAGCCAATTTCATTCTTATTACTCTTGGTCTTGACAAACGATTTGTGTACTGAATTTCCCCCTTCGATCAAAGTGGTCGCCGCGCATAGTAATAATGTAGGTATATTTTCGATACCTAAACGGGGAGTGACACAGGTGGCCTGCAGAAACAGGGTTAAAGGCATATAAACAATGTCCTTTTTAATTAAGTACAAATATTTTAAGGGGTTATTCAGTCCATCATTTTGAACAACTTTGCCCAATAAATGTATATCGAAATACGAAAAAAATATTTAGATTCTCATACAAATCGAAGTAGTCACGTGATATCGTTACTATGAAAAATTCAAAAAAAATTTTTCGTATTTCGTTATATATTTATTGGGAAAAGTTATTCAAAATGATGGACTGAATCACCTCTTAAAATATTTGTAATTAATTAAAAAGGACATTGTATGTCCCTCCAAATGAAACGCTGGCGGAATGCGAATTACATAAATTACAGCGTGCACTCCGCGGCAGTAAATTTAATTGAATTAATTTAAATTGTGGATATCATTTGTTTTGGATGGTGTACGGTCACATACATTTGAAGTTCTATGAAAGTACCTACTGTTTAACCTGTGTTGTCCCGCTGCTGGTCAAAGGCCTCCCCCACAGGTCTCTTTCTTTTCAGAAACTGAAACGATTCACCAACATCCGATAGGTCCATGAAACGTTGGTCAACATAATCTTTAAACAATTATATTTTCACCCATGAACGTTTCGCCAACATGACATTCATTCACTGACGTAAAGTTATGTTGGCGAAACGTACGTGGGTGAAAAGTCCTTTGGATGAAAAGTTATTGTTTAAAGAATCTGTTGACCAACGGTTAATGGACCGATTGAATGTTGGTGAAACGTTTCAGTCTCTTCTTTTCAGGTCTGTCTATTAGGTACGTTGACAGAAAATTTATAATTCTTTGGCGAGAGCTAGCACAGGACCGGGAGCGTTGGTGGATTTTCCTGCTGGAGGCCAATACTCACTTTGGGTCGCTGACCAAGGATAGTAAGTAACAACGTGGAAGGAACATACCCGTAATAAATCAAACCAAGGGCTTTACTAGACTACTATACCATAATGAAATAAAAATAATAAACAAAAAACAAAAAAAAGACATTTCCCTACGTGTGCAGCCGCCCGGGCAATTTGTATGGGAAAGTAGTTTATCTTTGTTTTTTTACTGTGATTTTGTTTCATTAAACTATAGTGATCTTATAGTCTGTGGTTCGATTTATAACGGGTATGTCTCTTCCACGTTATATAATAGCTGTAAACTGTATAAATGCAAAAAATATTTCAGCTGTTTAATCTGATCGGGCTTTTATCGTAAACGCCGTTCACGGGCACCTGCTCCCACTTATTACACAATTAATTTCGTGCAGCAATTTGATGCGTCCCGTTCAGACGTCCCGGAATGACGTCATCAATTAGGATAACTTCCGGGGCAGGTGCCCGGCAGGTTGGAGTTATGAAGACCCGCAGTTTTTAAGAACAGTTATTTTCGTTGTTACAAGTTTTTTTGAGAAAAGAAAAAAATTACGAATTGACTATTAATACTTTATAAACCTTATAAAGAGTTAGTCTAAATGACTAATTTCAAAATGTGAAATAAGTATACCATGCGGCACGGTGCCAAGGACGTTGGCTGTGTTTTTTTTCGGGGTAGCTCTCAAAAAATATAATAAAATATATTTTCTAAACTAAAAATCTACTTCACCCCAAACTACACACCCGATTTTGATAAAATTTCTATGGGACCACGAGGTAAGTATACACTTGGAACAAAAAAAAAACACATCGGTGAACATACATAAAAAAAAAGATCGCGACGGATTATAACCTCCTTTCTATAGAAGTCGGTTACAGTATGAACAGCAAATTACTTTAGCGGACCCATTGACAAGTTGACAATCGTCCCAGTTTACAACTTCGGCTGTCCCAGATTTATCGGTATTCAATTGCTAGGAAATAAATTGCTTTATGATCAGAGTGTTTAACTTTAAAGTTGTCTATTATATTTTATTTCTATTTTCAGCCCTGTCCCACTGCTGGGGAAATACAACGTGTAACGGAAAGGAGGTATCAATCCGAAAGTGAGTAAACATACTAATTAATGAGACGATTTCTACAAAATTAAATATCTACCATACCAAAATGTATGAAGCTACAGAATTTTTACGATTTCAGGTATGGTCCCTTAGTTAAAGTTGTTCACATTGATTAGTATGCTTATTCCCTTTCGGGTTGATATACTCCCTTTGTACACGCGGTGGTTGTACATTCTACGAAACAAAATGCCAATTTTTTTTGTCATCGGAGTGCTTTGTTGGAGTTAGCGAGTGATTTGCTGTTACATTATATTATCACGTCTAGATCCTTACTAGGGTATACAGAGTCTAGGGTCAAAAGACTCAAATGCTACTTGTAGCGTGAGAAAGGAAAAAGGGACTCAAAATATTTCGACATAATTCATCGTTCCCTCGATCGACTTTTACAATTGGTTCAATCATCGTTTTAGGGTTCCGTATCCAAAGGGTAAAAATGAGACCCTATTACTAAGACTCCGCTGTCCGTCTGTCCGTCTGTCAAACTTATAACACCTCCTTTCTTGTCGACGGCTAACGTAAAAAGTACATTTCCAATTTCTTAACGTCAATTTGTAAATAACAGTAAATTACTTTAAAAAACTTACGAGCCTTATTCGGCTTATGCGATAATGTAAATTTTTAAAATGTGCTAATCAAGTACTTTCATTTGATACCGTACTCGATATCCAAACAAACAATAATGATTTTTGAATCACTTTTTTGTTTGTGACATACGTTACATACATTTTTGCACACAAATTGTAGCTTATGTCACCCGGACAATAATGACGAATTGATTGGAATATCATTTGTGACAATCGGACAAGCATTCGGATGCTATACGGTGAAACAGACATAAATACCCACATACATACAAACATACATACTACCCTTTCTTCCTTCCTTGTCTTTGCCGTATTCGGGTAAAAAGGAAGGTTAAATTAATGCACATTAAAATTGGAACAATTACTAAAATTAAGAGTAAATTGTTCTAAATTCAAACACCAAAATAGTGGTTAAATAAAAGTGCTTTTAATCCACTGTGTCAACGCCGAAGATGATGAGGCCGCGCCGTGATCCTGTGATGCCACGTTGCTCGACCCTCGCTCCAGACGTTGATGTTGTTGCTCTGCGCAGCCGTTCTCGTCGTGATAGATAAGGATTGAAGGCGATTTAATGAAAGGCGTATTTGGGCTAAGGGTTACTTATTTACGCTGCTGGGGCAGCAAAGAAAAAGGGTTACAAATTGTGATGTGAACTATAATAAAATGACGTCGATCGCACGCACTGACGGAGCGCGCGATACGTGTTGTGCCAGACCAGACGGGACGCAAGTTGCGTCGCGTAACAGCTAGAGATGGGCAGTCTATCCATTTGAGTATTTACTCACTAGATTTAATAAATAGAGTAAATAGAACGTGCTCATATAATGACATTTAATGTCTTTTTACTTATTTTAACATCAAATTACGTCTCTGCACACCTGCCAGCAAAAAATGATAATTAGTCAAAGAAGTCTACTTTCAGTGTTTGGAGTGAATGGTATTTTCATATATTTTAGCGCCGCATTTAACTTTTACCGACATTTTAAGCATATCATGGCGTATGCACACATTTTCCGACAAGAAATGCAAGTGTATACTAGATTTAAGTTTCAAAATTGTCATGAAAACATGAAATAATGAATATAAATATGAGCCGCAACTCATATAAATCAATCTACTCACCAAATGGATAAATTAAGATATTTATAGGGTATTTACTCATCCTTCTGAGTAAATATTCAAATGGGTTGATTGAGTATTCATGCAACTCCCATCACTAGCTGTTACGCGGCGCAAATTGCGCCCCGTCTGTTACGGCCCTTAGACGCTGAACGGTCCGAAGGCGAGAGAGCGCGTCGGCAGTCCATCCGTCCGATGAGTTGCAGTGCCCTCCCCGCGCCCGCGCACCCTTCAGTGTGGCCAGCGTAGGACGCCGCTCATAGTTTTAGGGAGCCGCAACACACTGTTTGCAGTAGATGTAAATAAACTTTTTAGAGGGGGAATGGTATAAACGAATTTATTACGTTACCCATGCCTAAAGTAGCCTATGTGTTGATCCAGGGTGTAAGCTTCCAGCATACCACATTTTATCAAAATTGGTCCAGCCGTTTGCGCGTGAAGAAGTAACAAACATACACACAAACTTTCGACTTTATAATATTATTGTGATAGTGTGACTAGATACTACTTGAATGCTTAAAAGTCTTTATAAATATAAAAAGAAATTCGTGGGAGAGCAAATTAGGTTTATGCATTTTTTTCAAACACAAAAGATTTGCCTCAATTCCGCAAACTGTTAAAAAATTCAATCAAAAAACCTGCCCCGTCACTCATCATTTATTTGCGCTCAAAGCAGTCTTCAAAATAATTTCCCAAAGGTGGGTTCCCTTGACCCCAATCCATCCTTTGACCTCTCGCCCGCCTCAAAGTGTTGCAAATCATCCCAGTTCATTGTCTATGCTAATTTGAGGTACAAAATGGAAATTAAGCGAACGCAGTCCTTCATAGGTTAATTAGTTAGATCTTTGCAAGTTGTTTTTAATCCATCGACAAAAAAGAGGCATGTTATAAGTTTGACGCCAATGTCTATCTGCCTGTCTGTGTGTCTGTCTATAGCATCATAGCTTTCAAATGAATGGACCAATTTCGATGTGGTTTTTTTTACGTGATAGCAAGTTTTCTTTGCAGTGGTTGATGAAATGAGTTAAGCCGTTCAAATGTTTATAAGACGGGTTTTTAATGGCAATTAATCTTGATTTATTAACATTGTTTGGTGAATTTTGTACTTCTCTGAAGTTGTATGTTGGTTGTGCGTCTTTTGTCTTTCTCCCATTTGGTTGTCAACAATGGTTGTTTGAAATAGATTTCAGCGATAATTCCTTTCATTGCACTCATGATGTAAAATTCTTTGTGTTAAATTTTTGAAGTGAAAACTTCTTTAGCGGCGTTCTGTATGGGGTAAAAAATGTTAAAATCGCGTCAGGGCGTCAGGACACGTGACACTGATCGAAAATTCGTGAGACGGATGGAGAGAGTAGGAGAGAAAGTGTCCCCCTTTCTTTCTACGGCGCGGCGAAAATGTATGCAGGCGCCTGCTGTTTCGTTTAGGCGGCGCAGGGCGCTTACGCGAATGTTCGTGTGTGTTTATGTCACATCGTGCCACGTGCATCCATGGATGGTGACAGTGACAGCTGATGGCTCGACCGTCTGTGTAGTGGCCACACTGCTGTGTATTCGTAAAATTCTTGTATCTAAAGTATTTAATTTATGTAATATAAATTGTCATGTTTGTGTACGATAGCGCAATAAATAAATATTGTATTCTACCACATAAATGATAGTACTTTTATACTGATATTAAAAGCAAATCGTGCAAAATTATTCCCTAACCATTCCAAAATATCAAAAATGCACAACGTTAATATTCAAGTTTTCACTTCTGCCGGCAACCCGTCGTTTTTTTCTTTTTTGGTATACAATAAAGACTTATCTATCTATCTATTGTAATTTTTCATTTCTTTTTTGGTAACTAGATAGTACTTATTCTTTCGGAAACTAGAAATGGAGATTTCTTTGCGTTTATGCTTCCTCGCGTTGAATTCTAAGTACTTAGTGTGAGTACAATGTACATAGACATACAAACATAATTTTATCACAATGTGGGCTAACAACAGATGGCAGCACAGTGACGCCAGGTCTAATCAACTGTTTTGATTGGACCATCAGTTGACAGGTTCTTTTGCTCATTCAAAATGTATCCCATAACAGCAGCTTATTGGACCTGACGTCACTGTGCTGGTGTCACATATTTTTGGAAACCCTCATGTGTTTGTACACATACATATAAGTGTACAACATACTATCATGTCTTTCTAATCCATTGATATTCTTGGAGTCACTTTGTACTCCTTCAGAAACAAAATTCGTTAGATTTTAGATATCTGACAGTTCGTTTATTTTTTTACTTGTATTGCTACTGTTGGTGTCACTGTGCAAAATTGCACTCAGTGACTTTCTTGGTAGTGTTTATGGAGAGGGCTGCTATCGTATCGTCTGCTCCATTTCTAAACTTTATATGTACTTACTTCTTTTAAGACTTTGGCAGCAATGTACCTCCCTACATATTTTTTTTTTAACTTAGTTTTCAACTATTTGTACATAAACTTGCTGTTTGCACATGTTTTGAGTTGTTGCCTTGCTATATGTAATCATCATCATCCGAGCGTATTTTCCCGGTTGCATCCTCAGCAGTAACGCTTCAGAGCCCGGGGTCCGCTACCTAACCAAGGAGATTTGAGGTTACTGGTTTTTACACAGAGCGACTGCCGTCTGACCTCAACAACCCAAAGGGCAAACCAGGAACCAATCCTTGGATAGTTTGATGATCAAACGCTAGGTGGCGTTCGGGACCCACAGTTTTACGTGCCTTCCGAAACACGGAATCATCTTTCTTTTCGGATAATCAGGTGATTCAAGCCTGCAATATCCTATCCAGACTGGAAACAACTTTTCACAAAGTATGCTTCCCAGTGGGAATCGAACCCATGACCTCCGGGTCACAAGGCGAACGCCTTGAACACTGGACTACAGAGGCAGTCAAGCCTTGCTATACATAATATTTAAACATAAATGTATATAATGTATAACTTTGGTGACAATTTGTTATGTGTATCTCATTAAAATTAAATAAAATAAAATGTCTTTATCCCTAACGAGCAGACAGATTATTTTCGGTCTTGCGGCTCTAAGTAGATATACCCTAGGGCCGCTAGACTCAAGGACTAATTTTAGTTTTTACATCTTCAAATTCCAAGTTAAATCTTATTTTCTATCCATATGAAAGGTAAATAAATATCCTTCCCTTGTTTCCATTTCCCTTCTTCTCGTAATGTTAATTTTTTTTTTCTGTGTAAGTTATATGTATTTATGTTAGATGTATATGTGTGTTTATTGTAATTATTGTATATAAGTATGTTTATATTGACTATCCCACACTACCTTATTTCCCAATGCTATTTTCTATATAGCGAAGTTGCCTGGAAGAAATTGCTCAGCGTTAAGGCCGCCTTTTCATTTCCTAGTTTTTAAGATAATTATGTCCTGTATTCATTTATTTTGTGCAATAAAGGGTATTGTTTGACTGAGGACGATATACATGCATCGGCTTTGGTCTGCAAGCGTGATGACATACTCTCCAAGGTAAACCTCATTCATAAGCTTTTGCAGCGTAACTGCTAGCTGGGCGGACTCAGAACAGAACAGAAAAGAACAGAACATAAAGGGTATTGTTTTGTTTGTTTGTACTAACTTTATTGTACAAAAAATACATTAAAAAGACAACATTACGAAACAGCAAATATACAAAGGCGGACTTATCCCATGTAGGGATCTCTTCCAGTCAATCTGCGATAGATTGAACCTTTCATAAGGATAGAAAGTAAGATTTTACTTGGGATTTAAAGCTGGCTAGAGTTGTGGACAACAGTAGTCCTGGTTCGTTGAAATAAAACATTCGAGTGAGGGCACACGCGGTTTATTGCAAAAAAAGACGCGCCGGGGATTTGATACAGACTGAATGGTGGTGGGGTGCGACTTAAAATTAGTGGTACATGTTCATTCTTTTCCAATAGTTTCAAACTGCCTTCAAATAAGATAATATTCTAATTGTTAAAAAGAAATGTATGAGCCGTCGCCAACAAGAGTTATATTACATATGACACTTATATTTTGTATGTTTTGTCGTTATAACTCAAGTCATATGCCTTACTTTTACGCCTACTACGCTAGATTTCAATATCACAAGTTTGACTGGTAGAGAATGCTATGACGTGATATTTTTGTGCCATTAATTGTTGGTAAGTAAATGAAGTTTTAAATAAATATCCTCACGAATCGTAGATATTGATTAAAACCACGATTGACAGAAATATTCCCGACGTTTAATCAACAAAACGAATGCGCTGAAACCGCAAATGAACTGGAGATCGATTTTTGAAACTGAGAGTCCATTCCATCAGTTTTTTTACCATCATTCATTCATTTCATCTTTCCGCATTGAACAATGTTCATTGGGATGATTTGTATCTCTCTTACAAAGACAATGGTCGTAAGACCGTTTAAGCTAAGACAGCGAAGCGCGTGTCGCCTTTGCTCCGTTGGTTACTCCATAAAATAATACGTTAGTCGTCCGATATGACGTCCTATTTCTATGTCAAACCAAATTAGACTTAACTTTGTTTTACATTGTGCTCAATGTTGCTTGACACTAAAACGCGGATACATCTTGCCTTCCGCTTTTGGAGTAAGTAACTCCCAGTATCCGTTGTCTGATTGCATCTATTATTTTGTGTTCTTGGTCAGACGGAATAAATTAAAGGGTTGTAAAATAGTTGCCCGAAAGAAAGAGGGAAATTGGTATCTATCAATTTATTTCGTGGTAACTGCTTACAGCCATAAAGCGCGTTGAAAGAGTAAAATTTTGATTATAAAGTGTGCGTACGATATGACATCTAGTGGCGGCTAATCGAATCACTTATCGACAGGGATGTTTTGTAGCATCAAGTATTTATGTTTTATGTTTTATAGCATTGGGTACATAATGCAATGCAAGCCATAAATATGGCGCTTTTTTCTAAAAGGTAAGCGGTCAGATTGGTAGCCATAGTCAAATTCTATACGTACGTTGAATAAAAACATACTATGTAATTATAAATAATTTTTTGTTGGTTTTTGAAAATTCAAAAATTGAAATTCATACACAAAGAAATTAATGTGTGATTTTGTTTTGTTTCTTTACTGATTTTATTATAAATTAAAAAGTTGACTTCTATAGCACTTATAAAAGGTACAAAGTAGTTGCTTTGGGACAGAGATATGAAAGGCAGGTTGGAAGGATGGAAGGAATCCGTTTAGTTTAGCCGTTTAGTGCAAATAAGTGCGTACAACTTACGAGAAAAAAAAAAACATATTTGTGATCCAACACATTATACCTCGTTTTTTTCGAGCTGCTACTTTTATGGTGTATACTTGTACATGTTGTCAATCCAACGCAATATGCCATCACCGACGCGTGACGCTTTGATGCCGATTTCTTGTCTATTAGTTTGTTCAGAAAGTTACTGCAGCGGTTTTGGAACCACCGGAACGAGACATTAAAAACAAAATTAAAGGGACTAAGAAGTCAACTTGACTTGAAGTATAAACTTTTTGTTTCGCGGACTCCTCTCTTCAAAAATAGGGCACTTGAATGGAGTGGAGCGACGCGACCGCCGCTGTGAATGCACTTTGTTCAGAACGCCTCTGTAGCGATGGCGGAATCAATGTACTGAGGGAATTAATGCTTCATCATGTATACATACATACTACCACGTCCATTGTACCTATTTAAGTACACATTTTTAATTGTAAATCTTTTTTTTGTATTGGTGCAGTAAAAAGTTTTTCGTTGATTCATTGATTCATACATTCTTTCATTCACGCCTTTATACCTAAAGGGGACATTTCGGGTCTTTCGGCTCCAATTAGACAAAGTCCATAGAACGCAACACAACGTGGAAGGGACATACCCGTAATAAATCAAACCACGGGCTAAACTAGATCACATAGTATAATTAAATTAAAATAACAGTCAAAATACTAGTATTTGGGAGCAACTAGAAATAAATAAATTAAAAAAATCTAATATTCAATTAATAAATAAACAGCTTGAGGTAAATAATTCCCCTTTATTAAATATTTTTACTATAGAAAGTTCGGGCAACTCCGCTCCCCCACGCTCTTCTCTTACAGTATAAAAGGACGGCAATACGGTGTAGTTTTATTACTCCATGATCCGGACGACCCCATAAGTCGTGCGATTCCCCCTTCGACAGAGTCACCTGCGCAACGCAGGCACAGAATCACAATTAGCTCGATCGCAAATCCCACTCGCCGGCGAGTGCGGATCAGGAATAGGAGTAGGACTGGCGCGTTCACGAGGTACCGAACGGTACCCGGACGCTTTTCGCCGGTCGGCCCTTCAGGCGCTTGACACTCAGTCAAAGCCGATCTCAGTGACGCCCAAAGCCGAGGTTCGTTCCCACCCTGTGGGAGCCCTTTGCGCTGTCACTTTTTTCGGTGTGGACAACATCTTGCCATTCTGGCAAGTATGCTGGGACTAACAGTAGTGGGTGGGCGCCGGCCGGCAATAGTTTGCATGAACTAACTGGTGGCGGTATTGCACAAAGTAATTCAAATCATGTAGTATGTAACTTTGACTTCCGCAAAGTAACACCTGAATCTATTAACTATATTAAAATAACAGTCAAAAAACAAAACAAAAAAAAAAATGGCATTTCCATACTAAAGTGTGCTGCCGCTAGGGCAATTTGTATGAGAATGACGAAATCTTTCTTTGTTTTTCGACTGTTATTTTAATTTCATTACATTATATGTGACTGGTATACGCCATGGTTCAATTTATTACGGGTTGTATACGAATAAGTTTACATTACATGACCGAAACTACAGAAAAGTCTACCTAAATCAAATAAACTGCAACAAAGTAGATTGGGTATCGCGTACCTACTGCATTTTACGTAATAAAACTGCACAGTTTTGCTGTAGGGACAGCGGAAAATGCATGTGACATTAAATTACATTTAGTGGTCTCCTTTGTCTCGCAAATTGTGTTATGATGTGAATATTTAGTGGTAGCTACGCGTGCCTCGAATGAGTGAGAGAAAAGTAAGGAACGAGTGTGTTTTAACCCCCAACAAAAAAGAGGGGTGTTATCAGTTTGATGCTTACGTCTATCTATCTGTCTGTCAGTCTGTGGTAGCGCTCGAATGGAAGATTTTCAATGCGGTTTTTAGGGTTCCGTAGTAAACAAGGAACCCTTATAGTTTCGCCATGTCTGTCTGTCTGTCTCTTTTGCTCAGCGATTATTAGTGCTAGAAAGCTGTAATTTGGTATAGGTATGTATATTAATTATCCAAAAAAAGTGGTAAAATAAAATATTGAAAACAATTTTTTTTAGGGTAGCTCCCATACAAGTAAAGTCAAAAGTCAATTTTATTTTCTCGGCTAACCAATCATGTGGGGGTATCGATCGTTGAATAGGTCTTTTAAAAATATTATGAGCTTATAAACACAGTTTTTAGATTTAGGGATCCGTTTCAGATATATTTGGTTTTAAAGTGAAAAATGTTGTTATAGTCAAGTGTCCCCCCCCCCTCTATCTGCTAAACGGTTACGTATGGACACGTAAAAAAATTCACAGCTATAATAGTAAATATAACGAAATTTAAAGGAAAACTATCAGAGCTATGTAGGGTTTACAAATTAAAATGTTATAGGCGATCAACTTCTAAAATGTACTCCGAAAAGGAAAATTTAATACAAATTCAATAGAAATTAATTTTTAGACACTTTTAGTGGCATGAAATCAAATTTGCCATTCGTAATTACGGAACCCTACATTGCGCGTGGCCCGACACGCACTTGGCCAATTATTTCAAAAGCAACTTCCCTTGCGGTGGTTCTTAGCCATGTTTGATGAAAATCGGTTCTGTAGTTCAACAGTTATAGGTGTTAACGCTTGAAAGCTGAGGTTTGTAATTTACCTGGAAAATAAAAGATGTCGCTACCGATTAGAGTATTATGTAGTTCGGCCAATTATCACTAGATGGTGTCGTCGGGGGCTTTTTAATTTGCCTGCAAATATACTGTGGTTGCTTGACTTGCCGGGGATACTGCCCGGGCACCCGGATTGATGAATTGCGTTGTTAAGGCGGCCCTTCCCGGCGGCTCTGTCATCAACTGAAATTAGTATTATTATTAACTATCCATTGAACGAATATTAACTATTCATAGGGTGCGGAAATTTCATAAAACTTGTTCCAGGATATACGTTTTTGTCAGTAAGCCTTACAAGTTTGTGAAATAAATGTTTTTTTATTTAAAATTTTCATTACATTTGCGAGGTTTTTATCGAAATATTTTTTTTTTATTTTTCAAATTTATGAGTACTTTATGAACGGTCGAAGTTCAGGTAAAATTTGTGCAAAAAAGCAGATTTTTGGAGGCGTATACTGAACTGGTTTTTCCAAATATTATAATTTTATTTCAATAGAAATCTAGAAATAGCGCACAAGATTTACTAACTACACCACCTATTTTGATAAAATTTCTACGGGACCACCTGACAAGTAGATATCTCCATTTCTAACAAAAAAAACTGGCCAAGTGCGAGTTAAACTCGCGTGGAGAGGGTTCCGTACAATATCAAAGATATTTCGTAAGTGAACGTATTATATTGAGTGTTCCACTTTATTTTCAAAACTTAACATTGGAGTTAAAAAATATGTTCTCGCACACATTCCACCTGCAAATGTAAGTTGGTACGCACAATATTGAGTGATTTACCATGTTATTTTAATATCATGGACTTCTTATAGGTTTTCCTATAATCTATAAGGAGAAAACTAATTTCTGTATTTTTTTCAAAATTTTAGGTTCAGTAGTTTCGGAGATAAGGGGGGGGGGAATGGTCAATTTTCGTCTATTTTCTTGAATAACTCGGAAACTATTTATTTTAAAATTACAAAAAAATACATTTAAGATCTTCTCGACAAGACCTTTCATTTGATATGCCACATGATGCAGTTTTCAGATTTTTTTTTTAATTTTCCCCTTCCCCCCCAAAAATGACCCCCCATATACAGATTTCATCTGCTCACGTCACACCTCTGTGTTTGGGTCACAGGAATTGATATGTGTACCAAATTTCAACTTAATCGGTCTAATAGATTCGGAGATAATTGACTGTAAGCGACGGACGGACAGACACACGAGTGATCCTATAAGGGTTCCGTTTTTGTATTCAGACGTACGGAACCCTAAAAAGGTTTTCCAAATCAGACCAGGCGTCTTCGAATTACAGGTTAATGTATATCATCATCATCATCATTTCAGCCGCATAACGTCCACTGCTGGCCATAAGCCTCTCCCAAAGATTTCCAAAACGACCGATCAAGAGCGGCCTGCATCCAGCGCTTTCCAGCGACCTTGGTCGGGTCGTCTGACCACCTTTTAGGTGGGTGTCCTTCGCTTCGCTTGCCAGTACGTTAACGTACGTAAACATATATATTAAAAGAAAGATCACGAAAAATTGATAAACTCCTCTGTGGAAGTCGGTTAAAAACAGATGTCAAAAGGCGGCCTTATCGCAACTACAATCTCTTCGAGGCAACCGAAGTATCCTAGACCCAAGGCAAGACATCTTTCACAGAGCAAAACCTACATAATCCATTAAGACATGCCTGGTCTATCCTTGTATAGTAACTGGAAGCCTGTCAAAGGCTCTAAGGTCTCGGCGACAACACTCAGATTCTAAAATCACCGGTGACACAAAGCCTTTGATGCCGGGACGCCGTGGTTTCGGTAGTATTATCAAAATGCTTGGAGAATTGAGAAAATTATAACGACTAACCCTGTCTTGTCGTTATAATTTTCTTAATTCTTCACGGAGAAGCATTTTTCGTCGACCTCGAAACTGAGACGCTTCGCTCGCTCCAGAGCTGACTTAGAGTTAAATTGAGCGATACGATACAAAAGAAAAGCTATACATTTCAAGATATTTAGCGCGAAGTCCAGCGCTTTTTTAAAGCGCTAGATTTAGCGCTTAATATTTTATTATTATAGTTTTTTTCTAGAATTAAATATAAACTACAAACATAAATCAACCAAAACATCTGAAATTAAATTAATTTAATTAAAATAGTTTAACTAGGGCCAGCTTTATTTTAGCATTTTTCTCTTACAATATTATTCGGATGTTCCAATCTATTTTACAAGATAGTCACACACAAGTCACAAGTTCATACCTTCATGTTCACTACACAGCACTTGACATCGGTTGATCGGTAATATAAATTCAGTGGATGTTAAATTATAAAAAGCGTTAGATAATCCGATAGGCGCTAAATATTTAAAATGGGCACTTAACACACTTAAAAAAACGCTACAAATAGCGCCCAAACCGCTAAATTAGCAGCTTTTTCCAGCTCAGTAAATAATTTTCTAAACATCAAAACAAACTTTTTATTTGAGATTTGTATGATACAGGCTACGTCATAGTTTCTTGGAATCAAATAGCGTTCTTAATATCAGTTTTCTATGTGCGACCGACATAGGTATTTTTGAAAAACTTATTTTGTGTCTTTGCGTCGTTCATACTTCAAAGAACTTTTAGGTACCATCTCTTTTTAAGAAATGGGTCATGCGTCTCTGAACACCAGACAGATTCAAAGATTCAAGATTCAAAGATTCAAATGTTTATTCAGTAATTAGACCTTTACAGGCACTTTTACACGACAATAAGTATAATTTATGTTACGTGTAAAGTATATTAAAATTTAATTTATTGTTAAAGAAAAGCTACCGATACCAGTGCTTCGTAACGACCACTGCTGAGAACAAACGCCGAAAGAAACTCATTTTCACAGTATTGGTCGCCTACTCGCCAGAAGGGCTTTGTCATATTATTATAATTGTCTTTAAATTAATAAATACTTATAATATAATACAATGTTGACACATTATAACATGTAATGCTTCCAAACAAGTAAACAAACATAAATTGCGTAATAAAAAATATTAAGTAGTCAAAAAAGCGAAGCTAGAAAGTTTTTAATACAAATAGTACCTTTACTATCGATACTATCGATAGTATCGAAGTTATCGATAGTCCTATTAATATTGTTACTGTTTTACAAGGCCAAGAGAGTATCGATAGATTAACGATATTTTATACTAATGCTTGCAACACTAGTTCCAAGTATGATCCCCGGTCAGGGCAAGTTGGAAAATGGCCCTTTTAAATTGTACACGATCTTGGATGTTTATCTATATATGTATTTGTTATAAAATATAGTATCGTTGAGTTAGTATCCCATAACACAAGTCTCGAACTTACTTTGGGGCTAGCTCAATCAGAGTTACGAGTATTCGTCCCTATAAAAAAAAACTTGTACTTACATCACTAGTTAAAAAGGCACTTACGCATGCCCGCCACGTCGTCGCGTCGGGCGGCCACATGTGCGGGGTTTATGACGCGCTCGCCCAGTGTTATGAAAACAGAACTATTACGCCCTTTGTGGACCGAAGGGATACTGGATAATTTTGGAATCCAATCTCATTTCTCGTTATTTGATTTGGGTCCGTAGTTGGTTATTTAGTTCTATTTCAGGCATAAATTTAGTTTCAAAACATTAACAGCCGTGTTTTTAAGAAAATAATCAGCTAAGTACAGTTAACTATGAATACATAAATATAAAGACAAATTGAGCTATTCCAAAGTAAAGTTTAAACTTGATTCGACTTCAAAAAGGAAGAGGTATTATTTCATTTCAAAACTTAATTCTTTAACTATTCCTCATGTTGTTCTAGACGGAAATATCATTCCTTTTACCCCTACAGTAAAAAACCTAGGAATCATTTTTGATGAAACGCCCTCATGGTCAGCACAAATAAATGAGGTGAGCCGTAAGTTATTTGTGGCATTGCATTTCCTAAGGAGACTAAAACATTTTCTTCCTCTGAGCACAAAAGTCTTATTAGCTCGCTCCCTACTGATTCCCGTCTTGGACTACGCGGATGTAGCATATCTTGATCCTACTGAAGAACTTTTAAATAAATTGGAGCGTTTGCAAAATCAAGCCATTCGATTTATCTTCGGTCTCCGTAAGTATGATCATATTTCGGAGTTCCGAAATAAACTCAACTGGCTGCCAATCAGAATTCGCAGAAACACTCATATTCTTTTCCTTCTCTTTAATATCATCTTCAATCCTTCCGCTCCTGCCTATATGAAACGACAATTTTCATTCCGACAGGTAGATAGTCTACTTAAATCAAACTACGTGCTTCTAAAAATTGGACATTCCACTGTATTCAACGCAGACATACGCCAAGTCTTTCTCAGTCAAGGCGGCTAGACTATGGAACTCTCTTCCTAGTAATGTGAAAGTGGCTACGTCGCTCAATTCTTTCAAATCTAAACTTCTTAGATCTGTTTTTGCTTCGGACATTTAAGCTTACATTTCTGTATTTTCATGCAAGTACAATATTTATTGTGGTTTATATAGACATATATATGTATATACGTCTATGTATGTTTATTTATATTTATGTATATTTATGAATGTTTATGTAAGTATATGTCTCGTTGTAAGTATACATGTGTAGTTATTTTAGTTAGACTTAACGTAAGTTTCATTTATCCTATGTAAGTATGAACTTCTATTACCCTTCTCGTGAATTGTCCTATCTTCTTATTCGCCGGTTGACTGGAAGAGATTCCAATATGGGATAAGTCCGCCGTTGTCAATTTACTCTTTGTTGTTATTTTATAATTGTGTGTTTTCATAGTACAATAAAGTTATTACAAACAAACAAACAAACAAGAGGTTATCAATTCAGTTCTTTTTTTATGTATGTTCCCCGATTACTCGAAGAGGCCTAGAACAATTTGAAAAAAACAAACGACGGGTTGCACTCCGGGAGTGCCGGCAGAAGTGAAAACTTAAATATTAACGTTGTGCATTTTTGATATTTTGGAATGGTTAGGGAATAATTTTGCACGAATTGCTTTAATTATTAGTATAAAAGAACTATCTTATATGTGGTAGAATACAATATTTATTTATTTACAGCGTGCCACACGCAAGCGCCCTGCGCCGCCTAAACGAAACAGCAGACGCAGGCATAAATATTCGCCGCGCCGTAGAAAGAGAGGGGGATACTTCCTCTCCTACGCCGTGCCGGCTGTCTACGCTCCATCCGTCTTACGAATTTTCGATCAGTGTCACGTGTCCTGACGCGAGTTTAACATTTTTAACCCATTACAAAAAAAGTGTACAACGCCGCTAAAGAAGTTTTCACTTCTAAATTGTTTGAAATAGCATACTTGTCAGGTCCCATAGAATTTTTATCAAATGCGGTTGTTAATTGATGTCAGTTTTTAGTTTTGAAAAATTATTTGGGATACTAACTTAACAGTACTATAGTTTTATGATAAATACTTATATAAGTTCCTATAATTGTAATTTGTTTATGTACAATAAAGATTTACAACAACAACAACAAGTGGCTCTGTCAGCTGTAAACCTTGCGAGTCACCCCGACCCGTTTAGAGTTTATATGATAAAAAAGTTGTTCATTTAAAAAAGAAGCGTCTTAATAAGAAACAAATAAGTTATATAACATTTTTAAATTTTTTGAAATAGCAGTAATATTTTAAAGTTTTTAACCCCAACATTTCCACCATTGTAAAAAAAATCGAAAAACTGATTTAACGATAAAAATGTATATAATTTTTGAACCTCACAAAATTTCACGCGAATTGGTTGAGAAATGCCATTTGTAGGCAAGAACAGCCGGTCACGGACAGACAGCCTTACAAAAGCATTTTGGGTTGAAACTGAGACGCTTCGCTCACTTCGCTCGCTCGGTCAATTAGGCAGATGAACACCCAAGACCTAGGACAATTAAAAAAGGCTATTTCCCAACTAACTTGCCCCGGCGGGGATAGAATAAGGACCTCTGGAGTGGTGGACTAGCGTGTTAATCATTACGCTACGGAATGTAGCATACTCATTATATGTCTGACTAGCTAAGGCCCACGACCTTGCTCGCGTGGTCTTTATGATAATTCTATATTTTTTCCGCTGTTTAGCCGTTTTCAAACTGAGTGGGGGTGAACATATAGAAGGTGAAAGTTTGTGTGAAAACTTTCACCCCGTATTTATTCACTCAATTCAATGTTTTTTTTTGAAAATAGTGATACAGTAAACTTTTGTTTTGAACTATGAGGTCATATCCCTCCTTAATGCACATTTACGTCATTTAAGGAACGTTTGTGTAAAACTTCATGCTATGAGACCCAGCGGTTTCATTCAACCGTGCGTTGATCGAAAACTTAAGGAGTGTTTTTTTTTTCTTCGTAAAACACATAAACTTTATAAAGTTTTTAAGAGTCAGTATTCCACTGATTACGTTGGTTACTTTATTTTTTTATTTAATCTCTATTGTTCATCAAATACAAATTGTACAGCGTTATCTACCAGTCAACCTTTGGGTTATACAGATAGTCTAAATGTGGGTTGCAAGACAAAAATTAAGCATATAAAAAAACGATGTAAATAAAAAAGCATATACGGATAAATACAATAATATAATATTTTCTTTACATAGTACTTTATAAACACTCTTGAGTTCTGTACCTACAAGATATTATAATTTTATTTTATAAACAATGAAAATAATTCTGATAGTTGAGGAGGTCTAAATATAAATGTTAACTAAAGCGTTTCAAATCTTAAATGTAATGGATGTTTATCTATATATGTATATGTATATGTATATGTTATAAAATATAGTATCGTTGAGTTAGTATCCCATAACACAGGTCTCGAACTTACTTTGGGGCTAGCTCAATCAGTGTTATTTGTCCCTATGTATGTATTTAAATAAAGTGGCTAGGTGCATTTCTTTTTATTTCATGGGAATTTGCTTTTAAACTCTGAAAATAAATCGCAGCATAATCTAGCTTAAACTAAGACTAAAAGCGATATTAAATTCAGTTTAATTCATTCTTTTGCGTTGTAGAAATATTTGCATTTTTATGCGGCTTAGGGTCAGTTCACACCGAGAGGGAAAATGTTCGAGCAATTCAATGGCTTAATTAAAATAACCGGCCAAGTTCGTGTCGGCCCACGCCCAGTGTAGGATATCGTAGTTACGAACGCCTACTTTGAGTTGACGCCACTAAAAACGTCTAAAAACTAATTTTCTATTGAATTTGTATGAACTTTTCCTTTACCGAGCACATTTTATAAGTTGGTTGCTTATAACTTTTTAATTTGTATACTCTGTAACGTAAGTACTCGTTACTTAAAAATTATATAAAAAATAAATAAATAATTAAACCTAAATATCAAAATAATAACTTAACTTAAACCTAAAAATAACTTAAAACTATAAATAACAATAAAATAATATACATACCTAAATCCCAAACTAAAATTAAACCTTAACTTATTATTGTACAAGTTTCATTCTGTTGACTGTACCGAGTTGGCGTTCTATTGTCCTCACAATCGGCTCCCATTGGTCCTCACCCATCGTATGATCCATTACGTCATCGATCAGGCGATCGCGCTGCGACCGGCGCCCGCGGCCCGCGCTCCCCGAGGCGGCCCGAGCCTCAGCCAGCCTGAATGTCGGCAATCATAAAAACATCTCGTAGCGAGCGGCACGTATTGCGCGCTCCGCGTCGGGTTTGGTTACTTACGTCATAAACGTCTTCAAAGTACCTATACCTAAGTCTCTCGATGAGCATTGCTTAATTTAATTAGAAGTTTCATTGAAATCATCGTACTTGTGAAATACGTGGACACCAGTGTTGGCCACTTACACACACGAAAAACAACTAAACAAACGTGGATTTAAACCCCTAATTGGGTAAGTGTTGAACAGATATCAGTCAGTAGCTTAGCTGTAGTTTGTAAGTGTAGATTAAGTGTGTATTTTGCAAGCTAATTCACCACTATGTATCACTCATCTCTTACTGGCTGTCAATGGAAAGAAAGCATCTGATCATACCTGCCAAGCTGATTTTGCATCTCACAAAAATAATAATCATATTGTGTCACTTATCACTTTCATCCTTTATGTTTGGGCTTTTCATCTCATAATCACAAATCATTGTAACTCGCTGTCTGCTAAAACAAAACCGCTCTGATTGCCACTGACACTGCACCTTCTACACATTTGGTACTTCCGATAGCTTATCGCCGCCAGCCATCAGTGTTGCCAATCAGAGTGGGATCTGGGATACATTCCTTACCCGTACTATTATTTATAGGGTTCAAGATTTGGGGCATTCTGCTCCCACGATCGACATCACGCACCGAGCTACCGCCCGTCGTAGATTCTTCGTCGCACGGGGCTACGCTGACCTACCCCCGGAATACCTACTCGCTGAGCTGCCGACCACCAGGAGCTGCTATCACCGTCCGCACCCGGGAAGTACCACCGTTAGCGAACAAAGTGAAAAAGTGCAAACAGACGGGCCTTCCGCCCACGACCTTTCTTTAAATTTTAAATAAATTTCTAGTCGAAGCCTTTCGTTTTCTTTTAAAACCCGGCTCCGCGATAGTGGCGCCAACGTGGTTATTTTAAAGGTCTGTTTTTTTTTCACTTTGTTAGCAGTAGTTGTGTGCATGTGTTTGTTTTTATTTTCATTTTTGTGAAACGTCCTTTTTATTTTTCTTTCATTTTCATTGAAACTAACTAATTCGCACTTAATTTAACCCTGCGACCATTGCATTTGTTAAAACTAAAATTCTTCCGTACTAAAAGTACAGTCGGCAGGATATAAAATTGTACAAGTGTGAATTAATTAATTTTTAATCATTTTTCAGCTTTCATTTCTTTTCCTTCTTCATGGTGTTGATTTATATTTTTTTTTCACAATCATTTTTTTTTATTTGCAAAGACGTTGTAGTTTTTAACGCTGGTTTGTAACAGAGCAGGTTATTTATCGATTAGTATTCGTAGCTTAGTCAAGATTATACCGAAATATTTTGTTCAACACTTACTCAAGGAACACACGTTACTTATATTTTTTTTTCTCTGACTCTTTTTCCTTTTATTAAAAAAACATGGCCTATCACATAAAACTTTTGTCACTAAACAAGGCTGAGTTGGAATACGAAGTAGGCGTCAGAGGTGAAACGCCAGCTAGTACAGTCACGGAACTGCGAAAACAAATTTCAAAATTATCAGCTTTATTCCCATCAGAGGACGTCTTGAATAGCCCATATGATATAAATAGTGATTTGTTAGGTGTAAACGCTGTTATAAGCAAAATTTCAACAGTTTTAGATTCGGACGAATTGCCAGACAAAAATACACTTTTGCGTACTCAAAATTTGTTACATCATATTTATCACCGCCTTAAAAGAATTCAGCCCACTGATACACAGTCTAAATCAATGAGAGACTCTGCAATACTTAAATTTAAGGATTACTACCGGAAATATGACGCTATCAAGGATAGTGTCGTTGATCCCCTTGATTTCCAAGCAACCGAGCAGGAAGCTACGAACCCCTTAAATATCAAGGTAACTTGTGAGCGTGGGATTTCTAGCGAAATTACTAAGATTAAATATGACGGAAAATCATGTGTGCGCACATTTATACAGCGTATTTCAGAATTTTGTGATGCAAGAAAAATTGATGACTCAAAGCTGTTGTCATATTGTACGGAAATTTTTGTAGGAGATGCACTCCATTGGTATAGAGGCATCAAAGCTAACGTTAAAAAGTGGAGTGAACTCGTTTCTATTTTGATTAAAGATTTCGGACCGGCAGATTATGACTATAGGCTAATTTCTGAAATTCGTTCACGAACTCAAGGTGAGACTGAGAACATAACAATTTATCTGTCCATCATGACAGGTATGTTCTCTCGTTTGTCAAAACCCTTAACGGAAGAGGAAAAATTAGAAATTGTCCTTCATAATATAAGACCAACTTATACGAGCACTTTAGCAGCAGTTTCAGAAATAAAAGACATTGACTCTTTAAAAACGATTTGCCGAAATTATGAAAATTTCCAGTCTCGTCTCGCTCACTTTCATGAGCCAGTTAAACCCTCAGCTGACACTTTAGCTCCGGAATTTGCCTATTCTGGTGGTACCAAACAAAACAATTACTATCAAAGGCAAACTTATAATCAAAATCTTAAATCAAATAATACATTTTACAAAAACAATTACAAAAACAGCTACGATAGTAAAAATACAAAATATGAAAACAACAACAATAAAAGCTACAATAATAAAAATACAAAATATGATAATTTAAATGCTATAGATACAAACACAGGAAATGATAAGAAACGTTTTTGTCCTCGCTGCCGCGTAGACACTCATAACTTACGTCAGTGTACGGCTAACAAAGACGAGGTATTTTGTTTTGTCTGTGGTCGAAAAGATGTTAAAACACCACAGTGCCCGACTTGTTCAAAGGCTAAGCGTACTACTGCAAGTACAAAAAACTGAATAGTGAGAATTGTGCCAATCCCCAAAACAATAAATTTGATAAAGCCGATTGGAATTGTTGGCTTAAAACCGTTTCAAACTTTTTTAGGTCCTATAGGATTGACACAATTCTACATAAAAAACCACCACTCGATAATAGACCTTATGTCACTCTCGATATTAATGATATTCAAATAGCTGGTCTTTTAGATTCTGGATCTGCTATAACAATAATTGGTAACAATACACATATACATCTATTAAAACATGGATTTTTCATGCATGACGACACTAATACAACAGTACAAGCTGCGGGTGGTCAAGTGTTACGAAGTATCGGTTACTTTTCCTTACCTATTAAGTTTGATAACCAATTGCACATAATAAAAGCATTTGTTATACCATCTATCACTTCCAACCTTATATTAGGAGTAGATTTTTGGAGAGATTTTGGAATTTGTCGTAAATATTTAAGTAGTTTACAATTCACGGAAGACAAAAAGGCAACACTTGAGCTCGAAAATTCAGGCAAACATTTACACGGTTATAATAATTTAACAGAAACAGAGCGTCAGTTAGCAGACAATGTTATAGAACAGTTTAAGGATATTTCTTTTGAGCGAAAGGGATTAGGAGAGACAAGTCTTATAACGCATAGTATTGACACTGGCGACGCACAACCTGTTCGACAACGCTACTATCGCATGTCACCAGAAAAGCAGCGCATCCTGATCGAACAGGTCGATGAAATGTTGTCCTTGGACGTCGTTGAGGCTTGCGAAAGCGAATGGTCTTCTCCTGTTCTTCTTGTTACAAAGAAGAATGGCCAACCTCGCTTTTGTCTTGATAGTCGTAAACTAAACTCTGTAACTAAACGTGACGCTTACAGTTTGCCATACGTTTCTGAAATCCTTGACAATCTTAGGGATGCTCGTTATTTGTCTAGCATAGACTTAACCAAGGCATTTTGGCAAATCCCTATTGATGAAAAGGACAGGAACAAAACTGCATTTTACGTACCAGGCAGAGGAACTCTACGTTTTAAACGTACCGCCTTTGGGCTGACCAATGCGCCTGCTACGCAGCAGCGTCTCGTCGATCTTCTGTTCAGAGAATTTGATTTAAAGGTCTTCTGTTACCTTGACGATATTATCGTCGTATCTCAAGATTTTAATAGCCACGTCTCCCTATTGTTGCGAGTTCTTGAAAAATTGAAACAGGCAAACCTTACGGTCAATTTAGAAAAGTGCAATTTCTTTAGAAGCCAACTGAAATACTTGGGCTACGTTGTTGATAATGAGGGGTTACGTACCGATCCAGAAAAAGTCGAGGCAATCCTTAACTACCCGACACCTACTTGTCGTAAGGACCTTAAACGCTTTCTCGGCACTGCGACTTGGTATCGTCGTTTTGTCCCTAATTTCAGCACCGTTGCCGGTCCCCTCAATAAGTTGACATCTAGCAAGAAAGGCGCTCCACTCTTTAGGTGGACACCTGAAGCGGAGTTTGCCTTCCAAAAGCTTAAGGAGTCGTTGATTTCAGCACCTGTTCTTTCTTGCCCAGACTACACTCTGCCCTTCGAAGTACATACTGATGCTTCGAACTATGGTGTCGGTGGTATGTTGACCCAAACGGTTAATGGTAAAGAACACCCTATAGCCTATATGAGCAAGTCATTGTCTGCGGCAGAAAAGAATTACAGCATCACAGAGCGTGAAACATTGGCTGTATTGACTGCGATTGAGCACTGGAGGTGTTATTTGGAGAACGGAAAGCGCTTCACCGTTTATACAGACCATAGTGCACTAAAGTGGTTCCTTTCCCTGAATAACCCCACTGGTAGACTGGCGCGTTGGGGTGTGCGCTTGTCAGCATTCGATTTTGAGATCAAACATCGTCGTGGTGTGGACAATGTCATACCTGACGCCTTGTCAAGAGCGGTCCCTGTTGGTACCATTTCTACGTCTAATAGCTTCACGAGTACCAACGATCAATGGTATAGGGATATTTTCAATGGTGTACTCAATAGACCACAAAATTTTCCAAATTTCCACATTAAAAACAGCACATTATATAGACTGACTAAAAATAAACACGAGCTAACTTCAGAGTTCTCATGGAAAGAAGTCGTACCGAAAGAACTCCGTCATCAGGTCTTGGCTGAAAATCACAGCGAACCTATCGCAGGTCATTTAGGTATTTTTAAAACCTATCGTCGTTTGGCTTTACGCTATTTTTGGCCAGGAATGCACACTGATGTGGTGAAGTTTATAAGTTCATGCACAACTTGCTTAGAATACAAGCAGCAGAACCACAAGACGTTTGGGGAGATGGGTCGACCTAAACAATGTTCACGGCCCTTCCAGATGATTTCCATCGACCTTGTTGGTCCACTTCCAGTCAGTCGTGCTCAAAAAAATTACATATTAGTTATAACATGTTGTTTCTCGAAATATTGTATCGTATCAGCCATCAAAAGACCTACCGCGGACGTTATTATTAAAATCTTAGAAAACCAAGTTTTTTTAGTTCACGGCGTGCCACAGACTGTCCTGATGGATAACGGAAGTCAATTTATCAGTGGTGCAACGGATGCGTTCTTTAAAAAATACAATGTCCCGAATGTATTTTTCACTCCAAAATATACGCCACAAGTGAACATGGTTGAGCGATATAATAAAACTATCATCACTTGTATTTCCACATTTGTAGAAAATGATCATAGAACTTGGGACATTTTCATTCCCAAAGTCCAGTTTGCCATAAACAATTCCGTTAATGAGGCCACGGGTTATACTCCCTCCTTTTTAGTCTATGGACGTGAGCTTGTTTCGTGTGGTACTCATTATGTCGATAATGATTTGGGTAAAGAAATTTTATTTTTACCTCGTGATATCTACGCCGAAAATATAGGTTGCCTTTCAGCCATTTTCGATGAAGTTCAAAAGCAGTTGTGGCATGCTCACGTTAAAAATACCGCACATTATAATTTGCGCCGTAAACCGGCGGAATTTGAAGTGGGTAATTTTGTCATGAAGCGTACCTATGTTATAAGTGACAAGGATAAATATTTTAGTAAGAAACTGGCCCCAAAATATATGAAATGTAAAATAATAGAAAAAAAATCACCACTTGTCTATGTTTTGGAAAATATGCAAGGAAAAAACATAGGTTCTTGGCATATTAAAGATTTAAAATCGATAGGAAATATTAATTAAATAAATAAACAATACACACTTAAGCATAAATTGTCCCAATTACCGTTAAAACCAAAAAATAAATAAAACAAGGAGTATTTGTATAGGTTATTCGTGTTTTAATCATAAACCGATACCCTTCCTATAGTAAGGATGCGACGTTATTATTACAAACGAATATCGTTGTTGTTTATTTGCGTGATGTATGAAAATAAAGAATAAAAGATGAAGAGTGTATGAGAAAACAAATACGTAAGCGTGATTTGTTGCGGATTTTATCTGAGGGATAAAATCCTTTCGGTACCGGAGGGGGTAATGTAACGTAAGTACTCGTTACTTAAAAATTATATAAAAAATAAATAAATAATTAAACCTAAATATCAAAATAATAACTTAACTTAAACCTAAAAATAACTTAAAACTATAAATAACAATAAAATAATATACATACCTAAATCCCAAACTAAAATTAAACCTTAACTTATTATTGTACAAGTTTCATTCTGTTGACTGTACCGAGTTGGCGTTCTATTGTCCTCACAATCGGCTCCCATTGGTCCTCACCCATCGTATGATCCATTACGTCATCGATCAGGCGATCGCGCTGCGACCGGCGCCCGCGGCCCGCGCTCCCCGAGGCGGCCCGAGCCTCAGCCAGCCTGAATGTCGGCAATCATAAAAACATCTCGTAGCGAGCGGCACGTATTGCGCGCTCCGCGTCGGGTTTGGTTACTTACGTCATAAACGTCTTCAAAGTACCTATACCTAAGTCTCTCGATGAGCATTGCTTAATTTAATTAGAAGTTTCATTGAAATCATCGTACTTGTGAAATACGTGGACACCAGTGTTGGCCACTTACACACACGAAAAACAACTAAACAAACGTGGATTTAAACCCCTAATTGGGTAAGTGTTGAACAGATATCAGTCAGTAGCTTAGCTGTAGTTTGTAAGTGTAGATTAAGTGTGTATTTTGCAAGCTAATTCACCACTATGTATCACTCATCTCTTACTGGCTGTCAATGGAAAGAAAGCATCTGATCATACCTGCCAAGCTGATTTTGCATCTCACAAAAATAATAATCATATTGTGTCACTTATCACTTTCATCCTTTATGTTTGGGCTTTTCATCTCATAATCACAAATCATTGTAACTCGCTGTCTGCTAAAACAAAACCGCTCTGATTGCCACTGACACTGCACCTTCTACACATTTGGTACTTCCGATAGCTTATCGCCGCCAGCCATCAGTGTTGCCAATCAGAGTGGGATCTGGGATACATTCCTTACCCGTACTATTATTTATAGGGTTCAAGATTTGGGGCATTCTGCTCCCACGATCGACATCACGCACCGAGCTACCGCCCGTCGTAGATTCTTCGTCGCACGGGGCTACGCTGACCTACCCCCGGAATACCTACTCGCTGAGCTGCCGACCACCAGGAGCTGCTATCACCGTCCGCACCCGGGAAGTACCACCGTTAGCGAACAAAGTGAAAAAGTGCAAACAGACGGGCCTTCCGCCCACGACCTTTCTTTAAATTTTAAATAAATTTCTAGTCGAAGCCTTTCGTTTTCTTTTTAAAACCCGGCTCTGATTGTTTTCCTCTTAATTTCGTTATATATTATACTACTGCAGTGATTTTTTTCGGATGTCCAAATATAACCGTTTTATAGCTAGATCGGGGGACGGGACGACGACACTTAGCTCTCACAAAAATTTGCAATATAAAACGGATCCTTAAATCGAAATTTTCAAGGGTCATTTAGACAGAGAGGAAAAAAGCTCGAGCAATTTACTAACTTAATTAAAACTAAGACCATATTACCATATCCTTGTGTAAAAACGTTTAAACATGACAAAATGCTCGAGCGGTCTCGATACCACGCTAGCATACTCGCGTTTTGCAGTTAATAGTTTGAAGTTTATTTCCGAGTGTCATGAAAAATCCTCTCTGCTGTGCTCCTCTCTGTCTGAATTGATCCTAACGCGCCGACGATGCGTCGCGGCGCAGTGTAATTTGTAATTGTAAGTTTAATTTGTAATTTTTAAATCAAAATGTTTTTTTTTCCTTCTCATAGAAACTGGATCTCTTGATAATTTCATTTGTACAAAGAAAGACATTGCGTATAATGGTTAACACGCTACTCCGTTATTCCGACGATTTTGGGTTCGATTCCCAGCCAGAGCAAGTTGAAAAAAGGCCTTTTAAAATCTTGGGAGTTCGATTAGTATCCCATAACACAAGTGTGGTTTCCGGCAGAGTAGAATAGGACCTCGTAAAAATAACTAAATTCAATTAGTACATTTATTTATTTATTTTAAATATACAAATGGACGGTAACATAGCATTATATGCCGTACACAATACACGATTCAAAATAAACACAATGGTCTGGGATCCAGGTGCGACGAAACTAATGTCAACACAAAACTTCGCTAAGTTTGTACTGCAAGTTTTGAATTAGGCATTTTGGACGAATTTCACCATTTCTCAAAACTTTTGCAGACCTGAATTACTTTATTTTGTGTCATTCACAAATACTACCTCAAAGTACATATTATTTATGTACGAAAAAGTATAACAAATACTACCTTGATTATCCATATTCATTATGCACAAAAAAGTAAAAAAAGCCTAGTGTCTGAATAAATATATTTTCATCTCGTCTAGTCAAAAAACGATGTTTTCATCCCAAAATATTTGGAGCTAAAGTTACTGGTTATTCTCTCGGGACTAAAAAGTGAAAAAGAAAATCTATAGGGATTAAAACTAATTTTAAAACTGACAATATTACTACTATGTAATATAAATGTAATCTATGAAGAATCCAAAAAAAATGTTGGCAGTCCAGCAAAAAAAAAAATAAGATGAATTTCCAAATAAAGCTTAATAAAAAATATTTGGCACAGATGCCGTTATTTTTTAAATTTGATATACATATAGTCGCCATCATGGATGAATGTAGGTAAACAGTTTTATGTTCTTCGCTTCGGAAAAATAAGTAAGTATAATTAAAAAAGCGCAATTTTTCTATTTGATTTAAGTAATTACACAAGTTTAAGGTAATTTGTATAGACATGTAATTATTGGTGAACATGTGAATACTTTTTCATAAGTTTAAGCCGATAGTGAATTTTTGTCAAGTTTACTTATAAAAAGATATGAAGGCCCACACAAACAAAGTCATGAGTGAACATTTTATCGTGGTGGTCTACGAAAAAATATTTTTTAGTATTAATTGTATGAAAACGACACCAGAGATTAGTATTTAAAGTCAAAGTCAAAGTCAAATCATTTATTTATCTTTGGATATTTATATCACTTGATAATTGTCATTTCTTTTTTCTTTCGATTTCTTAATAGTTAGTTGTTGACGTCAGATCATTTACTTACAACTAAGTTTACTGCCGCCTCCAAAGCGCAAGTACAGAAGAAGCGGTAACAAACTGTACTGCAGCATTTTCTCCAAAAACGTCAACCTTACAATTATACTGATATTAAAATTAGATGTGTGGACTGAGAATACATTGCTATGTCATAATTATTAATTAAAAATGTCAAATTTGAAATTAATGTCAGTTTGTATAAAATACATGTACTGATTGTACTCAAATTATGTCATTTGTGAGTGTACAAATATAAACCTTTAAAAGGGACCCGCGCCAAGCTCAAGCCAGACGTTTTTGTCTTTAAGATAATCATCGGTTCCGTAATAAGCCTTCTCACAAAGTACTTTCTTTACATAAGCTTTAAATTTTCTATCTGGCATATCAAGGACCGATTCTGGCAATTTATTATAAAACTTTATACAGTTTCCCTTAAGACGAAGTGGTAGCTAAAGTGGCGCCCTCATTTGAAATAAATTGTTTAAAACTAAATATGGTGATAATTAAAAATTTGATTTGTATGAATGTCTAGCAAGACCTTTTAACTATTTTATGAGTAACCTTTGAAATTATTACTAATAGTCCGTCTAGTTTTAAAACTGTTTTTCGCCAAAAGTGGCCACTTTTGGCGAAAAACAGTTTTAAAACTAGACAGACTACCAATATTACTTTCAAAGGTTATTCATAAAATAGTTTAAAGGTCTTTCTAGACATTCATACAAACCAAATTTTTAATTATCACCATATTTAATTTAAAACAATTTATTTCAAATGGGGGCGCCACTTTAGCTACCACTTCGTCTTAAACGATTTACTGACTGTTTTCAGCCTATAATACGGGGTAACTAAAACATTTATGTTACGTAAGTTTCTACCCGTAATATCACCTGTTAAATTGTCGGTTGAAATTTGATTAAGTATTGCAGGTGTTCTACTGCTGTTTATATTCTGTTTTGTATTTGCTAGTTTTTCTCATAGATGGAGATGAAAAGTAGAGTGCTACTCGCGTACGGTAATATTTTTATCTCGGGCGATATACATGAATCCCTCGCTTTACTCAGGATTCCACCGTATAGAATCACTCGCTACGCTTGTGATTCATCTGTGGAATCCTTCCTTTCGCTCTGGATTCGAAGTAGCGCACTCGCCTTCAAAATATTACCTTATCCACTTATAGCACAATCTACTATTTGTTTCATGCGAGCTAAATTTAAAATTACAGTTTATTCTTCAACCATTTTTGCATCAAACGCTTAAGGCATGCATACCACATACAAGCCTGAAATATTCATGCAAAAACAATAATTTACCCAGATTTCTGAGCAGAGAGCCCTGTGATTAAGTTTTGAATAGAAAATAGGTTGTGACCGCGCGGCAGCCTCTGAGACGGCGCGACAGACTGGCGCCCGCCGTGCCAACCGCGGCAAAGAATAAGGAAAATTGTAGAAGGGACGTCGTGTTAATTGAATGATCAAGTGATTTTTCCGAGTCTACTGATCAATCAGGCTTTTATTTACTCTTTATTCAAGAAAATAGTAAACTAATTTAATATTAACTAGAATAAAATACAGCCTAAAATTAAAACTAACAAAACTAAAAATAATTAAAAATACCTAATATTTTACTGGGCAAAGTAACCAAGAAGCTGGTGGCATTTCTGCGTTAGATAGCATTATTTAAACGCTGTCCGAAATGCTCTTGGGTCCCCCGAGACGTCAATAAGGCATGTGGAAATTTCCTTAAAAATTTTAAGGGGTTCCACACCCTAGGACCGTAAGATTTCCACAGTAAAAGGCACAAATATATGCGGCTCTCCCAAAGCCGCATATTTGCGCCTTATATTTTCGGCGTTTATATGTATGAATGTTGTTCGGGTAGCTAATATATTAAAGTTCATACGTCAGACAAATCAGCCAAGGGGTTACCGAGATATGGGGTTCGTGAGTTCACTACTAGTTAACGAGATATCCTTATTCGTTAATTTTACCAGTTAACAGTTTCGATAGGTTGAAATGTTCGCTAGTCATATATTTTCCTAGACCTTCAATTTCCTCATTCAATAGCAGCAAAATTTACTGTGAAGTAAGAGATGAAGTAACATCTTAGCCTAGTTAGTTAAACGAGCGAGCGAAGCGAACAAAGTTGACTGACTTTTAGCTATCCGGCGTTTGCATGTATATATAGGTAGGTCAGTTTGTTCCATGATAGCTGTTTCTTCGATCGGAGCATCACTTTTGACAACTGCATGGCACATGCTGTAGGCATAAAAGTTTCATCAAAAACACTTCATAATCATTGCCTTATCTGCTGCAGACGTTTCATCCCTAACAAAACTTCTTCGCCATTGGTATTCTCCCAATTCCTTCGACAAAGTCGACCAATCACAGCACACCAAATACATTTTCCTCCAATCAGGATTTTTCTTTTTTTAAGTAAGCCCCAGTTATGTATGTTTCACGTCAAAATAACAAGTTTGGCTAACCAAAACAGGGTTTGGTAGTTTCTTCTAGGTTTTTGGTTTAAAAATGAGGTGATTGTGATTTCAAAAAAATGATAGGAGTGGAAATGATCATCTATATAGATTATCTTCTTCTAGGAATCTTGGTGAGTGTAATATTTCTCAGTTTCAATATATTCGTAACATTTGGCGTTTCTTTTTAACTTTGCCGCTTGTTTATTGTAACTGCAGTAGACTGTTAAATAAAATAATTGTTGAAAATTAGCTTTAAGCCGAAGGTGAGAGCTAATTGTTACTATCCAATTCAAACTAGACATTTTTTTTTTCTAAACGTCAATATAAAAAAATTCTATGTAATTAAGACTAATGACGTCATTGTTTCTTGGAGTTAAATAGCGCTCTTAATATAAGTTTTTCTGTAATATTAAATTTAAAACCCCGTTGAAAATGGATATGATCATGACAAATGAAATTATTTTGTCACTGTTAATTTCTTAAATAACCAATAACTTATTTTTGACCCAGGAAAGTACCCAAGTATGTGATTTTAGGACATTTTATCACTTGAAGGTTGTATACAATACCCGGCACGTAAGTGGAACAAAAATGGCGGTCGTGGTTGTACGTGGTTTGTCCGTTTAGAATCATATTTCTTTTCTATAACATTTCTATCCGAACTTCAGACAGGAATGATTTCAGCTTTGAAGAAAGACCAAAAAATCTCTTTTAACACTTTTATCTCCAATTAAACTTGCACCGACGGCCGCCATTTTTGCTCAACTTACGTGCGGGGTATTGTAATTACATCTTCGCCTAGCTATCTACTTTTTCCCCAAGCTATCTTCTTTAGCCCTAAAAGGCTAGCTCAATCAGTGTGATTTGTACCTTTATTTACTTTTATTTTAATTTATTTACTTTATTATTATTCCACGATGCGCGACCGTTGCATTTAATCTGTTGTAACAGACTGTATAAATAAATCATTCGAGAGACCCGTTGGTTGGTAATTGTTATGTGATAGATAATTATGAACAGAAAAGAACTGAATTATTTATTTAAAGATGAAGTGATGAAACAAATTGTAGTTTTATGGTTTATTTACATCAATAGACGTAACTTTAATTGTTTTAATATAAATAAATTTATTTATTATTTAGCTAGATGTTTTTCTTGTTACGGGCAATTAAACCTGTAAATTATACAACACGTTTAGCTTAGGGAGTGACTTAAGTTTATTGAAAACCTTCTTAGATAAGGAACGAGTGCATTTCTGAGACAATCATGTAATTTTTTGTCAGGTGTGCCTATCTAAACCAGTGACTTAAATTTCTAAAAAAATATTTACATTAACAATTTAGAGTTAATTGATTTATACTGTAGATCGATTATTTTGGAAGATGTATATGTCCTGTGAACGTAATATGATAGAAATCATGATACTGTATAAAAACATGTTTTTTTTAGACTTCTTTGACGACCTCCGTGGTGTAGTGGTCAGCAAACCAGAGGTCCCGGGTTCGATCTCCGGTCAGGGCAAGTTGGAAAATCGCTTTTTCAAATTGTCTTGGGTATTGGATATCTATAAATTTATTTGTTAAAAAATATAGTTTCGTTGAGTTCTCATAACACAAGTCTCGAACTTACATTGGGGCTAATTATTTATTTCTTCAGTGTATTATACCATGTTGTATACCAATACAGGTTCAGGTACAATCGATAGCAGACAAATCTATTCCTTATGTACATATAATAATGGCGATATAGCAATATAATTGGATTAGTTTCTATATGAAACCCCCAGTACAAGTGCCGTGCATATGAAGAGAATGAGTAGATTGCACGTAATTTTGTGCTTGTACTTAAACATATATTAATATACAAATGCGATTCTATCTTGCCATGAGCAGTTCTTAGCTTAAAAGTTCTTAGAATGCTTTTAGCTGCGTAAACAACTATAAAACATAGAAGATAGAAATAACGCTCAACACTCGTATATACAATGTCCTTTTTAATTAAGTACAAATATTTTAAGAGGTGATTCAGTCCATCATTTTGAACAACTTTTCCCAATAAGTATATATCGAAATACGAAATTTTTTTTGCTTTTTTCATAGTAACGATATCACGTGACTACTTCGGTCTGTATGAGAACCTAAATTTTTTTTTTCGTATTTCGATATACATTTATTGGGCAAAGTGGTTCAAAATGATGGACTGAATAACCCCTTAAAATATTTGTACTTAATTAAAAAGGACATTGTATATGAGATGGAGACTTAATACACGAGTGTTCTGTATGGGCGACTTGCATGGCGAATTTTTTCTGCCGCGAGGCGAAGATATTTACAGGAAAAACTATATCTATTGTTTATTCATATCATAACAGTTGTTCACCAAAGAACTGTAGTCAAAAAATAGGTAAAATAAAAATATTACAGGTTAATACTTAATTTGTCAACATTGTATTATATTATAAGTATTTATTAATTAAAAGACAATAATAATAATATGACAAAGCCCTTCTTGCGAGTAGGCGACCAATACTGTGAAAATGAGTTTCTTTCGGCGTTTCTTCTCAGCAGTGGTCGTTACGAAGCGCTGGTAACGGTAGCTTTTCTTTAAAAATAAATTAAATTTTAATATACGTAACATAAATTATACTTATTGACGCGTAAAAGTGCCTGTAAAGGTCTAATTACTGAATAAACATTTGAATCTTTGAATCTATGAACAAATAACATAAAAACATGGAGAACAATCACATCGATCGATATTCATATAAAATTAAAAATAAACAATTAAATTACTCCACTGTTTTCGCACGGCCTCCGTTACGCTACGGACTTCGTACGACTGTCGTCACGCCACGGACTTCGCACAATCTTCGTAACGCCACGGACTGTATTTCTGCACTCTCCTTGCGTTGTGGCAGCTTACATGCATGTGTTCAAAGCATTAAAACAACGTACGACGTGGTGATTAAGAGCAGCATGTTATTAGAAGGTTGAGTGCTTCCTAGATTTCCTTGTACGGAATATTAGCAGGATTAGAGAAATATTTTTTTTATTTGTTTTTCTTGTAAGTGGCCAATACTATGACTATTGACCTCTCACATGTTATTTTTAAAGTGCCATAGAGTTATTCCGGTCTGATCCCCAAAATTTGATACCGTGTAAAAGTGGATCCGTTTTATTTTAATTACTTTTTCAGTGTCAGAAATAATAATTAACTATTGTATCCAGTCGGATCCCCAAACATAATTTTGGTATAGTCAGCAATAAAATGTTTGTTGATCTACTGGAAAATATTTTTTGATTTGGTATATGTGACGAGAACGGTCTAAACGAGCACCTCAAAAAATATTTGGAAAATCGAAAACTGGCGAAACGAGCATAATCTGGAAATTAATTATTCTAAAACAAAATTGATGGTTTTCCACCCGTGCCAGAAACGAACATTACAAATTAATTTAATCTAAATTTATATAACTCAAAGGTGACTGACTGACTGACATAGTGATCTATCAACGCACAGCCCAAACCACTGGACGGATCGGGCTGAAATTTGGCATGCAGGTAGATGATATGACGTAGGCATCCGCTAAGAAAGGATTTTGATCAATTCTACCCCCAAGGGGATAAAATAGGGGATGAAAGTTTGTACGAAACTTTCTCAATTTTAAACCGATCGGGCTGAGACTTTGCATGCGTAAAGCTACTATGACGTAGGCATCCCCTAAGAAAGGATTTTGATAAATTACACCCCTACGCGAGCGAAGCCACGGGCAAAAGCTAGTTTAAATATAAATGGGACAGATATAGAGGCCGTAAATAAGTTTACCCTTCTTGGTATTGACAAAGATAGTCATGTAGATTGGAAACATCATGCACAAAAACTTGCGCCATATTATCAAGTTCTGCGTACGCGCTGTTTAAGGTCAAACAAATCACTGATGTAGAAACGGCTCTTGTGACTTATTTTGCATACGCTCACTCATGGCTAAGCTATGGTACAATGCTGTGGGGGTACGGGACCGACTGGGATAGGGTTTTCACTTTGCAGAAAAGGCTGATTAGAATTATAGCCAACATTAAACAAAGAGTAAGCTGCAAACCATTTTTCAAAAAATATATTATTTTGACTATACCATGTCTCTACATTATGCAAGCGTGCAAATTTGCTCGCAAATACCCAAATTTTTTTCGAAAAGCGGGAAGATAAAGCTATAAGGTACAACTTTAGACACCACAGCCGGTTACAGTTACCAATGTCTCGCCTCCAAATTCATTCATGTAGTCCTCTGGTGATGTCTATAAAAATATATAATAAACTCCCGGAAGACTTGAAAGCCATTAAAAATGATAAAAAAATCTTATTTTATTAACTTATTATACCGACCGACATATAAACTTCGTTCAGTAAATAAATAAAATACTTAAAATATAGATAATCGCTATAAATAACAATAATAAGAAATACATACAAATTGCTACGCTAATTAACAACAAAAAACAATTATAAATCTAATTATTAATAATGAATAAATAAAGCTATTAACGCAAAAGATAGGTACAAACTATACTCGGAAAAGGAAATAATTATAGGAAATACACAGAAAATATATTACATAAAATATAGCCCCTCTTACATTGCAGCGCCCGTCAGGGTCCTTAATTGTTACACATCTTTTATTTAACACCTGTATATATTATTATTGAGGAAGCAATAAACGAATTGAATTGAATTATATAAATTGTCGGCTTTTCACCTTTGGTTGGCTGTCTCGCTCGCACAATCAAACATTTTTAAAGATTATTAAAAATGTGTCTCATTTGTAAAAAGTGTTTTATTAACTTATTCAATATAATTATATTGTGGATATTTATTACATAGTGATATAGATTTTAGACATAGTGTTATAGAAATCCAACAGTACTAACAGCGTGAGCTTTTTGTCTTCAATATTAACACGTAAATCGTCAGTGATCTTTTCTAAAGGATGCAATTCAATTCAATTCAATTCAAATATATCTTTATTATCATAGGATATTTATAATATCTCTTAATAATCGTCACTTTGTTTTATTGCACAATAATTGTTGACGTCAAAAAGTTACTTAGAGCTAAGTTTACTGCCGCCTCCAAAGCGCTAGTTCAGAAGAAGCGGTAACAAACTGCACTGCAGCATTTTCTCCAAGAACGTCAACTCACAATGAAATTAATATTTATAGTTCATATGTGGACAGAGTATACATTGTTTGTTGTCATAATTTAAATTAATTTTTTTTAATGTCGAAATTTTGAAATAATGTCAAATCAAGTTGTAAATTCAGTATGTACTTAATGTACCAGATTATGACCATTTCTGAGTAAACAAACCTTTAAGAGGGACCCGCGCCAAGCTCAAGCCAGACTTTGTTGTCTTTAATTAATATAATGGTCGTGTGTAATACCTGTGGGAGACCCTCTCTTCTCCCACAGGTATTACACACGACCATATAATGGTCGTGTGTAATACCTGTGGGAGAAGAGAGGGGTAGGTAGTCACAAGTCATATTTTATTCTACTATTCACATTTATACATGACTTACCGCGATCGATTGTAGGTCCCGTGGGAATAATAGTGATTGTGACCGCGAAAGTCAAAAATTGGTAATATTCTCCTGTCGCAATCGTCACCACAAGTTTAGTAGAATATCCTTGTTTCAGGTATTTCTGTCCGTGTTCGCATGCAGCTACTGTTTCTTCAGGATATACCAGCTGCGGCGGAGCGGCCAGCTGTCTTCCACAAATGTAAGCGCAAGTCAAATGAGAAATTTCAACATTAACAGTTGTGTAGCGCAAGTGACTCCACGCTGCGTTGTCTTGCGTCAGGTTTTCTTAAATCATTTTTATACAATTATTAATTTCATAAAACAGAAAACAACACCCGAACATCTCACTCAGAACGCATTCCAGAACGGAGTGGCAATATATGGCAGCTGCGTTCGCTCGCTCGTTTTAGCCGCGGTTGACAACAACTGCATGCCTTGTACCACGCAAACGGCGATAGTGGGAGACAAGCGACGGCCGCCATGCAGTTTGCGATAATTTAGCAACTGTCGCTATTCAAAGACGAATTGTAATATCAACTCTCGGCAAGCAGATTTTACAAAGATGTCTCTATAGCGCGTTGCGTTGTGACGTCACAAAGGAGCAACGCATTGTATGCTACACATGCGCTGCAAAGACGCACGATGTCGCATTAAGAAACACCGGAGCCTTGACAGCGCAGCCCGTCTTCTCTCCCTCCACTTTTTCTTTTGTCCGTTGATCAGTTAAAACGTCGCAAAGCATTATGAGGCAAGCCACAAAAAAATTTACGGAAAACGACGCAACGCAACGCACTGATGAGCAGAAATCGGATAATCGGATATATGTTAACTTAATGCTTGCCCAACAAATTATGAAAGCGGTTTCTTAAATATTTTTATTAAAAATAAAATCCCGGGATTTCGGAACGGCATTACTAATCAGACGTAATTAGAAAAATAACTAATCGGATGTATTTTTGATTCCCCAACGTGGGTTTTTCTTTCCACAAGTGAGATGTAGGGAGAAGTTTTCCGGGAGTGCGGATATTTATTGGAATAAAATGTGTTCGTTTGTAATAACTTAATTGCACCATGAAAACACAAAATTACATACAATAACAACATAAAAAGTAAATTGACAACGATGGTTTTATCCCATAATGGAATAAGAAGATAAGAAAAAAAAGGGTTAGAAAATTACATTGTTATAAGTCCATGTTTAAGATTATTCAAAAATAATGGACCCATATTTTTCAGTTTATCAAAAAAATAAAATTCATAAGGATTCGAAGCATCAAAGTTTCCGGAGTAAACTTTGATGCTTGCAATGTCACCGTTCTGTAAAAATCGTCATGCGAAATTTCAATGCGTGTTTCATTGTCATTTTTTGTTTCTCAGAGATAAGAAAAAAAAAGTGTTATTTTTTTTATAATCTAATTTATTGGCTTAAAAAATTTTCCCATTCGTCATGCCTATTACTCACAAGAAGTCCGTAAATACAATTTGTATGGTAATTTATATATATATATATATATATGTATATATATATATATATGTATATATATAAATTACCATACAAATTGTACTTGCATAAAAATACCGAAATGTACCTAAGCTTTAATGTCCGAAGTAACAACAGAAGCTCTAAGGAGTTTAGATTTGAATGAGTTGTGCGACGTAGCCACTTCCACATAACCTGGAGTCTATAGTCTTTAGTCTTCTATAATAGCCAACATCTCTACGTAAATATGTATCCGAATATCCAATCTCTGCTAATAAGGCCTCACCTAAATAGCCAGTGCACGGTACGCTGCGTTGACGAAACGCACACATCGACAAAGCGTCAAAATTCTGCGTTTTGACGATGTAACGCCCGTGTGGACCCAAGAGGTGAGTGCAACTGGTGCGACCTATAACCGAAAGGTTACTGGTTTGATCCCCGCCCGGACTGTCCTTTCCCTTTCACTCTTTGAAGCCAGAGGTGCGCTCTTCTTTAAACTGTTTATATCTCATATAGCTCATTTATATCACTTACATGAAAAAATAGCTTCATTTTTATTCAAATCCGTGTACAAATCCCTAATTAATAATAAAATACAACGTTTACCGGATCCCGGGTAAATCCTTAGCACAAATAAAACAAAGTATAGATATAGCGGTTTATGAAATGTATATTTTAAATTCTAGATTTTTTTGTTAGAATATTTTAATTTTTAGGATTCCATATCCAAAGGGTAAAACGGGACTCATTTACTAAGACTCCGCTATCCGTCTGTACGTCCGTCTATGTGAATTTTGTCCGCCTGTCTACCTGTCATCGGGCTGTATCACAAGAACCGTGATAGTTAGACAGTAGAATTTTTCACAGATGGTGTGTTTCTGTTGCAGCTATAATAAAAAATACTAAAATCATATCATAATGAAATATATATCTAAGCTGGGGATTGTTAAAGATGGTACGTAACCCTTCGTGCGCGTTTCCTATCACACTTGGCTGGTTATTTTATTTAAGATAGACATAGATCTATTTGATCTAAAAACACACACAATACATAATAAAAAAAACATTATACACAAAGAGGAAATAACATAGTTTTTATTCTTATGTGCGCTTTAGCAGATCAAATGGGCCGTGGCTCAGTGTATAGTTCACTCATACAAAATATGAGTAAAACACTGATATTCTGCCACACCACTTGTAGGATCTGACTAACAGATATTTACTTGTAAAATATAATATGATGAACAGCTGAATGCAATAAGAGTTTGATATCTACAATTTTAATAAGTAAAATTTTGTTTCATGAAAATGCTATAAATAAGATTAAAATTAAATAGCGTTAAATCAAATTAAATTAAATTGACAAAATTACATTAAATTATAAAACTGCATAGCACAAACTTTCACTAGCCAAAACTTAAAATATATTTATAAATGTGATCATTGACATTTACCATAAGTAATATGTTAAATGATAGAAAGTAAAAAAGGCAGACCACCTACACCGCAAAATCTGTCACCAAGTCACCTAGAGGAATTACTAAATTTTGTTTTTCTAAAAGGTATATTCTTAGATGTTTTTTGAATGTAGATTTTGAAGTAGATCGAGTAATAGGCGGTGGAAGGTTATTCCAGCACTTGGTGGCTAGATAGCGGAAGATAACAAGAAGATATAACAAAATAATTTAAAGTCAATCATTTGTTATATAATAATTAGTGTTAGAATCCTGAACGACGCGAGTGATTCATGGCCCTCGATATAAATCCGTTTTATTCAAGAGTTGCATACTATACTTTATACCATGACTACGAGGAAAAGAAAGAATTAAGCAAAAATAGAGATTTAGAGAAAAAAGTGAAGGTTAATCAATTAAAATGCTAATTAAAATTAGAACAATTACTAAAATCTAAAGTAATTTATCTAAACTTAAACACTATGCTTTTTATCCACTGTTTTCAGTGGAATTAAATAAACTTTTTAGAGCGGGAATGGTATAAACGTTATTTTTATCACTATTTTGATTCCGTCTTCCACCTTCGCGCCCACCGTCATGCTAAAAGCGGCCTTTCAGTCTTGCGGCCGGCGGCCCTAGACTCTATTTGCTTAGAGCCGCAAGACACAAAATGATCTGTCTGCCCCGTTAAAAATAAAGACGTGAAAGTATGTATGTGTATTTTTATGTTGTAATTAAAATAGTATTTTAATTGGAATGGTATCTTTAACCTAAGCCAGGCCTGTGTCACTCTCCGTTTAGGTATCGAAAATATACCTAAATTATTACTATGCGCGCGGCGACCACTTAGAAGGGGAAAATTCAGTTACTTGAATCGTTTGTCCAGAGTAATAAGAATGAAATTGCTTGAAATGGATGTCTAGGTATCTAAACGAAGAGGTTGATGTTCTGACGCGAGCTAAATTAAACCATAGCGCTAACCACATTAAGTAGATATTTCTTTGAATTTCTTTTTCGTGTAAGACTTCTGTACGTGTGAACTAGTACTTATTCTGTGGCTGAGCCGCAGAGAAAGAAAATTATAGAATGCACCACGTTTTCTATCCGCGAATCTCAGGAATCAAGATACACGCAGTTAGCAACCCATCACTAAAGTGGCCTTTGGGTTGCGGCCCTAAGTTCTGTTTGGTTATTTCAACAAAACCCAAAATGCTCTGTCTGTCTGACCTATTTATTATAAAGATAAGTAGAGAGTTAGATATATACCTATTGTTTTTAAATAAATTTTTAGGAGATTAGTGGCCCGGAGATACGAATTACTAGTGCTTTCGCGAGTTAAGCAACACTGGGCGTGGTCGGCTCTTGGATGGGCGGAACAAAGGACAAGCGGAATACGAATTTTTCGAGATCCTCCGTGCTACGGGAGGAACGTGAAGCCGTTGGTTCCGGCAGTCATCATTGTCAGTCATCAAGCTATGTCAGATGCCTTAAGGCAGCTTAAAAAAATCTGACGTCAATATTGGCCACTTACACACATAAAAAAACAATCAATAATAAAATCTTTATGTGAAATAATAGTTAGTATAATCGTCAAAAAAAAGAATTTACGTACAGATTTCGTTTCTGTACTCAGGAGTTTTGCAGCCAACCCTCCCGCTGAGCAGGGTAGTAATAAATCGTGCTGTCCCCACAAAAATACGATGTGGGCTCACCAATGAGGATAACTCAATTATATTCTTAGGATTTCATTCCAATTCGGAGACTGCCCCATTTTTCATTTTCGGAGAAATTAAATCCTTTTCGGTGTTTCGTCTATCCCTTAATGGGACAGACAGGGCCAGGGCCGTATACATGAACTGTTCGAGGTCCAGTGCTGTCCCTATTTGAAATAAATTATTTGAAAGGAAACGGAGATATCACTTTAAAACTTTGCCTTCATCATGCCCTAGATAACCCTTCAAACTATTTTATGAACTGTTTACAGTTTAAAGTAAGAACGTGAAGTGTCATTAAAAGACCTGTGTGCTTCCATTAGCTGAATAAAAATAGTTTAAGGTAGTTTTAAGTGATATTAGATATCATATTTTTATTATTGTTTGATAGCTCCTACTAAGTTTTAGTTTATAATTTGGTTTATATAAAGTTAAGCGCAGCGTAGGACACCCACCTGCTAGATGGTCAGATGACCTGAGCAAGGTTGCTGGGAGGCGTTGGATGCAGGCCGCATCCGATCGGTCGTTTTGGAAATTCTTGGGGGAGGCCTATGTCCAGCAGTGGACTTCCTGTGGCTGATATGATGATGATGAAGACTTATGAACAATCAGTATTGTTCTTGGTGGGCGGTATTTTAAGATTCTATGCTATATACAATGTGTGTTTTAGTTAGTTCGGTGAAACATCACTAGATGCCGTGCTGCCAAATTAAAACTCGCTATGGTTTGTTATTAGAAGATATAGACCCGTAAACAGTAGTCCATAAAACAGTTAGGATGTGATCAAGACAAAATTTTCAACGATATCTCCGTTTCCTTTCAAGTGATTTATTTTAAATGGGCAGCACTGGTGGGGATAAAACGATACCACTGAGGTATCGATACTTTTACTCGATACTGTATCGGTAGTCAAGTATCGATACTAACTGAGAATCGATCGAAAAGTATCGATACTTACTAGTATCGAGTAATTTTTCGCAAACATTTGAAAAAAAAAACTATATTGTATAATAATTATTTATTGATAGATAAAACGTACAAATGTTAACGATTTATTACGAAATCTTTTTTTATATATAATGTTATGCTATATCGTAATTTTTTTCATAATTTTATCAAGATAATTGTTATTAAACAATTTGAACCGATTTCAAAATCATATACATAGGTATATTAGACTCTGATGAAACTTGCACTCTTCACAAATTCTATAGTTCTGAAGATATACGAGGACAAATATACACTTTTTCAATTTTTCACACTTGTTCAGAAGCTGATATAGACTAACATATTCTAAAACTGGGCAGTTCTGGAAATATTACATGCATAAGGGTCGAATTGATAACCTCCTTTTTTTAAGTCGGTTAATAAATTTATAACACTAGTTGCAAAAGCACTGACCTCGCGACTTTTCACAAAAACGGCTGAACCTATTTTGATGTCTAACGAGCTTGAAAATTTTATTAACCATAGGCATTAATATCTATCAATAAGTATATATTCTAAGTTTCATAACAATCGGACGGTTCAAGAATTATTGCAGAACAAACCATACATACATACAATACAACTTGAATTGTAGTAACATTGGCAGCAAAATTTGCAATATGAAAAAAAAAACTCTACAATTATGAAAAAAAGTCAGTTTTAGTGATGCTTCCTAAAAATATTAATTTTTCTAAATGTTTCCCCGTAAGCCGATTTCTGGAAGCAGTAATTGTTGCCCCATCTTTAGAAAAAAGTCTTTCGCAGGGTACAGATGTGCCTACTATGTTTAAATATATGCGTGCCTGTTTATTTAATGCTGGGAAAACAGCATTTTAAATCCTCCCATTCCTCGAGAGGGTTTGCTTTTAAGGCACAGACAGGATTGGCCAAATAAATTGAAACCTCGTCAGCTTTCGAGGAAGCTCGCCTCCGGTTCTGACCAACTGCAAGTTGTTTGTGATGTGACCAAAAATTAAAATCTTCATTTGCGATTTAATCTTCAGACCCACTTGTTGATGCTGTCATATCTTCTTGAAAGTTGAAAGACATGGCATAACATACTGATATAAGTACTTTTGACCGATATTACTCGATACTTTATGCCAAAGTATCGATCCTAAAATTACTTGGTATCGGTGAAAAAGTATCGAGTACATACTTGTATTTACTAGCATCGTTTCATCCCTAAGCACTGGACGCGGATCCCTAAAAATTAATATATAATCCCCTTACGAGTATTGTCACAGAATAAGTATCAGCACTCACGTACAGAAGTCTTACTTAGAAAAGAAATGCAAAGAAATATCCACTCAATGTGGTTAGCGCTATGGTTTAATTTAGCTCGCGTCAGAAGTCCTCACCTCTTCGTTTAGATACCTAGAAATCCATTGCAAGCCAATTTCTTCTTATAATCTGGACAAACGATTCGTGTAACTGAATTTTTCCCTTCGAAGTGGTCGACGCGCATAGTAATAATGTAGGTATATTTTCGATACCTAAGCGGGAGTGACACAGGCCTGGCCTGGCTATGTTCTTATTGGTGGAGTATCAATTTTCTTCCATTTGTCGCTCTTGTCGGCCAGTTGTTCTACTTCTCCGTACGTCACGATGCTAAAGTACCCTGAATAAGACTGTAACTGACTATAATCAAAAACACTCCTACTATTAAGGGGCTACTTGAATTTTTCGGGGTCCAGTGCTGCCCCCATTTGAAATAAATCATTTGAATAGAAACTGAGATATCATTTAAAATTTGGTCTTGATCAGACCCTGGATAACCCTTCAAACTATTTTATAAACTACTGTTTACAGTTTAAAGTGAAAACGTGAAACTTTTCTACGCACAATTGCGAAAAACGGCCACTTTTAGCGTATGTGCGTAGAAAAGCTTCACGTTCTCACTTTAAAATGTAAACAGTAGTTCATAAAATAGTTTGAAGGGTTATCTAGGGTCTGATCAAGACCAAATTTTAAATGATATCTCCGTTTCTTGTTAAATGATTTATTTCAAATGGGGGCAGCACTGGACCCCGAAAAATTCAGGTAGCCCCTTAATACATTTTAATTTTTACGGACAAATATTTTTGCTTGAAGTTCATTACGAGTGTTTCTCAAAATAGAACCACATTAACGCCGTCGTTTGATTTCATGGAAATAATCGTTTGAATTAAGGTTATTTTTGGATATTGTTTTTCCCCGTTTGATATTTTTGGTCTTGAAGTAAAGAAAACGAGAGAGAATTTAAATAACATGTATTAATTATAAAATTATAATGAATTATTAATGTATTGATTATAAATTAAATCTAAATTAAAACTTAATAAAAAATAAAATAAAAGAAACTAAATATGAAATAGCTCTTCAAATGCATCTGATTGAGGCAAAGTACCCAGAACTAGTGTTGCAAGCAATAGTACAAAATATCAATAGTTTATTGGTACTATAGTGGCCTTGAAAAACAGTTACAATATAACGATAGGACTATCGTTAGTATCGATAGTTTCGATAGTAAAGGATTTATTTGTATTAAAAACTATCGATAGTTTTGTGACGAATATCGATATTATAATATTATCGATTGTAATTTAGCTATCTATAGTTTTTCGTACAAAAAGTAGGAACAGTATTAATTAAAAATTATCGATACTTTTGTGGTAGCTAAAGTGGCGCCCTCATTTGAAATAAATTGTTTAAAACTTAATATGGTGATAATTAAAAATTTGATCTGTATAAATGTCTAGAAAGACCTTTAAACTATTTTATGAATAACCTTTGAAAGTAATATTGGTAATCCGTCTTGTTTTAAAACTGTTTTTCGCCAAAAGTGGCGTATTTATACGAGAGAGTATTTATTAGAAAATATAATATCGTTGAGTTCTAACGTTTTGCTAATACCTTAATTCAATAGTATCGATACTATAGATAGTTTTACCTTTCGTCAATAGCATTGCTAACTATTGACAATCGATAGTATCGATACTATAGATATTGTGACTGTTTCTCGAGGTCAACTATCGATAGACAAATTATCGATAGCTATGCAACGCTACCCAGAGCAGTCTATTTATGAGGGACTCCCATGCAACAAACGTGATTTTTTACAGATAATGGTGCGGAACTCTTCGTACGCGAGTCCGACTCGCACTTGGCCTGTATTTAACGAGAGAGTATTTATTAGAAAATGTAGTATCGTTGAGTTCTAACGTTTTTCTGCCGGCCGCCGCCGGCAGTGGTTTTCGCTTCTGCGGCGCGGCGGCGCGGGTTGTGTTAAGAGCGGCCTTCCCGTTTTACTTTTCATACAAACTGTAGGGCGGGTTGAGGGCGTTGTATCTGATAAGTCTTTATTTGCCAAAAACACAAAACATAAATAGGTAGTTACACTTCTAATACTTCTGATAGCATCGATTCTTAAGTAATTTTCACTAGCCAGTCCCACGGGAAACCATCCGTCGAACTAGACGTTAATCTGTATTTCGGTGGATCGGTCACCCGTAGGAAATCTGACAGTGAATTATAGTAATTAAGTATATGTACTAATGTATGTGCTAAACGGCTATTATACAGACATAGCTTGTATAACTTCGTGCCCAACTAGAAGTTTCTGTTTTTGGGCAGAAGCGTTCTTTTATTAGTAGGGTTATAAAAAACAAAACAAAAAAAAAACTTTAACTAATTAGGTGCTTTTATCATTAATTAGGGTAAATTATACATGATCATTCTTGAAAACTTTTGAATTAACAGATATCTTTTCAAACTATGCTCGCGTTGACAATAGAGCGGCCGGGAAGGGCCGCCTTAACCTCCGACAAAAAAGAGGGTTAAGGGTAAGAGCGGTTGTTATAGGTTTGATTAACTCTCTGTCCGTTCGTATGTCTGTCTGTAACATCGTAGCTCTCGAACGGATGTATTGATTTCGATACGGTTTCTTTTATGTAAAAGCAAGTTTCCATGCGGTGATTCTTAGCTATGTTTGATGGAAATCGGTCCTTATGTATTTATTTATTACAAGCTTTTGTTTAGTTTCGCCTGTCCCGTTGTCTGTCTGTATATAATCAAATCTTGCAAGTTAAATTTGACCCACTTTCTTATTTTTGATAGAAATGAAATATTGCACGCTTCAATTTCAATTTCAATTTCAATTTCAATTTCAATTTCAATTTATTTATTGCAGTGTGCACTCCGGCCGCACCACCGAGTAATAATAAATTAAAATCACGTTAAAATAGACATGTTCAAAGACAAGTGACATTATTTTGCGAAGATTTTTTCTCTTATGACTACAAAATAATTTATTTTTGACCTAGAAAAAATACCCTATCCCTGTTTCAGATCGGCGTGCTTCTGCGGCCGACCAAGGTGCTCTTCTCTCACAGGAGAGAGGGAGAGAGCACGGAGGAGTTGCGGTGAGTACGCTCCATAAGGGGTTTTACACACTGACATAGTAATTACTGTTATTAGTGACTAATTACTACGCATTGCGTTTGTCCCTTCTAAAACTCGCCCGGAGGATGATCGTCTAAACCGGTCGAAACTACACTACGTGAATTAAACCATGTCAACAAATTTAGTAACTCACATGTTGTCCCAACCCCACGAAAAGTAGGATAAGGTGGAGAGGAAGGAGAAGACTGTGGACCACAGTAGAAAGCTCAGAACTTAGTTTTTCTCAGTTAATATAGTTAGTGGTGAAGGGAGTGTCCTGGAGGAGGAGCTCCTTTCTGATTTGTATGCCTCCATCCCACACTTATGTAACTTGGCTTTAGGCTTTTTCTGCCAGTGGTCCAGGCGTTCACTTTGTGACCCGGAGGTCGTGGGTTCGAATCCCATTGGGAAGCATTCTTTGTGAAAGATTGTTTCTAGCCTGATTAGGATATTTTAGGCTAGAATCACCTGATTATCCGAAAAGAAAGATGATTCCGTGTTTCGGAAGGCACATATAAACTGTGGGACGCGAACGCCATCTAGCGTTTGCTTATCAAACCTATCCAAGGATTGGTTCTTGTCTACCCTTTGGGTTGCGGAGGTCAGACGGCATTCACCCTGTGTAAAAACCAGTATCCTCGGTAAACACCTAGATTAGGTAGCGGACCCTGGGCTCTGAAGCTTTACCGCTGAGGATTCAACTGGAATAAGCTCGGATGATGATGACTTAGCTTAGAGCTTTTTTGTTTTGTACTTTTGGGTGCTAAGGCCAGCACTGATGTCAGATTTTTCAACCTGCATAATGTTATCTGGCAAAGATTGACGACTGCCATAGAATGATGACATCTGGGACTAACGTGCATCGAAGAACGAAGGTGCTCGAAAAATTTTCACGCGACTTGTGGTCACCCATCCAAGTGCAGACCACGCCCGGTTTCGCTTAACTTGCGAAAGCGCTAGTAAGGCATATTCCAGACGAGCCACCGAGGTTTTAATAAATAATATAAATACATTGACTGGTTAATCTCACTAGTTTGTGAACCTAGCCTTACTAAGCAAGCCCTCTGCCCTCGACTTCAAACAAGCCTTTGAGAACAAACGCTTAGAAATTATTTTAAATTGTAACTTCGCTTTCGAACAATCCGCAAAAATATATCGGTTAGGGAACGCTCCCCTTTTATTTTTAGCATGACAATTTCAGAATAAATTGTGGTTTAAATTTAATTGTTTCGTGTTTTGTTAATAAACCTTTATTGTTATTTATTTAATTTCTTTTATACTCGTTTGGGCTAAAACAGCTAGTGACATGAATGATAATGAATTAAAAACTCTTTGACGACCTCCGCGGCGTAGTGGTCACCATGCTAGTCCGCCACCCAGAGGTCCCGGGTTCGATCCCCGGTCAGGGAAAGTTGGAAAATGGCCTTTTTCAAATTGTCCTGGGTCTTGGATGTTTATCTATATATGTATTTGTTATAAAATATAGTATCGTTGAGTTAGTATCGCATAACACAAGTCTATAACTTACTTTGGGGCTCAATCAGTGTTATTTGTCCCTATATATATTTTTTTTTATTATAATTTTTTTTCTCTTTATTTGCACAAAACAAAAAAGGATTAAAAAGAAGTTTTACAATTTAAAATACATAGGTACAATAGGCGGTCTTATTGCTTAGAGCGATCTCTTCCAGACAACCGGTGGATGGAGAAAAATGTAGGCATCACTATTTTGAATCCCTTTTTAGAGTTCCTTGTTTACTACGGAACTCTATCGCCATGTCTGTATGTTTGTCTGACCTCGGTTTAACTCAGACTTTAAGTACTAGAAAGTTAAAAAAATGGAAAATAAAATAAAGAAAAAATAAGGAAAAGTTCATACAGATTCAACAGAAAATTAGTTTTTAGGCGTTATTAGTGGCGTGAACTCAAAGTAGGTATTCGCAACTACGGAACCCTACACTGCGCGTGGCCCGACATGCACTTGGCCGGTTCCATCTTAAAGCCCACCATCAGCCCATCATTCGTTCTAATGAGACACGTCAGCTCTTTATCCCCCTTTACCGGACTAATTTTATGTCTAACTCATTTTCTCTTCAAGCCTCATGGCTCTGGAATGCTTTACCAGTTGACATCAGAGAAATTTCTACCAAATTCTCTTTTAAAAGAAAAGTTCACGCCCACCTTTTAAACTCCCTTTCTTCATAAAATCATTATTGTTTAGTTCTTCTCTTCATAGCTATTTATTGTTAGTATAATTAAATGTATGTGTGTATTGTATAAGTAAATAATTATTCTGATATTCATATATAATGGGTATATAATATTAATGTATATTATGTAGTAATATTTTATAATGTAAGTACGTATATTGTATTGCTTTTTGTGCCGCATAATTTTCTCTGTTTATCCCTATGGTTGACTGGGAGATAATGCTTTTAGCATTAAGTCCGCCATTTGTTAAAAGTATATTTGTACTTTGGAACAATAAAGTTTAATAAAATAAAAAAAAAATAAAAATCACGCTTAACGTGGCCTTTGAGTTTGGTGGGTTTGGGCTCTGTCTGCCCCGTAAGGGATAAAGACGCGATATGTATTTGTATCTATACCGAACATTAAATTAGTGTACTCCAGCCTTTCTCAGTGTGCGGTCCGAGTCGCGTAGCACCTATGCGTAGCAGATTACTCGATCGTGTGTTACACGCTACGCCGTAGCAAGTGCTACGAAAAGTTTGCAGCAGATACGCAACGATGTGTCATTGACCGACTTAACAAAAGGAGGAGGTTATCAATTCGTCGGCATGTTTTATGTTTTTTTTTTTAACAATACATTTTTTACCATTTTTTTAACAATACCTCGGTATACCGAGGAGTGGGTGGACGATTCATACTTTTTTGTTAAATTATTTAATGCAGTTTATTTAATGCATGTTGTTCTATTTTTCTAAATATGTTTTGTTTTCTTCATTTTATAATTTTATTATTCAATAAGATTATAAGGGATATAGTGTACATCAGAAAATTGTTATTCAATGTAGTCCGTTATCAGTTAAATCATTCAAAAATAAGCGACTCATATTTTTCCAATTATTAAATTACTAAAAAATAACAAAGATACAGCCAACGCCTTGTAAAACTCGCACAAACCGTCACGTGATGCGAAGCAAACACACTGTATATTCCGTCATTATTGTTAGTCAAAGAAAAAATATGTAAAAAATACTTTTAGTAATCTACATATTTGTCCCCAGCACGGTAGTTGCGTACCAAAACCCGTTCACCGGCGACTACTGCGTCCACAAGAGCAGAATTGGGCCCAAAGGCTACATCAATTCAGCACAAGTGCCAGATTCGCCAGACAGCGGGGTGTCTGACGAGTATGAGCCTTTGAACCTAGAGCCACAGGCGCAAGTGAATCTGCCCGAGCCAGGGGCGTATAAGATGAACAAAATTACTCATGTAAGTAACTTAAAGGCTACATCAACTCAGCGCAGGTGCCTGATTCGCCAGACAGCGGGGTGTCCAACGCCTTTCAAGTTCAAATTCAACCATGTTTCAAGGCGAACCATATCAACTCAGAGTATATGTCAGATTCGCCAAACAGCGAGGTGTCTGAAGAGTTTGAGACTTTGAACCCAGAGCCACAGGTGTAAGTAAATCTGCCCAGACCAGGAGCGTATCTTAAAGGCTACATCAACTCAGCGTTGGTGTCAGATTCGCCAGACAACGAGTATGAGCAAGTGAATCTGGACCACCACTGCAGGTGAATTTGACCAAGCCAGGGGCGTTTTTGACGAACAAAACGGTTTAAAAAAATGTTCAGAAAACATTCCTTCATTTTTTTAGTAGATAAGCTCTATGCAATTCATCATATCAGCCACAGGAAATCCACAGGTGGACATAGGCCTCCACCAAGGATTTCCAAAATGACCAATTAAGAGCGGCCTGCATCAGCGACCTTGGTCAGATCGTCTGACCACTTTGTGGGGTTTCCAGCGCTTCGCTTGCCAGTACGCAATCGCCATTCGAGAACCTTTTCAAATTAGACAATTTGTTATTCGACGCTATCCGATCGGAAGCAGCCTTCCTGCCACTTTGCTCAGGTCATCTGACCGTCTAGCAGGTGGGTGTCTTACGCTGCGCTTGCCGGTACGTGGCCGCCATTCGAAAACCTTTCGGCCATCGGTTCTTCGCGCTATGTATTCCCGCCCAATTAGATAGGCGCAAAACGATACCTATCTAATACCCATATCAACTCAGCGTATGACAGATTCGCCAAAGAGCGGGGTGTCTAACGAGCATGATTTTTTTAACAATGTTTAATTCACCATCACAACGAATTATCTTTATTTGTTTTATTATAATTCACAGTACTATATAGAAAAGCCCATATCATGTCTTTCCAAGCTCAGAAAAAATAATAATTCCTGCTGCGTAGTATTTATTTAGACTCTTGCCGAGCTAGCGCAACTTGAGGCTTGCTTTCAGAGCAGTTTGTTTCCAAATCAAACTTTGCTCATATTTCACAGGCATTTCCTGCAGATAGTTAGCAGATAGCATAGACTTCTAGGCTAAAAGCTCGTTTCTATAATAAACCACATAAGAATATTTAAGCCAGTAATAAAAACGTATAAACCGGACTTGATTTAAGGCCCCCAGGTGGGTCAGATGACTTCTACAGTCTCTCTCTATCGCGATTGGTCATATTCTCAGAATCTAGAGACAGCTATCTATTTGCAGCGCCTGATCATCCTGTCAAAAGGGATGTAGACTGGATAACAGATATACCCTTAAATTCATAAAAAAATAACAACCGTTTGCTAAACTTATTTTAGTTTATGTTTTGTCCCTTTCCCTCTTTTGAATATTGGACATTGAAAGAACGAGACAAAACATATTTTATCTAAAATAGGTTTAGCAAACGTTTGTATTTTTTTATGAATAAGAGGGTTATTATTTTATTTAGTCCGTCGACTAGATTTTCCAAAATTAATGGCCCTATATTTTTTCGTTTAGCGAAGTAGTAAACATTTGCAAATATACAGCGCCTGGAAGTATCCGAGTGGGGTCAAATTTAAGTCACCTTCTTGTGAAAATCGTGATCTCGACATTACGCGATATTTAAATGCACGGTTTCTTCGACATTATTTGCTTATCAGAGAAAAGAAAAAATCGTATACCATACTTTTTAACAATCTTACCGAAAGAGCGTCAAAATTTGTTTTTAGTACACGTCCGTTTCGCCATTTCCCGGCAGGCTTCCCATGTGATTTTAACCTCTTATTTTTTTTTAAAAAGTATGAAAACAGGAAGGCTCTTTGGGGTGTATGACACCGCGCGCGACTACCTGAAGGTTAATCATTAGAGATCAAAATGTATATTTTGTTTAATATAATTAAAGTAATATTTTGGTTATGTATGCACTTTAGATATAAAACTGTTTTGAAATAAATGCAGGAAACTATTTCAGAGCAAAAAAAAATATAATTATAGTTTATTTGAGTTTTAGAGAAAGTCATCTGTTTGTTTTTTATGACACGTCTATTTATTAGATGTCTGTGTGCAGGATCCACTCGCGAGAATGTAGTATTTTGAGAATTTTCTATTTGTTCTAACTTTTGAAATAAACAACGGACAAATACACCGCAGAATGCTCGGTATGCTTTTATTAGCTTCATTTTTTTTTGTAGTACATTCCGAATAACTTACTTTTAAAGAAAAAGATTTAAGGTTCTAAGTGGCCAGAGTGCTTAGGCTATTTAAAGTCTCTCAATAAATATTTAAAACAAATGACGTGGATTATCTGATTGGTCAAATAGATTTTTACGTTATTTTTTGGAACGAAATTTCTTTTCGGATGGTACGGACTAAAGTGTAAGATATTCCGTCACGAACTTTTTTTTAAAATTCGAACCAACAGAGTTTTTCACGACATTCACGCATTTTTACCCGACTGCGCGATAGGAGGGTTTTGTTTTTCGAGAGTACGCAAGTATGTATAATTGTTTGGCATGCTCTGCGGCCTGAACGGCTATTAGATCCGTCTTAATTCTGAGCGTGATACTGGGTATATAAAAAGGCAGTCGGGTTTTTCGTTTATTTATTTATTCAATAATGGCTTGTTTATATACATATATATATATATATACGGGACGTCGGGAAGCCGGAGCCGGGAACTCCTTTCTGGACGCTGGTCATCGAACTCGTCCGCACGTGTCTCCATCATGGGCGTTGACTTTCAGGAAACGTTGAAATAGGTGCAGCGAAGCTTGGATTCAACACTACTCTAATTATTACGAGACTTAGATTATTTAAACAATTAGTGATTACAATAATTAATTGCGATTTAAAAAGCTAATGGGTTTGCACACAAACATTGCGTGCGACCGCTGTCAAATTCAAAGTGAACCGTCCCGTTCATTCGATCAGTCGCCCGCAATGACAAGTACAACTCCATTCAAAGATTCAAAGATTCAAATGTTTATTCAGTAATTAGACATTTACAGGCACTTTTACACGTCAATAAGTATGATTTATGTTACGTGTAAAGTATATTAAAATATAATTTATTTTTAAAGAAAAGCTACCGATACCAGCGCTTCGTAACGACCACTGCTGAGAAGAAACGCCGAAAGAAACTCATTTTCACAGTATTGGTCGCCTACTTGCCAGAAGGGCTTTGTCATATGTCATATGTCATTCAGTGTTACCCGCTCTTAATTTAAATTAGTTACCAACAATGCTTTTCAAATTAATCGATGTCTACAAAAATAACAAAACACATTATCGATCGCTAGTGAAATAATAAATCAAATGATTTCCGTGACTAATTTAATACGCGCCGTTTTATATATTTTACATATGTATATAAAACGGCGCGTATTAGATAGATTTATATATATATATATATATATCAAAGTCATGCCCCTCTCGTTTCAAGTCTCTCTAGCTTCCCATAACTAGGCAAAGTCATGCTCTATTTAGGTTAGTATAATATTATGAGGATAGACTGAAAGCTTTTGAATATGAATACATGATTATACCTACCTCAAAGAATTCCTGTCGTCTATTTCGTCGGTGTATCTGAACACGATTGACTCGTAATAACCGAGTTCCCGAGCAACACGAGCCAACTCCACAACTTGGTACTAGTTTATTTGTTTTCTAAGCTTGCTCCGCTGGGTGGGGTGCCACATACAGCGGGTATCAATATAAAGACGACCATCATCAAAGTTAATAACACTGCGCTGGGAAATTTTCATCGAATGCTTGCAAATAACACTGTCTCATGATTCCTCGTAAGAAGTTATCGGAAAAGAACGCAATTTAAGTCCGCCATTTACATGTAATGAAGTTCAATAAATAAAAACGCAAATACGTAATCATTGCAAGTTCGTGATTTTTTCACATAGAGAAATGGCTTCCCCATACCATATATATAGGGACAATATATATAGGGGACAAATTACACTGATTGAGCTAGCCCCAAAGTAAGTTCGAGACTTGTGTTATGGGATACTAACTCAACGATACTATATTTTATAACAAATACATATATAGATAAACATCCAAGACCCAGGACAATTTGAAAAAGGCCATTTTCCAACTTGCCCTGGCCGGGGATCGAACCCGGGACCTCTGGGTGGCGGACTAGCATGGTGACCACTACGCCACAGAGGTCGTCAAAAATACCAACACTCAGGAAGGGGAAAACAGTGATAATTATATGTAGGTATCTGACGTAGCTCAGCGAATGTCATCTACACTGTCATTGTTACACTTGTGTGTTGAAACAAAAAAACGATAAAGTTTTTCTTCACTAAAAGTAATTGGTGGTTGTTGAAAGTTTCAGTAAATGTGTGTAGTCAACAGCAAAAACATGTCATCAAATAAAATCGTTTGCTAATGTGAAAACGCTTTTGTTTGGTGTCATACTTTTTCTGCTGATTGTACAAACTACAAATCATGCCTAACGAAAATTGAACTTGTTTCTCACAGACGCACAGCAAATGCCTAAACTGCTTGACCACCACGAATATGTTATTTCCATATGAACCGGCTTGACGAGCTTAAAACTGAATAATATATAATTAACTACCTACAAATAAAAACAACCACAATTTTTAAGAACACCATCTAGTGATCAGAAGTTCCGAGGTACGAAACTACATATTCCAATTGATATCCATAGCGCCATCTATTATTTGCTAGGAAAACAGCTAAGAACGGGGTTTCTTACTTTCAAGCGTAAACCTCCAATAACTTTTTAATTTTATAAAATATAGTTTAAAACGACCGCAAGCACCATCGCCGGAGTTCCCTTGCAGTGCGAAAGCAAGTTTGCTTTCACGTAAAAATACCGAATAGAATTCAGTTCATCTGTTCAAGAGCCATGATGCCACAGACAGATAGATAGACATTAGCGTCAACCTCATACCATCCCTCTTTTTTTCGGTTAAAAATCGCGGCTAATGCCGCCACACCCAGCTTCCCGTAACTCCGGCAGAGATAGAGCGGAGTTTCTTTCAGTCCACTTTGAGGGAGCACTACTTAATAAACAAGTCCGGGGCAATTTGAATATTGGGATATTTATTACGTATAGGTGTGTGTTCTTTTTCAAATCGGATCAATTCACGGTTATTACGTTATAACTCATCCTCACTAATAACTAGATTTTATTCGTTTCGTTTGGTACAACAAAAACAAAAAAATTAAAAACGAATAGAAACACATGGTTTGTCTCACGTAAAAAGGCCGACTACGCCTTTTCCGACAACAACTTTGAAGTATTATTAGTCATAAGTCTGCAAGACCACGTAAAAATCTATTTAGTGCCGCAAACTAAACGTCCACCATCTCGCTAAGCATGACCTTACGGCCCTGTCCACCCCGTATATTGAAAAAGTCAAGCAAAAAAAGGGAATTTTCAAAATTTCTTGCTGGACTTGACACGAATAACTTTTTGAACGCGTCATAGAAACTGTTATTTTTTTTCTAAAACCACTTCTTTATTGCAAGGATTCATTTAGTTTTCCGTTGTGTGTCTGTCTTTAATCAAATCTCGTAATTTGACCCACGTACCGGTTTCCGATTGAGCTGAAATTTTGCAAGCATACGTATATCGCGTGACAATGCAATATTATGATGGCATGCAGATTTGCAGATGTGATGATAGAGCTGAAAGTTGGTCATGGTCATGGCATCTCTGTAATAAAACAATATAACCCCACAGAGGGTGAGCTTGATTGTTTCATCTTGAATAAAAACCTAAAAAGGCTAAAATGCTCCACGTAACCTTTTTAGTTCATTATTATATACTAGATTTTGCCCGCGGCTTCGCTCGCGTAGGGGTGTAATTTATCAAAATCTTTTCTTAGGGGATGCCTACGTCTTAGTAGCTTTATGCATGCAAAGTCTCAGCGCGATCAGTTTAAAATTGACTAAGTTTCATTCATACTTTCATCCCCTATTTTATCCCCTTGGGGATAGAATTGATCAAAATCCTTTCTTAGCGGATGCCTACGTCATAACATCTACCTGTATGCCAAATTTCAGCCCGATCCGTCCAGTGGTTTGGGCTGTGCGTTGATAGATCACTATGTCAGTCAGTCAGTCACCTTTGAGTTATATATATTTAGATTTAAGATAGATTCTTGTTTAATAAATATATTTTTAAAATAATTACTTGTGTTTACAGAAAGAAGAAACTATGAAAGTGCCCGAAGAGCCCATCTATGACAACCGCGTCAACAAGACGTGGAATTGGAACTACAAGGAGTATCAGATATAATCATCATCATCGTCACAGTCAGCAACTTCTAGTCCAATATTGGACAAATGCCTCCTCCATTTATCTCAATCTCTAGTTTTCCTTTGCGTTTCTTCTCCACAACTTGCCAGCTACTATTGTAATATGATAACACATCGTCTTCTCAACGAGTTTTAGGTGATTTAATTTTCCTTTCATGGTCGATGATGATGGATGACGACCTCTGTGGCCAAGTGGTCATCATGCCAGGCTGTCACCTAGAGGTCCCGGGTTCGATCCCCGGTCAGGTCAAGATGGAAAATGATCTTTTTCGTATTGACCTGGGTCTTGGATGTTTATCTATATATGTATTTGTTATAAAATATAGTATCGTTGAGTTAGTATCCCATAACACAAGTCTCGAACTTACTTTGGGGCTAGCTCAATCTGTGTGATTTGTCCATATATATTTATTTATATTTATTTATTATTATAGTCGTCAGTTGAATATTCCCTGGCTCCATCAATTGTATGTGCATCTCATTAACTTTCCAGACCATTGCCACTTAAGCATTTTCTCCAAAAACGTCAACGTACTATTATACTGATATTAAAATTAGACATGTGGACTGAGAATACATTATGTAATAAAACGGTAAATTTATTTACGATTTTTCCCACAATGTGGCGAGGTCTAACCTTAACCTTTGCATTTATTCAGTACGTTTGCTGTGAATCATAATACTAAAGCCTGGATAGACGGAAGAATAAAATTCTTTCGGTAATAATTTATAGCTTATTTTACTGGTTACTTACGGGGATAACTGAAATTTTCCGGGGTCCAGTACAGCCCCCATTTGAAATAAATTATTTGAAAGGAAACGTATATATCATTTTTGATTTTGTCTTGACCATGCGCTCGATAACATTTCAAACTATTTTATGAACTACTGTTTACAGTTTAAAGTGAGAACGTGAAGCTTTTCTTCGCACAATTGCGAAAAACAGCCATTTTTGGCGTATGTGAGTAGAAAGCTTTACGTTCTCACTTAAAACTGTAAACAGTAGTTCATAAAATAGTTTGAAGGGTTATCTAGTGCCTGGTCAAGACAAAATTTTAAATGAAGTCTCCGTTTCCTATCGAATGATCTATTTCAAATGGGGACAGTACCGGAAAATTCAGGTATCACTTTAAAAAATAGCGTAAGTTGGTTTTGTCAAGATATATTTTCTTGTAGTGTTAAGTTTGAATAAAAAAATATTATAATGTACTGAAAGTACGCATTTCACAAAAATAATAATATTTACTTAAAGTAATTTAACTGTAATATTAAGTATTGATTTGTTTTATAGTATTTCATCGTCCGGGATTGAAAAAATGCAAGCTGTTTTTTTAACACCAGCCATATTTTTAAACCAAATTCTGTCCATATTACTGAAGAAATTTTACGATGAATTAAAAAAAGAAATGGCCAATTTAACAGACCACTAATAAGCCGAGATTTTACGATCTACGAAAGAGAAGCGGTTGGTAAAGTCTATTCGTCTAATTGATTGGAATGCACGCTTCAAAGGCGGCATCGGCTTTTACAAAGACGCGGTCTTTGAGCTGCGCTGACGGCATGCATACATCAATTCAGCAAATGAACAATACATCATATTTTATCTTTTCTCCCAGCAATTATGGAAATTAGTTATGATCCAGAAAGCCTTGTGTTCAAAAGGTTAGCTTGCATACGATTATTACCTATTAAAATGTCCGCGGTCTATCCGTAAACTAATCTAAAGTAAGATTGGAAAATGAGCGCCATTGACCACTTTAGTTTCAAAATTATCGCGTGACTGAGATACCATTCTGTTTCTTTTCGTGTCGATGGCATGTTTATATTTTATTGGACCAGAGATATTTTTTTGAGGAGATCGGTGGCCCGGCGGAAGTGCGCTTTACTAGCGCTTTCGCAAATAAAGCGACACCGGGCGTGGTCCGCACTTGGATTGGTGACTACAAGTGGCATGAAAATTTCTGGAGCTCCTCCGTGCTTCGGAAGGCACGTATAAGCCGTGGGTCCCGGCTGTCATCATTGTATGGCAGTCGTCAAGCTATGTCAGATGCCTTTAGGCAGCTAGAAAAATCTGACACTAGTGTTGGCCACTTACACGAAAAGCAAGCAAGCATTGGACCAGAATCGGGCCAGCTCTATTGCATTGTATACATATACAAAAGTCATCCAAGGGACAGGTGTTTGGTCATCTCGGACATGAGAAAAGGTGGGACATCTTTTGTGGAGAGAAGCCGCACTCGCACTGTTTGTCGTGCGAGCTGTCCAGTATTTTCTACCTGTACAAATTGTCTTTGCTACGCCCCAAGTACCATTCCAAGTAGGCCACGGCAAATCATGGCCAAGTGGAAGCTCCTCGCATGGTGGTTTAAACTAGGCACAACGTGGTAATTGACAACTAAAGTTGTCTAAATTGTACTCTTTTTAACAAGCTTGGCGTCGGGGGTAAAGTAACGTAAACAAACGCTGCCGTGATAAAGGTTAAATTTACTTATTAAATGTTAAACAATTTTGTGCCAAAATAATCGTCCATTATGTCAAATATATTATAAGAGATAACAAAATGTAATGTTGTGCTTACAGAGTTTATTCTATTGTTGTTTACAAAATCTCCTTGTATTTAATATAATAAGAAAAGTAATAAAGTTATTTGTTTTATTCTTTTTTCTACTCCATCCATATTTTCCAATTTACATTTAATTGTTTTTCGTAAGTATAAGTTTTAATTGTGAAGCCTAAGTACTTTTCAAGACAAATGTCATCATCATCATTTCAGCCGCACAACGTCTACTGCTGGACATAGGCCTCTCCCAAGGATTTCCAAAATGACCGATCTAGAGCGGCCTGCATCCAGCGCTTTCCAGCGACCTAATTCAGGTCTTCAGACCACCGTGTGGTCGCCATTCAAAAACGTTCTTGCCTCATCGGCCATCGGTTCGTCGCGCTATGTGCTTCAATATATAATATGTATAAGGGCTTTGAAGCCCTTATACATATTATACATTATATATATGCAGCCATAACCCAGGCAGCAACAGTTACCAGGAGAAAAGTATCAGGTTTGTCCATCCGTATCCTGACAGACAGCGCAGCGACTCTGCTTGCCCTGAATCGGGCATATGTGGATTCCGCCTTAGTACAAGAATGCCACAGATCCCTGGATGAACTCTGTAAGTACAACAATGTCACTCTCCAATGGATCAAAGGACACAGTAATTCACTGGGTAACGATGCAGCAGACGAGCTGGCGCGTCGGGGATCGAGCATGGCACCGGAAGGTCCCCTCCCGATGGCTCCGATTCCCTTCACGCAGGTTCGCTCCTGGATCAGAAAGCGCATTAGCGAGGAACAAGCTCAATCATGGCAATCCCTTCGGACATGCAGGCAGGCCAAGGAGGCACTACTCAAATGGGACAACCGCCTATCCCGGCGTCTGCTAGCACTGCCGCGAGGGAACTTACGCCGTATGATTGACATCATTACTGGTCACTGTGCACTAAACAAACACCTTTTCACCCTAGGTCTAACTAACAGTCCTCTGTGCAGAGCTTGCATGGAGGCTGAAGAAACTGCGAGCCATCTCCTCTTGGAGTGCGATGGTGTCGCACACATAAGAAGAAGGTTCCTAGAACATCCGGGAACTATGGCAGAGGCGTGCAGGGCGCCAGCAGGCGTTCTAGGCTTTCTGCAGGAGCTGGGCTGGTTCGAGAACTGAGACCGGAATCAGCTCCCCACGCAAAACGGGACCGGCAAAATCGGACCTACTTGCGGAAAAGTTGTCCTCGAAGGAAGTAAAGAAGTAAAGTAAGGGCTTTGAAAATATGGAACACAGTGACGTCAGGTCCAATAAGCAGCTGTTATTGGCTAGATTTGACGGAGCAAAAGAACCTGTCAACTGACGGTCCAATCACAACAGTCTATTGGACGTGACGTCACTGAGCTGCTATATTTTTGAAAACCCTAATTTGTCATATACACGAGTACAGTCAAGTATCAAAATACCTTCCATCTACTTATATCTTAAATTTTCTCTTAAAATGAAAATGATATTAACATGAAAATGTTTATTCAGACAGATTTTAATTAAGTCTTTCTGAATATAAATTTTCATGTTAATATTATTTTTAGTTTAAGAGAAAATTGAAGATATAAGTCGAGGGCCTGGTCAGGTGTCTTGGTACTTGACTGTATCTATGAAATACTACGAATTGCTACAATTTAAAAAAAATATATAAATATTTTTGGCACCTACAGGAACACTATCACGTTTGTATCCTTAACGGGGTTGACAGAGCCTGAGGTCGTCAAATGCCAAAGGCGGAAGAAGGGTACCAAAATAGTGATGGGTTGCCAGCCATATTGTCTACTGACATGATTTCTCTCAATAGATTTTAACGCGGTAAGAGAAGTAGCTGGTACTTTCTTAGTTTTTTATGGTATACTTTTTATAGAAATGCTATATTCATAAATAATAATTAAAAAAAACAAGCTTTTATAGAAAGTGCTTATCAAGACCAATCAAATGAGCCCAAACTCGATGGGGTTGCGTCGTTTCATTATGAAGGCCCTATGGCTACCTTCTGGCTCCATCATCAGATAAGCTTCATGTCATCCTAATATTGCATTGTCACGCGATCCATGCATTTCAGCTCAATCGCAAACCGGGAAGTGCAATGGGTTAAATTTAACTTGAAACTAAATGAAAGCTTGTAAAAATGCACCCTTATAAAATACTCAGGTATGGACCTAAATAAACTCTTAAAGAAATCCTTTCCAGTTCCAAAGAAGCCAGAAGCACTAAGAATAATACCTTTCAGGAACGTCTAATACGATCTATGTTTCCCTTGCATTTGACTTGCATAGTTGCATACGTCGAGAGTGCTGCAAATGCACATTTTTAGGAGCCCTACCATGAAATTGAATGGATTATATTTGCACACATGATTATATTTTGGCATGGTTTGGGCGGGTGACCACAATTGGTATAAAAATTATCGAGCTCCTCCGTGCTTCGAAAGACTCGTAAAAGCCGTTGGTCTCCGTTGGCGTCATTGTATGGAAGTCGTCAAGCTATATCAGATGCCCTTAGCACCTTAAAAATTGACACTTACACACACACACAAAAAAATAAACAGTCGCATCATACAATACCCATGAGAGAGAATAAGGTGTTGATATCGAAGTAGACCCCCAGATCTCGGCTCTTGGTTGAGAAAAGGAATATGAATGTACCAGTACAAAAAAAATATCACCCTTACCTGTACCCTTACTGGGAGGAATTCCTCCCAGGTCAATTGTTTATCTATTATTTTGTTTTTTGCACCAGTTGATGAGATAAAGAAGTACAAAATGTTTAAGGGGATACCTGAATTTTTCAGGGTCCAGTGCTGCCCCCATTTGAAATAAATCATTTGATAGGAAACGGGGACGTTAGTTAAAATTTAGTCTTGACCAGGTCCTAGATAACCCTTTAAACTATTTTATGAACTAATGTTTACAGTTTAAAGTGAGAACGTGAAGCTTTTCTACACACAATTGCGACAAACGGCCACTTTTTGCGTATGTGCGTGGAAAAGCTTCATGTTTTCACTTCAGACAATAAACAGTAGTTCATAAAATAGTTTGAAGGGATTTCTAGGGTCTGATCAAGACAAAATTTTAAATGATATCTTCGTTTTCTTTCAAATGATTTATTTTAAATGGGGGCAGCACTAGACCTCGAAAACTTCAGGTAGCTTAAGCAACAGCTTCACAACCGGCCACTGCCCGACCATAACCTTACCTGTTATGGAGTTGAAACAAATCAAAAATATGATCAAACACGAAAACGTTAGAATTCGTAGTAGGCCCCCAGATCTCTGCGCTCGGTCGAGACAGGAATCTCGGAAATGCATTTTTGTTCGGTCAATATTTGGATGTATCTCATCTTTTACTCTGAATTTAATATCTTGGATGCATTTCGTTCTTATTTTAGAGAGCTCCTCTTATTTATGTAAGGGCACAGAATAATTATTAGTACAAAGTTAGGGCATTAACAGACAAGCGCCCGTGCAGACGCGACACCTGTCGGCGCAGTCCGTCACTACTGTCTCTCGCGACGCGACGGTTGACGACTGTCGCCAACATGTGTCGCTCGTAGTGAAAGTCAAAAGTGCAGTTTTAATTTTAAATGATCTTTGTCCATAGCAATCCCTCTGCCGTCAGACACATGGAGGACGTCTATGTAAAAAAAAAATATCGTTTGCACTCTGGGAGTGCCGGCAGAAGTGAAAAGTTGAATATTAGCGTTGTGGATTTCCATGGATGCGCGTGGCACGCTGTAACATAAACACACACGAACATTCGCGCAAGCGCCCTGCGCCGCCTAAACGAAACAGCAGGCGCAGGCATACATTTTCGCCGCGCCGTAGAAAGAGAGGGGGATACTTCCTCTCCTACACCGCGCTGCGCTGGCTGTCTTACGAATTTTCGATCAGGTCACGTGTCCTGACGCCCTGACGCGAGTTAAAAAATTTTTAACCCATCACAAAAAAAGTGTATAACGCCGCTAAAGAAGTTTTCCGCTAAAGAATCACTTCAAAAATTAAGGTCTATGCTCTATGGTACATGCCGACCATGACGTAGAGCAGTTCGGACACGACAGAAATTCATGGCCACTTACACGAAAACCAAAAATATTTAGAAGAAAGCTATTTTTTTTCAAGTTTTTATTTAACTTGCAATACTTTGTATTTATGTTTGTTAAGGTCAAATTTGTAACTCAATTTTCTCCTAGATATCCTCAACCGATTGAACTGAAATTTTGCATACTTATGAAATTTGGATGACGATATAATATTATGGAGTCAATGAGCTGTTCTGATGATGGAGCCGGGAGATATTCGACGGAACTCGGTTATAAAACAACATTAAGTAGTACTCGTTTGATTTGTTTTGACGAGCACTTTATGGTAGACGCTGTCTAGGGTCTCGTCTCGGAGACGGAAGGTGTTCGATGGAACTTAGTAATAAAAACTGGCCAAGTGCGAGTTAAACTCGCGTGGAAAGGGTTCCGTACAATATCAAAGATTTTTCGTAAGTGAACGTATTATATTGAGTGTTCCACTTTATTTTCAAAACTTAACATTGGAGTTAAAAAATATGTTCTCCCACACATTCCACCTGCAAATGTAAGTTGGTACGCACAATATTGAGTGATTTACCATGTTATTTTAATATCATGGACTTCTTATAGGTTTTCCTATAATCTATAAGGAGAAAACTAATTTCTGTATTTTTTTCAAAATTTTAGGTTCAGTAGTTTCGGAGATAAGGGGAGGGGAATGGTCAATTTTCGTCTATTTTCTTGAATAACTCGGAAACTATTTATTTAAAAATTACAAAAAAAATACATTTAAGATCTTCTCGACAAGACCTTTCATTTGATATGCCACACGATGCAGTTTTCAGAATTTTTTTTTTAATTTTCCCCTTCCCCCCCAAAAATGACCCCCCATATACAGATTTCATCTGCTCACGTCACACCTCTGTGTTTGGGTCACAGGAATTGATATGTGTACCAAATTTCAACTTAATCGGTCTAATAGATTCGGAGATAATTGACTGTAAGCGACGGACGGACAGACACACGAGTGATCCTATAAGGGTTCCGTTTTTGTATTCAGACGTACGGAACCCTAAAAATGATGGAACTCCATCGAGTTTGAGCTTGTTTCATTAGCCTAAATAAGTACGTTGGCCTCACAATAAAAGCTTGTATAATTTGTTTTTTATTTTTTCAAAAAACTTATTATCCACTCCCTACACATTCCATTTCAATATGCTGTCTAAACACGAGTGCATAAATGTGAGACGCATTATCCAAATTAATGCAACCGCTGGCCGCCGGCCTCCTCGGCCCGTATTGATTCTGTTTGTGTTCAGTTTATCTATATATCTTTCACGTTTATTAGAAAAAATTATAAAGTAGGTACCGTTTAAATATTCAGAAAGTTGTTATTGTGGCTCGACGAAATTTGACTGTCAGTCACGTTCCAAAACTATTAAAAAGCTAAAAAAATATTTTCTTGCTTACATATAGACATCCTTAATGAATTAAACTGTTAACCAGCTAGTATTTAAAGTCGTTTTTACATCAGTACAGTAGCTTTCACCTCGATATAGTAGCTTTCACCTCGAGATTTCCAGAGAGCCATCCATCAGAGAGATTGCAGACACATCGGTCAGTGTCGCTCGGGCTCCGCACAGCGAGCTGCGAATGTCGTAAGGCGTCTTTAACTACTAACCATTCTTCTCACTATCCAACTAATTTAGTACTGACTGTTTTAGGTAGCTTTCACCTGAAGATTTCTAGAGAGCTTAACAAAAATCGGGCTTCATACAGCAAGCTGCGAATATCGGGAGGTATCTTTAAATACTAATCATTCCTCCCACATTCCAACTAATCTAGTAATAACGGTTGTATGTAGCTTTCACCTCGAGATTTCCAAAGAGCCATCCATCAGAGAGATTGCAGACTTATCGGTCAGTATCGCTCGGGATTCACACAGCAAGCTGAGATTGTCGGAAAGTATCTTTAAATACTTACCATTTTTACTACTATCCATATAATCTAGTACTGACGGTTATAGGTAGCTTTCACTTTAAAATTTCCAAACCGTCCATCAGAGAGACTGCAGAAACTTCGGTCAGTGCATCTCGAGCACCGAGCACACCGAAGTCACTGACGTACTAGGCATCACTGTTTTTTTTGGAACGAAGTTCCTTACTGCAGGCTTGGAGGAGATAGGGATTTTGCTGCGCGACCGAACTGAAAAAAATGTGATAGTAAAACCGTAAGGATGACCTCGTTAAATGAGACGTGCGCAGGCGCGACAGTCGTATACACAAGCGAGTAGTGTATAATACCTTTGAGCACGATTTTTCTTTTGCAAATTGTGTCGATTCTACATTAGCCGAAGGAACTTCGTTCCTACCTGGTGTCCCACGACACCACATTTCTTTTTTTTTCAAGTTATAACGTCTTATAAATCTATGAACGCCGGGTGCAGGCACGAAAAATTGTCACGTTCTGAGCCGAGCGTGCGTGCGAGAGCGCGGAACGAACGATAGAGAGGCAAGAGCGGCCTAAGCGTTTGGCTTGTTACGCATTTATCATGTTGTTATCACATAAAATTGCACCTTTACGCAGCATACACAAACGCACACAATCACAGACACACACACACACACGCAAGCTCACACCACGCACACATACACACACCCACACACACACGCACGCAATCACACTTTTTAGGTATGTAATTTTTGCATTGAATTTTTGTTAATTTTATATTAACTTTTATTTTTATTTTTCCCGTTTTATTAGGTAAATCAATTATTTTTTATAGATCAGGAAGAACGGAGTTTAGTGGTACAAGTATTTTATTACTTAAAAGTAGGTTTCAACCACTGTTTATATATAATGTAAACTCAATTTACCCAAATAAATTATTTTTGTATTTTATTTAAAATTACCATCTGAAAACCAACGTTACAAAAAAAAAACTTTTTTTTCCTTACTGTACACCCTATTCAGCCTTTTTTGTTTAATATCAGGTGCCGTATCTATCACATTCCTACCTCTCAGCTACCTCAAGTGGCGTGTAATCACTGAAAGTCGCTCTCTGCATCAAGTTTTCAATTTGAAGCCGAATCGATCTCAGCCGGTTCAAAAGGCAGTAGCGCCTACTTTTGGGAGTTTTAGCTCTTACCAACAATGTTTTAAATAAAGGGACAAGTTTATTATGAAGCTCTTGTTGTAGAAACATTAGTATGTGTTAAAAACTCCGTTTTTTTAATTTATTAGGTGGAATTAGAGCTTGGACTTACTAGGTGAGGTAGATACTCGTAGATAGATAACTCTTTATTGTACACCAAAAGAAATATGTAACACAAAGAAACAATTTTAAATTAAATAAGTACAATGGGCGGTCTTCCCGCTTAAAGCGATCTCTTCCAGACAACCAGTGGATGGAGAGGAATGTGAGAAAGACAAAAAAGTAGTTAGTAAAAGTAATAAGTAGGTAGAAAGTAATGTAAACAGGAAGAGGTATGTCATTAACTCTATATAAGTACAACTATAATATTATTAAAACGTACAGTCAAGTACCAAGACACCTGAGCAGGCCCTCTACTTATATCTTCGATTTTCTCTTAAACTAAAAATAATATGAACATGAAAATTTATATTCAGAAAGACTTAATTAAAATCTGTCCGAATATTTTTTTTTTATTTTAATCTAATTTTTAGTTTAAGAGAAAATTCAAGATATAAGTAGAGGGCCTGGTCAGGTATCTTGGTACTTGACTGTACGTGAGATGATATAACTATAGTGCGTTTGTTTAGGTATTTAAAAGAATGTAAACAGTCTTGACATTTCTTTTTATTGAAATATACACTTTATAAATCAATGCCTTCGCAAATTACAAATTATTTATTTTATAAATTATAAATTACATAATTTATTTGTAATTTGTAAAGGTATTGATTTATAAAGTGTATGTTTCAATAAAAAGACACGTCAAGACTGTTTACATTCCTTTAAATACCTAAACAAATGGACTATAGGTATTTTAACACATTTTTACTCACGTAGTGTAGTCGGAAAAGGCCGCCTAGTTTCGATCGGTTTAGACGATCATCTTCAGGGCGAGTGTTAGGAGGAGCGGCGACCCAACGGTTTCCTTGTTCTCAACGCACTGACCTCAACCACTGGTTGTCCTCAAGTACAACTAATTGCCGTATCAGGAATTAAAAATACACTCCCAACAACAACAAATTGGAAATGAAACGTAATGTTTTAAATTTTAACCGACTTCAAAGAAGGAGGAGATTTCTAAATTCGACTGTGTATATTTTTTTTATGTGCGTTCGCGAATAACTTCGTGGTTTATGAACCGATTTTGATGATGTTTTTGTGGAAAGAAGATATCCCGAGGGTGGGTCCCGTATAAATTTTATCAAAATCAATTGTGTAGTTTGGGGGTGAAGCCGGTTTTTAGTATTGAATTTTTTTCATCATGTCCATCATGAGTGAATGTTGAGTGAATGTGAAACTAGAGAGATTTCTTTTTAACGATTTCAGTATATTTTTTGTAGAATTTAGTTTAGTATCATGGACTGAAGTTAAAAAAAAAAACAAATTATTTTCCATCCATAACAACATAATGTTAACTTAATAACTAAACAGTATAGGTGTTGCACTGGAAGATGCCTTCAAGCTTCTGGAAGGATTTGGCATCACCATCAATGGCGAGTATATCACTCACCTTCGATTTGCCGACGATATTGTTGTAGTGGCAGAATCGATGGAAGACTTAAGTATATTACTATGCTCGGAGACCTAAATCGAGTTTCCCAACAAGTTGGCCTTAAAATGAACACGGACAAAACGAAAATAATGTTGAATGCCCATGTCGCGCCACTACCTGTTTGTGTTGGGAGATCCACCCTCGAAGTTGTAGACCAGTACATGTCCCTGGGTCAGTTGATCCAGGCCGGAAGTTCCAGCTTCGAGGAAGAGGTCTTTCGACGAATCCGCCTTGGCTGGGCAGCGTTCGGGAAGCTACGCAGTGTCTTCTCGTCCAAAATACCTCAGTTCCTCAAGACGAAAGTGCTTAATCAATGTGATTTACCAGTGATGACTTATGGATCTGAAATGTGGTCCCTGACTATGGATCTCATAAGAAGGCTCAAGGTCGCTCAGCACGCTATGGAGAGGGCAAATGCTCGGTGTTTCTCTACGTGATCGAATCAGAAATGAAGAAATTCGTAGAAGAACAAAAGTCACTGACATAGCCCAGCGGATTAGTTCGCTGAAGTGGCAGTGGGCGGGACACATAAAGTGAAGAACCGATGGCCGATGGGGAAAAAAGGTTCTCGAATGGCGACCGCGTACTGGCAAGCGAAGCGTAGGACACCCACCCACAAGGTGGTCAGACGATCTGACCAAGGTCACTCGAAAGCGCTGGATGCAGGCCGCTCTTGATCGGTCATTTTGGAAATCGTTGGGAGAGGCCTATGTCCAGCAGTGGACATCATGCGGCTGAAATGATGATAGTTGTCGCAGCCAACTGGTTTAAAATAGCCGTTTAATCAAACAGCTAGCCTTTTGAAAAGTTTTTAACATAAAATCTAAGTCCTTCATAGTAAAATTGAAATTAGAAAATTAATAACATAGAACCTAAGTCTTTCATATAAATCAATCAAAAGTGAATAACATGAAACCTATTTCTCTTCAAAAAGTTTATAAAATGTTTAAATATTTATTAGAAATTGAATAACATAAAATCTAAGTCCTCTATAAAAGCTATATCTTGTTCTTAATATTTATTACAATGCGAATAACATCAAATCTAAGTCATTCAAAGAACAAGAAGAATAAACTGTATTGTAACTCATTTTGAACATGTTTAACACATACACATACAGTAGCTTATTTATTATTTATAGAATTGCAATAAATACCTTGGTGATGCAATTCATAATCCCGTAATTTCTCCTCGAATATTTGTTTAAATTTAAAGTGACTGCCTCCGTGGTCCAGTGGTCAAGGCGTTCGCCTTGTGACCCGGAGGTCATGGGTTCGATTCCCACTGGGAAGCATACTTTGTGAAAAGTTGTTTCCAGTCTGGATAGGATATTGCAGACTTGAATCACCTGATTATCCGAAAAGAAAGATGATTCCGTGTTTCTAAAGGCACGTAAAGCTGTGGGTCTCGAACGCCACCTAGCGTTTGATCATCAAACTATCCAAGGATTGGTTCCTGGTTTGCCCTTTGGGTTGTGGACGTCAGACGGCAGTCGCTCTGTGTAAAACCTCGTCAAATCTCCTTGGTTAGGTAGCGGACCCCGGGCTCTGAAGCGTTACTGCTGAGGATGCAACCGGGAATACGTTCGGATGATGATGATTTGTTTAAATTTTGATTCACTCGTATCACTCGTATGTTCCTCCATCATTTCTGTCTCTTTAATAATACTCCTAACGTATATTTACTACTTTTTTTCGAAAAATATTTAGAAGTAATCAAAAATACCAGCTAGTTGACGCCATATTGAACAAAACGCACCTAGCGCCGCGGTGGTGAGCGCTGAACTAATTCAATTAGACGGCGGCTTTTGAATCAGCTGTAGTTTTTAACGTTTTGAGCGACTCAAATATTCAATTAAAAAGCTAGACGTGTGATTGAATGGCGTTGTTCAGTCAAAGGGCTAGCTGTTTGATTGAACGGCTATTTTAACATAGATTTAAGATTCAAAGATTCAAATGTTTATTCAGTAATTAGACCTTTACAGGCACTTTTACACGTCAATAAGTATAATTTATGTTACGTGTAAAGTATATTAAAATTTAATTTATTTTTAAAGAAAAGCTACCGATACCAGCGCTTCGTAACGACCACTGCTGAGAAGAAACGCCGAAAGAAACTCATTTTCACAGTATTGGTCGCCTACTCGCCAGAAGGGCTTTGTCATATTATTACTATTGTCTTTTAATTAATAAATACTTATAATATAATACAATGTTGACACATTATAACATGTAATGCTTGCGAACAAGTAAACAAACATCAATTGCGTAATAAAAAATATTAAGTAGTCAAAAAAAGCGAAGCCGAGCTGACCAGTCCTTCCCGGCAGCACCCGTTCACGAGTTGACGCACGGATCAGCCATCGTTATCAACCATTTGGCTGCAACATAGGCATGAAATCATAGTGAAAATTTACATGGTTATTGTGAAGGACTGGCGCCTGAACTAGGTATCCTAAGAACCTGTCTTACAGGTCACCAGGCAAAGATGCTTTAAAAAATATATTATAATGCAAATATTTGTTAAGTGATATAGCAATCAGCTCTTGGCGACGAATTACGAATTCATAGAACAAACAAACAGAACAATTCCAATTACAAACTGTAACGAACAAATTTAAATTGTAAAAGTGTTATTATGAAATTGATTAGCAAGTAATTAAGACTTAGATTACTTCTTTTAATAAAATAATTAATTTTCCAATCGTTCGTTGTGGAAAGCCTTTGTTCAGCATTGGACTTCTTGCAGCTGATATGATGAATTTGAAGGCGCCTTTTTGACCCTTTCACCGCGAGCGTCGGATATTTCCGACAAAAAAAAAATGCTCGTATTGCACATAACTTAAGTATCCACATCACATTTTGGTTGTAGGTATTTATTTTAGATTTCATACCCCTCGCGCTGGGGGCACGGCAACTGATATAAAGTCTCGCGGTGAAAGGGTTAGTAAAAAAAATATTTTTCTGTTTTCCTTTTTTATGATAAACAATACCGTCAAAGGATGCTATTTTCTAAATAAAAATAAAGAACTCAAAATAGTGTACTTATAATAATTTTATAAGTATCTGTGAAGAAATAATATTAATAATTTTAAATAACCCCCGATAAAACTGTAGCTAAGAATCATCTTAATCACATCAGCTTTCAAACAACAACAAAAAGGCATCATAAAACGTTGAGGAGCGTTGATTTATATTATTTTACTTGCAAAAATCAATCTTTTTTTTTTAACTATAGCTGGTAATAATTTTAATGCTGGCAACCCCACTTATGCCATCTCTCTTCTCTGTTGCATTGTGATAGGGAGTCAGACATATATTCTTCCAAGTAAAAGTTAAAACAATATAATTTCATACTTCACCAGTTAAATAGTATTTTAATTTAGCCCAAACCGAACAGATATTCCAACAAGGAGCTATAATGCACAGACAGACAATACCACGGAATAGAAAATCTAGTGGAAGTGTTAGTTGACAAAGTTAGTAACGGACCCATTGTCGCCAAATACATACTTTAACCACTATTCACATTCGCATTTCATACAAACAATTCGTTTAATTAGTCGTTTTTATTAATATCTATAAAAAATTCTCGTACTTTTCCAAGTATGGCATTTATATTTAAAAGAAGCAATAATAAGCTTTAGCACGATTAACTTCTTCTTTGTCTTGGGGTCGGTTCTCCTAATTCTCCAGCGCCTTGTGAACAACTGAACGACATAGTTGCGGTCCCTGCCAAATATAATACGTGGGGCGCACTATAAGTTTCCGGAATGAATATGAAAAAATACTATTAAATGTACAAAATTAATTTATTGTTTTTCAAAATAATCTCCCTTGGCGTCTATGCACTTTTTCATTCGATGAAACCAGTTTTGAAAACTTTTGTGCCACTCCTCTGTGGTGACCTCTGAAACGTGTTTTTCATACTCCTCGACAGCCTCTTCTGGTGATGAAAATCGTTGACCGCGTAATTGGTTCTTAATTTTTGGGAACAGAAAAAAGTCACAAGGTGCCAGGTCGGGACTGTATGCAGGATGACTGATGAGTTCTACATTTTTCGCCTTCAAAAAGTCGTTTGTCTGTCTGGCCGTGTGAGAACTAGCATTGTCGTGGTGCAGGATGATACGGCGTTTACGGTTATTTTTACGGAGTTCGTCAATAACTTCCGGCAAACAAATGGTCGTGTACCAGTCACTATTCACTGTACGACGATTCTCTAAAGCAACAGTAGTCACGTGTCCAGTTTTATTAAAAAAAGAAGCAATCATCCGCTTAGATGCACTTTTCACGCGCGCCACTTTGGTTGGTTTCGGCTCATCTTGAAAGACCCATACGCTCGATTGCTGCTTTGTTTTGGGATCGTAGCAATAAATCCATGTTTCGTCACCTGTTACTATGTCCCACACCAAATTTGACGCACCTTCGTTGAATCTGGTAAGCATGGCACTGCACCAAGTGACGCGGTCCGTTTTTTGAGCCTCGGTCAAGTTGTGTGGGATCCACCGCGAGCACAGCTTTCTCACACCCAAATGTTTGTGTAGGATTAATTGTATTTGACTCATGCCTATTTCTAAGGATGCGCGAATTTCATGGTAGGTCACATGCCTGTCTGTTTCAATCATACGGCGCACAGCATCGATGTTTTTGTTGGTCACAGCGGTGGACGGCCGACCATCGCGAGATTCGTCACTGAGATTGATACGACCACGCTTGAATTCTGCAAACCAGCTATAAACAGTTGTCTTGCATGGTGCTTCATTGCCAAAAGCTGTTTCAAGCCGAGCGATGCTCTGTTGAGCTGTCAAATTACACTTAAAATCGTAGAAAATCATACTACGAAAATTTTCCCGAGTTAAATCCATGTTGATGCAGACACACAATTTTTTAAATGGCGCCACAAGGTAAAAACAAAAGACAGTCAGATGAAACAAACTGCATTCTACAGCCAAAGAGTTCTATTTTCAAATGTTGCAATAAATTTTTAAATATTGTTTATGTAAGTGGCCAGTTCCGGAAACTTATAGTGCGCCCTATGTAAATGCCATACTTTTTTAAGTATGGCATTTATATTTAAAAGAAGCAATAATAAGCTTTAGCACGATCAACTTCTTCTTTGTCTTTCCCTTTTTCCACTTTAGGTGGGGTCGGTTCTCCTAATTCTTCTTCGCCAGGTTGTTCTATTCTGGGTTGTCAGTGGGTTAAGATTTTCCTTCTTCATCACTCGGGACATGCTCGTCCACCAAGTGGCAGGAGGACGCCCTTTTCCGCGCTTTTTCTCCGGTAGCTCCAGCGCCTTGTGAACGACTGAACGACATAGTTGCGGTCCCTTCGCATCACATGCCCGTACCATCTCAGTCTGGTCTCTGTTAATTTAAGCACGATTAACATAAGGTCTTTGCCAAAATATGTTGCCGGGATTGAGTGCAGTTATGCTTAATCCTGACACGCCTCGCCCACTTGGCACTTCCACCTTTATTTCTCTTCCGTGGACAACACAGACACGTCAAACTTTTAAGTGACATCCCTCTTTTTGCACCAGGTGTTAAACAGAGAAAAAAAAGCTAATATCTCTACAAAAATATTATAGATTTAATACTCGTAGTTATCTCTAAATTGAATACAATCTTTTGAAGAATTTTCATCCATTAAGCCAGCCCGTGTCATGCAATTTCGCGTTTTTCTAAAGAAACGAAATATTTTGCTTTGTGCCGCTTTCATATTTCTGCAATTTTCTACAGATTGCTTATTACACTGAAAGTAATGATACTTCTTTTATGTAGGTACTTAATGAAATGTTTCGTGGTTTATTACTCGTTTTGATAACGAGTTATTAGTTAGGTTGTGAGATTACTTTATTGGTGTTTTTAACCTTTGGATCGCCTTTGAACACTTTAGTTTCCAATGAGGCAGAAGGGTTCTCGGATCATAAAAGTAATCGAAAAAGTCTATAGTATTATGATAGCGATATTCTTCACAATACAATAGTTTTTAATACAAATAGTACCTTTATTATCGATACTATCGATACTCCAAGGTCACGATAGTATCGAAAGACTATCAATATTTAATGCTGTTGATTGCAACACTACTCTACTTCTTAATTCTGAATAAACATTTGAATCTTTTTTTTTTAATATCAGGATTTTATAATTACCTTTATTTATTAATAAATAAATTAAAATATATCTAATTAAAAATAAAATAAATAATTAAACTAAAAACAAAATAACCTACCTATAAATTAAAATATATCTTATTAAAAATAAAACATTATATTACATAAAAAATAGACCCCAGGTCGCTACGGTCGCAAGGCAGGGTGCCTAAGAGACTGGCAGCATTGCCTCGTTGTATGGCCAGACTTAATCTCTGGCCAAAATGCGCACCAGCTCTTAGGTCCCCAGAAACGTCGATCAGGCATTGAATTAATCTTTGAATTTAAATCTTCTTAACCCTTGGGCCATAAGGATCAATCCTGCCAAAGGAAATCTTTGGTTCACAAACGCCGTATAACATGTCGTACACACGCCACTATCTGTGACACAGGGCTATTTCACGCACGACAAAAAAGGAGATTATCCTTTGATTTATTGTTTATAGACTGCGACCGAGCAATCTGGTCGCCTTCAATTTGATCGCCTTTTGATTGTACGGAAACCGTGTGAATTATTTTGCCGTGTTTGCTCAAAAATATTGTTTTACAGATGTAATATTCAATCGGTCCTTCTCTGCGTGATCGAATCAGAAGTGGAATTTGTAGGCGAAAAATCACTGGCCTAGTGGATAAGCTCGTTGAAATGGCAGTGGGCGGGACACAACGCGACGAACCGAGATGGCCGATAGGACAAAAGAGTCACGTACAAGCGAAGCGTAGGATACCCGTCCACAAGGTGGTCAGACGACTTCGACGACGATACCACTAAGTACTAGTACTCACGTACAGGAGTCTTACTCTGAAAAGAAATTCAAAGAAATATCTACTTAATGTGGTTAGCGCTATGGTTTAATTTAGCTCGCGTCAGAACATCAACCTCTTCGTTTAGATACCTAGACATTCATTGCAAGCCAATTTCATTCTAATTACTCTAGACAAACGATTCATGTAACTGAATTTTGCCCTTCCAAGTGGTCGTCGCGCGCATAGTATTAATGTAGGTATATTTCCGATACCTTAATGGGGAGTGACACAGGCCTGACCCCACTGGATATTGAAATATTTTTTGAAACGCATTTTTGCATTGTATTATATATACGTTTATTGCATACAAATCGTAGCCTATCTATCACCCGGACAGTGATGATGAATCGATTGACATCAAACTTGTTGAAATTATATAAGTGATTCGGATGCTATAGTGGAACCTAGGTGGAACAGACAAATACCCACATATATACATTTATACATACATACATAGACTGCTAAAACCATTACCCTTCCTCTTGGATTTGCCGTAGTCGGTTAAAAACAAAACAAACATGGTTAATGTATAAATGTGAGCTATTGTTCTGTCTTGAAATCATAATTTTAAACGAAAAATGTGATCATATAAAGGTAGATTTTTAAAACATGACTAAAATCAACAATATATTACAAACAATAAACATTTTTTGTACAAAAACTTTTTTCTATTAAATTTTGGGAATATTGTTGGCATGATTGTCAGTTTATTTTTGTCAAAACTATTATAACTATAAATTTTGATGTATTATCATTACGTCATACAAATAGTTATATTATATTTATAAAATTAACATAAATAAATAAAATTTTGGTAAAAGAAAACTTTTATATACAAATTCATTGCATTTATAAAAGATAAATCTGTCTTAAAATATCTCATAGGTAGCGTAGGAATATTTTTTCGATCTATAACGACATATCCGACCATTATTTTTACGATATTATTTTCTCAGTATAATATATTTTCCTTAACTGTAAGATAGCTAGTGTTTATTCAGCTCTAGAACCATCCATCACCCTCACAAGCTAACAGATCCAGACCAGACTATTTACTTTCTATTTTAGCTGACTAGGCCAGACTAAGTTTAAGTAAATACAAAGTCTGTGTGTATGTTTTCAATTCGTTTAAAGGGTCGGCTGGTATATTGACGGCGGTAAATATTAAAAAAACATTGCACATTTAGCACTTCTTAAGAGGCTTTTCACATTTGGTCAAAATGTTTGATTGTGCGAGCGAGACTTCCAGTCTCGCTCGCACAATCAAACATTTTTAAAGATTATTAATAAATGTGACTTACTTGAAGAAAAGTGTTTTATAAACTTTCAATATAATTATATGTTAGATATTGTAGACATGTTTTTTTTTATTGTTTATTGTGTGTGTATAGAGAATAAGGTCATAAAAAATTTAAAAATTTTGATGACCTTATTTTTGATGTAGTCAATGTCTACACAATTTACAAATATCTCTAAAATATCTACAATATAATTTTATCGAAAGTTTATGAAACACTTTTTTATAAATGAGTTACATTTTTTAATAATCTTTAAAAATATTTGTTTGTGCGAGCGACACAGCCAACCAAATGTGAAAAGCCTCGACAAAAAGAGGGGTGTTATATGTTTGACGCCAATATCTGTCTAGGTGTGTGTCTGTCTGTGGCATCGTAGCTCTCGATAGACCTAATTTTTACATAAAATAAAGTTCTCTTGCAGTGGTTAAGCCGTTTTAAAATAATGCGGTAAGGGGATACCTGAGTTTTCCGTAGTCCAATTGCTGCCCCCATTTGAAATAAACCATTTGATAGGAAACGGAGACATCATTCAAAATTTTGTCTTGACCAGGCACTAGATAACCCTTCAAACAATTTTATGAACTACTGTTTACAGTTTAAAGTGAGAACGTGAAGCTTTTCTACGCACATTGGGCAAATAAACCTGTCTCATAATGATAATGTGTGCATTTCACGTTTTAACCAAAAAATAATTGAATACTGTTTCCGACGAAACAATTACGTGGCACTAAAGTTAATCAAAGCTTGTTAATTCACTAAGTAGTTAACTGGGCCGAGGGTCACTTATCCATCAAGGTAAGCCGAGTTAAGGCTTGTTGGAGACTGATTTATTGCGAGCAGACCGTGTCGACAAGCGGTTGATTTATAAACACAAAAACAAGTGTACGCATACATACATGCATACTATCACGTCTTTTTTCCTTATGGTGGAGTTTTGACGTGTAGAAGTGCCTGTTTAACGTGTAAAGGAGCCTGTTTGACGTGTAAAAGAGCCTGTTTGACGTGTATAAGTGCCTTATTGGCGTGTAAAAGAGCCCTTTTGACGTGTATAAGTGCCTGTTTGACGTGTAAAAGTGCCTGATTGACGTGTAAAAGTGCCTGCTTGACGTGTATAAGTGCCTGTTTGACGTGTAAAAGAGCCCTTTTGACGTGTATAAGTGCCTGTTTGACGTGTAAAAGTGCCTGTTTGACGTGACTGTAAAGGTCTAATTACTGAATAAACATTCGAATTTTGAATTTTGGGTTTTGTGGTGCAGACAGGGCATTTTGGTTTTTGCGTCTCTAAGCTGACAGAGCTCAGGGCCGCAAGACTTAAAGGCCACTTTGAGCATGATGGTGGGTGATAAGATTGAAAAAGGAATCAAAATAGTGACGGGTTGCTAGCTACATCGCCTATTAATATGATTCTTTTTTTCGTCAAATGCCTCGTCAGCTTTTAAGATCTGCGCAGCTGGTATATTCTAATTTTATTCTTTTCTCCCAGACCAGCATGAAAAATACAATGAGCGTAAATTAACAGATTTGTCGCAGAAAATGAGTTGCGTAGTTTCTGTTGCATTCGATTTCGGACTGTTTGTGCCACACGGTGACAGAAAATGATAATAGGTAATTTAAAAAAAAAAACATAGGTCGAAAAGATTGCCAGATCTAGTAGCATACTCTATTATGACATATACGATATTTCTTTGTCGTATGACTTCGTATTATGAATTATAACCAGAGGTAAGAATTAGGCAGAGTTATTTATGTACTTGCATCGCAATGTTGATATTAATATGGATCTTCCCGGGATTTCTAATGGACAATCCCATGTTGCCAACAATATTACAAATAAATAATCATAAAAACCTCAGAGATAGGTAAGACAAATAAAACAAAGATAATTACATATTTTTTTTATAAGTATTTACATTATTATTTTTATTAGTTTTAACATATTGGCAACATTGCGCGTGCAGTGGTTTAAATAGTGTAGAAGTAAATAACTTTTTTTTTCAGAAATAACAGGATTTTTCAGCTCTTTAAAATTTTTTTTTTTTTATTAATATATACATTTGTATTTTTATTCGCTTTTACATATTGGCAACGTCACATGCAGTGGTTTAAATTTTGTAAAAGGTAATAACTTTTTATTATTATATTGGTAATAACTCAATCACGGGATTTTTTGCTCTTTAAAATAAATCCGGGATTTGAGGCACATCCCCTTTATTTTTTCACTGTATGACATCAGTGTAAGTACATAAATAACTCTATCTAATTCCGACCTCTGATTATAACATCCAAAAACCTAAAAGACATCTTTAGCGATTTAGCAAATAATTTCTCGATTTCTCCTATTTGCCGAATGAGTTTGTAATTACCGAACTTCGTTCGTTTGCGTCTTAATTAGGTTCCGTATTTGCTTCTTTCGTCTTTTCGGAGTGCCGCGTTTGCGTTTACTCATATTTGGAGTGGTGATGGGTAAAAAATGGCGGTAATTTGCTTGATCATACTATTACGAGTTTGAATGAGAGTCTTTTATAACTCGTTTGAACGGGAGTTGCTTCTCTTTCCGCGCAAATCGTAACCCATGATCGAGGGAATGGATTAGAATCAGGTATTGTGGCTGGAAAGGCGTATAGCGACCACGAAGGTACTACTGAAACCCATTGGATCTGGTTCGACCCATCACCGTCTACAGGCCAGAAGTGGCAACGGGATAATGGATAATATAATTTATTATTCATTATCCTAGTTCACATCACGGATGATCTTCAAAGCCGCTTTAAACTCTCGAATTAAAAGAGGGGTTTTATAAGTTTGATGCACATGTCTGTCCGTGTGTGTGTCTGTCTGTGGCATTGTAGCGCTCTAACAGATAGACTAATTTCGATGCGGTGTCTTTACGTGTTCCTTAGCCTTAGGTTCTTAGCTATGTTTGATAAAAATCGGTTGAGGCATTTAAAAGTTTATTGATGTTAAGGATTGAAAGCTAAGGCTTTCTCTAGAAAAATAAAAAATGGCGCTACGGATATTTATTAGTAATGATCAGAGGTCGGAATTAGGTAGAGTTATTTATGTACTAATACTGATTTCCTACAGCGAAATAATAAAGTGGATATGCCTCAAATCCCGGTATTAATTTTAAAGAATAAAAACTTTTACAAAATTTAAACTACTGCACGCGCGACTTTGCCAATATATAAAATAGAATAAAAATACTAATGTATATACCTACTAATAAAAATTGTTTGTTAATTAACTTTGTATTATTTGTGTTTAAGGTTTTTCTTATTATTCATTTATAATGTTGTTGGCAACACGGGATTGTCCATTAGAAATTCCGGTAAGATCCATATCAATATCATCATTTCGATGCAAGTACATAAATAACTCTACCTAATTCCGACCTCTTGTGATGAGTAGCGGAACTACCGATACGACTTCGGTAGTTCTACTACTCATTACTACATGATGTTCTTGATGCGACATTCCATAAGCCTGTTGATTTCGGCCACGAAGCACACAGGTTTTTGTAGTTAAAATTCGCACTCCAAACCCGTTTGGCGTTTCGGCCGGTCCAACGGCCAAACCCTGCCGGTTATTAAAGTAAGTATATATCAATCAAGTGAGATTATAAATGCATGTTGATATTAGCCAAGGAGCACACAGGCTTTTGTAGTTGAAAAAACTCCAGAGCGTTCTGTCTTTGGATCTTATAAGTACTGTAAAACCGAGCTAGCTAGAGTATTTTTTGAAAACTACTCATAATGTCTGCAAAGTTCGAGTAATCGAGTTATACTGGTGTCAGCTAAAAGTTAAAACATTTCGTAGTATTATGTATAAAGAAGTTTAATCATGTTGTCATCTAATCTATCACAAAAATACACATCTCCTACGAAAACTAAGAACTCGATGGCTCGGTGAAAGAATGCATCATTACTAGCGCTATTGCAAGTTAACTAACTCATGGCGTGGTCCGCTCTTAGATGGGTGACCATAAACATGCATTTGTAATACACTTGATAATACAGGAAATATAAAACCAATTTAAGATACCAATCGCCTGTAGGAGACCGGCCGAAACGCTCTGGCTTTTGGAGTGCGAATTTCAGTGCGCTCCCTGGCCGAAATCAACAAGCTTTTGGAATGTCGCGTTCTTGACAATCTTTTTTTTAACTTGCTAGCAAGTAAACTGGTGATTACCCGCTTCTATGAACTACCATCCCTACTGTGCCCGTGTGACTTTGATTGAAAATGCGAAATCTTTAAATAGAAGATTAGAGGCCTGACCTCTGTATATATTATATATACATACAGACGTTCCCATTCATCAAACGCACTGATTCAATAACCGACCCGAAAAGGTCGGATGTGCGCAAATGGCGCGCTCGCCATTGTCGAGTTTGGATTATGACTTTATCGGTGTTAAATGGAGAAAGACATCTTTGTCATTACTCACTTTTAACGACTTTGGAATTTTGTTTTTATCGAGTTTATAAATGAGAAATAAATATTTGATAGGTTTCATATCTTGTGACAGAGCACTTTCGTACTGACGTACGGTAAGCCTCAAAAGTGGAGTCTCAATTTTTCATACAATTAGTATGAGAAATTGGGACTCCACTTCTGAGGCCTATCGTACATCTTAAACGTATACTTTTGATCTCGTAAAATGCGGAATTTCATACTTCGAAATTACGTAGAGGAGTCGTTTTACCCGTGTGCTAAAAGGGTATTTGACTCATCATCATCCTCACGTATTCCCGGTTGCATCCTCAGCAGTAACGCTTCAGAGCCCGGGGTCCGCTACCTATCCAAGGAGATTTGACGAGGTTACTGGTTTTTACACAGAGCGACTGCCGTCTGACCTCCACAACCCAAAGGGCAAACCAGGAACCAATCCTTGGATAGTTTGATGATCAAACGCTAGGTGGCGTTCGGGACTCACAGTTTTACGTGCCTTCCGAAACACGAAATCATCTTTCTTTTCGGATAATCAGGTGATTCAAGCCTGCAATATCCTATCCAGACTGGAAATAACTTTTAACAAAGTATGCTTCCCAGTGGGAATCAAACCCATGACCTCCGGGTCACAAGGCGAACGCCTTGACCACTGGACCACGGAGGCAGTCTAAAAGGGTATTTGACTATCCCACGGGAACTTAATTATTCCGGGATAACAAGTATAATATGCGTTAATCCACCTAATGGGTTATTTTATTTACCTTAATGCACTTAAATAAATAAATATATACGGAAAAATCACACAGATTGAGCTAACCTCAAAGTAAGTTCGAGACTTGTGTCATGGGATACTAACTCAACGAAATAAGTACATATACAATATGTAACAAAAACCCTGTCCGATCCTTGTAGGAGCAACTCAGACCGTCAATATATAATACAACTTTCCTATGGCACCAATGACTGAAACTCGAAAAAAATCGTCATTTTCATACACATGTGTTCGGCCGGCCCGGTAATTTGTATGAAAATGACGATTTTTTCTTCGAGTTTCAAGCATTGGTGGTGGTTGGTGGTCACCAGTCCACCTTCGGGAGAGGCTATCTACATACCAAACATTCGAATCCGTTCACAAGACTGTTTGACGTGAAAGAGCATGAAAGGAATGTACTTCCCTACTTATAACTTTAATTTTTTTAAATCTGTTCCACCCATCACCCATTTATGTAATTGCTACGCGTTATAGTTGGATACTTACCTATATATACCTGATTTGATTGGTTGGTGTACCTCAAAAAATTGCTACGAAAAACCACCCCCAATTTGAGAAAATTTTTTTTGCTGCCCTTAAGTGTCTCAGAAAATTATGAAAAAAATATATAACATGATCCTAATTAGAAGCTTTAATGTCTGGTTTTGTTTCATTCGAATATCTATTATAGTTCAGCAGAAAAATAATTTTGAATAATAGGGGTTGTATCACTATTTCCAAAAAACGAATAAAGCTAGGGGTTCCAAAATTGGCCTTAAATTATTTTCAACAACTAGCTACTCAAGAAAAGCACTAAAGTCGAAAAAGACGCCAGTGCGGATTTCATAGGGAAACCCGGTGGGTCCTTTTGGATATAATGGAGATGTTATAGACATGCTGGTCTTGGAGAAAATGAAAACTTAGAATGTACCAGATCGTAGATGTCTATCGCGATTTTGATTCCATTTTCCAACTTCGTCATCACGCTTGAAGTGGTCGGTGGATCCTGCGGCCCTGCAGTTTCTGTCTGCTTGACCCGCAAGACCTAGAATGCTCCATCTGCCCCGTTAGAAACAAGTAATTATACTGTGATATCCCGATAACTATCACTATCACTCAAGTACACGTCCGCACTGCACGCCGCGGCGCCGTCCACTCTAAGAATAAGCGGGCCGACTGTCGCACCATCTGACGTTTACCCCCACTACTGGTGTGACCATGGTCACACCGTATCAGTTCTGTGTGATTTGTCCGTCAATATTTATTTATAAAAATAAACCATAGTGGGGGTAAATGTCAGATGGTGTGACAGTACACTACAAAAATTATACATACATACATTCTCTGTCGTTGAAAACGCAACGTTTTTTCGCCAATAGTTACGTTAGTTACAATGGACTTGTTGTAGCTTATATGATGAATAACTGCAGTTTTTGGAAGTATTTTGATTTTTTTAAACCACTTGTCACTTATTCAATCCTTGAAGACCGTAAAATACCAGAAACAATGCGATAACAATAGAAAATGGCATTTATAAATGCAATGCGGGTCTAAAGGGGAGAATTACTTGGAATCTTATGATAAAATGCAATTACTAACAACTCCAATGACGTTTCCCTTTATTATAATTTACAAGAACTTTTTCAGCGCCATCTAACTTTTTAATTCTGACACACAAAAACAATATCAATTAACTATCAATAGTTTTTAGGCATGAAGTCAAGGGGTGCAGTTGGAGTTTGCTTTAAATTGTTTTACAAATTGTTTCTAGTGGATTTAATAATATGAAATTGGTGTAGTTTAGTGTTATAAATGCTCATGCTCATGGACAATATGTGAAATGTTTAAAGTGGACATTCATAGTGCGGATGTAGTAATATTTATTTGCAGACTCTGGTGGGCGTTTTTTGGCGCCGTTCGCCACTCAATCGGCTATGAAAACCAGTGGACTCGAATAAATTTGTCGCCAGAAGCTTCCTTAGAGCCTAGAAGGAACCCACACTGACCTTTGATTGTTTGATTGAAAAAAGAGAAAAACAAGATGAGCTCTAAAGGCGGGTAAAAAAAACGACGGGTTGCATTCCGGGAGTGCCGGCAGAAGTGAAAACTTGAATATTAACACCAGGCGCTGGCATACATTTTCGCCGCACCGGAGAAAGAGAGGGGGATACTTCCTCTCCTACGCCGCGCCGGCTGTCTACTCTCCATCCGTTTTACGAATTTTCGATCAGGTCACGTGTCCTGACGTGAGTTTAACATTATTTACCCATTACAAAAAAAGTGTATAACGCCGCTAAAGAAGTTTTTACCTTCAAAAATTTACTACCTCACGTCAAGCGTCCATTTAATTAGCCAATCGCTGCTAAGTATTTGACATTAAGACAAAGAAGATTGCCATAGACTAAAATAGACTTTCATTGATTAGAAAATCGATAATCATTTGCTTACAAATTATATAAAATGAGCTTCAATAAGTGATGAATTTAGCCTTCATTGATTTTTTTTATTAACTTTGCCTTTGGAAGTTTTAATCGTATAATGCGTAAGCTTAAAGTAATTTAAGAGCGGGCTTGCCCCAAGTGCTAAGTTGCCCGCTCAACTATTTACTTAGCAGTTGCGAACTTAGCTGACCTGATTTGACAGTTTAATATGTATTCGGCGCAGGTCTTACACTAATCTGTAGTTTGATTAACTATTTAAAACGATGTGGTAGCTAAAGTGGCGCCCTCATTTGAAATAAATTGTTTAAAACTAAATATGGTGATAATTAAAAATTTGATTTGTATCACTGTCTAGAAAGACCTTTAAACTATTTTATGAATAACCTTTAAAAGTAATATTGGTAGTCCGTCTAGTTTTAAAACGGGTTTTTGCCAAAAGTGGCCACTTTTGGCGAAAACCCGTTTTAAAACTAGACGGACTATTTGTAATAATTTCAAAGGTTATTCATAAAATAGTTTAAAGGTCTTTCTAGACAGTGATACAAATCAAATTTTTAATTATCACCATATTTCGTTTCAAACAATTTATTTCAAATGAGGGCGCCACTTTAGCTACCTGCACTTCGTCTTAAGACATTAATAGCTCCATTTAAAAAATTTCAATAAAAAAACCGACTTTCCCCAAACTACACCACCATTTTTGATAAAATGACTATGGAACCACCTGACAAGTAATGCTCTTTAGAGAAAAAGTAATGTTCCAAATCGGTCCAGTTTATTGGCCTCTTTGACGACCTCCGTGGCGTAGTGGTCACCATGCTAGTCCGCCACCCAGAGGTCCCGGGTTCGATCCCCGGTCAAGGCAAGTTGGAAAATGGCCTTTTTTAAATTGTCCTGGGTCGTGGATGTTTATCTATTTAAGTATTTGTTATAAAATATGGTATCGTTGAGTTAGTATCCCATAACACAAGTCACGAACTTACTTTGGGGCTAGCTCAATCAGTGTGATTTGTCCCTATATATTTATTTATTTTAATTATTTATGTATTTCGCACTGCTCTTCTTTCCTTCCAGTACTATCTTTAGTCTTTTCTGTCCAATTCTTCTCGAACACTTACAGTTCGTCAGCCCATCCCGTCCATGAATCGGTGAATATACATTTAAAAAAAAACCGATGAATTGATAACCTTATCTTTTTTGGAAATCGGTTAAAATGGCTGAGAGCAGTATATCAAATGTGCATGCTGTGTTCGCTCCAAGTAGGCTGTAAAAAATTGTATAAGTGTACACTTATTTTTTTTTTTTACACCTCCACTGAGGTCGTCAGATTCAATTAAGAGCATATAAGTATGCTCCTAATTGAATTCGACGACCTCAGTGGCTAGCGGTCATCATGCCAGGCTGTCACACCTGAGATTCTGGGTTCGATCCCTGGTCAGGTTAAGATGAAAAATGTTCTTTTTCATTTTGACCTGGGTCTTGGATGTTTTTATATGGTGACTGATATTTTAGTTGCATTTTACTAAAGTGATCTAGTATAGCCCGTGGTTTGATTTATTACGGGTATGTCCCTTTAATGTTGTAAATTTTGTAAGTTTTGCTTCTTCAAAGTAATAAAAGATCATCGCGTGTTAAAACCCTTGTGTTAAGATTCTATGCTAGATTCGCAATGTTCGTGTTTTGGTTAGTTCGGTGAAACATCACTAGATTTTGTGCTGCCAAATTAAAACTCGCTATGGTTTGTTTTTGGAAGATGAGGACCCTACGTGGTCTTTAGGACATTTTTAATCCACGCTTTGGAATTACCATCCGATAAATTTTGTACGCTACTTTCTTGGTATTATTACCTAAGGGTATTACAATAGAATCTCCCCCAAATTTGTGCTGTGTTGTACACCTTGTGACACTTAATTGGAGAGCACATGCGATTGCGTGCGTGTAACGCAAATTGTCATATGTCGTGATACGTCCTTATTACAACTAATAGTTTGCAGAGCTGTTAACAGGTGATAACACTTTGGGCACAGAATACGTACTAGTACTCACGTACAGAAGTCTTACTAAATATCTACTTAATGTTGTTAGCGCTATGGTTTAATTTAGCTCGCGTCAGAACTTCTCACCTCTTCGCTTAGATACCTAGACATCCATTGCAAGCCAATTTTATTCTTATTACTCTGGAAAAACGATTCATGTAACTGAATTTTCCCCTTCGAAGTGGTCGCCGCGCGGATAGTAATAATGTAGGTATATTTTCGATACCTAAACGGGGAGTGACACAGGTCTGCTTTGGGTTCAATTCACTACTTTTCAATAACTTCAATCAGATACTTTGTTTTAAACGTCAAAATCAACATTTTCTATGAAAGTATGAAATACAGGCTAATGACGTCATAGTTTCTTGGAATCATAGCGCTCTTAATATCAGTTGTTCTGCAATAATAAATCAAAGATCACTTTGAATTGGATATGATCATGTCAAGTACCATTAATTTGTGACGTTTTAGGTTCTAAACATTACCAAACAATTAATTTTTGTGATAGTCCAATTAAACAGTTATATCATTTTATCAAGGTTGAACTAGTCGAGGGCCCGAACTCACAGGTGGGCGCGGCCTAAAAGCATGCTGTCTCACCTAACATTGTGTTCTGGCGAATCAGTGAGGTGAAATGCACGATAAATTCATAGTAAACCGAGCGCGTAAAAAATACGTAGTCTTTTGGGAAAAAGGGTTTTATGCAAAAACGAGTGCATTAATCGATTACGAGTACAAATAAAGTTCAATAAAATCTTTGATAAATGAGCCGTGTCGGTGTGGACTTAGTTTTGGAGATTTTGAACTACTTAACCGACTTCCAAAAAAGGAGGAGGTTGTCAATTCGTCGCGATCCTTTATTTCTTTTTTATGTATGTTCACCGATTATTCAAAGACGCCTGGACCGTTTAAAAAAATTCTTTTTTTGTTTCAAAGGGTATACTTTCCAGGTGGTACCATGATAATTTTATCAAAATCGGTTGTGTAGTTTGAGGGCGAAGTCGGTTTTTAGTTTTGAAAAATTATTTTATTACATATTTACGCCAAAAGTTGCGTAAAAATAAGCAAAAAAACATAAAACGAATCTCAGATGGCTGAAAACTTTTTAATGGCTTTTTATTTAACTATTCTGTATCCATATAGACAAAATAAATAATCAAACTAAACGATATCATGTTAAACTTTGAATGAACAATGTCAAACAGTGGAGGAAATCGCCTCCGAAATTTGTATAGAAAAAGTATAGACTAGTCGCTCTTAAACATCTTATACAGATACAGATATCTTTATCACGTCTTTAATCATGACGAGGCAGACAGAGCCCAGGGCTGTAAGATCCAAAAGCCACTCTTAGCGTAGGTGGAAAAAGGAATCAAAATAGAGACGGATTGCTACCCGCACCGCCTAGCTGTGAACATGATTCAAATCTCGCCCATTCCCTCGACAGGCTTTAACGATCTGCGCGGAATGAGAAACAGTTTAGAAAGAATCACAATCAAATTAAATAGTAATAAAGATCTAGAACTGAACAAATATATCTTTAAAACGTTTCAGTAACATTGTTTTGTGAAATCAGATCAGTCTGCGCCTAAAATCTATGTTTCTTAAAGATTAAGCAGAACTCATTACAGCAAAGTTAGTATTTACAGCGAGTAATTAAGGCCATGTTTACACGATCAAGTTTATTGTGAGTTGGCAACCCCAAGCATTCAGCAACGTTGCTAACATCTTCTTAATTAATCCAAACTTTTAACTCTGCAGTTACGAATTAAAATTCAAGTAAGACATCGTTGTCTGCCTAACCTTATTTGCGAATTTTAGAAAGGACGTTAGGACAATCCAAGTCCTAATGTCACTTAACACACTAACATTATAAAGGCGAAAGTTTGTGAGTGTGCGTGTATGTTTGTTACTTTTTCACGCCCAAACGGCTGGATCAAGTTTTCTTAAATTTGCTATGCAGGAAGCTGTCACCCTGGATTAACACATAGCTACTTTTTCCGCGGGTAACACCGCGGGGCGCAGCTAGTGTAATATAAGTGCTTTATGCTGTTTAGGGCTACTACAGACGAGGTCGCTTGCTGTCGCAAACGGTTGCGCGACAAATGTGAATCAGTAGTCACAATCTATACAAATGTGTCGCCGACTGTCACCGCGCTCGCGCGATACTTTTTGCGTCAGAATTGGCGACAGTTGGCTACCGTCATGAGACACAGATCGCTCGTCTGAAAGATTTCTTAGAGATCGGCTTGCTAGCTAACACTCAACGTATTGTTGCAACGCGGTCGCCATTCAAATTACTCGGCACCGTGTTGCCATCTATCGGCCTGCGTTGGTGTTGCCCAAGACGCCAGAATAATATCTAATTATTAATAAAAACTAAACATAAACGACTATAATTAAAGATACTATTTGAACAGACGGACGGAGAGTGGAGTCTCAGTAATAGGGTCCCGTTTGTATTTTGGGTGAGGGACCCTAAAAGTACCCACTAAAGTGAAATTCCTATCACCTCTCGCGTCACAGAAGAATGTAATCAGAAGCCCGGACAAGGGTGACCACGCTGCCCTTACCCTTCGTCTGCCGACCGCCTTTGTGACCAGATAGATTACTAGAAGTTTCAGTGCGAATAGTGACAGGTAAAAAGATTCTTTGAATGTTCGGGGAAATCTATTCGATAATTTAGCTGACCTAGACAGGTCTCTACAAAAAGGAATTTGTCCTATTTCTAACGCCCGACGCAAAAAGAGGACTGTTATAGGGCCGTAACAGACGGGGCGCAAGTTGCGCCGCGTAACAGCTAGTGATGGGAGTTGCATAAATACTCAATCAACCCATTTGAATATTTACTCAGTAGATTGAGTAAACACCCGATAAATATCCTAATTTATCCATTTGCTGAGTAGATTGATTTATATGAGTTGCGACTTATATTTAAATTCATATTCATTATTTCATATTTTCATGACAATTTTGAAACTGAAATCTAGTATACTTGCAATTATTGTCAAAAAGTGTGCCATAATATGCTTAAAATGTCGGTAAACGTTAAATGCGACGCTAAAATATATGAAAATACCATACTAATCATACACTGAAAGTAGGCTTCTTTGACTAATTATCATTTTTTGCTGAGAGGTGTGCAAAGACGTAATTTTATGTTAAAATAAGTAAACAGACATCAAATGCGATGTCAATATATGAGCACGCTGTATTTACTCTATTTATTAAATCTAGTGAGTAATACTCAAAAGGGTAGATTGAGTACTATCCACTGCCCATCTCTAGCTGTTACGCTACGCAACTTGCGTCCCGTCTGTTGCGGCACTTACATGTCGTTTAAGTGCCGCAAGCTAGAAGTGGCGTATGCACACACTTTCCGACAAGAATTGCAAGTATATACTAGATTTAAGTTTCAAAATTGTCATGAAAACATGAAATAATGAATATGAATATAAATATAAGTCGCAACTCATATAAATCAATCTACTCACCAAATGGATAAATTAGGATATTTATCGGGTATTTACTCAATCTACTGAGTAAATATTCAAATGGGTTGATTGAGTATTTATGCAACTCCCATCACTAGCTGTTACGCGGCGCAACTTGCGTCCCGTCTGTTACGGCCCATAAGTTTGAAACCAATGTCCGTCTGCGTGTGTCTCTGTCTGTGGCATCGTAGCTGTCGAAGAGATAAACTAATTTTGATGCGGTATTTTTACGTGAAAGCAAGTTTCCTTATGATTTTTAGCTATGTTGAATGAAAATCGGTGCAGCTTTTCAAAAGTTATTGGGGGTAATAGTTTGAAAATCAGGGGTTTTTAAATGTGCCAAGAAATAAAATTAATAGTTTTGACTGGGTCTTTCTGAACGCGACAATTGTTTGTTATGGCACTGTATAAAGGGGATACATGTGTTTTTATACGAGGTCCAGTGCTGCCTCCATTTGAAATAAATAATTTGAAAGCAAACGGAGTTCACACTAATATTATAAAGGAGAAAGTTTGTGAGTGAGTGTGTGTGGTTGGCATGCGCAAACGGCTAGACCAATTTTGATAAAATTTTGTATGCAAGAAGCTGACACCCTGGATTAACACATAGGCAACTTTTTATATAAACCGCGGGTAACACCGAGGGGCGCTGCTAGTTTCATATAAAATTGTGTCTTATACGGTTTTAGACAATCGTTAAAACTATTTCATGAACTACTATTTACAGTTTAATGTGAAAACGTGAAGCTTTTCAGCATTTTTGCAAAAATCGGGCACGTTTGGTAGTTGAAAATTTTATAGCTGACATCCAGTGACGTGCATTGCTATTTTTGATATTTTATTGTATTGATCAGTGCCTATCTTATAACATATGCAGCCGTTCTTGTAAATTAGGTATGATTACCTAAATTACTCGAATCCGACTCGGCTGGGCAGCATTCGGGAAATTACGCAGTGTTTTATCGTCTAAAATACCTCAGTGCTTTAAGACAAAAGTGTTTAATCAATGTGTGTTACCAGTGATGACTTATGGCTCTGAAACGTTATCTCTTACTATGGGTCTCATAAGAAGGCTCAAGGTCGCTCAACGGGCTATGGAGAGGACTATGCTCGGTGTTTCTCTACGCGATCGAATCAGAAATGAGGAGATTCGTAGGAGAACGAAGGTCACCGACATAGCCAAGCGGATTAGCTCATTGAAGTGTATTGGCAGTGGGCGGGGCACATAGCGCAAAGAACCTATGGCCGATGGGGCAGAAAGGTTCTCGAATGGCGGCCACGTACCGGCAAGCGTAGTGTAGGCCACCCACCTGCTAGATGGTCAGATGACCTGAGCAAGGTTGCAGGAAGGCGCTGGATGCAGGCCGCTTCCGATCGGTCGTTTTGGAAATCCTTGGGGGAGGCCTATGTCCAGCAGTGGACTTCCTGTGGCTGATATTATTACAAGAACGGCTCCAAATCGAAGTAAATAGGTACCTACATGTCTCACTTTGTCGTCATTATTACGGCGGCACAGGGTAGACAAAGTATTTGTCTTTTTGTGTATATGTTGTATATATGCCTCTTCAGTCGGGATAAACTAGTTCATTTCGTCTTCTGTCGGTCTAATGCGTGAGTTAATGAACTGTCGGTATAGCGTTCACCGAGATTTCGTCTGTCGGTATTGAGTGGTAGACTCATGTCTATGTGTAGATGCGCACGTGGTGTAGGGGTAGCAAGGTCCACAAATGATAGTCCGGAATAGGTTCACTAGATGTTTATTTATCGCATTTGATACAATCACAACTTAAGTTCTATGTTAGACATAAGCACGAGTCGGCAGGCAGCTTAGCAGAGAACAACTGGGCGCGTGGTGTGATCAGATTGCTCGCGTTACAAACCATATAGATATACCTATAGTCTCCTCACCTATAGACAACCTCCATGGCGTAGTGGTCACCATGCTAGTCCGCCACCCAGAGGTTCCGGGTTCGATCCTCGGTCAGGGCAAGTTGGAAAAGTGCCTTTTTCAAATTGTCCTGGGGCTTGGACTATCTATAATATCTATATATGTATATGTTATAAAAATAGTACCGTTGAGTTAGTATCCCATAAGACAAGTCTCGAACTTACTTTGGGGCTGGATCAATCAGTGTAATTTTTCGTATATATTTATTATTATAGTCTGTATGAAATGCACGCCACTGCTGACATCTATCCTTGGAAATGCATTGTTGGATTAGTTTTTTGTGTTTAGTAATTTCTTTTAGTCGCCTCTTACGATATAATCAAGAAGAATTTGAGTAAATAGTGCCATTCTAGGCAGGTAACCAGAAGGTCTGCGATAAAATGATAAAATTTACTATATGTTATCCTATCAGTATGAATAAGTGACTAAGGTTAACTGACTGAGAGACAGGGAAAAACTTAGAATTTACCAGCTGCTTTGCTTCCCGTGCAGATCGTAAAAGCCGATCGAGGGACTGGGCGAGATTTGAATCATGCTAATAGGTGGTGCGGCTAAAAACCCATCATTATTTTGATTCCGTTTTTACCCTTTGGGTACGGAACCAAAGAAATAATACAGAAACATTACTCATCTTCGGTAGTCGGGAAAAAATATGACAGCCCTATGAATAGCCACCACTGAATATCTCGCTGAAAAGAATCGTCACCTCTTTTGTCAGCGTCGCTCTGATTGGTTTAGCGAATAAAGTGCACCTCACAGCAGGCCTATTCTGAAAACGTTTTTCGATTTTTAAGTTATAGTAGTTTTATGGATATCGACTGCCTCCGTGGTGTAGTGGTCAAAGCATTCATCTCGTTATCCGGAGATCGTAGGTTCGAATCCTACTGGGAAGTATACTTTGTAAAAATTTGCTTCCAGGCAGGTTAGGATATGGCAGGCTTGAATCACCTGATTATCCAAAAAGAATTTGACTCCGTTGCACGTGCACGTGTAAACCGTGAGAGCAGAACGCCATCTAGCGTTTGTTTAAACCTATCCAAGGATCGGTTCTGATCTATCTGGATTGTGGAGGTCAGACGGCAGTCACTCTGTGTAATAACCAGTAACCTTTTCCAATTACTTAGGTTAGGTAGCGGACCCCGGGCTCTGAAGCGTTACCGCAGAGGATGCAACCGGGAAAACGCTCGGATGATTATAATGAGGTTTAATGCATATGCTTTGTGCCGCTTCTGTTCTAGAATAAGACCACTCAATCTCTTGCTGTGGATGTCATAAGAGGAGACTAAAAGACTAAGCGTAAACATCTCGTGCAACAACTGCGTTTCCAAAGACGACGTAGCCTAGTGGTCACATGCCAAGCTGTCACACTGGAGGTCCCGGGTTCGAACCCCGGTCAGGCCAGGATGGCAAATGATGTTTCAGATTGATCTGGGTCTTGGAGTTTATCTATGTTATAATGTATGTGTTATAATAATTTTTCAAAACTAAAAATCGATTTTGCCCCAAACTACACAACATTCTTATTTTAATAAAATTTCTATTGAACCAGTTGATAAGTTTTCCCTTATAAATAAAAAAAAAAAGAATTTTAGAAATCGGTCCAGGCGTCTTCGATTAATCGTTGAACATACACAAAAAAGGCTTCCGACAAATTGATAACCTATTCCATTGGAAGTCGGTTAAAAATATAGTATCGTTGAGTTAGTATCCCATAAAACAAGTCTCGTACTTACTTCGGAGCTAGCTCAGTATGTGTGATTTGTCCGTAAATATTTACTTATAAAAAAGGTTGACTTATTTATTACGAATTTATTTATTTATAAAGAAGGTCATCGTGATACTTTTATACTTATAAAAACCTTGTAACCTACGTCTACAATAAAGATATTTGATTTGATTTGGCGTCGCAGCGTCGGGCGACACACTTTCGTTAGTAAGTTAATTCTCCTTAAATTGATTCCCAGAATAAGCCCGCAGTTTTAACGCAATTTACACATTTTTGTCTCTAGAAAGGCTTTGTTCTTTCGTAATTTATTGGCGTTTTAGTGAAAAAGAGCATTGTGTTTGATCTTTTACATATTGACCCATTTCCAAAAAAGAAGGTTATCAATTCGTCGTGATCTTTTTTTATGTATATTTACTGATTATTCGTAGTCGTCTGGACCGAATTGTTAAATTCTTTGTGTGTTTGGAAGGGTATCCTTGTCAGGTGGTTTCATAAAAATTTTACAAAAATCGGTTGTGTAGTTTGGGGGAGAAGTAGGTTTTTAAACTAAAAAAATATTTTATAGTGTTGGCAATATGATTAGGTTAGAAATGGAAGTTCAATATCTTCTTTATCTAATAGATCTGACAGAGCTCAGGGCCGCAAGACCTAAATACTACTGGGAGGCGTGGAGGTGGATAAAGGAAACTATTTTTTTTTTCAATTCAAATGGTGGATAAAGGAAACTATATTTTTTCAATTTTTTTTTTTTTTTTGGACTGGACTCCGTAAAAAAAAAAAAAATAAAGGAAACTAAGCAGTTATGATTTGCTTTCCGTATCGCATACATAAATTTGTCCAGTGCTGTTCTACGCACATTTACGAAAAACGGTCACATTTGGTAAATGTGCGAAGGAAATGTGTTTACAGTTTAAAGTGAGAACGTGAAGCTTCACGTTCTCATTTTAAACTGTAAACACTAGTTCATAAAATAGTTTGAAGGGTTATCTAGTGCCTGGTCAAGACAAAATTTTAAATGAAGTCTCCATGTCTTTTCAAATGATTTATTCGCAAATGGGGGCAGCACTGGACTCCGTAAAATTCAACAGTAGTTCATTGAATAGATTGACTATATTGAGCATACTCAAGACAAAATGACAATGAGAATATGAGTATCCGGCCTTAGAGGAAGTGTTTGGTGTTGAAATTTGCACACTTAACATATTATTTTAAGACGCATATTTTCAACGAATTAGTTTGTTTTATTAAGATTGCAAAAACATTTTAATTAAAATCTTAAACATTTTTTACAAAGTAAGAACAAATCGTTTTAAAAATGTCGATGCACCAACGGAACTGCGACAGAACATGGACAGAACCTTGCCAATATAAATGAAGATATCGTTTAAAATTTAGCTTCCTTTGAAATTACTAATTTCAAACGGGGGCAGCACTGGACCCCGAAAAATTATGTATCCCTGTAACATGATTTGTGTATTCGCTTGTACCCTCGATCAAGTCTTATGATCTGCGCGAGAAGACAAACAGCTGGTACATTTTAACATTATTCTTGTGTTCCAGAACAGCATAGAAAAACTTTTTATTAACAAAAAAACAGATGTACTAAATCTTTTCCAAGTAAATTAATGTACCTACATATTATGACAATAGTGAAATATTATGAACTGAAATAGTTGTACCTTTGCTTTAAAAAATTTTAAGAATTATTTTAAGAAAATAATTGTTTTGAGGGAAATATATTATTATTTGAAATAAATTGTTTTTCCTCCCTCACCCTGGTATTTCATTTCAAACGCATGCATTAAACGGGTTACACGCGTAGAGTCTGCTACTGGCTAACATATGTCTCGAGTTGACATGGTGTACGCGCGTCCTCTAGTCGCATTCACCCTGATGAAGACCTCCGTCTAGTAGCTGGCTTTCTACGTGAGTAACCTAATAAAAAATCATGCTAATTGTACGGGCCTCGGCCTGGCCGTACATATAAAATGATAGAGTTGATAAGGAGTTATTAAACTGATTTATTATCTCCAAAACTTAAACTAATAAATGGTAATTAATAGTCCATTGCGACCGTGAGCACGCGTAGCTTGTTGCTAGCCGATACGTGTACTGACTATGCAAAATGTGCGGTGTTGCACCGTACATGCTCGCAACCGCAGATGGAGGATGCTGGATGAATCTCTAGGTGATCAAAGATGTTGTTTTGATGAGTTACAAGGTGAAATTACAATTTTTCAAATATTAAATGATCGTGTCCCTACTTGAAACTGGCTTTTTTAATTATAGGCGTTGTACACTTGTCCACTTTATGCACTGCCGCGATTTTACTATACTCATTTACACACTGAGCTACATTTACACACTGTTCACTGCTATTGCCGGCCTCGACCATCGCTTGTGACTGAGCTCGACGACGAGGGAGAGTGTACATCTCGATGTCCCTTTCCTCTGCTGCTGTACAAGATTCTCCCTGAGTGTGATCTGGTTGCTGATGCTGCTGTTTGATCCTTCGGATCCTTCCCCACCAGAAAGCTAGGGCAATCACGATTAAAACTCCAAGAAGTGTGTATAATGCTGTGTAATGATGTATATCGTGATATGATATTCTATCTGACATGTCTTAGTTTTGCTGTATATCTGTGATCTGCTGCTGAATTCTCTTTAAATCGTTAGAACTGTTCAAATCGGTATTAATCTCGAGTTCGGTCGTCGGAATAGAAAGATTTAGAATGTGATTAATGGGCTCAATGACTGAAGTTACTATTTCCGGTTTTGTATTGAATATGCTCCTACGTTCGCTATGTGAAAAAACTGTGAAACCTTCCGTCTTAATGACGCATCCATGATCAATGCTGACTATACCAGTATTTGTCAACTGACTCGGACCTACATGATCTTCACACAATACTCGTATTGGACATTGTTCACAGCAAAAGAAGAAGTACTTATTAACTTTATTTATCTCTACCCATTGATTGATACATATGTCCGACTTAATTTGACATTTGTCTGTGTTTGGGACTGTCGCACAAAATTTCTCATTGTTAGTGATATGATACACGGGTTTTTGAATAAAACATATAAAACTATCGACGTCATCATGTATGCACGATTGTACATAGTATTTAGATAAAACTAAATAAGAATCTTTTCGTAAGTTAATAGCAACATACTCCGCGACGGGAATGACGCTGACCATGCTATGGTTATTTGTCACGCGCGGTATAGGTATGATGCGCATGATTTCATAAGCGTCTCGACTTACCAAAGGCAATCTTATTTCAAATAATAAATAATCGTCAGACATTCTTGTTCTAATTTTCAATAAATGATAAATGTTTCTCAAATCTGTTTGAATGTTGATAGGTAGTGAGAGATCTTTCGAAAGATGAGTCGAAATTATGCTAAGCTCGTCTTTCAGTTGTTCCGGAGATATTAAATGAAAGTTGAATCGTCCATGATAGACATCAGTAATTGTATCTAATAATGTTGATTGTATAGTTTTTAAATGCCGTAATATGTTGCTGGCGGCTAATGCTCCTAAACTAAAATCGCTAACGATATAATTCTTTTTAATTTCCGAGTTTGTTTCTGTAGCAAGTTGTTCTAATTTGATTGATAGCTGATTTAACATTTTATGCTGTTTGTCAATAGAGTCCTGATTTCGTTTTAAAACATTGAACTCTGCCTCTATCACCGACGTTTGGTTTTTTATAAGGGATGCTAAATGATTTTCGTTATCACGCACTAGTTGTATGTCTGCCTGATATTTTTCCGCGAATCGAGCGTCCAGTACCCCGAAGAGGCTATTCGCGAGATACCCGACTCCGTCGATAAGACCGCGGCGCCGACGCTGTCTGGGCCGCGCACGCGAGTTAGAGTGCTGATTTAGCAACATAGTATTGTAGTAACTAAGTTCCGATAATTCTTGCTGCAATTGAATTGATATGATTTTACAATGAGTATTATCTTTTATTTTAGTACAAATTGAATCTAGATATGTTAAATATTGTTCACATGCCAATATTCCTTGCCAGTATGGCTCCATATCATAGTAGCTGACAATCTTCCACTCATCTCGAATCAATTGCATGTTTGCTATTCGATCAAAGTAGAGAGCCTGTTAGGGGTTTAGGTCAGTTACGTTAAATGAACAATATGATGTCGTAATTATGCTCATGAAAAATAACAAAGCAGTCACCAATGATACAAAACTACCTTTAATCGTTGTTCGTGTTCTGAAATGTTTTTGATCCGACTCATCCGTCTGCTCATCTTTTCCAGTATCTTTGTTGACTGGCAATGGTGATAATTTAATGATGGGGCGTTTGATATACCCATTTTTCGTTTTAAGAGTAACGACTCTAACCAAACCGTCCTTGCCAGGATGTAACTCTATAACTCGACCCATGGCCCATTTGCCAGGCGGAAGATTATCGTCATTTATTGTTACTATGTCGTTTAGTTGTAGGTTGCTTCGCTCCGTTCTCCACTTACTCCGTGCTGTCAGCTGGCTTAGGTATTCACTACGCCACCTCCGCCAAATATCTTGAACAACTTTTTTGAGTCAGATACCACCGTGTGCGCATATCTGACTCAGTTTCTAATACGCTTAAGTTTGTACTAATATTCATAAATGATGATGGTGTTAAGAAATCTAGGTCATCAGGGTCCTCTGTTAAGAAACACAGCGGCCTGGAATTCAAAACTGCTTCTACCTGTGTTAATATGGTGTAAAACTCTTCGTATGTGAGTTTTTGATCCCCAATTACCCTTTTTAAGTGGTATTTTAAACTTTTTACAGCGGCTTCAAAGAGACCGCCAGCTGAGGGGTTTGATGGTGCATTGAAATGAAATTCAATCTGCATTTCAGTGATATTTGCTAAGAGTTGTTCGTCATTGAACATTTTCTGATAATGTTCGTACTCTTGCTCCAAAATCTTGCTAGAGCCAACAAAGTTGGTCCCATTATCGCTAAAAAGATGGCGCGGACAGCCCTTTCTGGCTGCCATCCTCCGTAATGCTGCGAGAAACGCCGAAGATGTTAAATCTGATACTAGTTCCAAATGAACTAGTTTAGTCGCCATGCATACGAAGACAGCGACGTACCCCTTTGTAGTTTTAACACCACGACCCTTGTTGGCCTTGATTGAATAATGACCAGTAAAATCGCACCCTGTATTGTAGAAAGGGGTGGCGGCATTACATCTGGCGGGCGGTAAGTCACCCATTAGCTGTTGCTGTTTTGCCGGGTTGTGCTTACGGCAGGTGACACAGTAACCTAACCGCTTTTTGACTGCTCTATTGCCACCAACGATCCAATACTTTTGGCGAATCGCTGCTGACGTCACCCTTGCCCCACCATGTAAGGTAAGTACTTGATGGGTGTAATCAATGATGATTTCGGATAATCTGCTGTCTGAAGGCAGTATTATGGGATGTTTCATATCCTCACTCAACAATGCATGCCGCAGCCTCCCGCCTACTCTAAGGAGACCGTCTCCGTCAAGGTAAGGATTTAAGTTTAATACTTTGCTAGTTGCTTTGATTTTGCTTTGCTTTTGTAAATTGCCTATTTCTTCCCAAAATGATTGCTGTTGTACATGCTTAATTAATAATATATTTGCTTTGTTCAATTCTTGTAATGATAAGTGTGCTTGCTTGCTTCGCTTTGTATTTATAAATCGTAATATCCATGCTAATATTATTTTAATTTTAATGTACGAACTAAATTTTTGTAGTAATGATTGTATGATAGAGTGCTCATTGTCTGATTTTACGACCATGTTAGTCTGCCTACATTTCTTTTGTTCCAGATCTGTAGTATAATTTCCGATGTTCCTATCTGCTTCTTTGAACCTCGGTAACCACGCAGGACCTTGCCACCAAAGCTTATGATTTTGGAGCTGGACAGCGTCTAAACCTCTACTCGCACAGTCGGCTGGGTTCTCCTCAGATTTTACGTACCGCCAATTGTTCGGTGGTATGACTGCTGTAATCTGAGTAACTCTATTCGCGACAAATGTTTGCCAGCGACCAGGTTCACCATTGAGCCAACCCAGCACTACCATGGAGTCTACCCAGCAAAAGATTTTGATATTACAGTTTTTCAAGCACTCCTGCACTTTAGCCATGAGCTTTGATAAGAGAAGTGCTCCTGATAACTCAAGTTTCGGAAGACTAATTGTGTGTTTATTTGTATTTACTAATTTTCCCCTGCCTGCAACCATTTGTATTGATATTTTACCATGATTTTGGGTTTTACAATAGATAACGCAGCCATAAGCTTTTGTAGACGCATCGCAAAAGCCATGCAGTTCTATGGTTTCACCCTGATGCGTATTTAACCATCTTGGCAAGGTGAAAGGTTTGATATTTTTTATATCTACTGCTATTTTCAACCACTCATTATAAATAGGTTCTGGTAACTTGTCGTCCCAACCAATATCCAAAAGCCAACATTTTTGAAACAAAATTTTTAGCTTTGTAGTGAGTGGGGAAATCCAACCCAAGGGATCGAAAAACTTTGAAATTGCTGATAACAATGCTCGCTTAGTCATTGATATTGATGTAGATGTCTCCACATTCAATTGCAAAATAAAGGTATCTTCACACGGACTCCAGCTGAGTCCCAATGTTTTGGCTGACTCTGGTTGCTTGAAGTCAAACCCTTGTTGATTACTCTGATCACACTCTACATTTTCTAACAATTTTGGGCAATTTGATCTCCACTTTCTTAAATTAAACCCGCCTGACTTTAATAAGTGAATTAAATCTTGCTGTAGCTTTTTACCATGCTCAATAGAGTGTGACCCATAAATAAGGTCATCCATGTAAAATGATCTCTCAAGGACAGTGATTGCCTCAGTATCTTGATAATTCAATTTCTCATCATGTGCGAGTTGACGCAAGGTCATCATCGCGAGGAAGGGGGCTGCTTTGGTCCCATAGGTAACCGTAGCTAGTTTATATGATTTTAAAGGTTCGTGGGGGTTGTTCCTCCACACAATTTGTTGTAAATTCTGATCTGATAAACTAAGCCAAATATATCTAAACATTTTTGCTAAATCTGCTGTGAATGAAAACTTGAACTGTCTCCATTCGATGATAAGTCTCTGTAAATCCTGCTGTAGGTTCGGACCTTGTTCCATGACGTCATTAAGGCTGTACCCACTCGATGTTTTTGAGCTGGCATTAAATACAACGCGAAGTTTCGTCGTTGTGGAATCAGCCTTATGAACGCCGTGGTGAGGTAAAAAAAGCTGAGTAGTTGAATGTTCATGAACTGGCGTCATGTGTCCGAGCGAAATGTACTCGTCAATAAATAGCTTATATTGTTGCGCAAATTCTTTTTGATGATCGAATTTCCGCTCTAATTGTTTGAATTGTGCAATTGCTTTTCCTCGAGACTGTCCTAAAAGTTTTTCAAAATCTAATTTTAATGGCAACCTAACCTCATATTGACCGTTTTGACGCCTAACAGTAGTAGATTTATAAAAATTAATAACCCTTTGATCTTTTTCTGATACAATTTGCTCTTCCTTGATATCTTCAATTTCCCAAAATCTACTAATCTCCTCTATGTCGTTAGTGATGACGTTACAATGCAAGGTGTTGTTTACCGTACCGCTCAATATCCACCCTAGTCGGGTTTGTTGAGCAATAGGCAAGGAGCCGCTCGGTTTGCAAACACCCTCTAACAAAATCTCTGCATAAACTTCTGCGCCTAGTAAAAGGTCAATCGGGCGTTGTACGTAGTACGTAGGATCAGCAAGCTGAATGTTATCCAAATATGGAATTGACAATTTACTGAATGATGTGCTTGGTAAATGCTTTGTTAATGTTTTCATGATACATACATTTGCTTGAAAGGAATACTCGCTATAAATAGATGCGCAATTAATGATAAGCGCTCCCTTACAGCTGCTAGGTTTGTTACCTATTCCTGATATTGATTTCCCTTTGGTACTCTGTCGAGGGATACCTAACAGTTGAGCCGCATTTTCCGAAATTAATGAAACTTGCGACCCCTGGTCAATAAGGGCTCGCAGGTTTTGATATGTACCATCGATTTTTTGAACCCTAACAATAGCTGTAGCTAAAAGTACTTCCGGCATTTCACCTTGTACCGACACGTGGGTGCCGCGTGTTGCCGGCGGTGCCTGTGTAGCGGTCGGCCCGCTGTTTGAAGTCGACGGTGTCTGATTGCTGGCGGTGGCGTAAGCCTCGTGTAAAATTGTATTATGTCGCCCATTGCAAGTGCGGCATCTTTTCTCGGAAATACAATTGTTACCACGATGGTCATAAAGACAATTATTGCACAAGTTTAAGTTTGATATAGTACGTTTCTTGTTAAAAGGTGACATACCTAGGAACTTCTGACATTGAAATATGGCATGTTCATTGCTGCTGCAAACTAAACATTTGAAACGTTTTGATTGCACATTGTTTGAAGATGATGAAATTGATTTATTAGTGTTGTTAGATAATGCCTGTCTGCAAAATTGTTGTTTTTGATTTTGACCGTGAGCCGCAGGCTTACCCGTACTCAAGGTAGATAGATTGTTTAAACGACCAAATGTCTCCAAACTTGTAAATTTGCTTTCAAGAAATTCCAAGAATTCCTTGAGTACCGGCAGCTCACGCGGTTGTTTGACCGATTGTACGTAGTCATTATATGTTTCTTGGTCTAATTTTTGCGCCAGAATATGTACAATTAATGGGTCCCAAGACGCGACGTCAACCCCTAAGTTTTTGATTGCGTTTAAACTCTCTAATGCTTCATCATGGATACGTTTAATGTGACTTATTGATAGTTTTTGACTTGTAGGTAAAGATAACAGGGTATTAGCGTGCGACGTGAATAATAGTTTGCGATTATTGTACCTATGATTAAGGATGTCCCAACAAACGGGGTAGTTGTCTGCGCTGATTGGTAAGTGCTGTATTAGTCGCTCCGCCTCACCTCTTACCTTAGCCTTCAAAAATTGCATTTTTTGTGCATTCGTTATATGGGGATTGCTATGAATGCTCTCCAAAAATAAATCTTTAAAAGAACACCATTGATTGTATTGACCTCCGAAAATCGGAATGGTCATCTTTTCGGTGATCTTCTCCCTGTGGGAGGCTGGCCATAGTTTCCTATTAATACCTTTCTTTATATCTAGATAAATTTGTTCATAATGAGAAAACATGGATTCGTATTCCTGATTGGTTCCACCGTCTAATTCTTTATCAATTTCCCAATGTAGGGAATCGATAACTGCCCAACGAGATTGGAGGGTTTTTAGGAGATCCTCCATTTCCCATTTTTCCGATACCGAATCGATCTTAATGCCCGATACAGTTCGTGTAAACGCTCGGAAATTGCTCGCCTGCTTTTTGAGCATTTCTTCTGTTTTGCTTTCTGTACCCTTAGAGACGGGGAAGGATCCTGTTGGTCCCGAATCCCCGAAAGTTACTGACTTCAGCGCCGGTATTGGTGTTGGCTGCCTACTTGTGGGCTGATAGTTCTCAATCGCGGTGCGAACGGTATCGTAGCGCTCCTTCACCGCCTCATACTGATTAGTAGAGAAGTAAGAATGAGTCCTAACTCCAAAACTACAGAGACTGACATGATTGTTTCGAAATTCACGCCAATATCCGTCCAATGTATCTAGTCTACGTTTAATGTAATCGGCGGTCTTACGATCAGAGCCGTCCTTTTTAAAATTCGTATATGTCTGCTCAATTGATGTGGCAATCTGCTGCTGTGTTTGCAGGAGATCTTCCATGGTGGCCATGATATAATAGTAAGAGATTGGAAAGATCTTACTTGTATGCTGGTAGCTGTTTGCTGTGTGAGGGAACTTAGCTGTAGCTCGGCACCCGACTGCTGTTTGTTGATAATGATAACTTCTAAATGATAGTCCACTGCTGGGATTGATAGTTCACTTGCTAATGTTTGTACACTCTTCGATAACTGCACAAGAGTTGCTGGTTCATTGATAGACACCTCACAGTCACACGCGGAAAAGTCACACGTGACACCACGAGGTCCAAAATTGCTTCGAAGGACCAATATGTACGGGCCTCGGCCTGGCCGTACATATAAAATGATAGAGTTGATAAGGAGTTATTAAACTGATTTATTATCTCCAAAACTTAAACTAATAAATGGTAATTAATAGTCCATTGCGACCGTGAGCACGCGTAGCTTGTTGCTAGCCGATACGTGTACTGACTATGCAAAATGTGCGGTGTTGCACCGTACACTAATAATATCTGTGCCTTACAATACAAGAAACTTCATTGCACCGAAAGACATTTACATATACGGAATACTTATAAAATAAGTATAACATATAATGAGGTACAACAGGCGGCCGTATCGCCGAAGCAATCTCTTACAGGCAACCAAACAGAGAAGTGCGAAATATATAATAAGACAAGTAATTATTACAAAAACAAAAAACCCGACTGACTTTTTTTTATTTGATATATCCAGTGTCACTCTCACAGTAAATACGAATCTAACAACACCTTAAGCTAAAACCCATCGAGCCGTTCAGGCTGCACAGCGTGCCAAACAATTGAATTTGGCGCCAAAATCCGCCATTTTTTATTTTTTATTGAAGTGAAAACTTCTTTAGCGGCATTGTACACTTTTTGTAATGGGTAAAAAATTATAAACTCGCGTCAGGGCGTCAAGGCGTCAGGACACGTGACCTGATCGACAATTCGTAAGACAGCTGGCGCGGCGCGGCGTAGGAGAGGAAGTATCCCCCTCTTTTTCTACGGCGCGGCGAAAATGTATACCTGCGCCTGCTGTTTCGATCAAATGGCGCAGGGCGCTTGCGCGAATGTTCGTTTATGTTTATGTTACAGCGTGCCACGCGCATCCATGGAAATGCACAACGTTAATATTGAAGTTTTCACTTCTGCCAGCACTCCCGGAGTGCAACCCGTCGTTTTTTTTTGTAATACCCTGTGTAACTCTCACAGAAGATACAAATCATCCAACCATTCATCCATGCAACTGTTCAGGCTGCAGAGCATGCCAAACAATTATACGTACATACATACTCTCGAAAAACATAACCGTCCTTCCGGCGGGTAATAACAGGTGGAGCAGTTAGAATCACCTTTACGTTAGTTTTAATCAAATTAATGTTGTTTTTCGAAGGCGGAAGGAAGCGGTAACACTGACTTGTTGGCTCATTCCGAAAGTGATCAGTAACCGTGCAAACTTGGCAATATCGTAAATGCAGATTACCCCCATTTGGCATGACGCCCGGACGCACGGAAGAAAAGTAAGTATAAACTTTAAAACAAGCGAAGCTTTTATTATCTCCAAGTTTTACCTTCTCGCCCACCATCACGGTAAAAGTGGCCAATTCAACACAATTCAAATATATCTTTATTATCATAGGATATTTATAATATCTCTTAATAATCGTCACTTTGTTTTATTGCACAATAATTGTTGACGTCAAAAAGTTACTTAGAGCTAAGTTTACTGCCGCCTCCAAAGCGCTAGTGCAGAAGAAGCGGTAACAAACTGCACTGCAGCATTTTCTCCAAGAACGTCAACTCATAATGAAATTAATATTTATAGTTGATATGAGGACAGAGATTACATCGTTTGCTGCCAAAATTTATGTAAAAAATTTAAAAATATGTCAAATCAAATTGTGGGTTCAGTATGTACCCAAGTTTGGCTTTTGGGTTTGGCAGCCCTGGAAATACTCTGTCTGTCCCTTAAGGGTTAGAGAAGTGAGTTTATTTATGTTTGATTCATTTCCACAACACTGACTCTCATAAATACAGTACATTAAAAGATTCTTTTTTTTCTAGAAATTAAAAAATCCTTTTGCAATTTCTGTTAATACAATTTGATAATAAATCCAATAGAACTTTACTTTAAAGATAATATATGGTTATTCATAATTATTACAAACTTTTAATATTTTCATATTGTTAAAACTATAAAATGACTTTTGTTTTTGATTGCATTATTAAAAATTATATAATTTATAATGCCTATGGATATTAATTACTAACTTATACTGTACTATTTTTTCACAAATGGCTCTTTTAATAACTATAAACATGGAATTGTATTGAATATTCACATTTTATTAGGAAAAATAAAAATTTAATGAAAATTATACATTATCACGTCTTTATCCCTTAAGGGGTAGACAGAGCCTAGAGCCGTAAGACCCAAAGGCCACGCTTAGCGTGATGGTAAGCGTAAAGATAGGAAAGGGAATCAAAACAGTGATGGGTTGCTAGCAGCATCACCTATTGACATGATTCAGATTCTCGCCCAATCCCTCGACCGGCTTTTACGATCTGCGCGGGAAGAGAAGCAGCTGGGACATTCTACGTTTTTTCTTTTCTCCCATACCAGCATGAAAGGTATAAGGTAAGGTTAATGAAAACTACACCTAATAAAATTTTAATAAAAACTACTTAAGGGGCTACATGAATTTTACGGGGTCCAGTGCTGCCCCCATTTCAAATAAATCATTTGAAAAGAAATGGAGACATCATTTAAAATTCTGTCTTGATCAGACTCTAGATAACCCTTCAAACTTTTTTATGAACTCCTGTTTACAGTTTAAAGTGAAAACGTGAAGCTTTTCTACGCACAATTGCGAAAAACGGCCACTTTTGGCCACCACAAAATTTTATATGATGTCTCCGTTTCCTTTTAAATGATTTATTTCAAATGGGGGCAGCACTGGACCCCGGAAAATTTAGGTAGCCCCTTAAATAAGAATTAAAGCCCCATAGCCCATTCGCCAAGTCCGTACCGTCAGAAAAGGAAACGCGTTCCAAAAAATAAAAACAAATTATGTAGCGCCACTAAAATATTACACGGCAGCGTAGCCAAAAGGCTGGCAGCATTGCCACGTTGCAATGCAGTTCTGATTCTTAGTATGTATTCTTAGATTCTTAGTTCTTGGTCATGGCATACCTCGAAAAGGCGTTTTGAAATAAATTTAAATAGATTGTGGGCTGAAGGACCCTACGGACTCAAAGTTTCTATATATGCATTGAATTGAAGTAGCCATTTCAATATTTTGTCACTGAAAACCTAATTCAATAGAGGCCATTCCGTTGGCACGTTTATGTCGCATCGGAGACTGAAATAGCCGAATTATTCAATAAGCTATCGGCGCCTGGCCATATGAATTCGTTTTATGGCCAGTTAGATACAAGCTGTTGAATTTTTTGGGATAAAACTTTGTAGATCGATGATTTTATCACATTCTTATAACGTGTAGAATATTTGTTTCACTTGTCACCAATTTGTAAAATTTGTTCATAATGAGAAAACATGGATTCGTATTCCTGATTGGTTCCACCGTCTAATTCTTTATCAATTTCCCAATGTAGGGAATCGATAACTGCCCAACGAGATTGGAGGGTTTTTAGGAGATCCTCCATTTCCCATTTTTCCGATACCGAATCGATCTTAATGCCCGATACAGTTCGTGTAAACGCTCGGAAATTGCTCGCCTGCTTTTTGAGCATTTCTTCTGTTTTGCTTTCTGTACCCTTAGAGACGGGGAAGGATCCTGTTGGTCCCGAATCCCCGAAAGTTACTGACTTCAGCGCCGGTATTGGTGTTGGCTGCCTACTTGTGGGCTGATAGTTCTCAATCGCGGTGCGAACGGTATCGTAGCGCTCCTTCACCGCCTCATACTGATTAGTAGAGAAGTAAGAATGAGTCCTAACTCCAAAACTACAGAGACTGACATGATTGTTTCGAAATTCACGCCAATATCCGTCCAATGTATCTAGTCTACGTTTAATGTAATCGGCGGTCTTACGATCAGAGCCGTCCTTTTTAAAATTCGTATATGTCTGCTCAATTGATGTGGCAATCTGCTGCTGTGTTTGCAGGAGATCTTCCATGGTGGCCATGATATAATAGTAAGAGATTGGAAAGATCTTACTTGTATGCTGGTAGCTGTTTGCTGTGTGAGGGAACTTAGCTGTAGCTCGGCACCCGACTGCTGTTTGTTGATAATGATAACTTCTAAATGATAGTCCACTGCTGGGATTGATAGTTCACTTGCTAATGTTTGTACACTCTTCGATAACTGCACAAGAGTTGCTGGTTCATTGATAGACACCTCACAGTCACACGCGGAAAAGTCACACGTGACACCACGAGGTCCAAAATTGCTTCGAAGGACCAATATGTACGGGCCTCGGCCTGGCCGTACATATAAAATGATAGAGTTGATAAGGAGTTATTAAACTGATTTATTATCTCCAAAACTTAAACTAATAAATGGTAATTAATAGTCCATTGCGACCGTGAGCACGCGTAGCTTGTTGCTAGCCGATACGTGTACTGACTATGCAAAATGTGCGGTGTTGCACCGTACACTAATAATATCTGTGCCTTACAATACAAGAAACTTCATTGCACCGAAAGACATTTACATATACGGAATACTTATAAAATAAGTATAACATATAATGAGGTACAACAGGCGGCCGTATCGCCGAAGCAATCTCTTACAGGCAACCAAACAGAGAAGTGCGAAATATATAATAAGACAAGTAATTATTACAAAAACAAAAAACCCGACTGACTTTTTTTTATTTGATATATCCAGTGTCACTCTCACAGTAAATACGAATCTAACAACACCTTAAGCTAAAACCCATCGAGCCGTTCAGGCTGCACAGCGTGCCAAACAATTGAATTTGGCGCCAAAATCCGCCATTTTTTATTTTTTATTGAAGTGAAAACTTCTTTAGCGGCATTGTACACTTTTTGTAATGGGTAAAAAATTATAAACTCGCGTCAGGGCGTCAAGGCGTCAGGACACGTGACCTGATCGACAATTCGTAAGACAGCTGGCGCGGCGCGGCGTAGGAGAGGAAGTATCCCCCTCTTTTTCTACGGCGCGGCGAAAATGTATACCTGCGCCTGCTGTTTCGATCAAATGGCGCAGGGCGCTTGCGCGAATGTTCGTTTATGTTTATGTTACAGCGTGCCACGCGCATCCATGGAAATGCACAACGTTAATATTGAAGTTTTCACTTCTGCCAGCACTCCCGGAGTGCAACCCGTCGTTTTTTTTTGTAATACCCTGTGTAACTCTCACAGAAGATACAAATCATCCAACCATTCATCCATGCAACTGTTCAGGCTGCAGAGCATGCCAAACAATTATACGTACATACATACTCTCGAAAAACATAACCGTCCTTCCGGCGGGTAATAACAGGTGGAGCAGTTAGAATCACCTTTACGTTAGTTTTAATCAAATTAATGTTGTTTTTCGAAGGCGGAAGGAAGCGGTAACACTGACTTGTTGGCTCATTCCGAAAGTGATCAGTAACCGTGCAAACTTGGCAATATCGTAAATGCAGATTACCCCCATTTGGCATGACGCCCGGACGCACGGAAGAAAAGTAAGTATAAACTTTAAAACAAGCGAAGCTTTTATTATCTCCAAGTTTTACCTTCTCGCCCACCATCACGGTAAAAGTGGCCAATTCAACACAATTCAAATATATCTTTATTATCATAGGATATTTATAATATCTCTTAATAATCGTCACTTTGTTTTATTGCACAATAATTGTTGACGTCAAAAAGTTACTTAGAGCTAAGTTTACTGCCGCCTCCAAAGCGCTAGTGCAGAAGAAGCGGTAACAAACTGCACTGCAGCATTTTCTCCAAGAACGTCAACTCATAATGAAATTAATATTTATAGTTGATATGAGGACAGAGATTACATCGTTTGCTGCCAAAATTTATGTAAAAAATTTAAAAATATGTCAAATCAAATTGTGGGTTCAGTATGTACCCAAGTTTGGCTTTTGGGTTTGGCAGCCCTGGAAATACTCTGTCTGTCCCTTAAGGGTTAGAGAAGTGAGTTTATTTATGTTTGATTCATTTCCACAACACTGACTCTCATAAATACAGTACATTAAAAGATTCTTTTTTTTCTAGAAATTAAAAAATCCTTTTGCAATTTCTGTTAATACAATTTGATAATAAATCCAATAGAACTTTACTTTAAAGATAATATATGGTTATTCATAATTATTACAAACTTTTAATATTTTCATATTGTTAAAACTATAAAATGACTTTTGTTTTTGATTGCATTATTAAAAATTATATAATTTATAATGCCTATGGATATTAATTACTAACTTATACTGTACTATTTTTTCACAAATGGCTCTTTTAATAACTATAAACATGGAATTGTATTGAATATTCACATTTTATTAGGAAAAATAAAAATTTAATGAAAATTATACATTATCACGTCTTTATCCCTTAAGGGGTAGACAGAGCCTAGAGCCGTAAGACCCAAAGGCCACGCTTAGCGTGATGGTAAGCGTAAAGATAGGAAAGGGAATCAAAACAGTGATGGGTTGCTAGCAGCATCACCTATTGACATGATTCAGATTCTCGCCCAATCCCTCGACCGGCTTTTACGATCTGCGCGGGAAGAGAAGCAGCTGGGACATTCTACGTTTTTTCTTTTCTCCCATACCAGCATGAAAGGTATAAGGTAAGGTTAATGAAAACTACACCTAATAAAATTTTAATAAAAACTACTTAAGGGGCTACATGAATTTTACGGGGTCCAGTGCTGCCCCCATTTCAAATAAATCATTTGAAAAGAAATGGAGACATCATTTAAAATTCTGTCTTGATCAGACTCTAGATAACCCTTCAAACTTTTTTATGAACTCCTGTTTACAGTTTAAAGTGAAAACGTGAAGCTTTTCTACGCACAATTGCGAAAAACGGCCACTTTTGGCCACCACAAAATTTTATATGATGTCTCCGTTTCCTTTTAAATGATTTATTTCAAATGGGGGCAGCACTGGACCCCGGAAAATTTAGGTAGCCCCTTAAATAAGAATTAAAGCCCCATAGCCCATTCGCCAAGTCCGTACCGTCAGAAAAGGAAACGCGTTCCAAAAAATAAAAACAAATTATGTAGCGCCACTAAAATATTACACGGCAGCGTAGCCAAAAGGCTGGCAGCATTGCCACGTTGCAATGCAGTTCTGATTCTTAGTATGTATTCTTAGATTCTTAGTTCTTGGTCATGGCATACCTCGAAAAGGCGTTTTGAAATAAATTTAAATAGATTGTGGGCTGAAGGACCCTACGGACTCAAAGTTTCTATATATGCATTGAATTGAAGTAGCCATTTCAATATTTTGTCACTGAAAACCTAATTCAATAGAGGCCATTCCGTTGGCACGTTTATGTCGCATCGGAGACTGAAATAGCCGAATTATTCAATAAGCTATCGGCGCCTGGCCATATGAATTCGTTTTATGGCCAGTTAGATACAAGCTGTTGAATTTTTTGGGATAAAACTTTGTAGATCGATGATTTTATCACATTCTTATAACGTGTAGAATATTTGTTTCACTTGTCACCAATTTGTAAAGGTCACTTTTAGCGTGATACCAATCCTATACTAATCGAGAAGATGCATAATGAGTAGATTTTGATAAATGTCTTTGATTCTGTAAGCATTTACGTAAAAATGCCTTTAGGCACAATTATATTTTTTATCGAGTCATCATACACTTTGGTTTTTAGTTGCTTGAAAAGTCAATTTTAGAAGTACCTACTAAAAAGTTTAAAAAATAATATTACTATAGGATTTTCTTAAAAATTTATAGCTATTTTTGTTATGAGACCAATCCTGTAAACGCAATATTTGACATAGCACCCGAACTAATGTTCCTACATCACGCCTACAAATGCGACATAAGTGACGTCACTCCTGTCCAGTCTTTCTAATGCGCTCCGAGACGACTTCCAAAGGCGGACGTGACTTTGTAACCTTTATATCTTAAAAAGATTGTGGGTTTTTTTTTTCAAAGTATTTTTTTCTTGGACTATTTTTAGGAACTCTTTCCATAGCAGAAAGAATATTAAATGATGTATCTTCCCTATTCTAACTACTCGTAACATTATAAATGTGAAAGTGACTTTGTGTATTTGTTTGTCACACTTAACGCTTTAACCACCGAACCTATTTAGATAAAATTTGGTATGGATATAGTTTGAAACCCTGAGAAGGACTCAGGATAGTTTTTATCTTAAAATTCTCACGGGGAGCGAAGTCCACGAGCACAGCGGGATTTTGCATATTTTAAAGATATGCGCTGGAAAAGAATAAGTTGGTACTTTATCCTCTACAACTCCGTGTACCGCTTCTGTAGCGCAGGGATGTTTGCAGACGCGCATACTGACTGTTTTCATGCTACTATGCGCAAGCGCGCCGCGTCCTTGGTGCGCAGGGTGCGGGCCAGCTCCAACACCGTCCTGGCGTCGATAGCTGACAGACAGAGTTCAGACAGAGCTCAGACAGAGCTCCCTACATGCGAGAGTGCAATGACAGACACGTACCATGCAGCCCATTTGAGAGGCAACTGTAGGTTAAATAATTTTTTTTTATTTATTGAAACTTTAAATTGTGTTTTATTTATTTATGACTGACATTAATATTTTGAATTATTTTGTATATGGGTCAAAGTTACCTGAAATAAATGTATTTTATTTATTTATTTATACATTTTTTTTACCCGACTATTTATTTATTAAAGTCAAGAGGTAGAGTAATGCTTTGAGTGTGTGTTCCTGTTTCACCGTAGCATGCGAACCGTTTATCCAATATTGACAAATGAGATGTCAATCGATTAGTCATTGATTAATGACATAGGCTATAATTTGTATGCAAAAAAAAATGTATTATTTATGACTTATGTTACATACAAATTGTTGATAGCTAGACAGTTGAAATTGTTACAGATGATGAATAACCGTTGGCGCTATAACAACAAATTATATAAATATTTAAGTGGTGCTCCCATACAACAAACGTGATTTTTTATATATAATAATACGGAGCGCTTCGTCTGTGTGTCGAACTCGCACTTGGCCTGGAACATGGAAGAAATTTATTAATCTTCAATAAAATCAAGCGTGCTAATAAAAGTTACACAGTTCGCGTAAAATCTACCGCACGTCGCCGTAAAATAATGTATTCAGGCCCGTGGGGGTTGTATCCATGTTGTATCGGCAAAAAGCGATGCTGAGCCGCTTCCTATCAGCTCGCAAATTTATACCTTCCGCTCTGCTATCGAAACATCTAATAGTGTGGCCGCGAGAACGATTGTTTTATTCCATTCTTATTTTATGTTTTCAGTGAATATATATATATATACGTATTTGTTATAAAATATAGTATCGTTGAGTTATTATCCCATAACACAAGTCTCGAACTTACTTTGGGGCTAGCTCAATCAGTGTTATTTGTCCCTATATATTTATTTATTTATTCTGTCTACTGCTCTTTTACTTACCTCCAAATACTTAGTAGTAGAAAACCCTACAAAATATTACCGGCAAAATGTTTAACTCCTTTGGAGAGCCAACAATTAAATATTTATTTAGTAATTAGATAGATAAATCCTTTATATTATTAATTTATGTTTATGACGTAACTTTTGAAGGTACGTACAAACACGTACCTTCAAAAGCTTACCAGTGACCGTAGCACAGAATGCTCACTTTGGAAGGCCACAAGATATTTAAAACGCCCCATCCTAAGAATGGAATCTGGAAGGTGGGCAGTTACTATCTAGAGGATATTTTTAAACCAAATGAAAGTCAGGAAGTAAATTATGAGGCGGAAACTGAGGTAATCAGCGATATTAATGATAAACAAGACAACATAAAACTTGCGACACCGAATGCAGTCTTACGTGAAATAAAACAACAGATCAATCCAAAGAAATCGCCTGGCTTTGATCTGGTATCTGGTACCTTCCTAGAAAAGCTCTAATTAAACTAACAAATCTGATAAATGCTGCATTGAGACTTAGGTATGTATCAAACTTGTGGAAAATAGCTGAAGTTATAATAATAGCAAAACCTGGAAACCCACCAAATGAAACAACGTCTTATAGGCGAATATCCTTGCTGTCTGTAATGTCAAAACTATTCGAAAAACTGTTACTAAAAAGGCTAAAACCTATAATTGAAACGAGAAACCTTATACCTGAACATCAGTTTGGCTTTAAAGAAAAACACTCTACAATTGATCAGGTACGTAGGATCACTAACATCATTGAACAGTCTCTAGAAAATAAAAAAGTTTGCTTAACTATCTTTCTAGATGTAGCACAAGCTTTTGACCAAGTGTGGCATGAAGGCTTTATTTTAAAACTCAAAAGAATGCTCCCCAAAATCTTTGTAGAGATATTAACGTCTTATATAACCGATAAAGCCTTTAGAGTGCGACAAGATCACGCAAACTCTGAAGTTAAGGTAATAAAAGCACCTCAAGGAAGTGTATTAGGTCCGGTCCTGTACCTATTATACTGCGACATTCATGAACTAGAAGAAAACACTATTGCGACCTTCGCTGATGACACGGCTATTATGGCAGTTGGAAACAGTCATGCCGAAGCAGCAGAGAAGGTCCAAGCAGCTATTAATAAATTTCACAACTGGACAAAGAAATGGCGAATTAAACTAAACGACTCAAAATCAACTTCACCAATAAAAATGAAAACACTGCTGGGTCATTTTAAGAAGACCTGTTTTTTGAGCGGCCCCTTGAATATCTTTATTTCAAGCTATATATTTAAGACTTCTATATTTTTTATAATAAGTTTTATACCTCGTCTATTAAGCAAAATGAACTTATGTACTGTAACTAAACATAAAGGAATAGAAAAAAAAATTCAAAAGTCGTTCTCATAATTTCCGTTCGCTGTCCCATGTCCAAAATTCGGATTTTTTATTTCATTATTTCAAAAACAACGTTTAAAACAAGATTCCCATGTATTACATTTGAAAGTAGACTAATGTAAGATGTTAAAAAAAAATCATCTGTCCTCTATTACGTGTATTTATTAAAATAAACCTTTTTAAGTGTTTGTCCCTTCGTCATACATTTTTTTCCGTCACGGTCACTTATTTGAAAATATCTCATCACTAACAAAGTATTGCCCCATCACTATCACACCGGCGTCCTTAGTCAGTAGTGCGGCGACAGTTAACCGGAGCAGTAGCTTGCCGTCTGCTGTTCTGCCGAAATACGAACACAAGTAATAATCTTCCGTTCGCGTGGATCGCAATCCCTTTAATTTCCGTCACGTCATTTATTAATTTACTTTGATGCTTGGGTTTTATAATAAATAGTAATTGTTACGTAGATACTCAGTATTTGACTCATGCTTGAGTTAGTGATCACTAGCAAAAGCCATATAATTATTAAAATTAAAATACGGTTTCTCCTTAACTTCCGTCACATAATTTCCGTCACTATAATCGTGACGGAAATTATGTTAGTGCTAATATACTACTGAATTGCGATTGTGATTGCCTGCAACTTCGTCCGCGTGTTACATTAGAAGAGTATTTGTCTATCCCGTTTCATTTTCTAAATACTCAGTCTGTTTTTTGACATACCTACATAATAAAAACATGTTTTTATGTATTAATACTATACATACACCCCTTATTTAGTGCATTGCTCATCTGGTCTATGTGAAATATCTCACTCACTGCTACTATGTGATATAATAATAATAACTAATACTTACTTGGTAACTTTTTATACAGTATGGCAAAACCGCTTTTGGTTTAGTAGAGAAGAGATTCTAGAAAAACAAAAATTAAGGTAAAGAGGAAGGCGGAAGAAAATTAAAAATGATCCCATTTTTATAAAAAATATAAGGAAAAAGATCGCCAAAAATACTTAAAACGTAAAATTTTACCAAATTGGCCAAGAAACTCCTGCACGTCAAAAGAAAATACGAAAGCGAAACAGAAATAAGGTTAAAGAATTTTTAGGCGCCAAAAGGAGAAAAAAAGTTTGGAAACAATTCAAGAAGTCAGTGTAACTGAAACTGAAACAGACCCGGAATTGTCAAACAGTTTGACTCATAATGAGGCAATTGATCCTCTCGCTTCACCATCTGCTGCAACTCCAGGAAATGATTTAAACTCAGCATAAACAGGTTCTGCTGCTCAAACAAGGCAGACAAGAAGCCGAAAACCGGCGAAGTCGAAGATTTCAACCTTAACTTCAAGTCTTAATTCAGGACAAATAGTAGATGACTATATCTCATCGTCAGGATGTTCAACCCCATTGCATTCTTGCGGAGAAATAGTTCCACAAGTTCACTTGCTGCTCCTTCTTCAGAAACCACTCTAATAACACTCAAGCGAAAGTTAACATCACCTAACAAGTTAGCACTGAAACGATTTAAATATGAAACACAAAAAAAGAATTAGAATTAGAAGCAAAAATTATTGATTTAAACAGAAAAAATAAAATATATAAAAAACAAATACAAAGATTAAAAAGTACACAGAATACAAACAAAAACAAAGAAAAGCAAAAAAAAAATACGTAGAAAAAACTAAAAATAATAGGGTGACTGAGACATTCGCTAAAAATGTTAAAAAAGACATCGAAACATTTCTAGAAGATGATGAAAATAGTCGCATTTGCGCTGGAAAAAAAGAGTATATAACAAAAATCCAAATAAAAAAACAGAAACGTTATTTAACTAATACCTTACAAAATTTACACTTTAAATTCCTACAATTAGTTACTTACAAAATTAGCTATTCAACTTTTTGCAGAATGAGAACATTTTGGATTTTAGTTCCTGATGTAAATGCTCGTGATACTTGTATGTGCAAGATTCATTCCGATATGGATCTTATGGTATCTGCTCTAAAAAACTTTTAATCTTATAAATGAAAATAGCGCTGATAAAATTATGTCTTCATTGTGTTGTAGTTCTCTGAATATAGAACTTACTTTGGGACTAGCTCAATCAGTGTTATTTGTCCCTATACATATATTATTATATATACGTTTACTACATACATATATTATAAGTTTTTTTAGTATTTTAACAAATTTATTTTATTTCGATAATAATCTTGATTGCAAAGAATTTATTTGTAATCAAAAAAAATCCATGATTTACAATGCTTTTTTTAATTTCCGTCACCGTATTTTAATTTCCGTCACACTAGGAAATATTTTCATCGAATAAATCCAAAATTATTTGAAAATTTACAGGGAGAAATATACCAATATATATAGTTTTACATACATTTTTATATTTTATAGCTACTTTGGCATTATAGTAAAAAATAAAAATCGTGACGGAAATTAGTCTGAGAACACCTTGTGGTGAGAAACACCCTGCTAAGTACCTAGGTATGAAACTCGACGCGAAGCTTCGCTGGAAAGCCTATGTCAAAAAGAAAAGAGAGGAACTTGATATAAGATTCCAAAAGATGTACTGGCTGCTTGGAAGGAACTCTGCATTGTCAGTAAATAACAAAATGCTACTTTATAAATAAGTCCTCAAGCCAGAACTTATTAGTCTGAGTTAAGGCTAGATTGTAATATTATTAGCTTGCTTATTTACTTTAGTAGGTATGTCAAGAAAGGAAAAAAAAAACTTTATGACGACCTCCGTGACGTAGTGGTTCCGGGTTAAATCCCCGGTCAGGGCAAGTTGGAAAATGGCCTTTTTCAAAAAGTCCTGGATCTTGGATGTTTATCTATATATGTATTTGTTATTAAATATTGTATTGTTGAGTTAGTGACCCAGTACACAATTCTTGAACCGACTTTGGGACTAGATCAATCAGTGTAATTTGTCCCTATATATTTATTTATTTATATTTGTGAAAACTGCACACACACACACACACAGTTACATACAAGAAAATACATAATAAGGCTTTCGTAGGCACTTTTACACGTCAATAAGTTTAATATACAAAGTGTTCATTTGATTGTTTATATAGAAAAACTGCCGATACTAGCGTTTTCTGTTTTAAAATAAATACTTTTTTTCCTTTTTAAGTTAGTCAGCTGAGTTAATGGCCCCAAGGTGACCCTGTAGAAGAGACGAATCGAGTCTTCATATTTTTATCAGCGAATACGCCGTTCCCTAATAATGATAATAATAATGAATTCGATACTGTTTGCTTTAAAGGCGGTTGAAGGATGATTCAGAGATCTTCTCATTTCATATTATTTAGAAATAACTGATGCCCGCGTGGCGATACTCGCGCCACCATATTTTTGTTAAACTACGTAATCCAGTCAGCAAGTAGAAAAAGGGGGTTACCTGGAATCGATTTCGTGATATAATAAAATTTTGTGATATTCTTTGAGGACGGCGTGGGGTATGGAACATAAGTTTTTGACCTCGAGGAGCCTGATGAAACTTGAAGGGGCGTAAAACCTCAAAAATTTTCAGGTTTTCGCTTATATCTTCTAAACCATACGCCTTTCTAGAAAAGTGCTGATAGCAAAGTCGTAGCGCATTAAATTTCCTTTGTTTTTGGTTGGTATTTTTTTTTGACATAATACTTACCGCGATACAGAAATTCAAATATTTTGCAAATTTCTTATAATTTAAACAGAGCGGGTGATTGAGATGCGGGGTTTTGCCTTCTTTTAATATACAACATGTCTATGTATACTATACATACTTTATATACCTACTGACACCCCGTCACCATGACCCCTCGGCTCCCTGACCTGCAGCCTCACGCATGCATGCATCAAACATTCAGGTGCTGGCCTCAGGAACTTATATTACTTATATACGAGCTAGCCGCTTTCCCAATGACCCTCTTCAAACAGGACGGTATGCACAAAGGCAGAAAGTCAATGTTGTATGAGGCATTTATTCCTTTAGTTGTATGGAACCAATCGAAAGAAGAAACATTTGATTTGGTGTGTACCTCTTGCGTAAATTATGTGCAATGACTCTTCGCGAGCAATGCCATAGGTTTTCGACGGGCATTCTGTTGACCTCAATTACAGACTTTATAGTCACCACCCGAGACAATTTATTAAAAATTGTACCATTTTCCAACTTGCCTTGGCTGGAGATTGAACTCAGAAACCCAAAGTACCTTTTGACATGACCGTACAGTGTTAAACGATGGCTTTTTAACTTCTTTACAATCGGTGCTACCTTAAAACTCCCTCTCATGTATTCTTGATTTTAAGGCGGCCCTTCCCGACCGCTCTGTCGTTAACGCGAGCATAGTTTGAAAAGCTTGTTGTTTCATCCAGGGCAGTGATAGAATAAGAGGCAAACCAAAAAGATAGAAATAACGCCTAAAAGCACGGTTTACATTCTATTGAATGAAATTAGTATTATAATCAACTATCCATTGAGCAAATATTAACTATTCATAGGCCGCGGAAATTTCATAAAACTTATTCCAGGTGATACATGTTTTTCAGTAAGCCTTCTGAAATATTTTGTTGTACTTTAAATTTTCATTTCGTTTGCGAGGTTTGTATTGAAATATTTTCAGGGACAAATTACACTGATTGAGCTAGCCCCAAAGTAAGTTCGAGACTTGTGTTATGGGATACTAACTTAACGATACTATATTTTATAACATATACATATATAGATAAACATCCAAGACCCAGGACAATTTGAAAAAGACCATTTTCCAACTTGCAATGACCGGGGATCGAACCCGGGACCTCTGGGTGGCGGACTAGCATGGTGACCACTACGCCACGGAGGTCGTTACAATTTATGAGTACTTTATGAACTTTACCTGAACTTTCAGGTAAAGTTTGTGCAAAAAATCAGATTCTTGAAGGCTTATACTGAATTTGTTTTTCTAAATTCTAATTTTTTATTTCAACAGAAACCTAGAAATAGCGCACAAGATACCTGTTAGTTCAAAAGTGTTCAAGAAAGATCAGTTACAAAGCCATAATCACGTACGAGCGTTTGTATGAAAAGCAAGACGGGTTGGCCGCTCTTAAATGGTGGATTATTAACTTCTCTACAGTCGGTGCTACCATTAGACTTCCACTTATATCCATCCATCCATAGCAACCTTCATGTTATCCTTTCAGGGCATAGGCCTCCTCCATATCTGTCCATTTTTGTCTCTCCTTTGCCACTTGCATCCAGTTGCGGCCTGCGTGGCGCTTAATATCGTCCACCCAACGCATTGCCGGGTGTCCTCTACTTCGCTTGTGGGCCCATGGTCGCCACTCCATTACCCTTCTGGTCCACCGTCTTGAGTCCATTCTTGCTATGTGTTCTGCCCACTTCCATGTTAGTCTTTTTATTGTATAAACAACGTCCCTGACTTTGGTCCTCTTTCGAATCACTTCATTCCGTATACGATCGGGCAATGTTATTCCTAACATTTCTCTCTCCATTGCTCTCTTATATATTCATTTATTAATAAGATTAGGTCCTATCCATCTTTGTCACACTACAGACCTACCTATCATACTCTTCATCTTAAAGAGTTGGGCTCTTGTCGGTGGAATACAGTATGCTATATAAGTAGTATGTATGGTTTAGTTTTGAACAATTTATTTATGTATGTTTTTGTGTAGGTTTAGCCTCGATATAAAGGAGTAATATGTATGTAGGTACTAACTTAATAATAATAAGTTTACTTCTTTTGTTGCTTGTTTTATCTAGTTCTATTCTGTTGTACTTACCACAAAAAATACTTTTTAGCATCTCCTGTTGGTTGACTGGTAGAAAAGACCCCAGGCCTTAAGTCTGACATTTACATGTATTGTAATGAAATTAAATATATACATAAATAAATACTTACCATGTCTGTCTTTCCTTTGTCAAGTTCATAACCTTTTTATATGTTTTCACGTTTAATTTTTCTTTTATTTAATCGAAAAAACTTATGCGGGATCGGCTTTCTTGGTTACTCGGCACCAAGTCAGTCTGTCCTAAGTTTTCGGGACGGGTAGGTTCTCCACTTTTTAATAGCTTGGGCATACTGGACCACCAGGTAGCAGGTGGGCGACCTGGATCCCTCTTTCAGAGTTTCGCATAATATGGGAAAGTACTAGGGCGGAGAAGAATCGAAAAAATATCTTCTTCTATTTTTCCTTCCATTTCAATTCAATTCAATGAAATTCAATTCTTTATTTGCTTAATAAAAGTTTATTACAATATGGTCTTATAAATTAATACAGTCCTTCTAATTGACCTCTTCAGGTATAGCAAATGTTAAAATAAGTAACAAGTATTAATTTTACTTGCTACATTTACAATATGAGTATCTACTATAAACGATTTAAAATATGGTTAACAATTTACATTATTGTTTTAAGCGTCATACATCATTTAATGATTTGTAGACTGGTATTTAATTTCAACTCCCTTTTTAAATTACGAGTAAAACTGAACAAAATTATGTTAAAAGCTAAAATTTCATTGACATAATTTATGCGTAAGTGAGACATTACAAGCGACCCTAATAAATTTATTTCCGAGGGATAAAGCATATTGTTCCCTAATCGAGACACTGGTTTTTGTTAATCACAAATTTCTGCATTATTTCTGTACCTTTTGTTTAACTTTAACAAACAGGCATACTGTAGGATATGTGATTAATTATATCAGGGATATCATTTACAATTTTGTCTTGACCAAGCCATAGATAACCCTTCAAACTATTTAATTAACCACTGTTTATAGTTTAAAGTAAGAACGTGAAGCTATTTTTTGCACATTAGCTAAAAGTGGCCGTTTTTAGCAAATGTAGTTAGAAAAACTTTTTACTACGAATATAAACAGTAGTTTATAAAATAGTTTGAAGGGTTATCTAGGGCTTTCCCAAAACAAAACTTTAAATTATATCTTCCTTTCAAATCAATGGACCCCGATAATTACCCAAATTGAGAACGTGAAGCTTTTCTATGCACATACGCCAAAAGTGGCCGTTTTTCGCAATTGTGCGTAGAAAAGTTTCACGTTCTCACTATAAACTGTAAACAGTAGTTCATAAAATAGTTCGAAGGGTTATCTAGTGGTTAGCTAAGACAAATTTTAAATGTGTAAATCTCTGTTTCCTGTTAAATGATTTATTTCAAATGGGGGCAGCACTGGTCCCCGGAAAATTCAGGTATTCCCTTAATTATGATACGCACCCTACGCCCACTTAGCATTAGTTTTTCCTCTTCCGTGTATAAAAACATGTCAATTATTACCTAAACATTCTAATTCGTAAGTAAATTGTCTGTAAGTACATGATAAACTATTAGGTAGATAAAAAGTCTGAAATCGGATTCAGTTCTACGAAGAGCACAGCCGAAGATTAGACGCACTATGATGAGGTGAGAGAGGGAGAAAAGAGAAAAACATTGCTTTTTATTTTTATCCTTTTTGCTGGTTATACGAAAGTTAGCAAAAAAATTATAAATATAGGTCGGATCATATATGTAACCAAAAGTCACCAAAAACAGATAATAAAAAACATGTCAAGAAACGATACGAGAAATATTGATATGTCTCTCACCGTCTGAAAAAGTCCATTAAGAGTGGATGTCACGTCAATGTAGTTATTTTCACCAATTTGTTCGTTTTTTTTGCTCGGAGACGATGAAGAAAGGTGGAAACAAACGTATATTTTAAAAAAGAGCCATTACACGAACAGAAAATAGATAACTCAATATTGTACACCGAAAGAAAAATGTCACACAAAGAAATAATTTTACATTAAATGAGTCCAAAGGGCGGTGTTATATAAAGGTTTGTATCGAAATATTTTTTTTACTTTTACAATTTATGAGTAATCTATGAACGGTCGAAGTTCAGCTAAAATTTGTGCAAAAAAGCAGATTTTTGGAGACTTATACGGACTTTGTTTACATAAATTTAAATTTTTTATTTTGATAGAAACACAGAAATAGTGCCTGAAATACCTGTTAGTTTAAAATTTTTCAAGAAAGATCAGATGCAACACTATAACACGTACGAGCGTTTGTATGAAAGGGAAGGCCGCTCTTAAACTCTTCTCTGATTTTGGGCGATCTCTTCCAGACAACCAGGATGGATGGAGAGGAGAGTGAGAAAGACAAATACATAAATTATACTTATAACTTGTTTGTCATTTCATGTACCTAACTCACTGTATATGTAGTAACTAGCTTAAATCCGTGACTTCGTCCGTGTAGAAGTCGAAAATGATTCTAATAGGTTTTTTAGGTTATTAATTTAGTAATAACATATGAATAATCATGTTAAACTAGCTTTTACCCACGGCTTCGCTCGCGTAGGGGTTTAATTTATCAAAATCCTTTCTTAGGAGATGCCTACGTCATAGTAGCTTTATGCATGCAAAGTCTCAGCCCGATCGGTTTAAAATTGGCAAAGTTTCATACAAACTTTCATCCCCTATTTTATCCCCTTGGGGGTAGAATTGATCAAAATCCTTTCTTAGCGGATGCCTACGTCATAACATCTACCTGCATGCCAAATTTCAACCCGATCCGTCCAGTGGTTTGGGCTGTGCGTTGATAGATCACTATGTCAGTCAGTCAGTCACCTTTGAGTTATATATATTTAGATGAAGAAGATAGAAGAAGAAGATTGTTTGAATACCTACTAATAAAATATACCAGTAAATTATTATAGTAAGATTTAGAAGCTTAGTTGACCTGGCGAACGTTGTGCCGTTGCCGTTGCCGTTGCCTTTGCCGTTGCCGTATGTGACAAACTCCATCGAAATGGTTTTTTTTCATCTGGTATGCTGATTTGACATCCTAGTCGCATTAAATCCCTCTTCCCGATGCCTTCTCGCACATAAGTTCAAAGGATTCACAGGGATATCTAATCCAAACCACATCGTATCAAACCAACGCTAAATGCCTTAGCAGTTGCCGCAATCAATGCAATCTGTTTCGCATTCAGTGTATGGCAGCGCAGACAGCTTGCTAATGCAATTTTAGACTGTTTGTATACATCAACTAACCCTAATATATACAGGGTATAACATACGGAAAAGAGAATTCTAGGCGTCAATTATGGAGGTAATTTTTTTCTGCTATTCGATTGTAACACTGCTGATCAAAAAATAATATACAAGAGAACGAAGAGACAAGTCACGACTTCGGAATGTAGAAGCTCTATGGTTTTGTGCGCTGCTTGACATCGTGCAAAATTAATTAATTAATTTTTAATTATTTAAATATAATGTTTCAAGAGATAAGCTTTATAATAAAAAATTATAATAATTTAAATTTTAATATTAAAATTTCATCCGTTATAGTATATTACGGTATACGTGCGTTATGGTGGTTATAATACACGAGGCTGTATTTCAGCCCGAGCTGCAGGCGAGTGCGTAATAGAGCCAAGTGTGTTTAACAATATACGCACGTTTTTCAACACACTTGCTAGGAAAAAATACCTAATAAGCTGAATTCTTTGATTTTATATAAACTCGACCACTGTAATACTTTTGCACACTGCTACTTTTTAAAATCAGTACTGGCTGGCGCTGCGTGGCTGGCGGGTCAGTTTAAATTTGAAAAAAGAAAAAACTACTTTAGCAAATAGTGCGGTTATAAAATAAAACTTCACTATTTGCATTTATAACACACGCGTGTTTTATGAGCTGCTTTATATATCTTGCTTTACAAGCAAGTGTGTTGAAAAAATACTAATGCGCACACTAGTTCATTAGTACTCGTATGTGTAATAATGACTCTGGCCGCTTGATGCCACTTACGTAATAATTACAAGACTTAAGTCATAGAAACACTTTTTCTTTTCGTGTCGTTGGCTTAAAAGTTATTTTTTTTTCTTCTAATACGTTTACTTTTACGCCTCCTTCTGTGGTATAGGCAGGTCTATGTCGCTCCCAGTTTAGATATCGAAAATATACCTACGCGCGGCGATCGACCTTCTTAGCTAATATGGATCATTTGTTCAGAGTAATAAAAATGAAATTGGCTTAAATTTCTAGATATCTAAACAAAGTGCTATGTTCTGACGCGAGCTAAATTAAACCATATCGCTTACCACATTGACTAGATATTTCTTTAAATTTCTTTGCTGAAGACTTCTTTACGTGAGTACTAACGTACTTATTCTTATAGCTCAAGCAGAAACACTATGCGACACAAATAAGTTGAACAAAAATGGCGGACTTCAAAGCATATTTGTACAAATTCCTGGCACGTAGGTTGAACCAAAATGGCGGCTATTGGCGCAGGTACAAATAATACGCCGACAACTGCTTAACCGGGTTAGGTGGCGTTACTCAAAAAATGACAAGTGCGACTGCGGTGCTGTCCAGTCAATGACACATCTACTGTCCTGTCCCATATGCCCTACATCCTGCACAATGTAGGACCTCAACGAGGCAAATGATCGGGTAGTCGCAGTAGCCAAGCACTAGTCAATTTTTGTTAGTTAGTTAGTGTAATTTGTTATAAATATATTTTGATTTTGTATAGCCATTCGACTCGAAAGAAGAAGAACTGCTTGGGAATTTGTACAAAAATGCTTCGAATTCCGCCATTTTTGTTCAACTTACATGTGTCGCATTATATCTAGTGTATTTTGGTCGAGCAATAGTAGTACCGATGAAATGTTATGTCGGTCATAGGTCTGCCGGGCAACGGTTTGTCGCACATCTGAGGTACTTTTGTATTATGTGAAATGAAATGCTCAAATAGTCAGCTTTTGTCTTTCTCATTCAAGTTCAAAAGAGAAGGTTATATTTTATGTATTTTAAATCTGATTCAATCCGTCGTGTTTGTCCAAGACTCCCGACGCTGTGAGCTATGTTCTCCAAAAGGCCTGTTTGCTCCGTACAAACAAATATCGCATATTATCAACTCGAGAACGGCTCGACTCAGACGATTGTGATATTAAGTTCTAAGATGTTGTACTTTTGTTTGTCTTGTCTCTTTATGTTCGCAAATTTTCTCAAGTTCAGGCTGAGAAATTTACGTAATATAAATAGAATAAGCAAATTTTACGATTTTTCAAAATCTACTTTAATATGTTCTTAATGTGTCATTCAGACAACTGGCACTTTTATTTTCTTAAAATTAAGACGCTATAAATGCTAAAAAATACAATTTAAAAATTACGCAAAACAATCTGGCGCCGAAACGACAGCCGCCACCATGGTGACGTCATACCAGCAGTTACAAATGCTAGATTATAAACTTTTCATCAATAATGCACAGTATTGTTTTTTTCTATTAATAGCTATCTTTACAAATGAAATGAAATAAAAGTAGGTACTTACTTCTGTTAAATATTCCTGCATTCAGTAGAAAATAAGTCAGTATTATGAGCACAGAACTTTGCTTGAACCGTGTCTATCCTCGGTAGATTTTTACTTTCCACTTATAAATAACCGACCGCTATTGTTATAAATCGTGTGCAATGCCACTAAATATACTTTGAAGTCACATTATAAAGATTTATCATTTAATCACTGTTCACCTACAGCTCGTATCTGCTATTTTGACGTCACTTATGAAAATAAAATGGCGATCGACGTTTGTGATCACGTGACATAAAAACTATAAAAGTACGATTTTGTTTTTGAAATTATTAATCAATTATAAGTTTCTGTAAAAAATTAACACTATATTTGTGTTTCCTAAAGTGAAGACTATGTAAATAACATAATTTATTAATTTAATTTTGACCAACGAGAATAGCCTATTACTAAGCGAGGAGCTTGGTCACTTGGTCAGGCCTGTGTCATTCGCCGTTTAGGTATCGAAAATACACCTATATTATATATCTCTGCGCGCGGCGACCACTCCCGAGGGGAAAATTCAGCTACATGAATCGTTTGTCCAGTGTTATAAGAATGAAATTAGCTTGAAATGGATGTCTAGGTATCTAAACGACGAGGTAAGGAGTTCTGACGCGAGCTAAATTAAACCATAGCGCTACCACATTAAGTAGATGTTTCTTTGAATTTCTTTTCTGAGTAAGGCTTCTATACGTGTACTTATTCTGTGGCTCGGTGGCCAAGCAGGAGTATTTCGAGCGCTTTCGCAAGTTCCGGGCGTAGTCCGCACATGGATGGGTGACCAAAATTGGCATAAACATTTCTCGAGCTCCTCCGTGCTTCGTAAGGCACATATAAGCCGTTGGTCCCGGCTGTCATCATTGTTTGGCAGTCAGGCTATGTCAGATGCCTTTAGGCAGCCTGAAAAATCGGACACCAGTGTAGTCGGTCACCTACACACACGGATCCACTATTTTTGGATAAACTAACTAACCGACTATTAATAATAATGTTATTTTTAGATCAAGTCGTCATCATCCCTATTGTACCCATGTCGAAAAACAACAAATTCGAAAATCCTCAAAACCTGTACTTCCGTACAGTCACAGATGTGTTAAAATAATGGTCCATTATTTTTGGATAAACAAACTTACTTTTTGAAAAAAAGGGGAGGTTAGAAGTTCCCGTGTTTGTTTGTGTTCGTGTGTGTAAGGTGGCCAACACTGGTGTCAGATTTTTTAAGCTGCCGAAAGGCATCTGCCATACAATGATGACAGCTGGGACCAACGGCTTATACGTGCCGTCCGAAGCACGGAGGAGCTCGAGAAATGTTTATGCCACTTGTGGTCACCAATCCAAGTGCGGACCACGCCCGGTGTCGCTTTACTCGCGAAAGCGCTAGTAACGCGTACTCCTACCGGGCAGTACTACCGAGCTCCTAGATAATGCATGAAAAGTGCTTATGAAGCAAAAGAGGTCTGTCAGGATCGTAGCAAGAGGTCCATAGTTACATAGGGAAACAGGCATAAAAAAGTATGTATGCATTTTTTTCATAAACCTAATTTGTCCCATTGTTGGGCAAAGGTCTCTCCCATCTTCTTCCACTTATCCCTTTCTTGTGTTAGGCTCGACCATCCTTTTTGGAATGTGTCGAGATCGTCTCGCCAGCGCTTTCTTGGCCTACCCGGGCGACGGTAACCATCTTTAAGCAACCACTCTGTTGTAATTCTGGCCCATCTCTTGCTGTGCATCCTACTGCTATGCATGTATAAGTATTTTACTTTTTAATCAAGTCGTCGCCATCTCTTTTGTACCCATGTCGAAAAACTAGCAAACACCTCCTGAAAACAGAAGCCAATTTAGCTCTCAATCCGCCAGACAATTGGTGTCGATTGACACAACCCGGTGTCAGAGCACAAAGCCGTTTAGAGTGTCGACATCGCCGAGTGTCGACTGTCGACAAGGCGTATTAGGAATTTTAATGCGAGTTGTCGTGAATATTTGTTTTGTCGAGTAAATATTGACAGGGAGATCAGGGAGCGTAAATATTTGGCTTGGACTATTTTTGTGCAAATAAATATAAGGCAAATACGGTGAATTGAGTGTGAATTAACTTGTACTCTTACGCGTTTAGTTTTGAATGTAGTAAACAAGTGATTATTTAAAAAATATTTTTAAAACAAGCTTTAACTTCAAAACTCCTCAAGACGAATCAAACAAGCCCAAACTCGATGGGGTTGCGTCGTTTCATTACAGGCCAGCTTCCAACTCCATCATCAGATCAGCTGAATGTCCTCATAATATTGCATTGTCACACGATATACGTATGGGTGCAAAATTTCCGCTCGATTGGAAACCGGGAAGTGGGTCAAATTGAACTTACAAGATTTGATTACAGACAGACAGACAGACAAAACGACAGACAACGGGACAGGTAAAACTAAATAAAAGCTTGTAAAAATACAGCGGGGTTACTCCATAAAATAATACGCGACTAAATAAAGCGAATAAAGCGACGTTTTATTTCTACGACAAACTGAATTAAACTTTATCATCATACGTTAGTGCTCAATGTTGGAGCCGCTACCGCTTTTGGAGTAAGCCCTCAGGTTAACTTTCATCAGCAAAATTTTTGGGGCAAGGCCATGGAAATTTTGTACATACATAAATACTCTATCTCACGTCTTTATTTCAATGGGATAGACAATACACTTTGGGTGTTGCTCTAAGGAGACAGAGCAGAGCCCAGGTTCGCAAGACCCCTATTAGCGTGACGGTGGGCGAGAAGGTAGATAAAGGAATTGAAATAGTGACGAGTTGCTAGATATCAATTAACATGATTGCATTTTCGCGTGTGTGTTTGTGTGATCAATAAGCTAATAATTTATTTTAATTAAGCACATCACCTACTATTAGAGGTGTAGATTCAATATAACACTGTACAATGTTTTTGTATAAATATTCTGCAATTATTGAATACATTATCCATTATCCCGTCGCCACTCCTCACCTGTACACGGTGATGGATCGAACCAGATCCAATAGGTTTCATCAGTACCTTTGTTGTCTTTATAATCAGAAAAGAGAAGCAGCCGGTACATTCTTACTTTTTCTTTCTTTCCAAACAAGCATAAAAGATAGCGGCCAGAGTGATACATAATCGGTAATATTTTCAAGTAACCGTAATAGATACGGTTCACGCAATAGAGCCCTGTGATAGACGGACTGACAGACAGAAGAGTATCAGTCTCCTGTTGGTTCCCTTTATGTACGGAAACTATTGATATGGTAACTGAGGCCAGAGATCTAGGGGTTATAATGGATAGTGAGCTTAGATTTGAGAGCCATGTGTCAGAGGTAGTTAGGAACTGCTTTTTCCGTTTGAAAGTTCTATACAAGGTGCGTAACATTTTGTCTGAAGAGTTACACATTAGGCTTTGCGAGTCGTTAATTTTATCATGACTCAACCAGGAGATTATTTATAATGTAGGTAGGTTTATTTATAATGTCCCTCCATGCAACCACATCACTCCATACCTTAACAACGCGTCCATGCTAAGCATGGATTCGCGTAGACAATTAAATCTGGCTACTTTGCCGTTTGGAGTAATTAAAAGCAAAAAACCGAAATACCTATTCTGTAAACTTAAATTTTATAACAAATTGAATGCACACAAGAACAAAACTGCTGCATTCAAAGGCAGCTTCCGATAACAGGCGACTAAATGTTGGAACAACATTCCTCCGCCAATCAAGCAACAAACTAAATATTCATTCAAAAAACAAATGCGCACTCACCTGCTAGAGAAGTAAAAACTCAACAATTCAACAAATCGCCGGTAACGGTTGCTGCCAACATTATAAACAATATAATGGTTCAATTTATTATATATATACATTAATTCAATGTGTAATATCAGCATATTACACATCAAATTCGTGTCCCGGCACACTTTTAAATTTCACAACACGAGTACTACCCACATTTATATTTTTTTATTATGTAGTATATATATTATGTATTGCGTATCTATATGTCCTGTAGTTTATTCTTGTTTTTTATTTAGTCTTTAACACGTAACTAAACAATCTTCACAACTGCTCGCCACTCGTGGCCTGTACCTTCTTAAGGTTTTAGCTCAAAATCAGAGCATTGCTTTTTGAGCAATGTTTTCGCTGGGCCTACGACCTTTTTGTGCTGCTGCGGCATACACACACACATCACATAGCTAAAACCTGTCCTTCGTGTATGTCCTTGTGTGTGAGTATGTGTACAGTTTTCACTAATAAACGATTTATCTATCTATCTAACTCTAAAATGGAGTATGAAAAGAAAATCCCTATAGCTCGGCGCACATTTGCAACAAAACGATTTCTATGAAATTTAGCCTGACCACAGTGTGACCAAGTGACTGAGTGACCGAGCGTCGACCAAGTGACCGAAGCAACCAATTTGGCCAAATTTAATACATTTCCGGTTAAAATAAACATAGAAGAATTGTTTAAAGTAATAAGATTTTACAATAAGTTCAAGAAAGTAAGTTAATATTCATTTCTACAGATGATGTAGCCTATTGAACAGATAATATGAAGCAATACGGGTAACGTGAGCGGCCATAACCGTCACGCCGCCTATAAAGAGAAGACGGTGCCTCATACAATCGCTCGGTTTACGACCTTTGACGAGCGGGGCTTAGTGATGAGCGGGAGCGGATCCATGAAGTCAAAAGCGAGACCGAAATTTTGTGTCTTAATGTTTTGCAATAATTTAATCTTGTTAAACAAATAATTATATTATTGTTTCTGACTTCTGGTCTAACCTTTGAGTTGCGGAGGTCAGACGGCAGTCGCTCTGTGTAAAAACCCGTAACCTCGTTAAATCATCTAGGTTAAGTAGCGGACCCCGGGCTCTGAAGCGTTACCACTGAGGATGCAACCGGTAATACCTCCGAAAGATGATGAATTATTTGTATTTAACATGGGTTATTCATGTCTGTAATTAGCTTGGGCCAACCAGGTTTTTATCACATGGGAAAATCATCATAAGTACGTAAGTAGTCGGTGGCAAATATAATTAATGTTTTAATCTCACTTCAGTTTTACCCCTAAACGTAATCCCAGATCAAAAACTTTTTAAATGTGGCTTACTCTTGGAGTCTGAGACTCTTTGCAAATGCGTTGGAAAAACCGAATGCGTTTTCCCAACGCATTCGGTTTTTAATCTACTAATTATTTCCAAACAGCGCCATCTATTAGTTATCATCATCATATTAGCCGCAGAAGGTCCACTACTAGACATAGGCCTACCCCAAGAATTTCCAAACAAATCTATTAGGTAGTGACAAAATTTGTATCCAACATCGTTCCTTCCTCAACGTGTCTAATCCGTAAAATAGCTTTAACCTTGATTACCTCTACCTTGATAAGAATCAATCAGTTTTTGCTATTGCCAGTTCACATGAGTGCGCCGCTGTGCACTCAGAGGCAGTACCAGGGTTGTGTGAAGGAGCCTTTAAAAATCTTAATGTCTAGTTGTCGTTTGTAACATTGCCATCTAGTTATAAGTTGGGACAAATCCGTTCCGCTCCTCAGCGTGTCCTCTCCGTGGCTATATCGTAAAGTCTTCAATCACATTACTACATTGACCAGACTCGGGGTGCTTAGTCTTCTTTACGACTTTGATTTAATATGCAAGGGTCTTTGTGACTGACTTAGCAGTGGACAAACTGTATCACTTTACTCAATAGATTTAGTTCGCGGCGATCCAATTCAATAATGTATCCAGTGGTCAAGGCATTCGCCTTATCATCCGGAGGTCGTGGGTTAGAATCCCACTGAGAATTATACTTTGTTGTTTCCAGCCTCATAGATTATCCGAAACGAAATACGATTCCGTGTTTTGGAAGGCACGTATAAACTGTGGGTCCCGAACGTCATCTAGCGTAATAGGTTTTGGTCTACCGTTTAGGTTGCGGAGGTCAGACGGCAGGCGCTCTGGGTAAAACCCAGTAACCTCGTCAAATCACCTTGGTTAGGTAGCGGACCCCAGGCTCTGAAGCGTTACCGCTGAGGATGCAACCGGGAATACGCTCGGATGATGATGGTGATGATCCAGTTCAATAATGTAAGCAATGTTATGTTATTAAAATATTATATTTTTTCTAGGTACTCTATATACCAATGACAATTTTTTAGCATCATAAAGTTCACAATAATAATAATAAAATAAAATTGCGTCATAAAATTTAAAACAGTAGCAAAAAGCAAAAACGGGACTCTATAACTCCGACTCCGTCTATCCGTCTGTCCGTCTGTCCGTCTGTCCGTCTGTCCGTCTGTCCGTCTGTCCGTCTGTCCGTCTGTCCGTCTGTCTGCCTGTCTGTCACCATACTGTATCTCATGAGCCGTGATAGCTAGACAGTTGAAATTTGCACAGATTGATGTAATTCTGTTGCCGCCATAACAACAAATACTAAATACACAACAATGTATGTTGTGTTTTTAGTATTTGTTGTTATAAACGTGAATTTAATAAATAATGGTACGGAACCCTTCATGCTCGAATCCAACTCGCACTTTGTCGGTAATTTCTTTCCAAGTTCGTTTTTTAAGACTAATATATTTCTTTGCTAACAATTAAATTAGTTCGCGGTACGCCAAGAAAATTTTTGAAAGCCGCGTTACAAAAATTACCAAAGTAAAAACATAAACAAATTTAAAATCAAACACTCACGCAGTCCCGAAAGAATTGAAATTTACAACAACTGCAAAGTTATAAGTCTAAAAAGCAACATTGTAATGACGTTTGCGGGAGCAAAGTCCACAACAATTTCGCAAATGTAATTCTGCTCCCGGGGACCCTGGTCTATTAAAAACCAATCGAATGTGCCTTTGACGAAAGTTTGGACAGTCGGCGGTATATGTCATGTCATATTTTCTTTATCATATATCAATCTATGTCGAGCATTTTGGGTTTTGTTTGTTTTTGAAAGAAAGAAAGAAGAATGTTTATTTGGCACAAACAGGTTAATACACGACAAATGCACATAACACAATATTTTCTACCAAAATGGTCCCCGCTCAGCATATGCCGTGATGTGAGCCACGACGCTGGTCTTCCGCGGGTACCATGCTTATACAAATTTAAAACAATAATGATAAATTATAAAACAACAAGTGAAAATAAAAATGATATTAAGTCGGTGTCGCTACAACACTAAACAATATAATATGTATATATTCAAAAGCATATAAATTTTACAATTTTTAAATTTTTAGAATCGTACAATTTTTAACTTTTGTTTATTTAAAATATGTTTTTTTTAATTCAACTTTAAAAGATTTAACAGTTGATGAGCGTCTGATGGGAGGAGGAATATTGTTCCAACAACTTGTCGCAGCGTATCTAAAACTGCCTCTAAAAGCAGCCGTTTTACGTCTAGGACATATCATACGATCCAGGAGTCTAGCTTTTTTGTGTAGTTATTATGTGGAGTAAAGTAGTTGAGGAGATGGAACATAGAATCAAACTAGTGATGGGGTGGCTAGCCGCCTATTTACAAAATTCGCATTTTCATCCATTTTTTCGATCAACAGTTACGATCTGCAAAATAAATTCTATGTGGTTTTTTCTTTTTTCCCAGACTAGCATGGAAGAATTGGAAAATTAAATTCTATTTATTTTATTTTTATTTAAGACTTTATTTACCAATAATAAATGGTACAAAAGGCGGACTTAATGCTAATAGTATTATCTACCAGACAATAAAAATTATAGTCAGTCAATTCTAATATCCCACCAAAAAACATAAATGTGAAAAATGGAAAATAAGTTCATATCAGACAAAAGAATTGAGATCTAAATGGCTGTCAAGTTCTATAGAATATACCTAAAACTACAAAAAAATATTGGCGACACATTCTGACCACATTATTATAAGATGTGTTATTCTAATAAATTTGTAAGGTACCTATCATATCAATACTCAATCAAAAGTCAAACCTATAGTCAATTTATAAGAATCTTAACATTTAACCTAGCTGGCGGCTGCTGCGTCACCAATTACTTTCTCTAAACTTGGCTTTAATATGCTGCCGCGTGTCTAGGCACAACAAATCCTGATACAAAAGAAAATATTCTGATCGTTACCATTCTCATGTTGCGGAGTGTACGCGGCGATTAAAGGCAATATTTGCGTATCATGATGGGATTATGGTCACTGCGGCTGTTGTGTTTTCATTATCAGGGTATACCTATAACCTTCCGAGAGCCTTCCCGGAATATTTATTACATTTTTTTTTGTTATAATTTAATTGTTTTTTGCTAAAATTCTAGACATTGATGAGTGTCCTCAGCATTTTCATCAATAAATAATAATCTATACTATAATAAAAGAGTAAAAAAAATGTGTATGTACATTGAAAATTTTTCAAAAAAAAAAAATTTGGGGCGATGGAGATATAGTAATAGAGTAAGAATATAAAAAAAATGTCTGTCTGTTTGTCTGTTTGTCTGTTTGTCTGTTTGTCTGTTTGTCTGTTTGTCTGTTTTTCTGTTTGTACACGCTAATCTCCGGAAATACTGGACGGATTCGAATGAAACTTTTTTTGTTATATAGCTGTGAAGCCTGGGCAACATATAGGCTATAATTGATTTTGGAAAATGGAACACATGATGCAGAACTATAATGGTCCAGCTAATCTATAAGAAATATTAAAATGCCGCCTTAGCAAAAGTTGTTAAGTCTGATGAGAACTTTTTGTTGAGTTATAATACAACTGGCCAAGCGCGAGTCGGACGCGCGCGAAGTGTTCCGTACCATAATCTATGAAAAATCACGTTTGTAGTATGGGAGCCCCCCATCAATACTTATTTTATTCGATTTTTAGGGTTCCATAGGGTAGGGTAGAAACGGGACCCTATTACTTAGACCGTCCGACTGTTTGTCTGTCTGTCTGTCACCAGGCTGTATCTCATGAACCATTATAGCTAGACAGTTGAAATTTTTATAGATGATGTTTTTTGTTGCCGCTGAACAAAAACATACTAAATCTATACTATAATAAAAGAGTAAAAAAAAATGTGTCCGTATATTGAAATTTTTCTTTCAAAAAAAAAGTTGTTTCGTCCGAAGAATAACTTATAAGTTCAGTATTTGCGGACCTTCAGAGCATAACACACCAGAAAATTCTTGGTTATGTGAACGTGCCATATTGACACCAAAAAATTAAAAATCAATTAATTAAGAACTTATGACGCAAATTATTGTTAACTAGCTTTTGCCCGCGGCTTCGCTCGCGTAGGGGTGTAATTTATCAAAATCCTTTCTTAGGGGATGCCTACGTCATAGTTGCTTTATGCATGCAAATTCTCAGCCCGATCGGTTTAAAATTGACTAAGTTTCATACAAAGTTTCATCCCCTATTTTATCCCCTTGGGGGTAGAATTGATCAAAATCCTTTCTTAGCGGATGCCTACGTCATAACATCTACCTGCATGCTAAATTTCAGCCCGATCCGTCCAGTGGTTTGGGCTGTGCGTTGATAGATCAATCAGTCAGTCACTTTTGAGTTACGAGTATATATATTTCGATTTCTTGGATAGTGTTGTTGACGACGCCACCAATTATCCAGTTGAGTTTCTTAATTCACTTGCAGCAAATGGACTCTCGGCTCACAAAATAAGTCTTACTGTCGGAGGGCCAATAATGCTGATGCGAAATTTGACTCCGCCGAAACTGTGTAACGGAACCCAACTTAGTGTCTCAGCACTGTATGCCGAAGTTCAGCAGCTGAATTTCAGCCAATGCATGCCTGCAATGTTATTTGCATTACTAGCAACACATAATGCCGAACTTCCGATGCTCTTGCCTGAATTGGACCCGTACCCGTACCCGTACCCGTACCCCTACCCGTACTCGCACCCGTACCCATACCCGTACCCGTACCCGTTCCGCTCCCGCTCCCGCTCCCACTTCCGCTCCCTCTCCCGCCGCCGCCGCCGCCGCCGACGCCTACGCCGCCGCCGCCGCCGCCGCTGACGCCTCCGCCGCCGCCGCTGCCGCTGCCGCTGCCGCTTCCGCTCCCGCTCCCGCTTCCGCTTCCGCTCCCGTTCCCTCTTCCACTTCCGTTCCCTCTTCCGCTCCCGTTTCCGTTCGCCGCAGACGCTCCAAAGACGGAAGATTAAATTCTCATATTGGCACATCACTACTGTCCAGCGTTTCCACCGAACTTCAGCTTATTTAGTGTGTCATCCCCACCGAACTTTAGACACTGAACTTTAGCCGCTAAACTTCGGCATAGTCTGCTGAGACACTTAAAGTTTACTGTGAGTGGTGCCAGTGAAACTGTATTAATTTATTCCGCGTATGCCACTCATCCCCAACAATTTTCCTTTTGAAAATACACAGTTCCTTAAGTTTACTTGCTTTGCTATGAAAATAAGTCACAGTTTCAGAGGCTTAAAGCTGCTGATGTCGATCTAAGGACTGGTTTTTCGCATGGCCAACTTAATGTGACTTTCTCTAGGGTTAGTAGCACTTCAGCTCTTTTCATATTGGCTCCCGAAGGAAAGAATTAAAATAATATTGACTTTTAACTCATGTTACAAGTACTTTCTCTCTCTCTCTCTCTCTCTCTCTCTCTCTCTCTCATTAGTTTTTATTTATATTAATACGCCGGAGTCATAAAGTTCACGCGAACGAAGTCGCGGGCATCAGCTAGTATTATAATATAATACTGTTTTTATACACGTTTCTTTTTTTTATTTAGTTACAAATGTGTAGTTTCCAGATATTTTCCTGTACTCGTAGTATAAGACAATGTCATTTGCCATATTTCGTAGTTCTAGATCAACGGAAAGTACCCTATAAATTTTGATTCCCTTGAAAGCGTCGAAAGATACGTTTTTTACCCGACTACGGCAAAGCAAAAGGAGGGTTATGATTTTGACAGGCTATGTATGTATGTATGTATGTTCATCTGTTCCCTCGTAACTTCTAAACTACTGATCAGAATTCGACAAATGACATAATGCTCTAGGGCGTTTTTAGGAAATGTGATATCTATTTGATGACTATTTTATAAAAAAAAATTTATTCAGAAATGATGCCTCCATAAACACATAAAGAATAAAAAAGCACATTTTCGCGTAGATATAAATTATTGTGTAAACTCCTCAACGGTTGTTATTTATCGCAGCAATCTCTGGCCATCAATCCTGCAATCTCGGCCGATCGTCCAAATTATCTTTAATTGCTCGCCTGTCTGTAATTTGCTTTACATAATGGTCTACATTTATCAGTCGGATGTCATTTGAGATTTTCGTTTGAAAATTCTTATTTATATATTATACTATTGCCCTTTTTAAAAAGAGGATTATGTGTTTGGAATATGGCAACATCATCATCTAAGCATATGCTTGGATGCATCTTCAGCGGTCTTCGGTAGGTCCGCTACCTATCATGGTGATTTGACGAGATTTCTGGTTTTTTACATAGAGCGGATGCTGTCTGACCTCCGCTACCCAAACTTAGCAGACCAGACCAGAATCAATATGAGCAAACGCAAAGATGTCGTTCGGGACCCAGTACAGCTGCAGCGACTACAGAAACCAATGAGAGTTGGATCTCACTTGCCAGCACAGAATTGTCTATGCTGTTATTCTATTCTGTAGCTCAGAAACATCATTTGCAAGAGCGAGAGAAACGCTATAGCACGGCCGGTAATATAGCGTACCGTCGCTTTCTTTCGTTCTTGCAAATGATGGTCTGACAAGTGAGATCCAACCCTAAGGACGTCCGCTAAGTGACGCGGGCGCACGTGGCGGGTTTCAGTCTATCTCTGTCACAAACTCTAAGTGCGAAAGAGATCCGCCGTGGGTCACCTGTCTCTGTCGCGCGTACGGTTTGTGACAGAGATAGTGTGAACTCGTCGTGTGCTCCCATGTCACTTAGTGGACACCATAAGAGGCGTAAATATGATTCTATTAGCGTAAATATGAAAGAAGTATATATTTGCGTCTTTTGCCGTGGAGACCTTGGAGCCTTGGGGTGCGGAAGCCCGTCAGTTGTTCAAGGAGATTTCCGCACGCATCATCGACGCCTCAGGAGATGAAAGGGCTGGTGCGCATTTCAGCCAAAGGTTGAGCCTGACCATTCAACGGTGAAATGTCGCCAGCCTCTTGGGCACCCTATCCTGCGAGCACAGCGCTATGGGGTCTATTTTTAGGGTTCCGTATCCAAAAGGTACAAACGGGACCCTATTACTAAGACTCCGCTGTCCGTCCGTCCATCAGTCTGTCTGTCTGTCACCAGGCTGAATCTCATGAACCGTAATAGCTAGACTGTTGAAATTTTCAGAAATGATAAATTTCTGTTGCCGCTATAACAACAAATACTAAAAACATATTAAAGTAAATATTTAGGTGGGGCTCCCACACAACAAACGTGATTTTTTTTAGATAATTGTACGAAACCCTTCGTGCGCGTAAGTTTTATTGTTTAGTAATCATATTTAATTTTGTTACTTGTTTTAGTTTAATAATGTATACTTTTTAAATAATTTTCGTAATATTAGTACGTCTGTACGTCTGTTTGTTAAAATAAAAATTGTTGACTTCGTTTCATTTCAAGTTAAACCCTTACAAAGCTAAGCAATCTCAGAATGTTTGCGAAACAACACTTATTCATCTCGCTCGACCCTGACCGAGCCGCGGGCGAGATGCCACCCTGTCACTCCGCAAAGCTCGCTTGTCCCCTTCACGCGGCGTACGGCGTCACACAGAGCTAACTGTGACAAGGTTGCTTTGGGCTGTTTTAAGTTTCAAGATGTTTTGTATGAGATTTTAGGTTTAAGGCCCTGTAATCTTCCGTGGCCTGACGGCCACCCATACGTCCCGGGTTCGAACCCCGGTCAGGGCAAGTTTGAAAATGGCCTTTTTTAAAAAGACCTGGGTCTTGGATGTTTATCTATTGTTAGCATTTCCATAAATCAGCCGTGATTTTATTAATACTTGCAACCCAAAATGTAAGAAAATGGTAACACCGGCCACGCTGCTGTCAACTGTCAAGTTTGACATTAGAACAATTGCCGCGTTTTTATCAGGACTCGAGATGATTGTGTTAAAGTATTGAAATGTATTTATGATACCAAGACAGAATATATAAGATTTATACGAGCTCCCAGGTTTTTATTTAAAAGTACCCGAATGAGGAAGTGTGTGATACCCAGACGATCCGGTGATCCTAACACTATGTATGTATTTGATATAAAATATAGTATCGTTGAGTTAGTTTCCCAAAAACACAAGTCTCAACTTACTTTGGGGCTAGCTCAATCAGTGTTATTTGTCCCTATATATTTATATTTATTTATTGAGGAACGGCAGGCGAGGAATGAACGTGAAACAACGCGAAATGTAGATTTTATCGATTTTCTATAATTTTTTTAAAGGATAAAATGTATAAAAGGGAACTCTGCGAATTTGTATTTGAATATTTAGTGGCTTTTATAGGCATGACGAATGGAAAAAATATTTTTAGCCCATAATATTTTTAGTTAGATTATTAAAAAATATTGTTACTGCAACATTCTTAGACAGTTGTTGCATAAATTATTTAACTTCATACACAAATACAAGTGTAATGGCAGACTTAAAGCCTAAGGCCTTATCTACTAAATTGGAAAACGGGGTAATAAAAAACAAGGGTAGTGTAAAACTTTAATAGGTATATGGATTCAAAGATTCAAAGATTCAAATGTTTATTCAGTAATTAGACCTTCACAGGCACTTTTACACGTCAATAAGTATAATTTATGTTACGTGTAAAGTATTTTAAAATTTAATTTATTTTCAAAGAAAAGCTACCGATACCAGCGTTTCGTAACGACCACTGCTGAGAAGAAACGCCGAAAGAAACTCATTTTCACAGTATTGGTCGCCTACTCGCCAGAAGGGCTTTGTCATATTATTTTAATTGTCTTTTGATTAATATAATACAATGTTGACACATTATAACATGTAATGCTTGCGAACAAGTAAACAAACATATCACCTCTATGGTGAAAAAAGAATATTTAAAAAATAATTGCGTGGACGGCAATTATTTTTCATATTTCGATATATGTTCTTTGGTGAGAGTTGTTTAGTATCTTGGACTAAATATACTCTTTAAATAGTTTCAATATATTTTGTTAGACCTTATATAAATGCCGGAATGACAACTGTGACTCCACTCATACCTTTTTAAATAAATATATACGGAAAAAATACACTGATTGAGCTAGCCCTAAAGTAAGTTCGAGACTTGTGTTATGGAATACTAACTCAACCATACTATATTTTATAACAAATGCATATACTTTTTAATTAAGTACAAATATTTTAAGAGGTGATTCAGTCCATCATTTTGAACAACTTTTCCCAATAAATATATAACGAATTACGAAAATTTTTTTGCATTTTTCATAGTAACGATATCACGTGACTACTTCGATTTGTATGAGAACCTAAATATTTTTTTCGTATTGCGATATACATTTATTGGGCAAAGTTGTTCAAAATGATGGACTGAATATCCCCTTAAAATATTTGTACTTAATTAAAAAGGACATTGTATAGATAAACATCCAAGACCCAGGACAATTTAAAAAAGACCATTTTTCAACTTGCATTAATTGGGAATCGAACCCGGAACCTCTGGGTGGCGGACTAGCATGGTGACCAATACGCCACGGAGGTCGACTGAGTCGTTTTGAGTGACAAATCGGATTATATTCTCGTTGTGACCGACCGGTAGTGGACTCATTGTCAGTCTTTTATTCCTTTTGCCCCATTCCGTATCACCTCTACGTCCTCTTTTTATTTTGCCATTTTCCGCTGCTCTTGAACTTTTCGGTGTTGGAAATTGCTCGCCGTATTGGAAATTTGAGGTATCCCCAAAGTTTTTTTTTTTTTTTTTTTGACGCGGAGAAAATCCCTTCGGATACCTTACCAGTCACGGGAGACCGGTAAGGTTGTGTGGTGTTACCACTAAAAACTCCGCGGTGTCAACGATGTCTATCCCCACCGAACTTAAGCCGCTGAACTTCAGCCACTGAACTTCGAATTAGTTTTTTTTTTTTTTCACTTTTTTAACGTACCTACATACTGTTGAATAAGTCCGCTAATATTATTACAATCTAGCCTATTAATCTTATTAGTAATTTTACATTGACCTAGTTTTATAAGCAACTAGCTTTTGCCCGCGGCTTCGCTCGCGTAGGGGTGTAATTGATCAAAATTCTTTCTTAGGGAATGCCTACGTCATAGTAGCTTTATGCATGCAAAGTCTCAGCCCCATCGGTTTAAAATTGACAAAGTTTCATACAAACTTTCATCCCCCATTTTATCCCTTTGGGGGTAGAATTGATCAAAATCCTTTCTTAGCGGATGCCTACGTCATAACATCTACCTGCATGCCAAATTTCAGCCCGATCCGTCCAGTGGTTTGGGCTGTGCGTTGATAGATCACTATGTTAGTCAGTCAGTCACCTTTGAGTTATATATATTTAGATAGTATAAGAATGTGTCCATGGGCACTTTTTGAATTTGCGTGCTGAGACACATTTTACTTTAAAGTACTTAAGTAAGTTTTTAAAAAAAAAAAAACATTTTTTCGCATAAACTTTTTATTTATTTATTTTTTATTCGTTCATGTACACTTAAAAATTTACAAATAAAACCTTATAAAAGTTAACATAGTACATAGTGCTTCTTATTTCTAGAGAGGAAATGGGAAGAAAGAGGTAAATGGCGTGTATAATACTAAAATAAATAAATACTTACCTACAAGAAACATAAATAAATTAATAAACATACCTACATAGACGTACGTAAAATAAACTTACATAAATATATAGATAATATTTCTAAATATGATGATCAGGATGATAAAGACAGATAGTAATCTTTTACTCGTTTCTTAAACGTGGTTATGGTTTTTGATTCAAGAATTTTCAGTGGTAGTTGATTCCATAGCCTAACTGCTTGCACGGAAAAGGAGTGGGTATAGGTAGCGGAGCCAGGAATTGGGTATTGAAGGATCAATTTATGGCTGGACCGACAGGGAGCGTCGACAGGCCGTGCGAAAGAGAATGTTTCACGTAATTAGGGAGGGGTCTTTTATTGTGAGTAATTAATAATTACTCACAATAAAAGACTCCTCCCTACTAGTGGGTACTCCCTACTACTCCCTATGGGTTTATTATAAACCCATACTCGATGGGGTTGCTTCGTTTTACTACAGGGTTCGTTTGACTACCTTCCGGCTCCATCATCAGATCAGCTTCTTGTCACAATAATATTGCATTGTCATCTTTCACATTAGCATACAAATCTCAATCGAAAACCGGGAAGTGGGTCAAATTTAAAGTGTGAGATCTTATTACAGACAGAAAGGTGAAACGAGACAGGTGAAACTAAATAAAAGTGTATAAAAAAGAAATATTAGTAACGTCGTTGTGTGATTTAATAGTGATGAAAGTATAATAGGAAAAAGCGTTTTTCGAAACGTAATTACAACGTCAAACGGGGAAATGCAAATTCAAGATCAAAAGTCTCAAAAATCTGTTTGTCTTAGAAATATTTCTGTTCATTGGCCTAAAATCGTATTTGCATTTACTAGTACATCTATTAGGACGAAAATTCTTATTAGATCTACAGGTAGGACTAATTTAATTTGTTTGTTTTTCTGGCGTATGAGTGGCCAACTACACTGGTGTCGGATTTTTCAGGCTGCCTAAAGGGATCTGAAATAGCTTGACGACTGCCAGACAATGGTGACAGCTGGTGCCAACGGCTTATACGTACCTTCTGAAGCACGGAGAAGCTCAAGAAATCTCCTACTAAAGTAAACTTTAAGTTTTCTCTTTACTCCCTGGGATAGTCTCCCTTTTCCGAGCTGCAAAAGTTTTTCCTGTACTTTTCCTAGCTGTAAAAAAAATCAAAACATCTCGCCCTTCCTTCTTCGGGCTAGTAATTTGGAATCGCGGAGTAAAATGGAACAAACCAATAAATGAGGGCAATTCACGAGTTGCCCGACTTCGCCGAGAGCATAATAAAACCTCATTTCACGGGCATTGTTTGAGTTCCGATGTTTGGAAAGTTTCGCTTAATTTCATATTAATAATCGACAAGCTAATTTGACGCCCGCGACTTTGCTTGGAAATGACGATATTTTTAAGGTTTCGTACCCAAAAGGTGCCAACGGGACCTTATAACTAAGACTCGCTGTATGTCTGTCCATCAGTCCGTTTAAAAACAAATAATAAAAATAAAAATTTTAAAACATTGTAAGGAGGTACGGAACCCTTCATTTATTTACGAGGCTGACTCGCACTTGACCGGTTTATTTTCTGACATCAGATTTCAATGAAAAAAAGCCAAAATGCTGTGTTAAAGGCCGCGTGGTTTCCAGTAGAGTAGTATTGGACCGATGGCCGATGGGGCAAAAAGGTTCTCGAATGGAAACCTCGTACTGGCAAGCAAAGCGTAGGACACCCACCCACAAGGTGGTCTGACGCCCTGACTAAGGTCGCTGGGAAGCGCTAGATGTTGGTGTCATCGTAGCGCTCGAACGAATAGACCAATTTCGATGCTGTTTTTTCACGAGCAAAGCAAGTTCTCTTGCGATGCTTCTTAATAGCTATGGTTGACGAAAATCGGTTTTGGTTTGAATTTTCAAAGTTAAAGTAAAAAAAAAATATTCATTGTAGGATAAATTTATCTCTTATTGAAGTTCATTTTTTAAATATTATTTTAGTGCAAAAGCTAAAAACTACTAGCGTTTCGGAATGACCACTGCTGAGAAAATTACGCCGAAAGAAACCCAGTTCAGTATTGGTCCCTACCCAGCCTGATGGGCTGTTTCAGTTACAATACAGATTTACACTTAAGCTCAGAGATTAAGCTTAAATATTATACATCTAAATAATACAATTAAAATTTACAGTCAACTACAAGAATTTTGATCAGTTAAATAGTCATTTACATGATAATAAGCATTTTTTAATAAATGATTTTTAACGGTTTTCTTAAACTTAGATAATGGTAACGCTACTACATTATCCAGAATTTTATTATAGAGACGCAAGCTGAGACTCACAAAAGACTTTTTTGTTTTTCTAACCGAAAAGCTGAGATAGCTATATAATCTTTGAATCTTGAATCGGTTCAGCAGTTTAAAAGTTATGGGGGGTTGCCGCTTGAAAGTTAGGGCAAATAATAGATGGCGCTACGTATTTCAAGTCGTATCGGTAGTTCCGTAACTCATCATTAGGGGGCGTTCTTGCATTCGGGGGTTAATTTAGATAGATAGATAGATAAGATAGACAAATTGTTTATTAGTCACTATAGACACACACACAAAAATTAAACTATAAAATAAATAAATAAATATATATATAGGGACAAATTACACTGATTGAGCTAGCCCCAAAGTAAGTTCGAGACTTGTGTTATGGGATACTAACTCAACGATACTATAATTTATAACAAATACATATATAGATAAACATCCAAGACTCAGGACAATTTGAAAAAGGCCATTTTCCAACTTGCCCTGGCCGGGGATCGAACCCGGGACCTCTGGGTGGCGAACTAGTATGGTGACCACTACGCCACGGAGGTCGTCATACATTAGTCACACTATACATACATTAGTCACACTTACACAAGCTTAAAATACGGGCACAACAATAAATTAATTGCATGTGTGTGTGCTGCAGTCAGACAAATAGGTCAAAGCTCAGTGATAATATTGCCTTGAAAGCAATGCACTGATTTTCAGCAATGGCCTGGACTGGACTGGAATTAAATTAGAGAAAAATATATATATAACTAAAATAGTGTTAAAGAAAATATTGATAACATAAAGATTAAGTAAGAAGAGGGATAAACGAAACATATTATACATATTACATACAGAAGATACAGTAAAGCTAAAGTTACAATCCCGCAAAATAGAAGATTAACCACCAAATTCATAAAAAAATTACAAAGGTTTGTTAAACCTATTTTAGTTAAAATATGTTTTGTCCCGTTCTTTCAATGTCAAATATTGAGAAGAGGAAAAGTGACAAAACATGTTTTAGCTAAAACGGTTTAGCTTACGGTCGTATTTTTTTATGAATATGAGCGTAAGTAGAAAGTCGATAGACAGTTTGGTGACAATTTGCCGAGTAAATATACTCGTGTTATTAATAATTTCTTTCTACTCCTGTACTGTTATCTGTCTTTTAAACGGTCCCGAACACTAATATAAGAACATAGATTATATGATTTCAGAAAAGTCTATAGTCTATCCCTAATATAATAGCACATGTGTCGTTATTTCGCCAAAATGATACTCCTAGCCATAGACCTATAACTTTTTTTTCTTTAGATCTACCATACTGCCAACATAATAAAAGTAGTTAGTATTTCGTACTTTTCTTTGTTTATTTTTGTATTTATTTTAGTAAATGTAGTCGTAGAAAAAGTATTGTATGCAACGTTGTATAAGTAGTCAAAAAATGCTCGATGGCGTCAATTTACGAACCGAACGTAACCTGCGCCACTCGCATTTTTTAACCCTCCTTATACAACTGTTGCATAAAATACTATATTGAATGTACTGACACACGATTTAAACTGTTTTATTATGATTGATTTTCCTCTTTGTATCGCTTTCTATTTCATATTGAGAATTAACTACCTACGTTTTAATGAAATTTCAATTAGATTTCTTTACGAGTTTACTTGTTTGAGAGAGGTTTACCTTTCAGAATGGAGAAATTTTATGCTTTAATGAACTGGTAACAGTACTTTTATTATGATTTTAAAGCTATAGTAAAATTATCGGCCAAGTGCGCGTTAACTCGCGCGAGAGGGTTCCGTACAATACCAAAGATTTTCCGTAAGTGAACGTATTATATTGAGTTTACCACTTTATTTTCAATTGATAGAATTCTTATATTATTTTTTCTGTAATCTACAAGCAATGAAATAATAATATTTTTTTTTTCAAAATTTTAGGCTTAGTAGTTTTGGAGATCAGTTGGGGGAATGATAAAATTTCGTCTTCTTTCATGAATAAAATCAAAAATATTTATTTTGCAATAATAACAAAAATATATTTGAAATTCCTATAATGAGCCGTTTTAATTGATAAATGTCACAGTAAGGTTAGTAAAACTGTTTTTTTTTAATTTCCTGATTTGCGCTCGAAAATTACCCTTATTAAAAAAATATATTTATTTCGTTTGCACTTTTGAGTTTGGGTCATTAAATCTCACCATCCTAGCAAATTTCACCTGATTTGATCCAGTATATTTGGAGCAAGTTGGCTGTGACAGATGGACGGACAGACAGACGCACGAGTGATCCTATAAGGGTTCTGTTTTTTTCATTTTTTGTACGAAACCCTAAAATTTACTTTAATTTATTTATATTAATTAAAAGTTATATTCACAATTCAAAATTTAAATGTTTATTCAGTAATAAGTCTTTTACAGGCACTTTTACACGTCAATAAGAATAATTTACATTACGTGTAGTGTATATCAAAATTTTATTTATTTTTAAAGAAAAGCTACCGATACCTGCGCTTCGTAACGACCACTGCTGAGAAGAAACGCCAAGAGAAACTGATTTTGACAATATTGGTCGCCTACTCGCCGGAAGGGCTTTGTTATGATAATTAAATACTTATAATATACTTAATACAATGTTGAAACATTATAACATGTTATGCTTGCGAAAGAGTTAAAAACATAAATTAGAAAAAATATAAAAAAAATATTCAAAAATAAGTTTGGAAAATCTAAAAGTGCACGCCTCGTAACGCTTAACCAAACAAAAATTTAAAATTGACATTACGGGCAATCTGATAATCTAGATTTTATTTTGATAATTGTAGACCTAGAATTGTTTACCTGCTATTATACAGTTATGCGTGACAAATATTTTCTACAAGTTTTGAATCTAAATATATATAACTCAAAGGTGACTGACTGACTGACATAGTGATCTATCAACGCACAGCCCAAACCACTGGACGGATCGGGCTGAAATTTGGCATGCAGGTAGATGTTATGACGTAGGCATCCGCTAAGAAAGGATTTTGATCAATTCCACCCCCAAGGGGATAAAATAGGGGATGAAATTTTGTATGAAACTTTGTCAATTTTAAACGGATTGGGCTGAGAATTTGCATGCATAAAGCTACTATGACGTAGGCATCCCCTAAGAAAGGATTTTGATAAATTCCACCCCTACGTGAGCGAAGCCGCGGGCAAAAGCTAGTGTGTTTATAAAAGGGTTGTCCTTCATATTATTGTATTGGTGAAGAAAAATGCTTGACCCAGACATTTTGAGAGTAGAGCACCACCTCAACGCTCCGTTTGTGAGGCGTGCAAAAGCAGCAGTCAAAGTGAAGCAAGAGAAGACAATGTTTTGAAGCGTCAACTAAAAGTACATCAGGACAACTTCTGGGAATCGTGACGCACCAGCTGTTTAACTTAAGTTAAACTATAACTTTTAAACCCGTCAAAAAGCAATTTGTGCCAGCCTTAGGGTCAGTCCACAGAGGCGTAACGGCGGGAGAGAAATTAACCCTTTCACCGCCAACGTCGGATTTATCCGACAAACATTGAATACTCATTACTCAATATTTTATTGTAAAATTTATTGTAACATTGATAGATAGATAATAATAATAATAAATCTTTATTGATCATAAGAGGATACATGCAATGGTAAACAATTGATCCCAAACTTTGCTAGGCCTGTATCGTGGGTATCAAAACCAAACAAAATTCGTAACATACAGCTATGATGCGGCATAACAATTCGCTTGTCAAGTAATTTGAAAAAAGATCTAATTCGCAAACCTTTTCGAGGAATAGCCTCTAGGAGAAGCTTTCTCTAATCAGATTTTAAAATAAGGTCTTAGTTATTAAGATATTTGCAAAACTCCAAATGACCTTCATTTTCAAGCAAGGTCAACTTATTTGAGGAAGTGAAGTCACGATGAAGATTGGCAATTTCCGCTTTCAGTACTGTACTGTCTAATGAAGTACATATAATTCCATGGTACTGTTACTGTCACTGTCATCTCCCTATATATATGTCAAACGACTACAACCAACATTACAAAAATAATTTAAACAGGTGACATTGACAGATAACCGTTGTCATTGTTTTTTTTTTATGCATGCATAGGAGAAATGAAAACTTTGATTGCTGTGTGTCGTCACTTCCGGTGCAAATTTTAAAATGATATAAAAAAATCCTGATAACTCGTAGAATTTTTTTATTCAAATTACCTTCTTAAAATGATCTATAATTTCTATTAAAACCAACTGTTAATGATCACAACAAAATATTGTCAATAACTTAGCATAAGTAGTTTTTTAAATTCTCAATAGATGGCGTTGCGCAAAATGTAAAACGCGATATGGTTTTGTTTCTTAACATCATCTTATTATTTTCATACATGAGAGAATTTGTGATCTTTGGATCCGATTTCTACACGAACCACTTGTGTATTTGTGTTAAACTAGTACAATATACAGTCTACGCAGATCAGAACCTGTGGTTTCATTTTTGAACCCTTGTTCACACCAGAACAAATTAGGCCAAACTAGGATAGCGCTCTCAACTGGGGTGCTGTTCATTGGTCCCACGAGCACGGATTGGAATCCCCCCGCCCCGCAGAGTAGCGGAGGCAGCAAAAATAGTTCAGCGAGTCGCCACCAGGTGGCGCCACCAGCAGTGCAATAGTGAGTGAAGAGTTCAACTGTGAGTACTTTCATTCAATAACTTATAGTGAAAACGTCACAAGTGACGAAGTGAAACTAGTCAAGCAATTTGAACCTTATTTACATAGACATTTTAACTTTGAAGAATTTGCAAGAAATTGGGACTTAGAAAATTTCAAGATCATTAATTTTAAACTTAGTAATAATTTGCATGTTAGTTTTAAGGACTTAGAATATTTAAGCAAAAACGACGGAACGGGGAATCTATGCCCGATTTTCGTCAGAGTTAAAGTGTTGTCAAACACTTAGAAAATTTTTGCGATTTCGTTCATAGACTTAGAAAATTTTCGATGCAAAATTAAAATTTTATTTTGTTGTTTACTTTTTATAGCTTCTATTTTTACATTGTTTTTACACATATACAAACTCGTTAAATGAAGTATAGTTAATCAACACAGAACATTTTTAGTGAACTTTGATACGGAAAAAAATTAGGTTTACCCACATTTCTTTTTTGAGTTGAGTTATTAATTTTATAGTGTTGTTTCAAGATGGATAAACTTATTAATATATTGAAAGATCTGCAGAATGTTATTTTTAAGGGTTATATTAATTATACAAAGTCACCAAAAGAAAGAATAACAATAGAATATATAGAAACAAGACAAGATATTTTGGAAAAAGATTGGGCAAAGTTTAGAGATACGAAAACGAAACTTTATGAGAATTATGACTTAGAGGAAATAATGCAAAATAAAGTAGAAAGTATTTACGATGAAACCGAAGAAAAATATATTACATACAAATGTTTAATGAAAACCATTTTAAATAAGCTTCGTCTTCGTGTCGAACAAGTAAATTCAGAAAGAGGAACCCCTGCGACAACTTCCGGGAAGGAAGCTAATCCCTCGGGATCCCTAGTTAAATTACCTAAAATATCTATCCCGTCATTTTCAGGGAAATATGGGGAGTGGACTACGTTCCATGATTTATTTGTATCTTTAGTACATAAAAATAAAGCGCTAGATAATGTGCAAAAAATGCATTATTTAAAAAGTCATCTCACAGGAGAGGCAGAGCAACTTATAAGACACACGCCCATCAGTGACGCGAATTATGATGTATGTTGGTCTCAATTGGTAAAGCGATACAGTAACAAAAAGTATTTATGTAATTGTATTTTAAAAAGACTTTTTGCTCAAAAACGCATGCACGCAGAGTCTGCTAGTTCATTAAAGGACTTATTGGACACTACAACAGATTGTCTTAGTGCCCTTAAGAATTTAAACATCGATGTGTCTACATGGGATGTTATTATTATTCATATAGTTACCTTCAAGCTAGACAACGAGACTCGCAAGCAGTGGGAATTGAGCATTTGTTCAAGCGATTCCAACAATGACTTGCCAACCTTTGAACAGTTCAAAGCCTTTATCGAAAATCGCTTCCGTGCGCTAGAATGTATTGAACCTAAGCGGCCAGTGGTTCACCAGTCCAACCATAGTTCAACCGGTCACCATCCTAAAGTGATGTTGGCCACCAGATCAAACAAAATACAATGTGAATACTGCACCGAGGGTCATAAAATATGCTTTTGTAAAAAGTTTGCTAAACAGTCAGTAGCAGCTAGGCGTGATTTTGTAGCCAAAAACAAAATGTGTTTTAATTGTATGGGCAGTAATCACAGTGTATATGATTGCAAAAAACCTACCACTTGCAGAATCTGTCAAAGACGCCATCATTCCTTATTGCACCCTGCGGAAACGTCTGATAATAAAGAACAACCTGATAAAAACACGAAAGATGGTAATAGTAGCCCTTCTACTAGTGCTAATCAAATAGTTTCTTGTTTATCTACAGGCAATATTCCTAATCCTAGGCAGGTTTTATTAGCCACCGCACTAATAAAAGTCGAGTCTAAAAAGGGAGAATTTCAGACGGTTCGCGCATTGCTCGATCAGGGTTCTCAGGCTTGTTTCATCACGGAGGCTACAGTTCAGCTCCTGCGCCTAAAAAAGATACCTGTTAAAGGAATCGTATCGGGTTTAGGTGCTAATAGTTCAACCTTAACGCGACACATGGTCAACTTTACAATAAAGTCACGAGTAGATCGCGAGTTCAAGCACCAGGTTAATGCTTATGTTTTAAACAAAATCACTTCATACTTACCTGAACGAAGCATTAACACTGCTGCTCTTGATTGGCTAGAAATCAACAGTTTATGTCTGGCTGACCCAGAATTTGGTAAACCCAACAGAATAGACATACTACTTGGAGCAGATACTTACAGTTGCATCATGAAGGAAGGAGTTATGAAGAATCCTTCGGGTACACTGATAGCCCAAAGTACTGCATTCGGATGGATCCTGACGGGAATGATAAGCTCGGAAAGTAATGGAAGATCAAGTGAAACTAAAGGCAATGTAACTGTCATGCATGTGCAAGTAAATGAAGATGATATGTTGCGTAGATTTTGGGAGATAGAAGAACAATCCAGTACAAATAAAATACTTACGCTAGAAGAGCAACGATGCGAGGAATTGTATGCGGCTACTACGAAGAGAGATGATGATGGCAGGTATGTAGTTAAACTACCATTTCGCGATGAGACACTACAATGTAAAGGAGGAAATTCTCGCAAAATCGCTGAAAGCCGACTCAAATCATTAGAAAGAAAATTAGAAAAGGACAAAGAGTTGAAAAAACAGTACAAAGAGGTCATAGATGAGTATCTACAACTAGGACACATGAGAAAGGTTAAGGATGATGATGCAAAAAAGGAAGACGCTGTCTACTTACCTCATCATGCGGTCGTGAGAAGTGACAAAACCACCACAAAGGTAAGGGTTGTCTTCAACGCGTCTGAAAAGAACAGTAAGGGTATATCGTTGAACTGCTCGTTGATGGTCGGCCCTACACTACAACCCGATTTAAGACATACAGTTCTGAGATGGAGAGTTCACGAAATCGGACTTGTGGCTGACATTATTAAAATGTACCGTCAAGTAAAAATAGCAGAAGAAGATGCTATATTTCAACGGATACTTTGGCGTGATAACCCATCCGATGAGATCCAAGATTATGAGCTGATGACGGTTACATTTGGAACTGCTTCAGCACCATACCAAGCGGTCAGAACACTGAATCAAGTTGCATATGATGAAGGAGAAGGCTATAGTCTTGTTAAGGATACAGTTCTTAATAACTTCTATATGGACGATTTGATGACAGGCTGTAGTACAGTAGAAAAAGGAATAGAAATATACAAACAGGTCACAGAATTATTAGGAAAAGGTTGTTTTAAATTACAAAAATGGAACAGCAATAATCAACAAGTATTAGATATAATAAATGCAATGGAAAAGGACAAAATGGAAGGACAAACAAGGATAAACAAAAAAGATATTGAGGACAATACAGAACAAACAAGGAAAGAACAAAAGGACAAACAAAAGACTACTGCGATAGAAAGAGAAAGGACAACAAATAAAGAGGTCAAAGAAAGCAAGGAAGTTAATATAAAATTGGACAGTACAATAAAAATTCTAGGCCTTACCTGGAAACGCAGTGACGATCTCTTCCAATACTCGGTGAATCTCCCTCCGTCGACGTCAGCACCTGTAACTAAACGGTCAATAATATCAGACATAGCACGGTTATTCGATCCGCTAGGTTGGTTAGCCCCTAGCGTAGTTTTGGCTAAGATATTCATTCAAAAGTTATGGCTTGCAGGCGTTGGTTGGGATGACAAGCTAAATATTGATTTATTAAAAGAATGGAGTACTTACCGTGAAGAGTTGTCAATCCTTACAGACGTCGGGATACCTCGATGGCTGGGCACAAAACCAGGCGATGCATTGGAACTCCACGGGTTCTGCGATGCTTCCAAGGCAGCTTACTCTGCAGTCGTTTACCTTCGTGTAACGGACGTCTCAGGGACGATCAGAGTCGCCTTGTTAGTAGCTCGAACCAGAGTAGCCCCTATTAAACAAGTCAGTATCCCGCGATTGGAGCTATGTGGAGCAGTACTGTTGGCTCAGCTTTTGGCTGAAACGGCAGATGTTTTGAATATTGACAAGAGCAGACTAAGGGCATGGACTGACTCCACTGTGGTTTTAGCTTGGCTAAATAGTCACCCAAGCCGATGGAAAACTTTCGTGGCAAACAGGACCTCAACTATTTTGAACACGTTGAGTTCATCACAATGGTTTCACATCTCCACCAAGAACAATCCAGCAGATTGTGCGTCTAGAGGCATTTTACCAAGTGAATTCATCAATCATGAATTATGGTTCAACGGACCATCGTTTTTGAAGAACAAAACTATAGCTTATACACGGCCAAATGATATAAACGTAGATTTAGAAGCATCAACTAAGGTTCACGTTGCGATAGTTCCTGAGGAAGCTGAAGAAACCTTATTTAAAAGATTTTCTTCACTACAAAGGCTATTACGAGTCATAGCATATTGTCGCAGATTTTTAAAGAACAACACAAGGGACACACAATATTTACATAAAGCTGAAATTGACACAGCACTGGAATGTTGTATAAAGAAAGTACAAAAAGATATATTTACGACAGAATATACACAATTACAAGATAAAGGTTATTTACAATCGAAATCCAGTAAGCTGAAATCTCTCTGCCCTTTTCTCGATAGTAAAGGAATCATACGAGCTCGAGGTAGGATCGAGAAGGCAGATATTGACGAGCGAACCAAACATCCAATAGTTTTACCGAATTGTAGTCATCTAACTCACCTTGTTATAGTCGACGCTCATTTAAAAACTCTACACGGAGGTCCGCTGTTGATGACTAATTACATTAGGACCGCCTATTGGATTCTTGGAGCCAGAAGTCTAATCAAAAAGCATGTTCGTCAATGTGTAGTTTGTGCTAAGCAGAGAGCTAATACAACAAATCAACTTATGGGATCACTTCCGTCAGTCCGCTGCAACCCTACGCGGCCATTCTTGCACAGCGGGGTTGATTATGCCGGACCCATAAGTATAAGGACAACCAAGGGGCGTGGACATCATGCATACAAGGGCTATTTGTGTCTCTTTGTCTGCATGTCCACCCGTGCAGTTCACCTGGAAGTGGTAAGTGATATGACCACCCAGTCTTTCTTAGCTGCTTTTCGACGTTTTGTTTCGAGAAGAGGTCATTGCGCTAAAGTATGGAGCGATAATGGCACCACATTCGTCGGAGCATTCAAGGAGCTACAACAACTATCGTCCATTCAGTCGTCGATAGCAGAACATCTCGAAGCACATGGAACGGAATGGCATTTCATCCCTCCCCGAAGTCCAAACTTCGGAGGTATATGGGAATCCGGGGTGAAATCCACCAAATACCACCTTAAAAGGGTTATAGGTGACAGTACGCTCACGTATGAAGAAATGAGTACACTTCTGTACCAAGTCGAGGCTTGCTTGAATTCGCGACCTATGAGTGTTATTAATTCAGAGGATCCGAGTGAGCCACTGCCGTTGACTCCTGGACACTTTTTAATCGGGGAACCCCTTGTTCATGTGCCTGATTATGATTACGAAGGCTCTAACGTCAGTGCTTTAAACCGATGGCAATTTGTTCAGAGGATGGTACAGTCGTTTTGGAAGCGTTGGTCACAGGAGTACCTTGCTGCTCTTATGAACAGGTATAAGTGGTCAACTCAAGTGCCTGAACCAAAAATCGGTGACATTGTTTTAGTCAAAGAGGACGACTTGCCGCCAAGTCGTTGGTTGTTAGGTCGAGTGGAACTAAAACATCCTGGTAATGATAACATTACCCGTGTAGTCACATTGCGCACAGGCTCTTCAACAATGAAAAGACCAACATCAAAACTTTGTATTTTGCCTATTGCAGATCAATGAACTTTTTTAATCATTTTTACATACATTTTACTTATACACTTGTTGTTAATTTTATGTCATAGTTTTAGTTATTGTTTTAAATCATATTTTTAATTATACTCTGTTATTATCTTTGCATGTTGAATTATAGTTTTATATTTACAGTTGTTTAAATTTACATTTGTTTTGGAGTTGTTTGATGAAATTTTATATAGTAGTTTTAAATATTTGTTATGTAAGTTCAAATAGTAGTTCAAATTTTGTTTTTATGCAATTTAAGAACATTCAGTACAACCTAGATCAATTCAATCTATGAAGGACATTATATTTAGGACAGCATTCCGTCACTAATGTCCTTGGTGGGCGGTATGTTAATGATCACAACAAAATATTGTCAATAACTTAGCATAAGTAGTTTTTTAAATTCTCAATAGATGGCGTTGCGCAAAATGTAAAACGCGATATGGTTTTGTTTCTTAACATCATCTTATTATTTTCATACATGAGAGAATTTGTGATCTTTGGATCCGATTTCTACACGAACCACTTGTGTATTTGTGTTAAACTAGTACAATATACAGTCTACGCAGATCAGAACCTGTGGTTTCATTTTTGAACCCTTGTTCACACCAGAACAAATTAGGCCAAACTAGGATAGCGCTCTCAACTGGGGTGCTGTTCACCAACTACAAAATTTTTAATTATTTAGTTGACAAGCCAATTATCTAAATCTACTTACTAAACGTCTTATAATTCAGTCTGAACAACAGAACTACCAGTACTATTACATATGTTATCTAAAATTCATTACAATTTGGAATACGTAAAAAGAGAGAAAAAAGAATTAAAGTAAAAATTTAAATACTCTTTATCACCTAACATTACATTTTCTGCATCTTCATAAGACCACGATATTAACAAGCTAAATATTCGTTTTTTCGCTTCAAAAACGGAGCACAATTTTATGTCACAGATAGATAGATAAAGACTTTATTTGTACCAACAAAGACACAACACAATACCATTAAAAGCATCAAAATAAACATAATAAGAAATGTGGTGTCGTGGGACACCAGGTAGGAACGAAGTTCCTTCGGCTAATGTAGAATCGACACAATTTGCAAAAGAAAAATCGTGCTCAAAGGTATTATACACTACTCGCTTGTGTATACGACTGTCGCGCCTGCGCACGTCTCATTTAACGAGGTCATCCTTACGGTTTTACTATCACATTTTTTTCAGTTCGGTCGCGCAGCAAAATCCCTATCTCCTTCAAGCCTGCCGTAAGGAACTTCGTTCCAAAAAAAACCAGTCAGGCAGTGATTATGTGTCGCAGTGATACAAATAGGCAGCCGCTTAGCGCGTATCTCACTACAAGAGCAAGGCATTGATTTTCAGCTCCCGTCTGTGGGTTTACGCGAGTACGCCCAGCAAAATAGTCGTGTCACACTAAAGTAAGTAGGTATAGAGTGAGTACAGATAGCACAAACATAAAATATCGGCCATCGGTTCTTCGCGCTATGTGTCCCGCCCACTGCCGCTTCAACGAACTAATCCGCTGGGCTATGTCAGTGGCTTTTGTTCTCCTACGAATTTCCTCATATCTGATCCGATCACGTAGGGAAACACCGAGCATGGCCCTCTCCATAACGCTAATATTATTAAATAAACTTTTTGAAAAAATATCACGTTTTCGTGCAAGCGTTGATTTTAAGGCCTAAGGAAAATGTAATAAAGCCTAACTCGACGGGTTGCTTTACTTCATTAGAGAGTTCTTATGGCCACCTTCCAGCTCCATTATCAGATCATCTCCATGTCATCATAATATTGCAACAAATAAAGCTCAATTGGAAACCGGGTTATGGGTCAAATTTAACTTGCAAGATTTAATCACAGACAGACAGACAGACAGACAACGGGACGTGATCAAAATAAAGACAGCTAAAGACACTGAAATACGAGTACGTTGACTTCAACACCTTTATGGATTAATCCTTACCTCACCAGTCTCTTTCTGTTTGTCTTCGCAGATCTTCCACAACGAACAAACAAACAAACACAGCAATTAACTAAGACAAATAAGGGCAATTTGTTCAACACCGCTGTCGGCCGGTTTACATATTTTTTCGGGAGTTTTAGGTAAATGCGGTTTTATTCGGGCATAAATGGATATTTTTAAGGCAAACAAAGCGAGTACTCTCCCGTATATTTTTGTGATACATACAGGGTGACTTTACTATTTTTTTGGAACAAGTTCTGTCGATGGATGATAATTAAACTTCTATTCATAAAAACAATTAAAGAAAAACAAAAATAAATCAGCTTCCCATACAAATCAGCGCTTGGTCAAACGGATTATGTTATGTTATGTAAACTCTTATTGTACAAAAAGAACACAACACCAATACAAAAGAAAAAAATACAAAGGCGGACTTATCCCTTTAAGGGATCTCTTCCAGTCAACGGAACCAAAACTAGAGGAAAGAATGACATTTAGTAGGGTGGAACATTGTACAACACTTATGGGCAAATATACATCCAAATTGTTTGTGGGGGAACGATTTTGTTTTTATCAATGTTTAGAACTTTTTTTGTAGAAAGTAGTTCACTATCGTACACTGAAGTTCCTACAAAAATTTGGCCAGTACAAGGGAAAAAAAATAAGCCTTTGGTTTATGATTTTATATATTTGTATACTAAATAAATAAAAGTATAGTGACAAATCACACAGATTGAGCTAGCCCCAAAGTAAGCTTAAGCTTGTGTTACGGGATACTAACCCAACGATACTATATTTCATGAAAAATATATAGATAAACATCCAAGACCCAGGACAATTTGCAAAAGGCCAGTTTCCAACTTGCCCTGGCTGGGGATCGAACCCAGAACCTCCGGGTTGGCGGACTAGCGTGTTGACCATTAGGCCACAGAGGTCGTCAAATATACCACATCACACTAATCTTATAAAGGCGAAAGTTTGTGAGTGTGTGTATGTTTGTTTCTTCTTCACGGGCTAACGGTTGAACCAATTTTTATAAAATTTGGTAAGCAGGAAGCTGACACCCTGGATTAACACATAGGCTAACTTGCTTTTTGTTATATAGCTAATTATGCTTTTTCCGCGGTTAACACCGCGGGGCGCCGCTAGTATGATATAAATATATGATCTATCACAAGATTTAAGGCCCATTTAGACAGTGCAAGTTGCTTGCCAAGTTGCAAACCACTTTATTGAAGCAATACATAACTTGCATGGTCTAAGAGAAACATCAGTCATACAAATATATTATTGCTTCAAATCAAATGGTATGCAAGAGGCAAGAAATTTGCACCTTCGAAATGCAGCTTAAGTGTAAGAAAATCTAAAAAAATGTGGAAGGAGTAAAGCTCGACTAAATTAAAAAGATATAGCGTGAAATCTGTAGTCAAAATGAAAAAAAAAATCAAGACCATTTATTAGAGCCATTTTTTTAATAGGTATGACGAATGGAAAATAGCTTTAGCCCAACGGTTAGATTATTAAAAAACATTGTATACGTATTTTTTCTTTCGTGTACAATCAACTAGCTATTTATTAGTATGATGTATAGTGTGAATCCAAGTGTATCTGCGTAGTAATGTACTGTGCTGTAATAGCTAGCTAACTGTACATGAACTTAGTATTTAGAGGGATAACTATTACCTACAAACAACCCTAGCACCTAACACCTTAGCCCCTAACCATAAGTTAAGAATATATACGTAATTCGATAGGCAAGGAAGTCAAATACTATGAGAAGATATTAGAAGGACAATGGGAAAAGGAACAAGGTGTAGTGCACGGGGTGCAATATACACTGGTCAGGATTTTCCTACCACCAGTCAAGCAGACTCACAAGACTGATCAGTAAACTGACGGCTAAGGGTGTCTTGGCCGTAGTAGGAGGAAACTATTGGTAGATGGATCCGTCAAGATTCCAGACAAGAAAACACGTCGAATGTCTGATACCAAAGAGAGTTTATTAACAAAATAACAAAATACTTATACTAAATGTATTTACATTGGTGTGAGTAAATCATAACAATGTTTCTTTGTATGAAACCTACATTTTCTTAACTACGCTGCAAGTATGCGTTTCGGGTCGGTCTTTTTTTCATTTTTACTTTTTTTATAAACTGAAATATATGAAAGATATGAAATAAAAGACGGACTATTAACGATCATACTTTTCTGACCCTTTCTAAACCCCTGTTCTCTCTAAAAAAAGTTTCGCTGTACAAATCGTGAATGTAAAATCGAAAATAAAAAATCAATCTACGCACCTTAAAAATATGGTTTATAATGGATCAGCAAACAATAAATAAAAAGAAATCGTCTCTACCTTAAATGACATTTTAAATTAAAATTTCAGTAGTGCCAGTATTTCAAGTAATATAAATCTCAGTTCAAAAAATGAATCACAGCACCATATTTTAATAAATACAATAGAAGCTAGTGAGGCTGAATGTCTTAAATTTTTACAAAACCTAAATGTTAATAAAGGAGCTGGTAGTGATTCCATAACCCCAGTATTTTTCGTAAAATGTGCTAAATCACTAGCAGCCCCACTAGCATAAATATTCAATCGTAGTTTCCGTGAAGGTAATTTTCCTAAAGTATGGAAGACAGCTCTTATTGTAACTGTCCATAAAAAAGGCTCAAAACTCTGATAGAAAATTATCGACAAATGTCAATCTTGAACGTCTTAACTAAAATGATTGAAACTATTTCATGTGATCGTTTATATAATGCCGTTGAAGCACTTATCCCACAGGAGCAACATGGTTTCGTAAAGGGACGCTCCACCAACACAAACTTAGCAGTATTTACTGATGATGTCTTAAGTGATATGGATAATAGCGGTCAGGTGGATGTAGTATACACGGACTATGAAAAGGCATTCGACCGTGTTAATTATTGCATACTCATAAAGAAATTAAAAGAAATAGGTATATGTAGTGATTTACTTAGATGAGTTAAATTATACCTTCGCAACTATAGTCAGGCGGTAGTTGGGGGGACACAGGTCGGACTTTGTAAGTGTTACCTCAGGAGTACCTCAGGGATCTATCTCAGGGCCTATGTTCTACGTTTTATACTTATATGACATTGGCAGACATATCAAATATGCTGAATTTATAACGTATGCAGACGATAACAAAATTTACATGCCTATTAAAAAATTAACTGATGCGCAGCGTCTTTAAGAGGATCTTGATAGCCTTGTCAAATATTATACGGATAATGATGTTACTGTCAATGTCGATAAATTTCAGTTTGTTAAATTTACTCGTAAATTGAAGAAAATATTATTTGAGTATGATATCAATGGTACCAAAATTAATTGAACTGACACTTAGAGATTTGGAATTATTACTCGATGCGAAATTAACTTTTGATCAGCATATTTCAGCTATTGCCTAAAAAGCATATAAAAACTTAGGTTTTATAACCAGAGTTAGCTGATCTTTCACAGACATTAGCTGTTATAAAGTATTATATTATACGTACGCTCGTAGTAAACTTGAGTACTGCAGTAGTATGTGGAACCCACCATACAAAGGAACTGCCAGGCTATTGAGTACGTCCAAACTAAGTACATAAAATGGATAAATACTTAACCCGACAGTAAAAACTGAACTATAAAGAATCCTGCGAACATCACCACGTAATGAGTTTAGAGAACCGTCGGATACTTTAAGATATGCTTTTCTTTTATAATGCATGTAACGGCAACATTGACAGGATCGACCTAACTAATAAAATCATAAGTTTCCTAACTCCAACCATTAGATCTAGACATACTCCCCTTTTCTGCACTAGTTTTACAAAAACCAAATACGCTGAAAAAGCAATTATAATAGACTGCACGGCAAATTTGGAGGTATCGACCTTTTTCATTCGAAAAAGTACACCTTCAGGAAAACTGTAATCCATGCTATTGAGAGTACCTTGTAGAAATGACTGCACAGTATTTTCAGTTATCTACATACATACATATGCATACAGACCCATACACACACTCACATACATACACACTCACATACCTTTTTCCTCTTATTAGATATAGTCTTCTGGCTTACTCTCTTTTCTTGTACCTAAATATTTTTGCTTTGTAAAATAATATTTGCATTATTATGTTTGTTTTGTATTAAAAAATAAACTAAAGAACGTAAATCCATTATTGGCTGTCAGTGCTATACTTATTCAGATTAATATTGCAAATCATTTAAGTGCTGTGGATTTTGTGACAGTAAATAAATCAAATCAAATAAAAATTCACATCGATCGTCCAAGTAACTCGGCCTTGTCACGCGGACCCGTGAGTTTAAAGGCATCCTCTTTCCCTCCTATTTCGCGAGGAATCGCAAATTCACACTTCCCAGCGAGCTTCTATAAATAATAACGAGAATTCTATTCATTATAATTAATTCTGAATTAATATTATTCACCTTCAGGAGCTCGCACTACCATTTAGTTCGAGTGCCGTCGACCTCGCTCAGTATCCAATTACTTTCTTTTCGGCTGAAATACTAAACGTACAGAAAAATAACTCATTCCATTCTCTTAACGAGTATGCTATTACAGTGTATTTGACGACATCTATGGCCTAGCGGTCATCATGCTAGATTGTTACACCGGAGGTCCCGGGTTCGATCCCCGGTCAGGTCAAGATGGAAAATGATCTTTTTCAGATTGACCTGGGTCTTAGATGTTTATCTATATATGTATTTGTTATAAAATGTAGTATCGTTGATTTGGTATCCCGTAACACAAGTCTCGACCTTACTTTAGGGCTATTTCAATCTGTGTTATTCTGTTGTATATTCTTTTAAAAAATAAACAAACGTGATTTTTTATATATAATGGCACGGAACACTTCGTGCGCGGATCCGATTCGCACTTGGTCAGTTATTTAATCTCTCTGCGGAAAGAGAATCCTCTGATCCTTGCTACGATTTTTTCATTTTGTGACGTTAAATTTATTAAATGGAAACAATATTAAGAAAAACCAAACTCTTTATTTCGAATTTTACAATCTAGGTACTTAAATAAGAAAAATGCCACAGATAGGGTCGTAGGTTCGAAAGGCACGAGATTCGTTGATTCAGGGAAATAGAAGTACTCAGCTTTGGTGTACAGCCCGGCTTCCGAGTAGCGGAAAGAGGACGAGAGGCTAGTGTACGTCTCACACACCGCCTTTCGGCGGGAGTGGGGATGCTGCTCAGGGCTGTGGCCCTCTTCAGCGAAATGCTGCCGCCGCCTGCTACGACAGGCGGGTCACAGGGTAGTGGCCGTGGCGGCCACACTAGGCATCTTTATACCTGGGGATTCGGTGTAGGCGTCGCTGCTGTGGCGGCGCCTTGCTCGGCAATCGAAGAGATAATGGCGTTGCGAGGCGAGGGCTTGTATTTGCTGTCCGGAGGGCGGGCATGCAATAGGACGAGATCCAGCTCGCTGCCGCTTTTATATGGTCAGCGCGGGGTGCGGTGCGGTGAGGTGCGGCGCGGAGCAGGAAGGTGGTTGTCATAATTTCCTTCGACCAGCATCAAATGCCAAAATAAAGATCTACGCATGTGTACAGAAAACTTTGTATGCGCCGGTTCTATGCTTTTATAATTTGTGTCTTACAAACGCTGCTGAATTTATTTTACTTTACTAGTCTTGTTGTCGTCGAAATATTTGAAGAGAAGGCGATGAAAATGTAATTAGACAGGTGTTGCGGTTTCTTTTTGATATGGCTAGTTTGAACCTTCTCTTAGTAAAGTGATTATACTTTAAAAACGCTTTGAAGAAACTTTATTTCTGCTTAGCTGTAGAGGTTGTCTTTAAGGTTACTCAAAGGATAAAAACGGGATCCTATTACTAATACTCCACTGTCCGTCTGTTCGTCTATCTGTCTGTCTGTCTGTCTATCACCAGGCTGTATCTCATGAACCGTGATAGCTATACAGTTGAAATTTTCACAGATGTAGTTTTGTTGACGATTTAACAATAAATACTAAAACAGAATAGAATAAATATTTAAGTGGGGCTTTTTACAATAAACGTGATTTTTAGCAGATAATGGTACGAAACCCTTCATGCGTAAGTCCGACTCGCACTTAGCCGGATTTTTGAAGTGAAAACTTCTTTAGCGGCGTTGTATACTTTTTTTGTTATGGGTAAAAAATGTTAAACTCGCGTCAGGGCGTCAGGACACGTGATCCTGATCGAAAATTCGGAAGACGGATGACAGTAGACAGCCGGCACGGCGTAGGAGAGGAAGTATCCCCCTCTCTTTCTACGGCGCGGTGAAAATGTATGCCTGCGCCTGCTGTTTCGTTGCGGCGCAGGGCGCATGCGCGAATGTTCGTGTATGTTTATGTTACAGTGTGCTACGCGCATCCATGGATAGTGACAGTGACAGCTGATGGCTCGGCCGCCTGTGTAGTGGCCACACTGCTGTGTATTCGAAAAAAAATCTTGTTTATAAAGTGTTTAATTAATGTAATATAAATTGTCATGTTTGTGTACGATATCGCAATAAATAAATATTGTATTCTACCACATAATTGATAGTACTTTTATATTGATAATTAAAGCAATTCGTGCAAAATTATTCCCTAACCATTCCAAAATATCAAAAATGCACAACGTTAATATTCAAGTTTTCACTTCTGCCGGCACTCCCGGAGTGCAACCCGTCGTTTTTTTTTTATTCTGTACCAGCGTATGTCGGTCAATTAGGCTTCTTCTTTAAAAGAACAGATTTTTCATAATCACCACGTTGAGCAGACGATTAGGTAGGCGAATATAAATTAGTTAAAAAAAATCTAGGACGTTTTGATTTGAATCACTTACATATAAAGAATGAGACGATTATCTAAAGATTTTTCTTTGAAGACGCTCTGATGACCTTTTTATTTCTGCTGTTTTTATTTAATTTTCTTTCTTTACCAGCCTTTATTAGTTTAGTGCTGAAATTAGCCTCTTTCTTCGATTAACGAAAGGATTTCCCATAAGGTTTCCCAAAAATATCTAAGTAGTGATGTACATTCAACTTTTTTCTTTTTCTTCTATTATAGCAAGTTATGTTTTCAAAATAGAACAATAAATAATAACCAGCCAAGTGCGAGTCGGATTCGCTCATGAAGGGTTCCGTTCCTATCTATAAAAAAATAAAGTTTTTTGTGTGGGAGTCCCACTTTAATATTTGTTGTATTCTGTTTTTAGTATATTTTTTTATAGTGGCAACAGAAATACATCACTGTGTCTAGCTATCATGGTTCATGAGAAACAGCCTGGTGATAGACCGACAGACGGACAGCGGAGTCTTAGTAATGGGGTACCGGTTATGTTCTTTGGGTACTGAACCCTAAAAAGCATTTATTCAATTTACCGCACGAACAACTTTCAATCTTTTACAATTCTAAACAATGGCACAGACAACAGTAAAAAATAAAGCTCGCAGTATTGAGCCAACAGCGTGATAAGAGACAAAACCGCGGGACACAACGGACTCGGCGCGGGACAACTTTAGAACGTTATAAATATAAGGGTCAGTTCAGACAGATAGGAGCGCAGAGGGGAGGATTTTTTATGACACTCGAAATAAACTTTAAACTTTAGAATAAACTACAAAACGCGAGTTGTGTCATGTTTATACGTTTATACACTTTAAGATTTGGTAATAAAGTCTTATTTTCAATTGCGTTTGTGGTGACCTCTACACCACTACGAAGAACTACAACATCTCAAACGCTAGTACTGAACTATTAGTAACGGAGCACTTCGCTACAATTATCCCGTTTGCCGTCATCATAAGTCTTGTGCCGTCATCGTAAGTACTTATTCTGTAGTAGTGTCACAGAATAAGTATGTCACAGAATAAGTACTAGTACTCACGTATAGAAGTCTTACTCAGAAAAGAAATTCTAAGAAATATCTACTTTATGGTTCAATTTAGCTCGCATCAGAACTCCTCACCTCTTCGTTTAGATACCCAGACATTAATTGCAAGGCAACTTCATTCTTTTTACTATGGACAAACGATTCATGTAACTGAATTTTCCCACCCGGAGTGGTCGCCGCGCGCATGGTAATAATGTAGGTATATTTTCGATACCTAAACGGGGAGTGACACAGATCTAGTAGTGTGAGGGATTTTTTATGTCTTATTTTTGAAAGGACGTCACTCAGTTTACAACTTGGTAAGTCAAACAAACTCTAGAACATCCCAAGAGCTGGAACTATCATTAACAGCTAACAAGGTGCAAACTGAATTGTAGTAACGGAGCACTTCGATACAATTGTCTCGTTTGCAGTCATCATAAATCTTATTATTCTAGTTTAGTAGTGTGTAGGAGTTTTAGTATGCCATATTTTTGAATGGACGTCACTCAGTTTACATCTTGGTTAGTCAAACAAGCTCTAGAATATCACAAGGGCAGAAGCTATCATTAACAGCTAACAAGATGCACAATGAACTATAGTAACGGAGCACTTAGATACAATAATTTCTTTTGCAGTCATCATAAATCTTGTTATTCTAGTTTAGTAGTGTGTAGGAGTTTTAGTATGCCTTATTTTTGAATGCACGTCACTCAGTTTAAAACTTGGTAACTTAAACAAGCTCTAGAACATCCCAAGAACTGGAACTATTATTAATAGCTAACAAAGTGCAAACTGAACAGTATCGGAGCACTTCGCTACAATTGCCGCGTTTACAGTTTGTCTCAGAAGCCTTGTTGTTCTAGTTTATTAGTCTGTAGGAGTTTTATTATGCCTTATTTTAGAATAGAGATCTATCTGTTCACAAGTTTCTAAGTTAAACAAGCTCTAAAACTTCTTAAAAGCTGGAGCTATCACTAACAAGTAACAAAGCGCAACTGAACTAGTAGTTATGGAGCACTTCGTTGCAATTGTCTTTTTTTATGTAATAGGGCGGCAAACGAACAAGCGGGTCACCTGATGATAAGTGATCACCGCTGCCCATGGACAACTGCAACACCAGGGGTGTAATAGAAGCGTTGGTGGCCTTTCAGGAAGATATACACTCGTTTTTTGAAGGTTTCAATGTCGTATCGGTCCGGGAACACTGCTGCAGGAAGTTGATTCCACAGTTTGGTCGTACATGGTAAAAAGTTTATTTTAAAACGTACAGTGGTTGATTGCCAACTATTCAAGTGGTGTGGATGAAATTTTAATTTCAGGCGGGTGGTGCGGTGGTGTCTCGTTTCCAATCTCTATTTAGACCACTTTCTATTATGACGACATGCGATTTCAACAATAAGCGTTTTAGACGAGTTTTTCATAGATTATTTGCATCGAAGAGCATACAGTACTAATTAGTCTTTTTCTTCAAGTGAAGTAGTCTGTAGGTTTTTCTTTCTTCTCTTTATTTATTTTAAGGCTTTGTTTTTTTTTGTAAACAAGTCAGCTTTATTGTAACCTAACCTTTTATATTTTTCTACATTAAAGGGAGTTACTGTTGCGCAGCCGCTGCTAATTTATATACTGCAAACGCTCCATCCGAAGATGGTTCTAATAATAAACAAGAGATAACGCCAATATCAAATTTATTCAAATTCCGACTGCTCAACAGTAACTGTCTTTCCCTTTCATTTCGTACTCATTTCAATAGCAAGTGTTGTACATCTTCCAGGATGTCACACATACTACAATATGAGGAATCCAATTTTTTGGTTTAAAAATGCAAACTTTGCTGGTGGCATATGTCCAAAGCAAAGTCTAAGGGCAAGTTTAATAAAGAATTTATTTAATTTATTGCCTAAGAACCATTGAGTCCAGAAAGGTTGGCATTGTAAGACTCTGTACTAAATACCTTTTCCTCTAGATCTTTCATCAAAATATAGTTTCCAATTAGTAAAAATTTTTACATTTCTGTAGAGGTTTTATTATGGAATAGAGATCTCTCAACTCTCAAGCTAGAACATCCAAGAACTGAAGCTATCATTAACAGCTAACGAGGCGCAAACTGAACTAGTAGTAACGGGGCACTTCGCTGCAATTGCCAAGTTTACAACTTGACTTTCAACTAGTTTCAATGCCTGTAGTGGTTTTATTATCATACACTTTCAACTAGTTTCATTGCCTGTAGTGGTTACAGTTTTTATTGGTTTTTTAAAATATTGGTCATTTGTAAAACAATCTGATATTTTTTTTTTACAATATATTGGTTTAGGCATTTGTCCTAGATCTCACCTGATGGTAAGCGACGATGAAGACTAGGATGAAGCATGCCTATCCAAAAGATACCCATTCAATCTACTTTTGAATGGGTATTATTATTATTACCTTTTAAATTACAGTTAGTTTTTTTTTGTGGGGGAAATAAATGTACATTTATTTATTTTAAAACATAAGTTAGATTTTTATAATATATCTATAAAAAGTAAAATAAAAAAAATATCACCAAATATAAACGACTAAACGTATTATAAAAAACTTAACCTAGCTGGCCGCTGGCAGCGAGGCAGGGCCCAAACTACCGGCAGTTAGGTCCGCAAAGAAAGAAACCTCCTGGCAAGTTGTAGAAGAGTTAGTTGTGGTAGAGCCACGCTACCGGCAAAACTCTGTTTTGCCGGTAGCATGAATGGGCCGGCTCGTCCGGGGAAGTACCACACTCTCACAGAAATCGACGTCTGAGTAGTAGCGTCACCGCTTCTATGCTTCGTTCGGTGAGTGAGAGAGCCGAAACCCCCTCCCTCCCCCCTCCTCACCCTACATCTTCCCCCCGAAAAGCCGGCAACGCTTCTGTTACACCCCTGTTGTTGCAGTTGTCCATGGGCAGCGGTGATCACTTACCATCAATCAGGTGACCCGCTTGTTCGTTTGCCGCTCGATGACATAAAAAAATAAAACAAAAAAAACAATGCGTGCTGTGTCCAAGAGTACTGTCTTCTGTATCCCAACCTTGATCTAGCTATCTAGCGAGAGAGTCTTAAGTTGTTGGTCTAGACTCTTCGCTAAAAGACCATTCGCCGATACGACTATCGGGACAGTGATTGTCCAATCCACATAGCAGTCACCTCGTACATTTATTATTATTAATACTATTGAGATAGTCGGGTTGGTACAATGCGACACAAATAAGTTGAACAAAAATGGCGGACTTCAAAACATTTTTGAACAATTTCCCAGCACGTATAAACCAAAATGGCGATATTCGGCGCAGGTGCAAATAATGCGTCGACGACTGCCATTTTGGTTCAATTTACGTTAATATTTAATAACGGTATTGCTCACGTAGTGTAGTCGGAAAATGCCGACTAGTTTTGATCGGTTTAGAACTTTAGACGATCATCATCAGGGCGAGTGTTGTTAATTGGGACGGCGTCGCGACGGTTCCGCTGTCCTTAACGCACTAAGCGTAGCCGCGCGTGTCGCCGCCCGCGCCGCCGCCCGCGCTACTTATTGAAAACGATGACTTATGAAAACGTGTGTCCGTAGTTGTTGGTGATACTCTTGCAGCTGTAGAAATCATCGTGTCATCGTCGTCTTCAGCCTGGGGTCAACAAGGCTGACTGAGCATATACGCAGTATGAAAAACTTGGATAAGATTCAAGATTCAAATGTTTATTCAGTAATTAGACCTTTACAGGCACTTTTACACGTCAATAAGTATAATTTACGTTACGTGTAAAGTATATTAAAATAAAATTTATTTTTAAAGAAAAGCTACCGATACCAGCGCTTCGTAACGGCCACTGCTGAGAAGAAACGCCGAAAGGAACTCATTTTCACAGTATTGGTTGCCATATTATTATTTTTGTCTTTTAATTAATAAATACTTATAATATAATACAAAGTTGACACATTTAACACGTAATGCTTGCGAACGAGTAAACAAACATAAAGTGCGTAATAAAAATATTAAGTAGTCAAAAAAAGCGAAGCCGAACTGACCAGTCCCTCCCGACAGCACCCGTTCACGAGTTGACGCACGGATCAGCCATCGTTAAAGTCAACCATATTAGAGGGAATCTAACGACCCGACCAGCAACGCCACCACCGGATTGGACATTTTAGTGAGCATGAAAAACCCGAACTCGCCGACCTTGTCAAGAGAAAATATTAGTTATATGTTGGTCACCTATTGATCGCAGAGCATTAACATGTTTTACAGTTATCTAATTATTGCTACAAAGAAAACAGTTCTTATGTTTTATGTGTGGAGTGTAATGGAAAATTTATAGGAAGTGTTCACGCGTTTTTATCTTTTAAATAATCATTAATAGTATAGTACGCATTATTCAATAAAATTTTTTTAACATGTATTTTATTTTTTGATACGAACGGGTCCGTCATCGTCTAGCACACATTGGAGTCGGATGTCAAGCATTTCATACGATTTGACGCTCAGTGCGTTGTGGACAGCGAAACCGTCGAGTCGCCGCTCCTCCTAACACTCGACCTAATAATGATCTTCTAAACCGATTGGAACTATTCGGCCTTTTCCGATTACACTACATGAGTAAAATCGTATTAAAATGTTTTTGAAATTAGCTTTAATGATATTACTAACATTACACCTCATTTGACATGGAATCGCATACAACAAATATTCTTTGAACCTATGGCATTAACATATAGGTCATAAAGCCATCCTTTACTCCCAGCCACAATTTACGCAACATACACCAGTTTAATCTCATCGCGGAATAATTTGCAATATAGATGAAAACGCTTACTTTACGTCCGCTTTATAGTTATTTTACAACGAGCCCGTGTGTAACGGCTTTTTTATGAGAGCACCAAATAAAAATATTATGGCGGCCATTTTTCACTGAATAGACGCCATGTTAACATCGGTTGTAGATTTTCTGGATAGCGGGGTCGTAAATGGCGAAACTTTTATGTCGTATTAAAACACCCGGGATTATTTATCTATATACAACGTGAACTGGTGGTCAGCTTTAGCATTGTCACATGAATGAATGATGTCAACATCTTCTTTTTTACGTGCAGGTCTGAAAGAAAACAAAATTAAGAGATAGGTGTCGTGGTACACCCATCCCTTTCTTTTTGATTAGGTGGGAACGAAGTCCTTACTACTGGTGGCTCTGTGTGCTGTAGAGCTTGCGAGTCACCCCTACCACAGAATACCAGACCGACTGGTAGAGGATGCATTAGCATTAAGTCCACCTTTTGTACCTTTTTGGTCAATAAAGATTTAATAAATAAATAACAATACTCACGTACAGAAATCTTATTCAGGAAAGAAATTCAAAGAAATATCTCCTTCATGTGGTTATAGCGCTATGGTTTAATTTAGCTCGCGTCAGAACTCCTCACCTCTTCGTTTAGATACCTAGACATCCATTACAAGCCAGTTTCGTTCTTATAACTCTGGACAAACGATTCATGTTTTGTACGTTTTACGTACATTCCGACTTTTGTATGTGATTACTAGTACTTAATTTGTGGCCTGGGCAAGGGCAGCATATAGGGTACAATTGATTTTGGGGAATGTAACACCTGATGCAGAACCATAACGGTCCAGCTAACTATAAGAAATATAAAAATGACGCCTTAGCAAAAGTTGATCAGCCTGATGCGCAATTTTCGTTGAGGTATAAAAATCGAAAACTATGAACACCTGATGCAGTTGCGCCGGAGTCATAAAGTCCAAGTGAACGAAGTCGCGGGCATGAGCTAGTGAGGAAATAAAAATCAAAATAGTGAACATAATTTGCATTTTCGCCTGTACCCTCGATTGGATCATTCTCTGCGTAGGAAGAGATGCAGTTGGTACATTCTAAGTTATTAGGGTTCCGAACCCAAAGGGTAAAAACGGGACCCTATTACTAAGACTCCGCTGGCGGTACTGCCGTCAGTCCGTCTGTCCGACTGTCACCAGGCTGTATTTCATAAACCGTGACAGCTAGACAGTTGTCACAGATGATGTATTTTTGTTACTTATAAGTTATAACATATTGTTGCTATAACAACAAATACTAAAAATAGAATAAAATATTTATTTTTTCATTTATTAATTTTTATTGCACTTAAAATCTTAAGATTATAGTGCAAAAGGTACAACTTAATGGTAAGCATTGTCGTTCACCTTTGGGACGTAGCAGAAAAAATGTTAGACGGGTGAAAATTTAATTAGTTAAGTATATTGAAAATAATGAATTAGGAGGTATTTAATTACATAAACTATACATAATATAAATATAAATATTTAAATATAACACTATATAAATATTTAAAAATATTTATATTTATATTTACATTTACATTTACATTTACATTTTCATTTACATTTACATTTACATTTACATTCACATTCACATTCACTCTCACATTCACATTCACATTCACATTCACATTCACATTCACATTCACATTCACATTCACATTCACATTCACATTCACATTCACATTCACATTCACATTCACATTCACATTCACATTCACATTCACATTCACATTCACATTCACATTCACATTCACATTCACATTCACATTCACATTCACATTCACATTTACATTTACAATTACATTTACATTTACATTTATATTTATATTTATATTTATATTTACATACCGTTCTCTAGCCACTATCAATATCCCCGCGGCCCTAGAACCCAATGGTCTGGCTAGAGATGATGGCAAGCAGCCGGACGGGATGACCTTGGTGCCTTGGAGATTGGGACGGCCCTTAGTGTGGGATGCTACTTGTGTGGATACCCTCGCACCGTCCCATCTTCAAGTCTCCAAGTTAAAGGCTGGCGCAGCAGCTGCAGCAGAAAGCCTCAAAAGGCGTAAATATGTAGATATTGGAGAAAACTACATATTTGAGCCTTTTAGGGTAGAAACTTTTGGTCCGTGGGGTCCTTCAGCCCATAATATAATCAAATTTATATCAAAACGTTTGTTCGAGGTATTCTGTGACCAAAAGGCTGGTAACTACCTGGCTCAAAGAATCATCATTGCCATACAACGTGGCAATGCTGCCAGCCTTTTGACCACGCTGCCGAGGGGTGATATTTTAGTGAGACCACATAATTTGTAATTTGTATTTTTTTTTCTTTTTTTTTTAGTTTAGTTTTAGGTTGTTTTAGTACTTATTTAGTTTCAATTTAATTTTTACTCCTCATAGTTTTTATTTAATTTAAATTGTATTAAAAAGTAAATTACAAACTTTTCAATCCAAAAATAAACAAAGAAAAGTATGAAATACTACCCTCTTTAAAAATTAAGTAAGAAATGCAAATTATAAACTTACATGTATATAAATACGTATAATAAACATACTTATACTATTATTGCAGCATTGTTTTTTCGCGATTTTTTTTAGTGGCGCTCTCATACAACAAACATGATTTTTGATAGATAATGGTACGGAACCCTTCATGCGCGAATCCGACTCGCACTTGGCTGGTTATTTTATTTTCTCCTTGACCACGTACGACCGAAATGTGGAATCAAGTTCCTGCAGCAGTGTTCCCGGACCGATACGACATTGAAACCTTCAAAAAACTAGTCTATATCTTCCTGAAAGGCCGGCAACGCTTATGTTACACCCCTGGTGTTGCAGTTGTCCATGGACAGCGGTGATCACTTACCATCAGGTGATACGCTTATTCGTTTGCCGCCCTATAACATAAAAAAAGCATGGTCTCCATGCATTCATATATTATTCAACCTTTGTTGTATATAAATTGGATTTGGAAATTCATATAAATGAATTTCCTAAAACACATTGTATTTCATACAAAACTCTGTTGATTTATGAGCAAGCACTAAATGAGTTAACAAACAAAGTACCTAAATCATGGACTCTCTGGAGTGCAATAGCACAGCAATCACATTTGTAACCCTGGAATTTTCAGCAGACATCCATCATTATAATGTCTAGCTACGCATGGCAAACTGCCATAATACAAACCAATTGCTTTTGCAATAGTTTGATAAATATATATGAATTTATTTTAACTGCACATTAAAACTACGCCGCCCGCCTGAAATTAAAATTTCAACCACACCACTTGGATAGTTGGCAATCAACCACCGTACGTTTTAAGAGGAACTTTTTAGCACTTACGACCGCACTGTGGAATCAACTTCCTGCAACAGAGTTCCCGGTCCGATACGACATTGAAACCTTCAAAAAACGAGTCTATATCTTCCTGAAAGGCCGGCAACGCTTCTGTTACACCCCTGGTGTTGCAGTTGTCCATGGGCAGCGGCGATCACTTACCATCAGGTGACCCGCTTGTTCGTTTGCCGCCCAATAACATAAATAATTAGCCAAGTGCGTGTCGGACCACGCGCAGTGTAGGGTTCCGTGGTAACGAATGCCAACTTTGAGTTCATGCTACTAAAAACGTGTAAAAACTATTTTTCTATTGGATTTGTATAAAATTTTCCTTTTCGGAATACTTTTTTAAGTTGATCGCCTATAACTTTTTAATTTGTAAACCCTGCTTAGCTCTGATAGTTTTCCTTTAAATTTCGTTATATTTTCTATAGCTGTGAATTTTTTCACGTGTCCATATATAACCGTTTAGCAGATAGGGGGGGGGGGGGGGGGGCGGACACTTGACTCTAACAAATATTTTCACTTTAAAACCAAATATTTCAGAAACGGATCCTTAAATTGAAAAACGATGTCCGCAAGCTCATAATATTTTTGAAAAACCTCAACGATATCCCACATGATTGATTAGTCGACAAAATAAAATTGACTTTTGACTTAACTTGTTTGAGTTACACTAAAAAAAAATATTTCAATGTTTTACTTTACCACTTTTTTCGCATGATTAATAAACATACCTTTACCAAATTACAGCTTTCTACTACTTATAGTCGCTGAGTAAAACCGCGTACGGAAAGACAAACAGACAGACATGGCGAAACTATAAGGGTTCCTTGTTTACCACGGAACCCTAAAAAAGAAGTTTTTTGTTTGAAAAAATTCGTCCTAATCCTGGATAAGGAAAGGAAAAAGAATTCGAACAAACGATGTGAGTGAATCGAGCCGTTCGAGGGACTGGGCGAAAATGATAATCATTTTAATAGGCAACGCGGCTAGCAACCCATCACTATTTTGATTACTTTTTACACCTTCTAGCCTACCATCACGCTACACGAGGCCTTTAAATCTTGGGCCTTAAGAGCTATGTCTGCTTCGAGCGGCAAGACCCAAGTGCCAAAAGACATGTATTATTATAGTATGTATGTATGAAGTGAGCGAAGTTTCCCGAGTTTAATTGATCAATAGTGCGCGACTTTGTATGCTCATCGACGACATTAATCTTTAGCCCTATAGGTACAAAGTAAGTTAAAACTTGACCGTAGGTCCCAGCTGTCATCGTTGTATGGCAGTCGTCAAGCTACTTATTTATTTAATTTATGGCATTTAAAATCTTAAGGTTACAGTACAGTTCACCTTTGGGACGTTGCAGAAAAAATGGTAGTTGGGGTGTAAATTTAATTAGATAAGTTTATTGAAAGGAATGAATTAGGATGTATTAAATTACATAAACTATACACAAAATATCTATATAAATATTTATAAATTAAGGTTAATTTAGCCATGTCAGATGTCTTTAGGCAGCTTGAAAAATCTGACAAAAGTGTTGGCCACACGAAAACAAAACCTCTTTTGAGGACCTCCTGATTAGTAATTTTACTAGTCAGTTAGATGAAAATTCTACTATAAAATTTTCCCATCGCAAACCTCAGTGGCGACCATAAAGTTCACAAGAATAAGGTCGCAAAATAAGATAAAGTACAGCAACCACAGATAAAAGACAGCGAGACGAAACATTTCTGCTTTCAAGCGGAACATGCAAAATGCAGGCGAGACGCGGCGGTTTCACGAGCTACGAACCATGGAGTAGCAAATACATTATAATTTACATTGGACGTATACAAACTAAACTGGGTAAAATTACAATTTTATTTTATGTTAAGTTGACCATTTTCATTTTTCTTTGACGTTGTTTAAAGTACCTAGTTAAATTATTAAATTATAGAGGTGCATAGGCAAAATAGATGTAAATAATGAGTATTATAATAGTGTAGTTTTTATTAATTTCAACACAATATAAAAAATGTTAAATGGAAATAATTAAAATAATGAAAGAGGTCTTTAAGTATAATCTTTTATACCTTTTTTTCTGCAAATAAATATTTTATCATAAATATGCGAGATCGAACATTTTTTGTTTTGAAGCAGAAAATATGTAACGCAGGCCTTTGCCTTTATTTCTGCTTACACCAGTGCTGAGTAAGTCAGTGTGCGCCGTATTTTTACGCGGATAGATTAAATTGTAAAAAACTTAAACGCCGTGCCAACTCCACATAGCAGTGGGACAAGGCACCGCAGACGAAGAGGATGTCAGAAAAACTCTTACTTTATGATTGCTATAAAATTCAAATTCAAAAACTCTAAAAGGTGAGTTTTACTAAATCTGTCTGTCCGTCTGTTTTTATAGATAATGGTACAGAACCCTTCATGCACATGTCGGACTCGCACTTGGCAGGTTTTATTACATTTGGCCTGGCAAATAAACGTGTGCTATCTCTATTCGCATTCGTACCTCACCGTCGCCACACAAACTAGGCCGCACTCGGCGTCTTTTGAGTCGCTGTCACTCCACTATACTATCGTCCTCTTTGCTACGTTTGCTTTTAGAGTTTCTTTCAATAGATACTATTAAATTTTCTTTCTGTATTTATGAATAAGATTTTTTTATTTATTAAAAAATTGTTTAATTTTAGTGACTTAAAAAAAGGTGGAGGTTATCGATTCGTCGGAAACTTTTTTTAGGGTTCCGTACTTCGAAAAGATGAAATGGAACCCTTATAGGATCACTTTGTTGGCCGTCCGTCCGTCCGTCTGTCTGTCTATCAGGACACTTTTCTCAGGAACGCGTCGAGGAATCAAGCATTTATATCAAATACTCAGGTCTTTAGTTTTTCGGAGCAGTGAAAAAATCAAACTTACATCGGTAACTAACTAACTTAGATACAGTCGTTTAAGCCGCAAATTTCCACAAATTTTTGACACTCGCAAGGAAATCGAAACCTACCTTCCTGGGATCTCAAAACCTTGAAATTTGGTACGAAGCAACGTCGTACAGATAAAGGAAAAATTGCGAAAACAGTAAAATTTTAATTACATCATAAAATAATAATGTAAATTCAAAGATCGTTGTCCCGATAGTCGTATCGGCGAACGGTCTTATAGCGAAGAGTCTTGATCAACACCTCAAGACTCTCTCGCAAGATGGCTGGATCAAGGGTCAGATACAGAAGGCAGTACTCCTGGACACGGCACGCATTGTCAGGAGGTTTCTCTCTCTGCGGCCCTAACCGCCGGTAGCTAGGGCCTTAAAGCCCCGCTGCCAGTGGGCAGCTAGATTAGGTTTTTTATAAAGTGTGTATATTTTGTAGATTTTTTTTATATTTTACTTTTTATAGATATTGTATAAAAAATCGAATCTAAGAATATTTAAAATAAATAAAGTGAATATTTTTAATAATTTTAAACTTACTATACCTACAGGTTTGTACGGAACCCTCGGTGCACGAGTCCAACACGCCCTTAGCCGGTTATTTTATGTATGTTCACCGATTACGCAAAGACGAATTTGAGAAGTTCTTTTTTTTTTTTGAAAGTGCATATTTGTCAGGTGGTCCGTAGAATTTTTATCAAAATTGGTTGTGTTGTTTGATAGATGGATAAGATGTTTATTTATGTATGGGGTTCGGTTTTTAGTTTTCAAAAATTATTACAGCAAGGAAATGTAAAGGTGGTTTGGACATGTTGAGAGGATGGATGAAAGAAGATTCACTAAAAATATTAATCGTGCGGATGTGGATGCGAGAACCGGACCAAGTCAACCTCGACGAACGTTCTGCGATCAAATAGCAGATGTTCTGAAGAAAGGTGAAGTAAGGAGTACCTATAACCGGAGAGCATGTATAAAAAGAATTATGAGTGTTGACAAAGCAAAAGAGGTTTGCAAGGATCGTAGCCAGTGGAAATCCATAGTCTCTGCCTACCCCCATGGGAAACAGGCATGAAATTATGTATGTATGTAAATCACAGATTTATTAAGATTACGAACTCAAACAAGATACAAGTTTTATTATACTAAAGTCTAGGCTAACTAGGCTAAAGAATTAACCGAAATAATTAAAATTTAAAAACCTGATCAACGCACTGGCCGACATGTTTCGACCTCATCTGGAGGAGCTCGGTGGCCCGGCGGGAGTGCACATTACTAGCACTTTCGCAAGTAAAGCTACACCGGGTGCGGTCCGTGTTTGGATGGGTGACCACAAGTGGTATAAAATTTCTCGAGCTGCTCCGTATTTTGGAACGTGTAAGCCGTTGGTTCCGGCTGTCATCATTGTATGGCGGCCTAAAAATCTGACACCAGTGTTGGCCACTTACACACATGAAAAACAAACAAACATCCGGACGTCTTCGTCAGAGTGAATGTGGCTTTAGAGATTCCGGATGAGGTCGAAACATGTCGGCTAGTAGATAGTGATGTACAAGACTCGAGTCTTCGAGTTCTAATTTTGAAGACTCGAGTCGGTTTTTCTGAGCTCGATACGCTTGGAGTTCCGAGGCTAGGCGAGCGCGAGTGCTCTGAGCAACGACTCGAGCCTTTAAAAGAGCTCGAGTCTTAAAATGAATAAGAGCTGTTCTTGAAAGCGTACAAGGACTCGAGGCGTGATTTTAGATTAATTTTAGTTATCCAAGGTAGGCAAGCAAACATTCATTTAACTAATATTGAAATCAATCCTATTTTATTTTCCATTGGCAGATCAGTTTCATAAATGAAAAATTATTGCTTTTAAACACACTCAAAAACATAACCCTCCGATTTCGCAGTTGGGTAAAAAGACGCACATATGATAAAGGCTCGGGTGCAAAAAGAGACTCGAGCTCTAATCTCACGCACGCTCTAACATCACCTAAGCTCGCAGTCGTCGAGTCTTCCGTTAAAGAGTCGAGCCCTGTGAACGACTCCGTGTCCTAATTAAGAGGTCTCGGAAGGCTCAAGTCTTGTACATCACTACCAGTAGCTGTCTCGGTACGTGAATTGACCCGTTTTTAAATATTTATGTTAGTGTCTCACGTTACTTTCAATCAAAAAATTAACTGAAATGAGCGAATAATTAATAATTGGTATAATATTCTACTCATGATTTTTCTTAGCCAAAATTTGCTATTTATTAAATACGAAAATCTAAAACTTAACCAAAAAATATATTACAAATTGTCCTGGGTCTTGGATGCTTATCTTATATATGTATTTGTTATAAAATATAGTATCGTTGAGTTAGTATCCCATAACACAAGTCTCGAACTGATTGAGCTAGCCCCAAAGTAAGGGGCTAGCTCAATCAGTGTAATTTGTCCGTATATATTTATATTTATATTTATTTAATATCATTCCACAAGCTTTCGAATCGCAACGAGATTAATATTTTTGTTCAGTATGCAAATTAGACTGTTTAAATTATTTCGGGGAATTTATTGTGATATTAATCTGTTCATGACTGTGTGTTTGGTTACTAAAATCTATTTATTAGCGTTGGTAATGTTAATTTATACTTTAATTTAATGTATGAATGCACTTAAATCTATTGGTGTATCACTTTTAAAATGAAACAAAGTCGAATAGACTTTAATGAAGTGAAATGAAGATTGAACTGGTTTGGGAGAATAGAGAAGATGCATAATGATAAATGTCTCTGATATTCTAAGCATTTACGTAAAAAAGGCCTTTAAGCAAAATTATATTTTATTATCGATTCATTTACTTTGGTTTTTAGTTGATTGAAAAAGACAATTTAAGAAGTAATAGAAAGTTTAAAAAATAGTATTTGCATAGGATTTTCTTAGAAATTGTAGCTACTTTTGTTATGAAGTCAATCCTGTAAAAGCAATATTTAACATAGCACCCGAAAAAATGTTCTTACACCCGCCTACAAATGCGACATAAGTGACGTCACTCCTGTCTGGTCTTTCTAAGGCGCCCCAAGACGCCGTCTACAGGCGGACGTGACTTTGTAACCCTTATATCTTAAAGAAATTTTGTTTTTCTTGGACTTGCCTATTTCTAGAAACTTTTCCTATAGCACGACGAAAAAATAATTTATACATCTTCTCTATAGAAAAACTTAGTATAACCAACTGCTTCCAAAAAGCTGATCAAGGGAATAGGCGGAAATGCGAATCAAGTTAACAGGAGATGGGCTAGCAACTCATCACTATTTTGATACTTTTTCCACCTTCCGCCCACAATCACGCTAAAAGTTTGGGCCTTGCATCCCTGCGCTTTGTCTTCTTAGAGCTGCAGAACCTTAAAATACTCAAAAGACAAAAATCATTTATTTATCTTTGGATAATTGTCATATTTTTTTTCGATTTCATAATAGGTAGTTCTTGACGTCAGATCATTTACTTACAACTAAGTTTACTGCCGCCTTCTAAGCGCAAGTACAGAAGAAGCGGTAACAAACTGTACTAAAGCATTTTCTCCAAAAACGACAACCTTACAATCTTCTTCTTTTCGTGTCAATGGTATGTTTATATTTTAGTGGACCAGAATTGGGCCACCTCTATTGCATTGTCGGAGGCGGCATATAAATCATCCAAGGTGCAGTGTTTGGACACCTCGGGCATGATAAAAGGTGGGACGTCGTTTGTGGAGAGAAGCCGCACTCGCACTGTTTGTCATGCGAGCTGCTCAGTACTTTCCAACTGACAAAATTGTCTTTGTTGCGCCCTACCTGGGTTCGCAGTCGTTTGAGCGCTTTCCAAATAGGCCTCGGCAATTCATGGCCAGGGGAAAAGTTCCTCGCGTGGTGGAATAAAACTAGGCACAGTGTGGCCTCTCTCCCACAGATTTAGCCTGGCGTCTTTAATGTTGCACTCTAGGTCATTCGTGCTTTTGAGAAAACTGTGTCGGCTTATGAGTCTGTGAGGAGCTGGTTCGTAGTTATAAAGTGGGTGTCGTGAATCTTGCCTCTGTCTCCCTCGTTCAGCGGCACATATGCCTCCCTGCGGACACAAGGTGGAGCTATTCCAGCAAGAGGAGCATTTCTACCGGCGTTGGCTTCAAACATCTTGTTACTAACCGGAGAGTTTCGTTTAGTGCTATATCCACTTGATGGACATGACACGACCTACTCCATACAGGGCACGCGAATTCACCCACCGAAAAGCAAAGAGACAGGCCGGTAGTGCGCAAGACGTCAGGTGCCGCATCTAATTTGGTAGTAGTAAGACGACGAAGCAGGTTGTTTCTTGCACACACCTTTTCCCTGGACCTTACAATTATACTGATATTAAAGTTAGATATGTGGACTGAGAATACATTGTTATGTCATATTTATTAATTAAGATTATTAAGAATGATGTCAAATTTGAAATTAATGTCAATTTGGAAATAAAGTACATGTACCGATTGTATTCAAATTATGACATTTGTAAGTGTACAAATACAAACCTTTAAGAGGGACCCGCGCCAAGCTCAAGCCACACGTTCTTGTCTTTAAGATAATCATCGGTTCCATAATAAGCCTTCTCACAAAGTACTTTCTTAACATAAGGTTTAAATTTTCTATCTGGCATATCAAGGACCGATTCTTCAACACTATGTTCAGATTTTTTAGGCTGCCTCTAACATAGTTTGACAACTGGAATACAACGATGACAGCCGGGACCAACAACTTATACGTGTCTTCCGAAGCACGGAGAAGCTCGAAAAATTGATATGCGACTTGTGGTTTCCCATCCTGGTGCGGATCACGCCCGGTGTCGCTTCACTTGCGAAATCGCTAGTAATGCGCACTCCCACCGGGTTATCAAGCTCCTCGTAATGGATAAATATGTGATTGTGAGGGTACCCGCGCTCTAGTATATAAATATAGGATGCTGGGCCTCTGGCCCGCTCCTCAAACCTTGTCCGGGTGAAGTAGGAAATGCCGTCCGAGGCAACCTATGTATGTCACTTCAAAAAAAAAAAAAAAGTACCCGCGCTCCTACTTTTGTAGGTATTGTGTTTGTGTGTGATACTTTACTTGCCTACATTCGGACATTTTAGGCGTAACTGTTCTTTTTATACTATTAGTGAGGGTGTGTGAGTGTGTGTTCTCATGTATAAGTGAAATGTAAATTTTCTCAAACATGCTCGGAAATGTAGGCATTATTGTAGTAAAAAGAAGACACGAAGTTTGTAGTTCTGGCTCGTGCATTATTTACTGGACTATGTCAGGAAAGTAGTATGAAAATTCATTCCTGGCCACTGCTCAAAACAAAAAGACGAATAAAGTGTATTCAGAATGACAAGACAGTGACATTGACGTTTCAGATGACAATCCTTACTTACTTTTTACATTTAGCAAAGACATTAAGCGTTTAATTCCTTAACTTGTCATACAGCCAATTGCTAGCACATAATAATAAAATTCACTCTTCGAGCATTATTTATTGTTATTTATATTCTAATGACCACAATTTTATTAAAATAATGTTGTTATAAAGTCACACGAAAATAAGCTTAATTATCATTGCGATAGAAAAAAAATCTACAGTATTAAATTTTTTTGCGTAAAATATGACCGGGCTGTATGGGCATGTTTCCTTTGCACTAAAAAACGCGGGAAGGTAGTTTCTTTTCTCTCAAAGTACGAAGATACTCTTTGCAGTAAACACTAATGGCTTTCGGTAAATATTTGCATATTTCTGGTAATTTCTTTAATGATTTCCTCACATTTATTGAGAAAAGCACTAAACATGCCTCGGCGGGAATGGCATCGCCGGTCTCTTAATTATGTCAAAGCCGAGCGTTAGCGAGGCTCTATAGTCTTCCGGCAACACCATTTTTCCCGGCCTCTGCATAAATTTACTATTCTTTATGAGAATAAATATCTTAAACCAATAGTACCGGACTCGTAATTATTGTCATAAAACTACTTGTCCATCAACGACATATTTCCCGGCCTCTGCAGTAATATACTATTTCTCAAACATGCTCAGAAATGTAGGCATTATTGTAGTAAAAAGAAGACACGAAGTTTGTAGTTCTTGTAGCCAATTGCTACCACATTATAAAAAATGCACTCTTCGAGCATTATTTATTATTTTTTACATTATAATGACCACAATTTTATTAAAATATTATTGTTTTAAAATCTCACGAAAATATGCTTAATTTTCTTTCAAATAAATCTACGGTATTTATTAAATTTTTTGCTTAAAATATGACGGGGCTGTATAGGCTATGTTTCCTTGGCACTAAAAAAACGCGAGAAAGCAGTTTCCTTTTTTTCGTAGTGATTGATTTATACTCTTTGCAGTAAACATTAATCGTTTTTGGTAATAATTTGGATATTTCTTGTTATTTCTTTAATGATTTCCTCACATTTATTGAGAAAAGCACTATACATGCCTCGGCGGGAATGGCATCGCCGGTCTCTTAATTATGTCAAAGCCGAGCGTTAGCGAGGCTCTATAGTCTTCCGGCAACACCATTTTTCCCGGCCTCTGCATAAATTTACTATTCTTTATGAGAATAAATATCTTAAACCAATAGCGAAATAAACCTTTTTTTCCCACTGCCCTACTTCATATCTTACTTAACTGGAGTTCGGTTCAAGAAAATCTCTGTCGACTAAACTACCTTTATTTAATTTGCTCAATTGCGTCCGCTGTAACATGCTCGTTGCGGAAAGAAATACACGCTTGTAGCATTCAAAGCTTTCTTTGGTTTTTTACCCAACTACGCCAGCAGAAGGGCTGTGTTTTTTGAGAATGTATGTATATTACTTTGTGCATTCTCTGCAGCCGAAACGATGATAGATTATCATTACTAATTAGATTCATCTTGTCAAATGGTAATTTTCAAGTGACACTATATATATATGTTTTTTTTTTTTACAAGGTTGGCTGATTTGGTGACTCATTATGTAGGTATTTTCTTATTGTTTATTGCCTATCAAGTGAGTTAACCAAATAAAAGGCTTTTTAATAATTACTTGTTAAGATAAAAAGCGTAGTTAGTTTGCAAGTACTGTAATTATTTAAAGACAAAGTTTAAACGCACTTTGACCAGTATTGTTCACGTACGTGACTGTAAACTGAAATAATTGACAACAGAAACCTCTCTTACCTTTAAAGTTGAACACACGTACCTCTATGGATCCAATTGTGTAAGAACATTCACAGAGTAGCGAATGATTAGAGGTGTCTTTTAAATTAAATCCTTCATAAATAACAACTGAAATCTCTTAAATGTAAAGTTGTATACATGTACCTCTATGATCGAATTGTGTAAGAACATTTACAGACTAGCAAATGATTAGAGGTATCTTTTATATTAAATACTTAACAATGGCAACAGAAACCTCTTACCTTTAAAGTTGAACACATGTAGATTTATGGTTCTAATTGAGTAAGAACGTTCACAGACTAGCGGACGATTAGAAATGTCTTTTGTATAAGATCCATAATAAAATTAACAACTCAAATCTATTACCTTTAAAGTTGAACATACATACCTCTATGGCTCTAATTGTGTAAGAACGTTTATAGACTAGCGGTCATTAAAGTTGTGTTTTAAATTAAATCATAAATATTTTTAATTGACAATTGAAAACTCTTACCTTTAAAGTAGAACCGTAGATATGGCAGACCTTTCTTATTTTCTCAGTAATCATTTGGGTTTAATTAGACGACTTAATGTAAAATGAAAGTACATGCTAACTAATGTTAGCATAGGTTACATAATTTGGTAGTTTGAAAACAGATACGATTTACTGGTACAGGAGCTCAACCTATTCTTATATTCTTAGGCTTGATTTTTACACATATATGATACTCAGATTACTATTTGAATACCATATGCATATGTGTAAGAACGTTCACAGACATCCATATTAAAAAGTTTTCTATTTATAGAAAGAGCATACGATCCACCTACGTACATGATCACGCACGCATTGAAATATCTATTTAGTAAAAAATATTTTAATTAAACATATAAGTAATAAAATTGATTAATTATCACGAATAGTTGCATAAAATGATTCTTCACATTTATTTTATATAAATCTTTTTACGTCACCGCCTCTAATAAAATTCAAACTCTGTGACCCCTTAGTATTTGCTAAAGAGTTGTCTCGGAACTACGGAGGACTTAGCCAGCTTATCGGGGAGATGAGGCAGGGGGAGGGGGAAAGGCGGGAAGAGTGGGGAGGGGCAGGACTGCAAGCCGAGACCGTCGCGACTTCTAAATCCTTTTTATACTGATACATTGGACACTTGTTTTTTTAAATCGATTTATGTCCTGCTCTATTAGGTTCAAACTTATGGCGCCGTTTTGAAGATGTTTTTGCCTCATTTTATTGTCTATGTAAGTCTGGGAGCAAAAAATAACCTAGTGGATTTCGACCTAGAATAATAGCTCGGGCGCGTTCAGACGACACGTGCAGACCAAGCCCATCCCTTGTGCACGACAAGCGCGGTTTGAATTTGTTGCATATAGTAATTTTAGTCCTAGTCTTAAATTGACGACCTTCGAGGCATTGTGGTCACCATGCTAGTCCGCCACCCAGAGGTTCCGTGTTCGATCCCGGGTCAGAGCAAGTTGGAAAATGGCCTTTTTCAAATTGTCCTGGGTGTTGGATGTTTATCTATTTATATATTTGTTATAAAATATAGTATCGTTGAGTTAGTATCCCATTAAACAAGTCTCGAACTTACCTTGGGGCTAGCTCAATCAGTGTGATTTGTCTCTATATATTTATTTATCACACCTCAATACAACTCAAATTGCATTTACCGAAATCCAGTGCGAGGGGCGAGAGGGCGAGCAAAGCGGAGGCAAGGCGAGCATGTGGCGTACGCGAGGCATGCGCGTGTTGACTTCGATTAATGTAATTTCAATTTGTATTGATGTGTGATAGGATTTAAATTATATGCAACAAATTCAAACCGCGCTTGTTGTGCGCTTGGTATAGGCATGGGCCTGGCATGAGCGTTTTAACTGAACATGCCTTGATGGTTATATTATAACAACAAAAAACGATTATAAATCTAATTATTAATAATAAATAAATAAAGCTTAGAACTATTAACACAAAAGATAGGTACATACTATACTCGGAAAATGAAATAATTATAGGAAATACACAGGAAATATTCTACATAAAATATAGCCCCTCTCACATTGCAGCGCCCGTCAGGGTCCTTAATTGTTACACATCTTTTATTTAACACCTGTATAAATTATTATTAAGGAAGCAATAAACGAATTGAATTGGTTTAAAAAAGCTTCATACATTTTTGTAGCTATGAAGGTGACTGCAATATAAAATCATTTCATAAAACTGTCTTTTTGTCAAGCCCCATCACTCGGCAGATAGAAAACGAAGATAATTTAAAATCAAATGAATTCAGTGGCGGTGGAGGTACAAAATAAGGAAAATGTAAAAATTTATCCCTGACATGGAGATTTTCATCTAGAATATAATAAACTAAAAATCGATTTAACCCCCAAACTCACAACCCATTTTGATGAAATTTGTGGGACTACTTGACAAGTATGTTGACAATGACCTATTCATTCAAACAAAAAAAGAATTTTCCAAATTGGTTAAGTCGTTTTTGAATAATCGGTGAACGTACATAAAAACATAAAAGATTCCGACGAATTGATACTCTCCTACTTTTTAGAAGTCGGTTAAACCACTGGCTTGTTAAACACATGGAGGACGGCATGCATAAGGCAGACCTGAGATAAACCGAAATGGCGACGAACCGTTGTGGAGGCCAAGCAAGACCCACAAAATTTTGTAGCGTCGAAGAAAGTAAGTGTTAAATCACAACTTGTATATTTTAAACATACATACATACATACATATTATCACGCCTGTTTCCCACAGGGGTAGGCAGAGACTAAGGACCTCCACTTGCTACGATCCTGACAGACCTCTTTCGCTTCATCTACACTCATCACTCTCTTCATGCATGCCCGCCGGTTACGGGTACTTCTAACCTCTCCTTTTTTAAGAACGTCTGCAATTTGATCGCGGTACGTTCGTCGAGGACGACCCTGACCCGCTCTTCCACTCAAGTTTGCTTTGTAGACTCTTTTAGTGAATCTCCTTTCATCCATCCTTTCTACATGACCGAACCATGTCAACATTCCTTTCTCAATTTTTGTTACTACATCTTCTTTCAGTCCACACTGCTCCCTTATGACATCATTTCTAATCCGATCTTTCAAAGTAACACCACACATACTCCTCAGCGCTCTCATTTCAACTGCATTTATTCTACTTTCGTGCCTTTTCTGCTATACCCAACTCTCACTTCCATACTGTGATGGAACCCTTACTTATGTATATAATATACACAGTAATACACCCGCGGCTTGCTGCAGGAGTTCCAAATCACGTGAGCTATGATCGTCTATTATATATATATATTTTATTTAAACCTTAAGTATAGTACATTATCAGATACCCCAAGCTGTTCACTCTACTCTGAATTTATTTAAAAAAAAATAAAAAAATGAGGATGTCTATACTAGATATTATTTATTACATAATTTAATCCCAAATTGAAATAGTCGTATTACAGAATTGTTCTTTGTAGCTGTTATGGTTTATATCATTCAAATAATTGACTTCATAAAGCGAAGGAATATACGCCATTCCTGAAAAATCAGGCGGATCGATCCATATTTGTAATGTAATGTTAGGTCATAGGTTTGCTATAGCTTAATTATATGTGGTAATGTCGTACAAAGTACGATAAATGGGCGTTGAGAGTCTTGGATATTTGGTTAACCAATGTAATTTTATAAATTCGCTTACGCGAAACAGGTATGTAAATGTTGGTCGCGATAAAATCGCGAAGAGCTCTTATAACAATAGTATTTTCACAAGACTCTAATTATTTCGAGTAAACTCGATACATCTTGGCGATACAAAGTCAATATATCTGGTTTGCTGTGTTGCGAGGAATGAGATATTATATCGTCATGGACAGCAGGTTTCCTCTTTAGGAGAAAGATGTCACGGTTTGACACCTTTTGCACTAACATGCATAAGAAACATATATAGTTTTGGTTAATAAGTCCACTCCGGCGACAGTATATCTGTTTAATCTTCGATCAAAGAGATATACTCTCCCAACCCTTAATAGCCTCGGAAAAACCAAATTTCCCGATGAAATTTGATAATTCTTACCACTTATTAACCTTTTCGCGACTCTAATATTACTATGTAGGAAAGCAATCAAGATCTAAATGATCTTGAGCCAAACAAAACAAAACAACCCTACCCGGCTATCCTAACAAAGAGTCCTAATCCTATCTGCTCTGTAATTACCAGAGCTTCCACGTAAATTCTATTCTTTTACTTATTTTCTAGTTTAACATGCTCGCAACGGTTGGCGTGTCAAGATCCTGAGAGCAAATATATTTGAGACGTTAATTTAGATCATAAGTTCTATACCTAACTTCTAACCTTCTAACCTTTCTCTGGTGAATAGATGTTTGATATACTAGTTACCATAGATCTCTATAATCTCAATAAACACATAACTATCAAATATCATAATCTGATAACCTTTAGATATTCACTATCATACATAGGAATAAATTGATCGGATCCTATATCTTTCAATTATGTAGATCTAAGGTAACAAATGAAACATATGTGACTCTCAATTAACAGCAACAATGATAATACTACATTTAACCCAACTATAGAAATTCAAGTAATCTTCTTTATATATATTATCTGTTCGATCTATCGTATCTATCTTTAGCAGATTTATTAATTTAACCGTACGCAAAACCTCACTATATTCCGATAACGAACCTAATCACGAACCTACGTCTAAACTGACCTAAAAGCAGCCGCAACCGCTTGCCTAACCTAATTCTAGTCTATTGTAAGACCTAGTGTGAACCTAGGGTCTGTTATTAGCCACCACGCTCATAACAGTTGTGTGAGAAGTTAAACGTGTGTGTGTGTAAAGCGACTTGTGTAGGATATGCAAATAAGAACTACTCTAGGGATACATTAGGATAAGGTCAACCCTCTGTAAGCCTACAGGTTGACCTAGGATACCTAGGTGAAAGGAAAATGGAAGACCTGAAGCGCCCGAATGCCAGTCTCAGCACCCAGTATAAATTACCTATTCAGTACTTATCTAACGCTCCAGCGGAATTTTGGGGTTTGTGAGAAAGGTATAGATAAAAATATTTAGGAAGTCTAGAATTCTAGACCCGTCACTTCACAGTAATTTACCCGAACACAAAGCAACGAGCTCAAATCGGTGAATGAAATTTATAACACAAAATTACACACACTCGATTCTAAACTCGAAACTTGTATGTCAGGCAAAGGACGCGAAAGGACTCATCCCTACTTCTTGCCTCGCGTTCCTTTTATTAGCTTCGTCTGATTCCCGGATTTTGACGCGTCACCAAACCTACTAGCATGCAAAAAAAATATTGCATCCCGATGTCCATTTACATGCACGCAATACCGTCTCTATCTAAGATAACTTAATATATTTACATTCACATAGAGATCTTCCGCAATCGTCATTCTATCGAATAATATGACATATTTATAATTTATTTAATTGACGAATTTAACACGATATATGAATCAACTGTATCTTGTGATTCCATGTGTACCTATAGTATATGAGTAAATAGACACAACCTCACCCTTGTATATATTTGAATGTACAATTATAAATATGTCTATGTATAGAATTCGATTTTTAGGAAGTATCTAAGCATTAGTACTACCCGACCTCTGTCCGTGTAATCAGCGAAAATTTAGACCAGATAAGCCGATCTAAAGATATGACAGAGTATAAACTCGCATTTACACAACACGGCGTAAATATAAACCATGTAATATTGCATAATTACATTTATTTATCACGCAAAATTTCACCAAGTCCAAACAGCTGTGCAGCTCCGCAAACATTCCAAACTTTTTTTTACAAACCCTCATAATCCCTCGTCTTCGCAAAAAAAAAAAATCTTAGGTACACAACTAACCATCTTTATGATCGTGTGATCGTTTCTACATGTCTTATGTGACCACTACAGACCCCCCCCAGACTTGTGACAATGTTTGTTTTTCAAGCATGAAGCAAGTCTCAGTTTTAATAAATCGCTATTTAACTATATGTTACAACCTATTATTAAGTTGATTCAGCATAATTATCCACTATCTAACTCACTCACTTAAGTCTATTTTATTCGTTTATAATTAATTTATATTTATAAATTTTTTATTTTATTTTTTTTTGTAATAATGTAAACCGTACATAATAATGCTGTAATTTGATAACTTAATAAATCAATTAATTAAAGTCAATCACATCTAACCTATTTCTACAACCTATAAATCTCTTTATCTAAACTTCCAAGTATACTAAACAATCGTTAACTCATTACATAAGTTACATTAAACTTACAAAAATCATATTTAGTTTTTCTTATTTTTATTTACACATGTTGCACCAGCTCAATTCATTGCACCTCTCTTCTGACCGTCAATATTTATCTGTCGACAATGATTCACGTTTTCCGAACGCTAATTCATTCGACGCAAAACCTATTGAACTATGATTGACATTGTTATAACATGATTCTATCTCTGATAAAATATCCATCCATCCTTTATTATTCTGATTACAATATGTCCTTATCAATCTTCCAAGCTCACGATTAACCCTTTCTACAGAATTGGAATTCGGACAATATACAGAAGTATGTGTGACTCGAATACCAAGTTCTCTCAATCCATTTTCCCATACTCTAGATGTGAACTGAGGTTCGATATCCATACTGATAGTTTTGATAGGTATTTCGTTATGAAATTTTCTTGTGCACGCGAATACCGCCCGACTAGTGGCTTTACGCATCGGATATAACCTAATAACTTTACTGTACACATCCTGCATTACATATATATATTGACAACCAAATTTCCCTACTGGTAAAGGTCCGTACAAATCGGCAAACACTTTTTCACCTAAATTTTCCGCCAAAACTGAATTACAAGGACCAACAGTGTTTATACTACAAGGTTTAACCTTCTGACAGACGTCACAACTCTTTACCACTGTGTTAACTATCTTACTCATATTCGGAAAATAATACCTATCTTTCATAAATGCTAATATTTTATATCTACCATAATGTCCAATTTCTTCATGTATATGCAAAATCAATTCTTCCTGGAGTCGTAATGGAATGACTAATAAATTGATATCACGTTTCGGAACCAAGAAATATATTGTATTATTAATTTATTTGTAATAAAAAAAAAAAAAAACCGTATCGTATATTGGATTCTATAATCCCGCCTTTAATACAACCTATAATCTCACTTAATAACTCGTCTTCGTTTTGCAATTTTGAAATATCTCGCAAATTTAAAATTATACTATCGTGATTTGTCGCTTTAAACCAATAAATAGGTGGTTGGTTTGCTCTGATAGTATTTTCTCCCTCACATCCAGATATATGTCTGCTCAATGTGTCTGCAATTTTACTATCTATGCCAGGTACGTATTGTATAGTGTAATCAAATCGATCCAAGAACACAATTCACCTTGTTACGCGAGCTCCCAACAGAGTTCACGATTTGATGAACGTTAAGCTCTTATGATCCGTTTTAATCCTTAACACCCTGTAAATATATTTCAAACTTCCTTACCGCGTAAATAATTGCATACATTTTTATTTTTGTTCAGATACCGGCCATCTTAAATGACCCGACTTATTTTTTTGGTAAACATATGCCCCGATCCCAACAAAACTTGCACAAAAAATGGCGACGTGAAATCTGGCTGCACTTAAACAACACTTGATACAAAAGCTTTCTTTATCTCTTCAAAAGTTGTCTGAGCCAATAAATTCCACTTCAAACTTGACATTAGCACGCAATAAATTGTACAACGGCTGAACAAGTGTCCCATAATTTTTTTGTAAACATCCTAAAATAATTTACAAATCCCAAGAATGCCCGCAAGTGTTTAACGTTTTTTGGAATAGAATATTCTCGAACTGACTTCATCTTGTCGAGGTCCAACGCCATAAGTTGACAACACATGTCCCAAGAGCTTGACCTTTTTTTTCAGCGATACCACATTTTTTTTTAAGGATACCGTGAAACCTGCCGTTCGCAATTTATTCAAAACGTATCTATTTGTCGAATATGCTCGTCAAAATGGCTAACTGAATAAAACCGAACTCTAAAATCAGGTCTTTAGGTAACTTGTTAAGCACTAAAGTCGGAGTGTATATTATACATTCTCCAGTCTTAAATGGCAAAGAAACTAATTTACCTAACTTATCTCTGCTTGCGCCTAAAGCGCCCGTAGCTCTAACGCTAGGAATAGGGATTTCAGCTTGCTTTCCTAACAATCTACATATTATCCGTGATCTATGTCGGCTTGACTGATTCACTTGTAACTCATTGCTGAAATATACGGAATATCCGTTTGTTTAGTGAGTCAATAATTGAACAAAGTCATTTACTCCCACTTCAGCATTTAAATTACATAAATCATACAAATTATGATTTCTTTGTGAATCACTAACCGTCCTTCCACACCTTTATAAGTAATTTAGCCCGAAGTCCCTGTCGCGCTCGACTGCAAGTTATTTGAAATAATCTCATTATTTCCTTGCTGTGAAGATGGTTTATCTTCTGACGCTGGCTGAAACGCTATAGCCTTAAAACCTGGCCGTTGTGTTCTTTCCACGAAAAGAACCACGACCTCGGTTATAATAACCGCGAGAAATTCCTCGGAATTGTTGACTATTACGTTTCGTTGAGTTATCATACCGTATGGTATTTACTCTCAACGTTCTGTTCTGAGTTCTCATATATTGTTCTCTACTATCGTTCAAGTTATGTGTAACACTGCTAAACCCGGGTTTGGCCTCTTTTACAAGCGGCCTTTCAACATTCCTTTCTAACTGACGTAAGAACTCCATAGCACTTCGTATAGTCATGGTCTCACTTTTCGTAAAGTAAGCGATTTGTATTTCTCTAGGCATCTGCCTGAATATAGTGTTCACCCGTTCACCCTCCGTAAATGGAATAGACAATCCATATATACTATTCAGCTGTGCAGCAAAATATTCTTCTAAGCTTTGACCCTTCTTAGGATCGTACCTCGCCGTTATAAATCTCTGCTTTATCATTTCCTGCTCACTACTCCCCCAAAATACCTGAATGAAATCATTCTCGAAATCTGTAAACGTACGCCAGCTTTCTTGGTAAATGTTCATTCTACTTTTAGCGTTACCCGTTAAGCTATCGATAGCCCACGCAAGTGCTCTGCTGCTATCACCCGATACCTTAATATAATTCTTTAAATCTCGTAAGAATTCCATCGGATTAACAGAACTTCGGCCATCGAAAGTTGGTAACTTTTGTGTTAACTTTACTATACAAGTAGAACGTTCATTGGTTTCTATTCTCTCTAAAGCCTGCGAAGGTCCCGCTACCTCGCTTGAAGATGTACTGGCTTTCTCAATATTGTCCAATCTACGCATAATCGTAGTTAATAATTCAGTTATTTGTCCCGGTGTTTCACTTCCTATATTTCCAATATTTGATTCTTCCGCCTGTGTCCTACGAGTCGAAATACGATTCGAATGCCTACCACGAACCATAGTTAAAACTTAATTAATTAAATTATTAAAGAAACTAATTATCCTATACGTAATCGCCTACGACTTTCACTACGAAACTCTACGAAACGCTACAAAGGTCTACGCACCTGACTACCTGCGCAACGACCCTATCTATTGTTCAATTGCCCGAACTGCTAACAATGCTTTTGTAAACAATGCAATTTTCTTTCAATGCTGCTGTTTTCTTTAAGTAAATGGATAATTATTCTGAGACTCAATAATTTGTTTTATATTTCTACGTTGTGTATTTAAATTATATAACCCAATAAGCCTGAGTTCTTTTGAATAGTTCTGTTGTATATGAAATATACAAACAAGATACTATCCACGGTCTACGGCACCAATTCTGTGATGGAACCCTTACTTATGTATATAATATACACAGTAATACACCCGCGGCTTGCTGCAGGAGTTCCAAATCACGTGAGCTATGATCGTCTATTATATATATATATTTTATTTAAACCTTAAGTATAGTACATTATCAGATACCCCAAGCTGTTCACTCTACTCTGAATTTATTTAAAAAAAAATAAAAAAATGAGGATGTCTATACTAGATATTATTTATTACATAATTTAATCCCAAATTGAAATAGTCGTATTACAGAATTGTTCTTTGTAGCTGTTATGGTTTATATCATTCAAATAATTGACTTCATAAAGCGAAGGAATATACGCCATTCCTGAAAAATCAGGCGGATCGATCCATATTTGTAATGTAATGTTAGGTCATAGGTTTGCTATAGCTTAATTATATGTGGTAATGTCGTACAAAGTACGATAAATGGGCGTTGAGAGTCTTGGATATTTGGTTAACCAATGTAATTTTATAAATTCGCTTACGCGAAACAGGTATGTAAATGTTGGTCGCGATAAAATCGCGAAGAGCTCTTATAACAATAGTATTTTCACAAGACTCTAATTATTTCGAGTAAACTCGATACATCTTGGCGATACAAAGTCAATATATCTGGTTTGCTGTGTTGCGAGGAATGAGATATTATATCGTCATGGACAGCAGGTTTCCTCTTTAGGAGAAAGATGTCACGGTTTGACACCTTTTGCACTAACATGCATAAGAAACATATATAGTTTTGGTTAATAAGTCCACTCCGGCGACAGTATATCTGTTTAATCTTCGATCAAAGAGATATACTCTCCCAACCCTTAATAGCCTCGGAAAAACCAAATTTCCCGATGAAATTTGATAATTCTTACCACTTATTAACCTTTTCGCGACTCTAATATTACTATGTAGGAAAGCAATCAAGATCTAAATGATCTTGAGCCAAACAAAACAAAACAACCCTACCCGGCTATCCTAACAAAGAGTCCTAATCCTATCTGCTCTGTAATTACCAGAGCTTCCACGTAAATTCTATTCTTTTACTTATTTTCTAGTTTAACATGCTCGCAACGGTTGGCGTGTCAAGATCCTGAGAGCAAATATATTTGAGACGTTAATTTAGATCATAAGTTCTATACCTAACTTCTAACCTTCTAACCTTTCTCTGGTGAATAGATGTTTGATATACTAGTTACCATAGATCTCTATAATCTCAATAAACACATAACTATCAAATATCATAATCTGATAACCTTTAGATATTCACTATCATACATAGGAATAAATTGATCGGATCCTATATCTTTCAATTATGTAGATCTAAGGTAACAAATGAAACATATGTGACTCTCAATTAACAGCAACAATGATAATACTACATTTAACCCAACTATAGAAATTCAAGTAATCTTCTTTATATATATTATCTGTTCGATCTATCGTATCTATCTTTAGCAGATTTATTAATTTAACCGTACGCAAAACCTCACTATATTCCGATAACGAACCTAATCACGAACCTACGTCTAAACTGACCTAAAAGCAGCCGCAACCGCTTGCCTAACCTAATTCTAGTCTATTGTAAGACCTAGTGTGAACCTAGGGTCTGTTATTAGCCACCACGCTCATAACAGTTGTGTGAGAAGTTAAACGTGTGTGTGTGTAAAGCGACTTGTGTAGGATATGCAAATAAGAACTACTCTAGGGATACATTAGGATAAGGTCAACCCTCTGTAAGCCTACAGGTTGACCTAGGATACCTAGGTGAAAGGAAAATGGAAGACCTGAAGCGCCCGAATGCCAGTCTCAGCACCCAGTATAAATTACCTATTCAGTACTTATCTAACGCTCCAGCGGAATTTTGGGGTTTGTGAGAAAGGTATAGATAAAAATATTTAGGAAGTCTAGAATTCTAGACCCGTCACTTCACAGTAATTTACCCGAACACAAAGCAACGAGCTCAAATCGGTGAATGAAATTTATAACACAAAATTACACACACTCGATTCTAAACTCGAAACTTGTATGTCAGGCAAAGGACGCGAAAGGACTCATCCCTACTTCTTGCCTCGCGTTCCTTTTATTAGCTTCGTCTGATTCCCGGATTTTGACGCGTCACCAAACCTACTAGCATGCAAAAAAAATATTGCATCCCGATGTCCATTTACATGCACGCAATACCGTCTCTATCTAAGATAACTTAATATATTTACATTCACATAGAGATCTTCCGCAATCGTCATTCTATCGAATAATATGACATATTTATAATTTATTTAATTGACGAATTTAACACGATATATGAATCAACTGTATCTTGTGATTCCATGTGTACCTATAGTATATGAGTAAATAGACACAACCTCACCCTTGTATATATTTGAATGTACAATTATAAATATGTCTATGTATAGAATTCGATTTTTAGGAAGTATCTAAGCATTAGTACTACCCGACCTCTGTCCGTGTAATCAGCGAAAATTTAGACCAGATAAGCCGATCTAAAGATATGACAGAGTATAAACTCGCATTTACACAACACGGCGTAAATATAAACCATGTAATATTGCATAATTACATTTATTTATCACGCAAAATTTCACCAAGTCCAAACAGCTGTGCAGCTCCGCAAACATTCCAAACTTTTTTTTACAAACCCTCATAATACCTCGTCTTCGCAAAAAAAAAAAATCTTAGGTACACAACTAACCATCTTTATGATCGTGTGATCGTTTCTACATGTCTTATGTGACCACTACAATACACCAGCGTCGGTATCAGCACTCCATTATGAACAGCCAAACGTGCTGTGTTTGACACTTTCGTGCTGTTCATAAAGGAGTGTAGTGCCCCATTCACTTGATTTCCCGCATTCACTCTTCTTTCTATATCACTCTCGTGCTTTCCATCTCTTGTAAACTTACATCCCAAATAAACAAACTCTTCCACTTGCTCCACTGTACACCCATTTACCACAATATTGCATTCTGTTATACATTCATCCCTCTCGAATACCATTACTTTCGTTTTACTCACATTCATTTTCATTCCCTTTTTCTCCAAAGCTTTATTCAAAACGGTTACCATTTTCTGTAATTCCTCCTCTGAGTCTGCAAGTAATACTTGGTCATCAGCATAAAGGAGGCACTTTATAAGTAACTCATCCATTCTAATACCACATTCAACATCTTTCAGATTTGTCAAACAACTGTCCATGAATAGGTTAAACAGCCAAGGTGACGCTACACATCCCTGTCTAACACCCTTTTCAATATTAAACCAGTCTGTGTATTCGCCACCAAGTCTGACACAAGCACTGGAATCGCTATAAAGTGATTTCAGTGCTCGTACCAGCTGACCGTTCAGCCCATACTCAGACAGTGTCGACCACAACTCATTCCTCACCACTCTGTCATAGGCCTTTTCCAGATCTATGAAGACGCAATAGCCTTTTCGACCTTTAGCCAAAAGTTTTTCTAGAATGCATCTTAAGGAAAAAACCTGATCCGCGCAACCCATTCCCTTTCTGAATCCTGCTTGAACATCCCATATCTTTCCATCAGTATCTTTTATCACTCTTTCAATCAAAACCTTAGCATACAACTTACCGACAATGCTGAGAAGGCTAATGCCTCGGTAGTTCTTGCAGTCTTGCTGTGAGCCTTTGCCTTTATAGAGGGGCACAATGACCGCCTTACACCAATCCTTCGGTACCATGCCTTTTTCAAAGCACATATTAAAAAGGCGACACAGCTGACTTGCCACGATGCCCTGTCCGGCCTTCAGCATTTCAGTATTAATTCTATCATATCCCCCAGCCTTTCCCATTTTCATTCCATTTAATGCTTTCACGACTTCCTCCATTTTTATTTTATCATCACCACAAACTCGCAACTCCATCTCATGCATGTCTTCATTCGTCTTATTTACTTTTCTTTCGTCTTTTTCAAACAATCCTTCAAAATACTCCTTCCATAACCCTAAGACACACTTTTCCTCGATTAACAATCTTCCATTCTTGTCTCGGATCTTGGTTAGCTCTGAGGTCGCTGACTTTCCTCTAGCAGTTTTGACAGCTTTCCAGAAGTATTTGATATTACTTTTAAAGTTTTGAGACAATCTTCTATCAAAATCATCTTTTTGTTCCTCTTTCTTCTTTTTAACTATTTCTTTAACGATTACATTCATCTTCTTGTATTCTTTTCTTGCAGCAGAAACAACTTCACTTGTTATACTATTTTTGTTCCCGTCAGCCCGTAAGGCTAACCAATCCTTCCATGCTTTCTTCTTTCTTACAACTGCAGCCTGAACCTCCGAATCCCACCATACTTTCGTCGTATCTTTACACTTTCTTCTTTTGGCTATCCCACATACTTTGGTAGCGGCACTGATAATTCCTTCCTTTAAAACCTTCCATAAATTTTCAATGTCGCATTCATTATCTATATCTTTTAACTCTTCTCCTAAACATTTTTTATACTTCTCTTTCGATTCTTCTCCTTGCAAATTTTCAACCTTAACTCTCTCCAACCTATTGGGGGATTTCACTTTATGGTGACGCCAATTTCTAAAAAGATTTTTAATCTTGGAAATCACTAAATGATGATCGGTAAATATCCCCACACCACGATACGATCTTGTATCAATAACATCCTTTTTCATTCTTGCATCCACTATTACAAAATCTATCATACTTTTCATTTCATTCTGCTCCCTTGTATACATATGAATCTTTTTGTGACAAAACAAAGTGTTTGTCACACAAAGACTCTTCTCCAGACATACTTCAAGTAAACTTTTTCCATTTTCGTTCTCCCTTTCATCGCCAAACAAACCCAATACTTTTTCAAAACCATCTCGCTTAATACCAACCCATCCATTAAAATCACCTAACATGACTATCTTCTCATTGTCTTTGCAACCACTCAAAACATCATTTACACTTTCCCAAAATTCCTTTCTTTCTTCTCTATTTCTTTTAGATGTACTTCTGTAGGCGCATATACTCCCAATACAAATATACGATTCAACCCAACTTTCATTCTAATCCAAACAAGTCTTGAACTTACAAATTCATACTCATTCACACACTCTGCCATTCTTTTAGAAAGGATGAGGCCAACTCCTTGACAGCCTTTGGCGGTTTCTGGTACTCCTGACCAATACGCCGTGAACGAACCACATTTAGTGGTTCCGCATCCTTTCCTTTTCGTCTCATTCACACACAGGACATCAATCTTTCTTTCACTCATCATCTGATACACCTCATCTACCTTTTCATTCATTCCCCCTCGAACATTTAAAGTAGCCAAGCGGCTGTCCAAAGACCGCTTTTCGCACCTGCGGGAAACGTGACGTGACGAGTTGCGAACCGCGTCGCCGCCATTCGGATTTCTTCTTTGCTTTTGATTTTGATTTTAAATATTTGTGTTAAAACATACCAAAACACACCTCATTGCACGACAAAAGGTGGTTGCGCAGTGGTTATGTGTGAATAGTGTAGCTGCAGTTTTTTGCAGTTGTATCAATATCGTATCAACTAATATGACGGCTAACTGTAGTCCGTGTAAATACAACTATTATTTTTCTTACGAAGTAGCACCTGACCACGTATTGTTTTTGTAGTTGTTGTTGGTTGTTGTTGTGGTGTGGTTTTGGAATGCGTGAAACAACCTTTTTTTAATTGAAGTCAAAAGCTTCAGTTCAGTTTAGTTCTGTGCAGTGTTTAGAAAACCCATTCATAACGGTAAATTGGTTATATCAGTTAACCCCTCTTCGGTTAATCCTTTGATTCGGGTAACCCACACAATAAGGGTAACAGTAACCGCTATCTGTATAGGTTAATTAGGTTTTCGGCGATACACAGCCGTTTGGTTGAGTGATGCAAGTGCTTTTGTAGGAATAGGTACAGTGACAATGTGACGAGGAATGAAAAACGTGTAGTATCATGCAGAAATTGATATGTCAACTCGGTAAAGTTAACCTCAATTATAGGTTAACAGGCTATTTCGGTTAACCAACATATATGTTAGCCCATTTTCAATTGTATTAGATTATTTCGGTTAGGTTAACCTAAACCATCCAAACCCTGGTTCTGTGCTCACCCAGCCAGCGTTTCGCAGCAAGAGCGTAGGAACTAAGTCCACTTTAGAGTGCACCTGACAGCACTTACAGATACGGGCCGATATTGGTACTTATCACCTCCGTTTTACTAGCGTAGCCACGTCAGACTTTGAAATTTGAAGTCAAAGGCGACAGGAAAATATATTTTTTTATCAATGTAAATTATGGGTTAATATATAAATTCATGTGACTACATAACATAAATATTTGCATGCCTAAACCTTTGTTGTACACATGACCCTAATTATACAATTGATTATTTATTTATTGTATTTAAGCACATAAAATTATCTTATTCTTAATTCTATATTTTCGTTAATTTGTACCGCTGGCAATAAAAAGCCGGCGGTAAATAGTGCTCGCGGATATTGGAGTTATTGAAAATAGTAAAAAACGTCGAACTGAACTCGGCTTGCAGAGTTTATCTGAAAGGCTTCTTGGCTATAACGAAGTATCTTACATTATTTCTTAATCTTGATTCGTTGCATGTAGGTCAAATAGAGTATTATGAGTTTCACATTTATGTGTGATCTAAAGCCTACTTGGGTCGGCCGAATGGATTTCGACCTGTTGGACCTCGGAGTTGACGACTGGCAGCAACCATACAGGACCGCAAGAAATGGCGCCATCTAGTGTCGGAGGCCTCGGGGCGCTGCGCCACTGTAGTAAGTATAGTAAGCCTAGAACGTTGTGTCTTCCGACCGTTCCACATCTTCCTGTGGATGACGTAAAGACTAAAGAACTGTTGCTAGAGCTTGTTCTGCATGTAATATTTACTTATATCGATTCTGTGTCCATAGTTATCCTAGGATGTCGAAACCATACGAAATTGAGAAGTAATGAATAGCCAAAACAGTTTGGCCATCGTTTTATGACTGGCTACTTGGTGACGTCCGCAACCCTCTTTGCCAGACTTTGAGTGACGTCAGCCGCTGCTTGACTACCCCCGTGGCGTAGTGGTCACAATGTTAGTCCGCCACCCAAAAGGTTCCGGGTTCGATCCCCGGTCAGGGCAAGTTGGAAAATGGCCTTTTTCAAATTGTCCTAGGTCTTGGGTGTTTATCTATGTATGTATTTGTTATAAAATATAGTACCGTTGAGTTAGTATCCCATAACACAAGTCAAGAACTTACTTTGGGGCTAACTCAAACATTGTAATTTGTCAGTATATATTTATTTATTTATATTTATTTATTTGACGTCACTCTTTCGGAATGCAGTTTTATGTATTTATTTAACTCCATACACAAATACAAGTGTAAAGGCGGACGTAAAGCCTTAAAAAGCTTAAGGCCTTATCTAGTAGTCAACCAAACGGGTGATGTAGGGCATGACAAGGGTATTAATTCTGTGATATTGACATGCATATTATATTTGTAGAAGAAAAAGCGCAGTTGTATCATCAGTACAACTGAAGATGTAACTAGGAACGCATTAGGATGAAGAAGATATAAAGCCTTGGACCGCAAGACCCAAAGGCCACTAAAGGCCACATTGCGAGTGAAGAAATTCCAGCTAAATATAAAGAAAAAATAGCTAAGTCAACTGATCTTCCCCCATGGGCAGTATTAGATGAAAGTGGGGGGTAATCTGCTCATCCTGTTCCAGCTACGTTTTCTACAATTATTATTCTTGAAATTAATAAAGTAAGAGACGGAGGTAAAAGTCAAAATCTTGCGTAGGCAAAGAGCAAAAAAAAATTTTTAGGTTCTGCGTAGGTGTCAATAAAGTCGAAAAAGTTATTTATTTATCTTTAGATGTTTGTATCACTGTGTAAATACTTTTTTATTTAAATAGCTAAGATATGATAATTTACATATTTACAAATAAAAAGAAAAAGTGAAGTACCTGCTATAAATTTAATCTAAAAAATTGTGCCCATGCGGCATAGTGCCAAGAACGCTGGCCGCATTTCCCTGTTGGATCGCAATACTGATGCGTTGGGCGAAAAAGCAGCTAGTTCTCTTGTCATCAGCGGCGGAGATCAGTCTTGGGGAGATCTCTTTAAGAAGACACCTAACTTAATAATTTGTCAATGTTTTCTTTCGATTTCATAATAGGTAGTTACCGTCAGATAATTCACATACAACTAAGTTTACTGCCTCCGCGACATTCCATAAGCCTGTTGATTTCGGCCAGGAACCACACAGGCTTTTGTAGTTGAAATTCGCACTCCAAACCCCAGAGCGTTTCAGCCGGTTTCTCTACAGGCAATTGGAGTGAATATTATCAATCAAGTGAGATACAAATTCATGTGGATTTCGGCCAGAAAGCACACATGATTTTGTAGTTAAAAAACACACTCCAAACCCCAGAGCGTTTTGGCCGGGCCAACAGGTTGTCGGAGTAGGAAAATTGCTTCAATGCAACTACAAATCCCCGAGTAGTTCATCCAGTTTAAACAAGACTTACAGGTTTCATAGATACCTACTTTAATACTCAGAGCTCATCTGTCCGCATTCGTTCTAATGCAAACAGCAAGCGAAACACGTTACATAATTTATTCAAAGAAATAATGCTATTTTCATTGCTTTACTTCTTTTATTTATCTTTTTTTTTAAGAGGGGCTTTTTTGACTAAAAATAATAATGTTTCATTATTTAAAAAAACCCATTTTCTTGTGTGTAAGTGGCCAACACTAATGACAAATTTTTCAAGGTGCCTAAAGGCATCTGACAGCTTGTGGACTGCCACACAATAATGACAGCCGAGACAAACAGCTTCACGTGCGTTCCGAAGCATGGAGTAGCTTGAAAATTATTACAACATTTGTGGTCACCCATCCAAGAGTGAACTACGACCGAAGTTACTTAACTTGCGAAAGCGCTAGTAATGATGCGTTCTATCACCGAGCCACCGAGTTATTAGTTCGTCGTTTTTATGTTAGATGTACTATGTAACTAGTTTTGTGTTAGATAACAACATGATTAAATTTCTTTATAATGCTACAAAATGTTTTTTACTTTTATCTGTAACCAGTATAACTCGAACTTAGCAGAAATTATAAGCAGTATTTTAAAAAACTACTATAGCACACTGGCGTTTAAAGTACTTATGAGATCCAAAAACAAAACCCAGAACGCTTTCTGGCCAAAATGCACAGGCATTTGAAATCTCACATTTTCCAATAACCAGTAGAGCTCGGCCCGGCCGAAACGCCCTGGAGCTTGGACTAAAAAAGACTGTGCTTCCTGGCCGAAATCAACATGCATTTGTAATCTCATTTGATTGATATTTATTTACTTCAATAGCCAGTAGGGTTCGGCCGTCGGACCGGCGGAAACGCTCTGGGGTTTGGAGTACGAATATTAACTACAAAGGCCTGTGTACTTCTTGGTCGAAATCAACAGGCTTATGGAATGTCGCGCCGCTTCCTAAGCGCAAGTACAGAAGAAGCGGATACAAACTGTACAACAAACTTTATACAGTCCAGTTGAAAAAAAAAATTAATTGCCATGCAAACTATACTATAATATCTAGTGATGAGTTGGGGGACTACATATGGAGTTTATATCCTTAGCGCCATCTATTCTTTGTCAGATAAATTAAAACACCCCGACTTTCAAGTGTTTACCAGCTATAACTTTTGAATGGCCAAACCGATTTTCATCTTACATAGCTAAGAATCAACGCAAGAAAACTTGCTTTCACGTGAACAAACCACATCGAAATCGGCCGATTCGTTTGAGAGCTTTAAGATAGACAAACATTAGCGTCAAACTTATAACATCCCTCTTTTTTGTCGGGGGTTAAAAATAGTCATAATCCGCTAGCCGTCTCGCTTATTAAGGGGACAACTGAATTTTCCGGGGTCTAGAACTACGGTGTACAATTTAAAGTGAGAACGTGAAGCTTTTCTATCACAATTGGGTATTTTCGTGGGTCACAATTTTTTTTTGTACTGATAAGAATATAAAACGTCGCAAAATAATGTCAGTTGTTTTTGAACATATACATTTTAACGTGATTTTAGACTTATTATTGCAGAAAAACTGATAGTAATTGCTCTATTTGACTCTAAGAAACTATGACGTCATCTGCCTGTATTTCATACAAAGCCAATAGAAAAAGTTTGTTTTGACGTTTAGAAAACAGTATCTGATTTGACTTGTTGGAAAATAGCGAATTGCGAAAAACGGCCACTTTTGGCGTATTTGCGTAGAAAACTTCACTTTCTTACTTTAAACTTCAACAGTAGTTCATAAAATAGTTTGAAGGGTTATCCAGTGCCTGGTCAAGACAACATTTTAAACGATGTCTCCGTTTCCTATCAAATGATTTATTTTAAATGGGGGCAGCACTGGACGCCGGAAAATTCAGATATTCCCTTAATATTATGATTAGCAATTTCCCCCACTCCCTTAATCGCCTTTTACGATCTACGCAGAACCGGACGCAGCTGATACATTCAAATTATTGTTTTCCCCCAGACCTGCATGGATGAACTAATATTTTGTCACTAGTCTCTGATACAGGCCTTCAACTGAAGTTATCTCATCTCGCGAGTAAGTGCAGGTGCTTTTAAAGTCTATAAACTTGCAAGCTGTTAGGAACTTTCGCGTGAGCTTTCAGCTACTTGTAGTTGTTACGTCATTCTGGCGTACTTATTAAAATCGCATGCGAATACAATGATTTATCATGACGTGTTTTTTTTTTACATCATTATAATTAAATACCAAGTGGAAGGGTACCGTAATAAAGCAAACCACAGGCTATATTAGATCAGTATAGTATAATGAATTTAAAATAACAACCAAAAAAACCAAAACAAAATTCGACCTTCCCATACAAATTGCCTGGGGGCTGAACACTTTTGTATGGAAATGCTGTTTTTTTTGTGTTTAAGCCGTTATATTAATTTAATTACACTATAGTGATCTAGTATAGCCTGTGGTTCGATTTATTACGGGTATGTCCCTTACAAGTTGTATAACGAAAGAACAGGATTTTTTTGTGCTTTTTAAAAAAAAATAAAAAAAAAAAAATCGTTGGTGATAAAAAAGAAATTATAAAGAAATATAACACAAAATTATTTTTTTACTCTTCCTGTATGTGTTTATGTTCACGCTGATCTTCGAAACTACTGAACATATATGTATGCGGTTTTAACAAAATACATTCAGCTCAGCTTGGGGTAGGCTTTATTTTATTAATACCTTTGTGATTACACAGTCTGAGCCGCCAATGGAGAATCCTATAGTATATTAAATTAAAAAAAAAACAAAACCTAAAACTGACTTCACCTCAAACTACACGACCGATTTTGATAAAAATTCCATGGAACCACATGACAAGATACCCTTTCAAATTAAAAAGAATTTACCATATCGGTCCAGGCTCGAATAATCGGTGAACATACATAAAAAAAGATCGAGACGAATTGATAACCTCCTCCTTTTTTGGAAGTCGGTTAAAAACACTACACTATTTTAACGATTACTATAACTTCTTTTATTCATAATTAATATTTATAAATAATTATTCACAAATAATATAAATACTACTAAACGATTTTAATAAAATTTCTATGGACCACTTGACAAGTATATAGTTTCAAACAAAAAAAAGTATTTAAATTAAAATATGTCTTGTCTCATTCTTACTTTTTCAAATATTGAAAGAATAAAGCAATCGTTTAATTTTTTTTATAAATAAATTAGCGCTCAGCATAATCTGCTATTTTCCAACAAGTCAATTTCTATGGGATTTGTATGAAATACTGGCTAATGACGTCATATATTCTTGAAGTCAAATAGAGCTCTTACTATCAGTTTTTCTGGAATAATAAATCTTAAATCACGTTAAATGTATATTTTTAAAGACAAGTGACATTATTTTGCGATGTGTTATTTTCTTATCAGTACAAAATAATTTATTTTTGACCTAGGAAAATACCCAATTAGCGCGAATGAGTTCTTTATGCAAAGTCGAAATTTTTGTTTTGGTTTTCGACAATTGTTTCTATCGAAATTAGTTGAGTATCATGGACTGAATTTGCTCCAAAAGGTTGCTGGTGTTTTAAAAGTAACCCTGTATACATTCGAATTGGATACCTCCTCCTTTTTCCCGTTTTTACCGTGGCTTAGTGGTCACCATGCTAGTCCGCCACCCAGAGGTTCCGGGTTCGATCTCTGGTCAGAGCAAGTTGGAAAATGGCCTCTTTCAAATTGTCTTGGGTGTTTATCTATATAGCTAAACACCCAAGACAATTTGAAAAAAATATGTTGGTATTTGTTATAAAATATAGTATCGTTGAATTAGTACCCATAACACAAGTCTCGAACTTACTTTGGGGCTAGCTCAATCAGTGTGACTTGTGCCTATATATTTATTAGGAGGGACTGGTCAGCTCGGCTTCGCTTTTTTTGATTACTTAATATAATATCGCAATTTATGTTTGTTAACTCGTTCGCAAGCATTACATGTTAAATGTGTCAACATTGTATTATATTTTAAGTATTTAATAATTAAAAGACAATATTAATAATATGACAAAGCCCTTCTGGCGAGTACGCGACCAATACTGTAAAAAAGGAGTTTCTTTCGGCGTTTCTTCTCAGCAGTGGTCGTTACGAAGCGCTGGTATCGGTAGCTTTTCTTTAAAAATAAATTAAATTTTAATATACTTTACACGTAACATAAATTATACTTATTGACGTGTAAAAGTGCCTGTGAAGGTCTAATTACTGAATAAACATTTGAATCTTTGAATCTATTATTATTATTATTATCATGGACTGAATTTGCTCCAAAAACGTTTCTGGTGTTTTAAAAGTAACCCTGTATACATTCATTTAAAAAAAATCATTCAGAGTCATTTAAAAAGAGGGTAATGATTACTACGCTCACAACATTAAGGGGATACCCGAATTTCGCAAAACGATATAGCTGTTCATTTACAACCGCACGCCTGCCCACGTCGACTCTCCTTGGAAATGCATGCACTTTTCTCCCAAACTCATAACCGCACAAATCGAGTCCTCAAAACAAACTGTCACTCGACACAAGTCCCCGAGGGTTCCCGCAAGAGCGCGACCCAGATACAACGGTGTATCATTCATGCAGTTACTTATACATAGTGAAAACAGCATTTCGTTTGAAACGATATAGCTTGTGGACGAGTTAAAAATGTGACGGGATAGGAAATGGACAAGTTAGGAAAAAGTCAATTAAAAACTGTAATAAATTTTTTTTCGAGGTGCCATACTCGAAAAAAATTCGCTGCTCCGTAATTACAAACCTATCGCATAAAAATTTATCGAGAAGCTTTTTTTTTCCCGCATCTGTATTTTTTCCCTTAGTAAAAGTTTTTCGTATAGATGACGACAGCATGTCCTTAAATTAGCGCTAGTTTATGTCCGAACACACTGTACAAATGTGAAGTGGGAGATTGACGACCTCCGTGGCGTAGTGGTCACCGTGCTAGTCCGCCACCCAGAGGTTCCGGGTTCAATCCCCGGTCAGGGCAAGTTGGAAAATGGCCTTTCAATTCAATTCAATTCAATTCAATTCAATTCAATTTAATTCGTTTATTGCTTCCTTAATAATAATTTATACAGGTGTTAAATAAAAGATGTGTAACAATTAAGGACCCTGACGGGCGCTGCAATGTGAGAGGGGCTATATTTTATGTAGAATATTTCCTGTGTATTTCCTATAATTATTTCATTTTCCGAGTATAGTATGAACCTATCTTTTGTGTTAATAGTTCTAAGCTTTATTTATTTATTATTAATAATTAGATTTATAATCGGTTTTTGTTGTTAATAAGCGTAGCAATTTGTTTGTATTACTTATTATTGTTATTTATAGCGATTATCTATATTTTAGTAATTTTATTTATTTACTGAACGAAGTATATATGTCGGTCTTCTAAGTATTCATTTATCGTATAATAAGTTTTAGCTATTAATAATTCTTTTAAGTGTTTGGAGAATTTTTTATCATTTTTAATGGCTTTCAAGTCTTCCGGGAGTTTATTGTATATTTTTATTGACATCACCAGAGGACTAGATGAATGAAGTTGGAGGCGAGACATGGGTAGCTGTAACCGGCTGCGGTGTCTAAAGTTGTACCTTATAGCATTACCTTCCCGTTTTTCAAAAATTTGTTTTCAAATAGTCCTGGGTTTTGGATGTTTATCTATATATGTATATGTCATAAAATATATTATCGTTGAGTTAGTATCCCATAACACAGTCTCGAACTTACTTTGGGGCTAGCTCAATCAGTGTTATTAAAAAAAATCATTTGTTTTGACTGATACATGTCTTCTTATGCGAACGTCTTCAAAGTCTTAAGAATCCCCTTACCCTAGACTTATCATTCACACTCTTATGCTTGTGTTCGCCTATCGTCACGAAGCTTCGTGCTATTACATGATGCACGCATATGTGACCGGCCGTTATCGGGTATCGTCCCGAATATTCGGACGTCGTGTTAGTTATAGCGCGGGTGGCGATACCAAAAGTTTATTTGCGAGCTAATTAAAAAAGAACACATTGTCAAGAACATCATCTAGTGCTGAGTAATGAAACTACCGAAGTCGTATCAGTAGTTTTGCTACTCATCACTAGATGGACGGGTTGGTTTTAATTAGCTCGCAAATAAACTTTTGTTATTTATAATATCACCTATCTATATAGTCTCTTCTAGAACTTAAGAGTCTCCTTAACCAAGACAGAATCAGACTTTCCCATACAAACGTAGTATAGCTTTTATTTTGAAACGGCATGTCAGATATTGATGAAATTATGTCATTTCAAAGAATTACATATATTAAGGCGTATAACTGATTTTCACAGTCAACATACGAACTCAAAAGAGAATATAGTGTATAATGTTTGACCATCAGTATCGCAAACTGTTACACTCTCATATTTTCTATACTATGATGCTTCGGCCGCACTTGAGCCTATCGTCCCGAAGCAATTCGCGGCGAATCTTCGTACGTTTTGTACGCTAAAAAGTTATTGTGATAAAGCGCTGGTCACACTAGCGGCTTCGTTATTTTTCATGAACTATCTGGTAATAATCCATTCCGTAGCGCCATATAGCCCTGACTTCCAAGCGTTAATATCAATAACTTTTAAATGGCATATCTGGTAATATCCATTCCGTAGCGCCATATAGCCCTGACTTCCAAGCGTTAATATCAATAACTTTTAAATGGCATAACCAATTTTCATCATAGCTAAGAACCACCGCAAGCGACCTTGCTTTCACGTAAACAAAACCGCATCGAAATCGGTCTATCCGTTCGAGTGCTATGATGCCACAGACAGACAGACAGACTGACAAACATTAGCGTCAAAATTATAACATCCCTCTTTTTGTCGGAGGTTAAAACTAATTGACTGAGCAAGCGAAGCGTCTCTGTTTCGAGATAGGACAAAAGGCTGCCCGGATGTCTGTCCTGCTGCTCTCATCTACGGGTCCCATTTCTCAACCGATTCTCGTATAACTTTGTAAAAAAGTTAGAAAATTATATAGAATTTATTTGTAAATTTAGTTTTCCGAAGTTTTTCAAAATGGCAGAAATATGGCGGTTGAAAACTTTAAAACGTCATAAAAGTTTTTTGTTACCCTTATGACGTAACTTTTTATCCGACACTCTTCAACAGAATGGGGTGACTCGCGAGGTCTACAGCTTACACAGCCACTAATAATAACACCAATTGAAATAGCCCTAAAGTAAATTTGTTTGAACTAAAAGCTTCTTCCAACCAATACTATTTACTACGCAAATTAAAAAATCCCCAACTACACTATCTAGATTTGATTTCTTTGCCATCTTGTGATAAGTAGCGGAACTACGTAATATTCTAATGAAATCGGTAGCGCCATCTATTATATTTGCCAGGTATTACACCCACTTTATAACATTAATATTAAGTAACTTTTGAACGGCTAAACCAACTTTCATCAAATATAGCTAGTGATGTACAAGACTTTTGTCTAGAGCTCGGAGTCGTTTACAAGTCTCGCCCCGTTTGTGTGAAGCTCGACGACTTGGGAGTCTTTTTCAGAGCTCGAGCTTTTTCGAGAGCTCGATCAATCTGGAGGCTTTTTCACGGCTTGAGTCTTTTCCAGAGCTCGAGCCTTTTTGATAGCTCTATCGATTTGGAGGTTTTGTCACGGCTTGAGACTTTTTCTATGAGCTCTGTGAGCTCATAATGTGTTATTTGTCCCTACATATTTATATTAATTTATTGATGTTTGATCATTTTCGCGCGGCTATCTACTTTTGTTAAATTTGAATATAAAAAATTAAATTAAATTAAATATTAAACTAATAGGCTCGGCTTGCGAATTCTCTGAGTAAAAGGACTCAGAGAAATCAAGCTTTCATTGAAAGCTCGCGTTCGTTTTAAGACTCGAGCTTTTTTGAAGGATCGAGCTCTTTTTAAGGCTCGAACTCTTTTGAAGCCTCGAGGCGAGCTCACGTCTCGGCTTAACGCCTGCCGAGCTCACCGAGTCCTGCCAATCTGTCTCGAGGCTTCAAAAGTAGAACTCGACGCCTCGAGGTTTGTAAATCACTAAATATAGCTAAGAACCATCGCAAGGGAACTTGCTTTCATGTAAAAAAAAAACCTATAGAAATCGGTCCATCCATTCGAGAGCTACAATGCCACAGGCAGATACACAGACAGACAAATTTATAACACCCCGCTTTTTTTGTCGGGGTTAGTAAAAATCAGCTGTTTGAAGCAGTCTTAAGCGGCGACCTACTGAACTCCGTTATTTATTCAGCATTCAGACCATTCATGGCCGGAGGGCCGCGCTGTAAATGTCGCGGTTGAATGTGTTCATACTCGGCAGCGCTAAATGGGAACTGAATTCTTATTTATGTTGTTATTTTTTATGCTGGAAGAAAAAAGTACTTGGAATGTAGACTAGTAGAAGTTAAAGGATCAAAGATTCACAGTTTCAAACATTTATTTGCTAATTACATATATTACATACATACATATTATCACGCCTGTTTCCCATGGGGGTAGGCAGAGACTATAGATTTCCACTTGCTACGATCCTTGCAAACCTCTTTTGCTTTGTCAACACTCATTACTCCTTTCATACATGCTCTCCGGTTATAAGTACTCATTACTTCACCTTTTTTCAGAACGTCTGCAATTTGCTAATTATGAGTACAAATAATACATACAGATGTTTTTCTTAGTTTGTACTAGTTACATTAATAAAGTTATTTTTTCAGATTAACGAAAAAAAATACTTACTCCTTTTTAAGGCTTGGTGCACAAAGGGTAAAAACGGAACCCCTTTACTAAGCCTCCACTGTTCGTCCGTCTGTCTGTCACCAGACTGTATCTCATGAACCGTGATAGCTACATCGCTGAAATTTTCACAGTTGATGTATCTCTGTTGTCAATATAACTACAATTAAAAATTAATACTAAAAAAAGAAATGTGGTGTCGTGGGACACCAGGTAGGAACGAAGTTCCTTCGGCTAATGTAGAATCGACACAATTTGCAAAAGAAAAATCGTGCTCAAAGGTATTATACACTACTCGCTTGTGTATACGACTGTCGCGCCTGCGCACGTCTCATTTAACGGTTTTATTTAACGAGGTCATCCTTACGGTTTTACTATCACATTTTTTTCAGTTCGGTCGCGGAGCAAAATCCCTATCTCCTCCAAGCCTGCCGTAAGGAACTTCGTTCCAACAGAATAAAATAAATATTTCAGTAGGCTATACACAAACGTAATTTAATTTTTTTATAAATAATGGTACGGAACACTTCATGCGCGAGTCCGTCTCGCACTTGGCCGGTTATTTTATAATCATTTTACTTAAAACGCCTCTTTGTATTACACTCGTAGGCTTCCTCCATAGAGTGCCATCTCTCACTATCATGAACTATTTTAATAACTTAGGTATAGTGATGTTCTAATCATAGTAACTCAAATAGTAGAACAAATATAAGGGTCGGACTACATCTGGAAGCTCGGATCAGCTGTTTTCAATGTTGCTAACCTTTTCTGCCGCTCAAAACCGAAATTCATTAGAGTGAGACAGAACGACGGAACTTTATACGATACGATAATTTCATCAAAAACATCATGGAAGAAAAGATAGAAGAAAGGCAAGGAGAAAAGGTAGGCCAAGAAGTATGTATATCGATGAAGTAAAGAAAAAGGCAGAAGTCGTGTCGTATAGGGAAGTCAAGCATTTTGCTAAAGATTGGGAGGTTTGAAAAATACTTCACCAGTAAGAAAATAGTTCTTAAATACATTGAAAATTATAACGAACATGAATTATACACCAGAGAATCTAATTTAGATTCTCTAGTGTATAATTCATATTCATCATTGTGTCGTGCCTTCAAACTTTTTCTTACATACTTTAAAATAGCGAAAATCTTTTTTAAGTCAAGAAAGCTTGAATATTTATAAGTCGAGATAAAAATGGCATCTCGTCTAGATAAGAAATAGTTGATACTTTCAACAAATAACGTTAATAAAGTAAATGCAAGTTTCAGAACTAAGTTAAAGTAAATCGGATCCATTTTATCTCTGACCACACGACTCCCTCGGGTCTCATCCATATCGCTGAATGAGTTAAGAAACATTATAGTATCTATTTCTTTTGAATTTTAGGGTTCCGTTCCCAAAAGGGTAAAAACGGCACCCTATTGCTAAGACTCCACGGTCCGTCTGTCTGTCACCAGGCTAACTCTTTAACCGAGATAGTTGTTGGACAGTTAAAATTTTCACAGATGATTTATTTTTGTAGCGGCTATAACAACAAATATTAAAAACAGAAATAAAATAAATATTCAAGTGAGGCACCCATACAAAAAGCGTGGTTTTTTTAAGAAAATGGTATGGAACCCTTCGTCTACGAGTCTGTCTCGTAGCCGGTTTTATTTCTTATCAGTAATTCGCTCAGTGCTGTTAGCTCGGTTCTTACAACCTCATAAATCGGTTAACCCTAGAGTTGCCTCATGTTCGGATTCAAAAATCTTTGGCTCATGTTTGAAGAAATGAGTGTAGATGAAGCAAGTAGGGTCTGTCAGAATCATTGCAAGTGGAGGTCCATGTCTCTTCCTACCCCTGTGAGAAACAGACGTTAATAATATGTTATGTAAATTCTTTATTGTACAAAAAGGACACAACACAAATACAAAAGAAAACATTACAAAGGCATTTGTATGTAGTGTATGTTTCTTTAGACTTATTATTTAACACCGAAAAATAAGAGGGGTGTTATAATTTTGACGCTTATGTCTCTCCGTCTATCTGTCGGTCTGTCTGTCTGCGTGTCTGTCTGTGGCATCGTAGCTCTCAAACCAATAGACCGATTTTTATGCGTTTTTTTACCGTGAAAGCAAGTTTTCTTGTGGTTCTAATTATGTGTGATGAAAATCGGTCCCGCCGTTTAAAGTTATGGGGGGTTAATGCTTAAAGGTTAGTTTTTTAATTTACGTGCCAAACAATAGATGGCACTACGGATATCCATTCCTCTCATTACTACATGGTATCGACGGCGCTAATTTTAATCCACCTGGAAAATAAACTTGTCTCATCTTGAATAATACAAACATCGGGTAGTCCTAGTAGCTCATTCCCTCAATCGGCTTCTACTTTTTCTTTTTTAAGGCCAGCTGCCAAGAAGACACCGGTTAAAAACATCACCTCATCAAAAAGCCTGCAATTAAACGTGATGATGGCCGATGGCCGATGAGGCAAAATGGTTCTCGAATGGCGACCACGTACTGGCAAGAGAAGCGTAAGACACCCACCCACAAGGTGGTCTTACGACCTAACTAAGGTCGCTGGAAGGCGCTGATTGCAGGCCGCTCTAGATCGGTCATTTTGGAAATCCTTGGGAGAGGCCTATGTCCAGTAGTGGACGTTATGCGGATGAAATGATGATGATGAAACGTGAAAAATTTGTGTGCGAGCACAGTCTCCTTTAAACTCTCAATTCATGTTTATAGTACTCATTTCTATTGTAATTTTTTCTCAGTTCAGGCAGTAAAACTTTGGAATGCTTTGCCACTGGATTCGTAAAGTGCAATCATAAAAAAATTCTAAAAATTTAGTGCCGTCCCATTACCTTTCCTCTAGCTCTAATATCTCTTTTCTTCTTTTTTTTTCACTGGCTACTTTAATTTACTTTTTTTAATGTTCGTACAAGTTTTATAGTTTATGTAGGTATATATTTCTTTATTTTTGGTTTTTACCTCCGTGGCGTAGTGTTCACCATGCTCCAGAGGTCCTGGGTTCGATCTCCGGTCAGGGCAAATTGAAAAATGGCCTTTTTCAAATTGTCCTGGATCATGGATGTTTATTTTTTATAAAATATAGTATTGTTGAGTTGGGATACTAACTCAACACAAGTCTAAAACTTACTAAAGGGCTCAATCAGTGTTATTTGTCCCTATATATTTATATTTTATATTTATTGGTTATAGTATGTACTCCTATTATTTAATGGTATACTTAAATTCTTTTACACTGTAATACTCTAACTGCACCAACTCCCCCCATATTTTATACTCTTCTTAACCAAAGGTTGGCTGGAAGAAATTGCTTTAGTGATAAGCCCGCCTTTGTACCTACCATATTTTAAACTAGATGATTGCCCGCGTAGAGCGGTTTTGATAATCCCATGGGAACCTCACATTTTCCCGGGATAAAAAGTATCCCATGTGTTAATCCAGGTACTAAGCTATCTACATGCCAAATTTCATTCCAATCTGTACAGCCGTTTCTGCGTAAATGAGTAAAAAACATACATACAAACTTTCGCGTTTATGATATCAGTAAGATGTACTTTTGATTGTCATAATTACTTGCTGCAATAAAGAAATTTTATCTTATCTTATCTTATAAAAATGCTTACAATAAAATTTGCATAGTAGTGAATTCACTAAAAGATACACTGCCTGCGCGTAAGTCTTCATAAAATTACAATATTTAAGCATTTTCTAAGCGAAACTCCGGCCATTATAAACACCATTTGCATAGTGGAGTACTTTTGTGCTAACCAGTGACTGTTTACAGCATAGACATAAAGGTACAAGATACTCATAATAAAATTAACAATTAGTTTATTTCACTTCAATTAAAACTATTATAAAAATTAAACATTGAATTATCTGCAACAAGCTTCGTCATAATTTCCACAGTTAGTAATCCGCAACATGCTTTGTTATAGTATTAATGTAAGAAACCGCCCCATATCGTACCAAGCTCAAAGGTTCGGCATGCTAGCGGCATTGCCATGCTAAATAGCAATCAAAATTCTCTGAGACAGACAAAATTATGAGCGTCTATTATTTGTCCGCTTAGATATTCGTTGACCAAGCTCTTTAATAGAAGTCCTTGCCTTGGATCAAAAATATAGCCAAGTTTCCAAAACTGATATTTTAAATGTTTACCATTAACATAGTTAACAACTGAAAAATTAAATTTTCGAAGCCGATGTCCGCTTTAAGTGCAAACACTTCTTGTACCAAGACTTGTAACATGTCACTTTAATTGTTATATTGTTTTCTCGGATTAAGAGCGGGTCCACACGGGTCGTAGCGTCGTCGCAACGCATTGTCAGTCACACGGGCGTTATGTCCTCGCAGCGTTGCTACTACGTAGAGAACTTCTACGTCGTATACCATCGAGGAATTAAATTAGGCTAATGACAGAGGGATCGCCGTGGCCACATATCATTTGAAAGAGAAACTATACTAGAACCATTTTGTCTCGACAAGAAGAAGAGCGCTTCTCTTTGGATTCCTTTTTCCTATCTTTTCATCCACCATCTCGCTAAAGAGTCGGCAAAATGCTATTGTGATTTATTCATTTTGAATGAGGAGTTACAAATCATTCAGAATGTTTTGCGTTTTGCCAAGGAGTTTCTTTTTCAATTCTAGCTCTGAACATTACGTACGTGACACTCGGTAATGTATAGACTTGCCACCTTAAGCTTTTACACTCTTAAAAGAAATTTATACTCAATGGAAATACATTAAATGAAGAGTCGAGTCAATCCCCATACGTATATAGGTAGGTGTTTCATTGTTGTTTGGTCTTTTGTTAGGTAGTCTCTGTATCTTCAAAATATTCGTTTTTTGGGTTCCGTACCCAAAGAGTAAAAACAGGATCCTGTTACTAAGACTCCGCTGTCTGTCGGTCCGTGTGTCTGTCACCAGGCTGTATCTCATGGTCCGTGATAATAGATAAAGTTTTTATAGATAACTAGCTTTTGCCCGCGGCTTCGCTCGCGTAGGGGTGTAATTTATCAAAATCCTTTCTCAGGGGATGCCTACGTTATAGTATCTTTATGAATGCAAAGTCTCAGCCCGATCGGTTTAAAATTGACAAAGTTTCATACGTGGGGCGCACTATAAGTTTCCGGAATGAATATGAAAAAATACTATTAAAGGTACAAAATTAATTTATTGTTTTTCAAAATAATCTTCCTTGGCGTCTATGCACTTTTTCATTCGATGAAACCAGTTTTGAAAACTTTTGTGCCACTCCTCTGTGGTGACCTCTGAAACGTGTTTTTCATACTCCTCGACAGCCTCTTCTGGTGATGAAAATCGTTGACCGCGTAATTGGTTCTTAATTTTTGGGAACAGAAAAAAGTCACAAGGTGCCAGGTCGGTACTGCATGTAGGATGACTCATGAGTTCTACATTTTTCGCCTTCAAAAAGTCGTTTGTCTGTCTGGCCGTGTGAGAACTAGCATTGTCGTGGTGCAAGATGATACGGCGTTTACGGTTATTTTTACGGAGTTCGTCAATAACTTCCGGCAAACAAATGGTCGTGTACCAGTCACTATTCACTGTACGACGATTCTCTAAAGCAACAGTAGCCACGTGTCCAGTTTTATTAAAAAAAGAAGCAATCATCCGCTTAGATGCACTTTTCACGCGCGCCACTTTGGTTGGTTTCGGCTCATCTTGAAAGACCCATACGCTCGATTGCTGCTTTGTTTTGGGATCGTAGCAATAAATCCATGTTTCGTCACCTGTTACCATGTCCCACACCAAATTTGACGCACCTTCGTTGAATCTGGTAAGCATGGCACTGCACCAAGTGACGCGGTCCGTTTTTTGAGCCTCGGTCAAGTTGTGTGGGATCCACCGCGAGCACAGCTTTCTCACACCCAAATGTTTGTGTAGGATTAATTGTATTTGACTCATGCCTATTTCTAAGGATGCGCGAATTTCATGGTAGGTCACATGCCTGTCTGTTTCAATCATACGGCGCACAGCATCGATGTTTTTGTTGGTGACAGCGGTGGACGGCCGACCATCGCGAGATTCGTCACTGAGATTGATACGACCACGCTTGAATTCTGCAAACCAGCTATAAACAGTTGTCTTGCATGGTGCTTCATTGCCAAAAGCTGTTTCAAGCCGAGCGATGCTCTGTTGAGCTGTCAAATTACACTTAAAATCGTAGAAAATCATACTACGAAAATTTTCCCGAATTAAATCCATGTTGATGCAGACACACAATTTTTTAAATGGCGCCACAAGGTAAAAACAAAAGACAGTCAGATGAAACAAACTGCATTCTACAGCCAAAGAGTTCTATTTTCAAATGTTGCAATAAATTTTTAAATATTGTTTATGTAAGTGGCCAGTTCCGGAAACTTATAGTGCGCCCTATGTACAAACTTGCATCCCCTATTTTATCCACTTGGGGTAGAATTGATCAAAATCCTTTCTAAGCGGATGCCTACGTTATAACATCTACCTGCATGCCAAATTTCAGCCCGATCCGTCCAGTGGTTTGGGCTGTGCGTTGATAGATCACTATGTCAGTCAGTCAGTCACCTTTGAGTTATATATATTTAGTACGGAACCTTTCAAGCGCGAGTCTGATTAGCACTTGGCCGGTTATTGTTACATGCATGTTTAACTCACATTTCAATTTATTTTTAAAAAATAGGTTTTTTTTTTTTTAAAAAAGATACTTTAAAGTTTTTGAGGGGATTCTTTTTTATTTCCAAAGTTGTTCGTCATATCTTCACCAAATTTATATATAACCTACCTACCTAGCTTAAAAAATTAAGCTTCAAATTTTAATTAAATTTCCGCAATAAAAAATTGGGACCAAAAAGATTCAAACTATTCTAAAATTATTGAAAAGTTAGAAACTTTTTCATTCTTCAATTTTATTAAAAAAAAGAAAATGTTCCTGCCCACCCCTTACTACTGATAAACGGGTAATTGCTATTCAAAATTGATAAAATTAATAAATTAATTTAATATAACTTAAAATTAAAATTTTATTTTCGTAATAAAAAAGCGGGATCAAAAAGATGCAAATTATTGAAAAGTAACAAAATTTCTTCATCATATCTCACACATTCATCAATAGGAAAAAGATAATGTTCCTGCCCACCCCTTACTACTCATAAACGGGTAATTACTACCCAAACTCGATTCTCACTAAGTCCACATAATTAATAGTCCCGGTGTCACAGCACTATTCTCGCCTATTCTCTCACTATTACCGTAATCTTAGTAAATTACTACACAAACCGAAATTCCGTTGTGTAATTCGTTTAACACTAGTAATTTGCTCCAAACTGTGAACTCTCAAACCCATGTGGGGTTTGCGGTCTCGGCAAAAATTCTGTAAGCTACATTTACACGTCTGTCAAATTTTATTTATTTGTTTGTGATAACTTAATTGTACCAAAAAACATAATAAAGTACATGGAATTCGAAAGAACAAATAAAGAACGGCGGACTTATTCCATATAGGGATCTGTTCCAGTCAACCTGCGATAAATTGAGAGGATGTTTACTCAATGTATAATTTTATAAATCCTATCAAAATTAGATATTAAAGTTATCGTGAAAAAAATATGTACATTCATACTGACATACATACAAACGCCGGATTGTTCAAGTAGGCTCATAAGCTGTAACCTTTAAATTAATATATGAAGTTTCCAAACTATAAAATTGGTTATTAAATGATTGCATACGGGAATTTGTGCGAAAATACCTCTTTTATTTGTTTCCCCTAGAATTTCGTCATCATTCGAGCGTATTTCTCAGTTGCATCCTCAGCAGTAACGCTTCAGAGCCCGAGGTCCGCTACCTAACCAAGGAGATTTGACGAGGTTACTGGTTTTTTTTCCTAGAATTTATACCGTGATTTCAGTTTAAAAACCAATTTTTATATTTATGGCGCGTATAAATTACAGATACATCATTATTATTTAAGTCAACCTCGTCGAACGTTCTGCAACCAAATTGCAGATGTTCTTAAAACGGTGAAGTAAGGAGTACATAAAACCGGAAAGCGTTACTGTAATAATTTCGCTCCGAATGATGCTGCTCACATTATTCCGATCGACCTTCACAAGCTCGTTTGATCAAGTGTCGATGAAATGACTAACAAAAGAGGTTTGCAGTTTGTAGCAAGCTCCAGTGGAAACAGGCGTGATAATCTGTATGTATTTACAATACAATACCCATTATTGCACAAAATAAATAAATACAAGACATAATTATCTTAAAAAACTTAAAGATACAAAAACTCAAAAACTATACGAAAATCTCAAAATAAAAAGAACGAAACATTCCTTGAATGATAGATTACAGATTGTTATTTAATAATACAAGAAACTTGCTGTGAATTTCGTGACAACAGGAACATAGCTTAGATATTCCTTTTGACGCCTGCTTTGAAATTAAAGACCAAATATGCAATGAGAGAAAATCTAGCGAAACCCTCCTTTGTTGCTAGAAGCTGGAACCGAACGGCGTCGCATTCGAAACCTATACGGCGCAAGCTATACATTTAACTAGAAAGAGTGGACTTTGAAATTCGGGAGCTACGAGTACCGAGACAAAATTTCGGAAACAATATGTTGGGCGGCCGTACCAGTAAAAATTCTTTAATTTTTATTTTTTATTTAACCTCTACTGTCCCACTGCTGGGCAAAGTTTCTTAAAGCAAAAATTCTACCGAAAAAAGAGTTGTGAATTTTAGGTAGCGTTTTTAATTATATTCATAACTAGCTTTTGCCCGCGGCTTTGCTCGCGTAGGGGTGGAATTTATCAAAATCCGTTCTTAGGAGATGCCTACGTCATAGTAGCTTTATGCATGCAAAGTCTCAGCCTGATCCGTTTAAAATTAACAAAGTTTCATACAAAATTTTATCCCCTTGGGGATGATCAAAATCCTTTCTTAGCGGATGCCTACGTCATAACATTTACCTGCATGCCAAATTTCAGCCCGATCCGTCCAGTGGTTTGGGCTGTGCGTTGATAGATCACTATGTCAGTCAGTCAGTCCCCTTTGAGTTATATATATTTAGATAACTGGCTTTTTCACTATCTGCTATGTTGTCACTTAAGCTTTTGGAAATTTTTAACAATATTTATCATGTTAAATATTTTTTTTTGTGTTCTAGAAATATAACCAGTGATCGGATAATCGGGCGCTAATTTGCTAATTACAACTACAAACCTAATAATAATAATTGTTTCGCAACATCGTTCTAGCGATTTCCATTAACTATATATAGCTTTAAACAAGTTGTGCACGGGCTAGTAGTGGATCACACAACTACATGTAGTTAAGAGGGGGACTATAGGTAAATTGCCCATCGCATATTGGATTTTTAAACTCGAGAATAAAACACAAATAACTTGGTTTTTTTAATGTAGATATAACATTATATTTCAAATAAATTGGTTTTGTTAAAAACATAAAACCATAATATTTTACTCAATGAAAAAAAAATCGCAAAGTTACGTCAAATTTTCAACTAGAATCCTTTTTTTGACAAAACTATGCGTGTTACTGAGTCAATATTTTTATACGTAATATAAAATTATATTGCCGATAAGCTGTATTACCATTTTTCTAAAATAATGTATATTTCACGAGTAATTAAAATAAAACGAATTTGGCGCATTTGGGCGCTTATTACGTTCTTACTCCGCGCAGAATGCTCTCGTTTTGTCGCACATGACCCGAGGTAATGCGCATGTTTTGTTTCATCAATCAGTCGTGATCGCTCCATTGAGACGAGAAGACTGTGCTTTTGTGCTCCAGCCCAAGAAATACGACATCGAAATTATGGCAACAAAAACAATCACAGGAAACACTCCAAAAGAGAAAACGTATATAAGAATAAGAAGATAAAAATTAAATATGCTCGCTATAATGCGCGCTCTTAATGTAAATCGCTAAAATGATGCTGCCAAACATAATTACTTTCATACGGTTGGTGGTTGTATCAACGCTGTGTTATGTGCCGCGCGAAGTTTAGGTAAATGAGCGCCCGATTATCTGATCACTGAATTATAATATAAATGAAAATTTCTTAATAGTATATTTTTATTATCAAGCATGTTTCCCAAAGAGGCAGGCAGAGACTATGGTTCTTTATCTGCTAGAATCCTGACAAACCACTCTCACTTTTTCTACACTCATCAGTCATCACTCTTTTCATGCATACCCGCTGGATAAGGGTTCTTCTGACTTCCTCTTTTATATATAATACTGATTGCTTATCTAGTTTCTTTACATATTTAAAACAAAGGTCTCTCTTAGCGCCTGTTATTTAAATAATACCTTGAACTCGCGTGGAATCAAAGGATTTCTCGTTTTGAATTAAATTAATAACACCGAGCTTATTCACTGATTCATACCGAAAGCAATATAAAGGATGTAATATGTTGTGTAAAAGGAACTTTACATGAATAATACAAGAATGTGACGACTTCTTTAAAGTATTGTTTTTTTAATGCCTCCGTGGTCCAGTGTTCAAAGCGTTCGCCTTGTGACCTGGAGGTCATGGGTTTGAATCCCACTGGGAAGCATACTTTGTGAAAAGTTGTTTCTAGTCTGGTTAGAATATTGCAGGCTTGAATCACCTGTATATCCGAAAAGAAAGATGATTTCGTGTTTCGGATGGCATGTAAAAACGTCTGATCATCAAACTATCCAAGGATTGGTTCTGGTCTACCCTTTGGGTTGCGGAGGTCAGACGGCAGTCGCTCTGTGTAAAAACCAGTAACCTCGTCAAATCTCCTTGGTTAGGTAGCGGACCCCGGGCTCCAAACCGTTACTGCTGAGGATGCAACCGGGAATACGCTCGGATGATGATGATATTATTGTTAAGCTAGTTCACCACACAGAGGTTTTGGGTTCGATCTCCGGCCAAGGCAAGTTGTAAATTTATCATTTTCAGTTTTTTCTTGGTCTAAAGTGATTTTATATATAGGTAGATGACTGTATCACCAGAAATAAATAAACCACAAATAATAAGATGCACCTATGTACAATGTTTACTTTTATAAATGTTTTATTTGTAAATTTTAAAGTGTATTTGAACCCATAAAATAAAATAAATTCATAAAATAAAACCAGCCAAATGCGAGCCCGACTTGTGCATGAAGGGTTCCGTACCATTATTTATAAAAAATCACGTTTTTCTGTGGGAGCTCCACTTACCGAAATACTTATATAATTCTGTTTTATAGTATTTGCTGTTACAGCGACATTAGAAATACATCATCTATGAAAATTTCTGCTGTCTAGTTACCACAGTTCGTGAGATACAGCCTGGTGACAGACAGACGGACAGTGGAGTCCTAGTAATAGGGTCCCGTTTTTACATTTTAGGTACGGAACCCTAAAAAGAATGTTAAAATAAAACGTAGTAAGATAAATTACGTTAGATAGGTATATAAGTTGAACGAGCGAGCTAAGCAAGCGAAGTTCTCCAAGTTTACTAGATCTATCCAAGCGTTTGCATGTATGTATGTTTGTTTGATGATAACTCGATCACACTAGTCACTTTGATCGGAGCTTCATGAAATTTAGAAGCCGTGAAGGTATAAAACAGAGTTTTGAAGTTCGGGCATGAGCCAAATCGGTCAAGCGGTTTCCGAGATGTGGGATTCGCGAGTTCACTGTTCGGATGTGGCGTGGTCGCAATTCTACCCTGCGCCCCGCGCCCCGCGCTCCTACGCCGGGCAGATGCAGCCGGTCTCTTACCTTCGACAGCGGCATGACCTTCGGTCCTCACATCAAAAGGGTATGCAACACTGCATGCTTCTATTTGAGCCGTCTTAAACCCCATGATACGCAATGAAAAGTTTTCTCTTGGCAACAAGTTAACTCTTTTCAAACTTTTCATTCGCCCAGTCCTGACCTACGCAAGCGTTGTCTTCGCACACGCAGCCCCAACTCACATGCTTAGGCTTCAAAGAATACAGAACCAATTTATTCGCAGAGCTACCAACGCTCCAACGATAGCTAGAAATTGCGACCTACACCGCGATCTCGAACTCCCGTCCATAAAGCACTTTATGAAGGAAGCATCCGAACGCTTTTTTGAATATATATATTCTATATATTTATATTTATTTATAAAGCCGTCAACCATCCGAACCGACTAGTTAGAGAGGCAGCTAACTACATCCCGGAGCACAACCCTCGCCGACTCACTCTGATTCCGATGACCAGATTATGGCTGACATGGCCCAATTCGCCATCTCTGCGGCTCCGAGTAGCTAGAGGAACCTCGCGGTCCGACCCCCTCGCATTCGTCGTAATCGAATACGTAGACGTAGGAACATTAGCTCGTTCACTAGGTACCGCCCGGCGGTACCTGGACGATTTGCGTCCTAAGTAGGCTCTTCTGGCACCGTAGCTTCAGTCCTTCCGGCAAAACATGAGTGTTGCAACACCCCAAAATTTGCCATAGTCCCTAGCGCGCCCAAAGCCGAGGTTTACCCCTTGGGAGCCCTTTGCGCTGCTGCTAGTAGTATATAAATATAGGAAGCCGGGCCTCTGGCTCGCTCCTCAAACCTTGTCCGGTGAAGTAGGAAATGCCGTCCGAGGCAACCTATGTATGTCATTTCAAAAAAAAAGCAGTCGCTCTCTTGCGACTCTAAGTAGTCCTGGTTGGCTTCTCATCAGACCTAGTGCTTCTTCTTCTTTCTATCTAGATCTCATTTGTTTTTACTCATTCATTATACGTCTCATTTGTTCTGGTTCCTAGTGTTTATTTTAAATCTCCAAACTAGTTCGACCCTAAAGGTTAATCTACCTTAAACGTCACACGGAGTGAACTACAAGTTACTGTAAATTCTAATTAATTAATCAAGCTAATCCTGTCACACTGCGGTTTGTGGTCGACGGAGCATGTGATTGTTGCTTTGTACCATCAGTTTATGAACTTACCTTATGAACGACACTAAAACGCCGGATTAATTAAGTAGACCTGAGAACTTCGCCCGCTTCGCACGCTCGTTCAACTACCATTAAAAGTCGAAATTCACGTTTGTTGTATGGAAGCCCCCCTTAAATAGTTATTTTGTTTTAAATTAATTATTTATTTTTAAAGTGAATAAACTACTTAATATTTTTGAATGCCGTTTTGAATATCGAGCAAAATACAGCAAAAAAATCACGTTTGCTGTATGGAAACCCTCTCAAATATTTATTCCATTCCGTTTTTGTATTTTTTGTTATAGCGGCAACATAAATACATCATCTTATTATTAATTATTCTTATTCTTATTCTTATTCTTATTAATCTGTAAAAATTTAAACGGTCTAGCTATCGTGGTTCATGAGATACAGCCTGGTGACAGACAGACAGACTAACGGACAGATAGCGAAGTCTTAGTAATAGGGTCTCGTTTCTTTAAATAAATAAATAAATATAAAGGGACAAATAACACTGATTAAGCTAGCCCCAAAGTTAGTTGGAGACTTGTGTAATGGGATACCAGTAACCTCGTCAAATCTCCTTGGTTAGGTAGCGGACCCCGGGCTCTGAAGCGTTACTGCTGAGGATGCAACCGGGAATACGCTCGGATGATGATGATTGTGTAATGGGATACTAACTCAACGATACTATATTTTTTAACAAATACATATATAGATAAACATCCAAGACCCAGGACAATTTGAAATAAGGCCGTTTTCCAACTTGCAATGACCGTGGTTCGAAACCGGGACCTCTGGGTGGCGGACTAGCATGGTAACCACTACGCCACGCAGGTCGTCAAAAAGGGAGGCCATTTGGATACGGAACCCTAGTAAAAAACATATGTCGGAATCGTTAGTTAGTTGTCGGTCCTATTCGGGAGCATGTAAGGCGTAACAAACGCGACTTATTGAATACGACCCGACCCCGCAACTTTCGAGAAGGAACTTCGTTCTTAAGAAAATACTGAGATTGTAACGTGTTTCCACGTGAATATTTCCCAGCATACTTCCCTGCACTTTAAGCTTATAGTCTATCAACTCTGCAAACATTTCAGGCCGGCGGAGTGTTAAGCGATAAAATGAGAAAACTATGCAATACACACACATTCTACAAAATAGACAGTTGATACAAGTTGTATAATTTTAGAAGAATTAATAAATAAGTATATAGGGACAAATCACACAGATTGAGCTAGCCCCAAAGTAAGCTTAAGCTTGTGTAATGGGATACTAACCCAACGATACTATATAATATTATGATAAATACATAATATAGATAAACACCCAAGACCCAGGATAATTTGAAAAAGGCCATTTTCCAACTTGCCCTGGCCGGGGATCAATCCCAGAACCTCCAGATAGGCGGACTAGCGTGTTGACCATTACGCCACGGAGATCGTTAGTCAAGAAGAAAGGATAAACGGAGAGTTACTAAAAGGGTATACAACTGTGACTGGAAGAGTGGGTCAGGGTCGTCCTCAACGAACGTACCGTAATCAGATTGCAGACGTTCTTAAAAAAGGAAAGGTCAGAAGTACCCGTAACCGGCGGGCATGCATGAAGAGTGTGATGAGTGTAGATGAAGCGAAAGAGGTCTGTCAGGATTGTTCCAAGTGGAGGTCCATAGCCTCTGCCTCCCTCTGTGGATAACAGGCATAATAATATGTATGTATGTATAATTTTAAGACTCCTGATTATTGTGTTGTTTTTAAGAGTCAAGTGCGTTATTTACCAAAGGGAAATGTGCTTTTGGCGTTATGATTTGCTCCATTTATTATAGATACTACTAACAAACCTTATAATAATTGCGGTAAGTTACGAGTTCGTAGTCTTATCGATAAAAAATATTACCTACTTCACTTCCTCAGATCTTTATGTTCTGAGTTCACTTCCAATGTTACACTACATATGACACTTTTATTCTGGCCGTTAGTCTTTATAAACAAATAAATAGATAGGTACAAATCACACAGATCCAAATATTTTATAATTAATACATACCTATATAGATAAACACCCAAGACGATTCGAAAAAGGTCATTTTCCAACTTACCCTGGCTAGCGATCGCCACGGAGGTCGTCGTCTTTATCACATGGTCTATTTAGCATTTCAGCAAAGGAATTACAAACAATCTATCATGCTTATGCAGTTCCCGAAAAAATATACCTAGAGTTCCCTCCATTCTTTTCTACACTAGCAGTTTGCGGGAAAGGGATAGAGGGAACCCTATGTATAATTTTTTTGGGAACGTTAAGTATTTAAACATAAGCATTATGGAAATATAAACTTTAAATCCGTGGCATAAGATTTAATTTTTACCTGATTGCGCCAGAAAGAGCGCTATGTTTTTCGAGAGTATGTATGTATAATTGTTTGGCACGCTCTGTGGCTTGAACGGTTCGATGGATTTAAGCTTGAGAGGTGTCATTAGATTCGTCTTAATTCTGAGAGTGATACTGGGTATATTAAAAGGCAGTCGGGATTTTTTTTTAAATTACTTGTCAATGTTCTTTTTTTACAATTTATTACTCGTAGTTTGTCTTGACTCTATGTTATCTTATTTGCATTTCAGCATTATGTTGACAATATTGATTAAATGGTAAAACATGTGAGTATAGTCACAGAATAAGTACTAGTACTCACGTACAGAAGTCTTACTCTAAAAAGAAATCTAAAGAAATATCTGCTCAATGCCGTTGGAGATATGGTTTAATTTAGCTCGCATCATAAATCGACACTCCTCGTTATATTGAGACAGGCCTGCTATAGTATATGATCTCTATTCCATAGTTAGTCTATGCAGCAGCCGCATTCCACGCCAGGAACGCAACGCAACGCAGCGCCCCCGATGTTCAGCTATTACAAGCTACGACTATCGCAGACATTCTCCGATAGTTTTACTATCTCTATGTCTCCAACAGCATTGAGTAGATATTTCTTTAGATTTCTTTTTAGAGTAAGACTTCTGTACGTTAGTTCTTATTCTGTGACTATACTCACATGTTTTACCATTTCATCAATATTGTCAGTTTTCCTGAGCAGCAATTAAGTTATCGTTAAACATCGATATTCGGACAATCGGAGCTAAAAGAAACTGGTTATGTGCATTGTTAAAGCTTCCTTGAATTCCTGATACTCCTTAGGTGTTATTTTTGTACAATCAAGTACGTTGTTTATTAGCCCATTCATATAATTTGTTAACATTGTTTTATGCAAAAAGAATAGATGGATAGATAGATAGATAACTCTTTGTGGTACACCAAAAGAAAAATGTAACACAAAGAAACAATTTTAAATTAAATGAGTACAATGGGCGGTCTCATCGCTTGAAGCGATCTCTTCCAGACAACCAGTGGATGGGGAGGAATGTGAGAAAGACAAAGACGGTGGTGCAGCTGACTAAGAAGGAAAAATATATATCTAAAGCAATTATAAATTATAAATAAATAACAATAACCTACCTGTTTATGTTTTAATATGTATTTATAATATATATAAATTTATGTTAAATTTTATCTTATTTTTATAATTATATATATATAAATTTATTAAATATCAAAAGGTTAAAATATATAACCTTGATAGCTACATAAAATAGAGTTATTTATAATGTGATAATTCAAATTAATTACTTTTTGATAGGTAGTACGTAGCCTACTACCCTTTTCTTAAAAACGGGAAGAGACTGTGCCTGCCGTATTAAAACTGGCAGTTCATTCCACAGGCGCACTGCTCGGTACGTAAAGGACTTATCGTAAAAGTTGGTTCGATGCGTAGGCATGTCCAAAGCTAGATTTTCTGATGACATTAGATTGTGCCTATTCTTAGAATGTAAAAATTCAAAAAGTTCCTTAAAATAACTAGGGGACGGGAGGTAAAATAATATGTTATACAATAAAGAAAGAATGGTTGCCAATAGTGAAAAAAATGCTACACGTAACCAAACCTAAAACTTATGGCGAGTAAGCGACCAATACTGCGAAAATGAGTTTCTTTCGGCGTTTCTTCTCAGCATTGGTCGTTACGAAGCGAAAAATAAATTAAATTTTAATATACACTAAACGTAACGTAAATTATACATATTGACGTGTAAAAGTGCCTGTGAAGGTATAATCTATATATACTATAATAAAAGAGTAAAAAAAATGTGTCTGTACATTGAAAATTTTTCAAAAAAAAATATTTGTGGCGTTGGATATATAGTAATAGAGTAAGAAAATAAAAAAAAATGTCTGTCTGTTTGTCTGTTTGTCTGTTTGTCTGTTTGTCTGTTTGTCCGTTTGTCTGTTTGTCTGTTTGTACACGCTAATCTCCGGAAATACTGGACGGATTCGAATGAAACTTTTTTTGTTATATAGCTGTGAAGCCTGGGCAACATATAGGCTATAATTGATTTTGGAAAATGGAACACATGGTGCAGAACTATAATGGTCCAGCTAAACAAAAACATACTAAATGTATACTATGATAAAAGAGTAAAAAAAATGTGTCTGTACATTGAAATTTTTTCAAAAAAAAAAGTTGTTTCGTCCGAAGTAGAACTTATAAGTTCAGTATTTGCGGACCTTCAGAGCATAACACACCAGAAAATTCTTGGTTATGTGAACGCGCCATATTGACACCAAAAAATTAAAAATCAATTAATAAAGAACTTATGACGCAAATTATTGTGAACTAGCTTGTGCCCGCGGCTTCGCTCGCGTAGGGGTGTAATTTATCAAAATCCTTTCTTAGGGGATGCCTACGTCATAGTAGCTTTATGCATGCAAAGTCTCAGCCCGATCGGTTTAAAATTGACAAAGTTTCATACAAACTTTCATCCCCTATTTTATGCCTACGTCATAACATCTACCTGCATGCCAAATTTCAGCCCGATCCGCCCAGTGGTTTGGGCTGTGCGTTGATAGATCACTATGTCAGTCAGTCAGTCACCTTTGAGTTATATATATTTAGATATATATATTTAGATTTCTTGGATAGTGTTGTTGACGACGCCACCAATTATCCAGTTGAGTTTCTTAATTCACTTGCAGCAAATGGACTCACGGCTCACAAAATAAGTCTTAATGTCGGAGGGCCAATAATGCTGATGCGAAATTTGACTCCGCCGAAACTGTGTAACGGAGCCCAACTTAATGTCTCAGCACTGTATGCCGAAGTTCAGCGGCTGAATTTCAGCCAATGCATGCCTGCAATGTTATTTGCATTACTAGCAACACATAACGCCGAACTTCCGATGCTTTTGCCTGAATCGGACCCGTACCCGTACCCGTACCCGTACCTGTACCCGTACCTGTACCCGTACCCGTACCCGCTCCTTCTCCCGCTCTCGCCGCCACCGCCTCCGCCGACGCCGCCGCCGCCGCCTCCGCCACCGCCGCCGACGTCGCCGCCGCCGCCGCTGCCGCCGCCGACTTCGCCGCCGCCACTTCCGCCGCCGCCGCTGCCGCCGCCGCCGCTGCCGCCACCGCTGCCGCTTCTGCTCCCGCTCCCGCTCCCGCTTCCGCTTCCGCTCCCGTTCCCGTTCCCGTTCCCTCTTCCACTTCCATTCCCTCTTCCGCTCCCGTTTCCGTTCGCCGCAGACGCGCCAAAGACGGAAGATTAAATTCTCATATCGGCACATCACCACTGTCCGGCGTTTCCACCGAACTTCAGCAGCTGAACTTCAGCTTATTTAGTGTGTCATCCCCACCGAACTTTAGACACTGAACTTTAGCCACTAAACTTCGGCATAGTCTGCTGAGACACTTAAAGCTCACAGTAAGTGAGTGATGCCAGTGAAACTGTATTTATTCCGCGTATGCCACTCATCCCCAACAATTTTCCTTTTGAAAATACACAGTTCCATATGTTAACTTGCTTTGCTATGAAAATAAGTCACAGTTTTAGAGGCTTAAAGCTGCTGATATCGATCTAAGGACACATGGCCTACTTATTGTGGCTTTCTCCAGGGTTAGTAACACTTCAGCTCTTTTCATATTGGCTCCCGAAGGAAAGAATTAAAATAATATTGACTTTTAACTCCTAACACTGTTACAAGTACTTTCTCCCTCTGTCTCTCTCTCTCTCTCTCTCTCTCTCTCTCTCATTAGTTTTTATTTATATTTATACGCCGGAGTCATAAAGTCCACGCGAACAAAGTCGCGGGCATCAGCTAGTTACTGAATAAAAATTTCAATCTTTGAATCTTGAATCGAGTGTTTACTGAACTTAGGGCTACTAGTAGTTAAAATGTGTTTCAATTACAAGTTTATTTGCCAGGCAAATTAATAAACCGCAGAAGACACCATCTAGTGATTTGCGGTGGAACTACATATTCTAATCGATGTTGAGTGCAATTGATATGCGTAAATTAAAAAACACTGCCTTTCAAGCTTATAACTTACCACCAATAACTTTTAAGGGCTAAACTGATTTTCATGAACAGCTAAGAACCACCGCAAGGGAACTGGATTTCAAGTAAAAATACCGCATTGAATTTGGTCCACCCGTTTGAGAGCTACGATGCCACAGACAGACACACAGAGGACATTAGTGTCAAACTAATAACAGCCCTCTTTTTTTTCAGAAGTTACAAACTACATGATTCTACAAAAGTTAGGTATCTACTTACTAAAGACTAACTAGCATGTTCAGCTGTTCCTTTTTCTCAGTATACGACAAAGCCTTTCTGACGAGAAGGCGGCCAATACTGTTAAATTGGTTTCTTCCGGCGTTTCTTCTCAGCAGTAGTCGTTGCGAAGCTTTAATAAGCTTCGCAAATAATATAAGGTATCGGTCGGTAGGTTTTCTTTAAAATAATTTAAATTAAAATAAACATCACACAAACTTAACTATATTGACGTGTACAAAAGTGCCTGTATAGGTCTAATTACTGAATCTGATATTTAATCAAAATTTTTGGAAATAGTTGATTGCAAATTTTAATTGTATTATTTAGATGTATTATATAATGTATACTGAGCTTAAGTGTAAATCTGTATTGTAACTGAAACATAGCCCAGCAGGCTGGGTAGGGACCAATACTGAACTGGGTTTCTTTTGGCGTAATCTTCCCAGCAGTGGTCGTTCCGAAACGTTAGTAGTTATTAGCTTTTGCACTAAAATAATATTTACTCGTAAAAAAATGACCTTCTAAAGAGATAAATTTATCCTACATTAAATAAAAATTTTTGACTTTGACTTTGAATTTAAAAAAAAATAATTTGAGTTGTATCGCCATTCTTTTTAAAAAATGCCCATTTAAAATCGTATCGCTGAACGAAGTCCTACTGAACGATAACGATAATAATTGGTGAAGTTAGAAAGAACAATTCCAATTGAACGCTAACAAGAGCGCTGAGGATTTGACATAGTTTTCCTGATACACGTGCAATATGGGGCTTGTGAGATGAGAGTAGCACTTTTAAAAATAGGTCATGATATCGCAGTAATATTTGTTTAATTATTCTTATGCTTCGGCCGCACTTGTGCTTATCGTCTCGAAGCAATTCGCAGCGAATCTTCGTACGTTTTGTACACTAAAAAGTTATCGCGATAAAGCGCTGGTCACACTAGCGGCTTCGTTATTTTTCACGAACTATCTGGCAATAATCCAAGATGGCGTCATCTACGTGTTTTAAATATGGCCGACGACTTTCTTTTCTTTAACATGTGTGCTAACAATTACATAATGCATTTATTGAAACCTAAAAAGAAACATAGAAAGAAAAAGCTAAAAATTTAAACACTATTTTATCGTTCCACTCCATTTTTACGTATTTACAACCGTGGCACCGTTGCACTGCACGCGTCTGAACAAGTTGAAAACAAACGTCAAAATAAATAACGCAATTGCGACCACGCAGAGCGAACGGTTGACGTGCTTAAATCCTTTGATGTATCGCCACCCGCGCGATAACCAACACGAAGTCCGAATATTCGGGACGACACCCGATAACGGCCGGTCACATTTGCGTGTATCGTGTAATAGCACGAAGCTTCGTGACGATAGGCGCGGGTCCGGGCCAAGCATTACACTATTATTACAGGTTTCCCCAATAAAATAGCATAGTCACACAAATACATTTTATCTATTATTACTATTCATATTACATAAAACAAATGCAACTACCTTTGTGAATTCCGACAATGAGCAGCTGAATAGGTCAATGTTTTCTGCTACCTTATTTATAGTGTGTAGGTTTGAGTGAGTGGCGCCATTTTTATAATATTCGTGCGCCACTGTGGCTGTTGTATCGCGAATAGGATAGGTTATAGCCTTCGCCACACGTAAGTTATTTATTATGTTGTATATTATGTATATCTAGAATGTTAACTGGGTATTGTATTTATTACTATATTAATTTATAAAATTCTAACTGCGCCATCTGTTATCTTATTATATAGTTCGCACTCCTTTTATTTTTGATTGCCTGTAAGAGATTGCTTCGGCGATAAGGCCGCCTCTTGTACCTCATTATATTATGTTACCCTTATTTTGTAAGAATTCCGAATATGTAAATGTTTTTTGGTGCAATGAAGTGTTTTGTATTGTATTGTACCGGTTAGGCACACTCAGTGTCAACCACTGCAGCACAGCTTGGTTGGAGATCCGGCCACTGAATAAGCTGAATAAATATGTCCCAGTATTCAGACCTCGTTTTACTTCTAGCGTGTTGTATTAAAAAGGTACTAATATTTTTTAGCATGATGTATCTGTGTTCGTGTTCCAATGAGTTAGACTCAAATGGTCTTAAACGTAAATGGTCTATATAAACTCGTCTAAAACGCTCATTGTCTAAATCGCTTGTAGTCATTATAGGAAGTGGTCTAAAGAATAATCTCGTCCAAAAATAAGGTGGTCTAAAGTAATATTTCGTCAAAATTATGAGATTCTCTAAACGAAAACTAGTATGAGGTGGTCAAGTATGAAATGATCAAAGTTTTATTACCATTCAAAAAAATAATAATATATAAAAAATTTCAAAACTTAAAACCGTCTTCCCCAAACTACACAACCAATTTTGATAAAATTTCTACGGGACCACCCGGAAAGTATACCCTTTCAAACAAAAATAGAATTTTCCAAATCGGTCCAGGCGTCTTCGAATAATCGGTGAACATACAAAAAAAAAACATAAAATACCGCGACGAATTGATTAACTCCTCCTTTTTGGAAGTCGGTTTAAACTGGTTCCAAATTGATCAAACTACCATTAAGTATAAATCTTATATTTCACATACTCGGTTATTTATGTTTGTTGTTTCCGTGTATGTAAGTGGCCAACACTGGTGTCAGATTTTTCAAGCTTCTTAAAAGCATCTGACATAGCTTGACAACTTCTATACAATGATGACAGCAGGGGCTAACGCCTTCACGTGCCATCCGAAGCACGGCGGAGCTTGAAAATTTTTTACGCCTCTTGTGGTCACTTATCCAAGTGCGAATCATGCCTAGTATCGCTTAACTTGGGAAAGCGCTAGTGCGTACTACAGCCGGGCCACCGAGCTCTTCAGAAACTCTATACAGACGTACGTTGTAAATAAAATATATTCTTAAAAGAATAATACACATTAGAAAGCGCTTTCCAATGTGTTAAAAATTATTCTTCAAAAATCAGTATGGTAAATAGCGCTGTTTACCATACTGATTTTTCGTATATAATGTCATTCATTACGCAAGAGCTTGGTAAAGTGTTTTTTTTTTATGATTTAGGAATAAGATTCTTTAAACCTAAAATATCTAATATTATTTTGAAACATTACATCTAAACTATTACCAAACCTGCAAAAACTGTTGCTTACCACTTCACTTATTGTACTTTTAAATTTTTGTTTTATTATTGAAATATTTTTTCCCCCGCTAATGCGTTGAAAAACGTAGTATGGCATACGTGTGTATTGTTCATCATAAGTCTTGGCTCCATAGACACACGCACATGCTTCGCCCGCTTGTGTGTCAACCCGTCTCGACTGTAATGAACAACTTACCACACCTGTATCATACACTACTATTACATCAATAAATTTTTATTTCCAGAAATATCTTGTTCAGTTAAATAAACCTTCAAAAACCTGAGATTTAAAACGAGATTACGAGCCACTCCAGTATCTTTCGTGGATTGTTTTTATGATTGGTTTCAGCTAATGCGTCTCAGCCAATACCCATTTAACAAGATTTGTTCCGTGAAATGGCTTTTGAAAATGGATTTATTATGAAATGGAGACTCTAAATTGGTTCTATTTAAGAATTCTCAATCGTGGATATAAAAAGTGCTCAAATTTTACGTTATGTTCATCGTTTTTTGTTTGCTGATATCTCTTGGTTAAAATTTTTATACTTTCTTACTTTACAAAGTTTCCGATTGCGTGATAATAAATATCGATTACATCTTTAGCTTATCTTAATCGGACCAAATACTCTTTGCTTCGTCTAAAATATTTAACCAATTTTCAGAGCGGCTGCTCAGTTCGTGAATATTTAATATCTACATCAAAAATTTACAGTAAATTGCTATTTTGATTCTAAATTGAAAGTTTCAGGGTTGAATTTCCAATGAGCTAACAATAAGCCAGTATTTCGCATAGTGATTATCGTTGGTTGCAAACCGATTAGTGTGCGAATGATAAATGTTTGGTTCATTTCGGTAATGCGTTTTGTCGATAGTGTAATCCGCGGATATATAGAGACTGCTTTGAGTGATTGGGGACGCCGTGCGGTTTTCGACATAAAATATGATCATCTGTAAATTCGGTGGCTTAGGAATATGCTAGAACTGCTGCAGTCACAAATTAAGCATCCATGGGAGTGGTGTGCACTTGGATGGGTGTTCATTTTTCAATATATAAATTGTTAGATTTATTTATAAATTTATATTTATGTCGGAGTGTCAGGGAATGTGCCATGGCTATATAAAACTAGATTTTTTTACTTTGAATGATTTGATGACGTTTGGTTTCAATTTTTCTTTTATGCTAGTCAGAAAAGAAACAGCTTAGATTTTACCAACTAGTTCTTTTCCCGCGCAGATCGTAGAAGCTGAGCGATGCGAATAGGCGATGGGGTTACTTACGTAAAAAGTCAGCTGCTGGCTAAGATGTTTGGACCTCATGCAGAGGTCTTTATCAGGGCGAATGTGACGCGCGTACACGGAGTCACTACGCGACACACTGATGCTATCGCTCGCTTGACCCGTAGCGACAGAGCTGAATCTCTACGTGAGTAACCCGTGCTTGTTAATAATGTATTTTATTTTTTATTATTTAAATTCGGGCGGGAGTCCGTATTACTGGCGATTTTGCAAGTAAAGCGACACTGGGCGTAGTCCGCACTTGGAAGTGTGACCACAAGTGGCATATACATTTCTTGAGCTCCTCCATTCTTCTGAGAGCACGTATAAGCCGTTGGTCCCGGCTGTCATCATTGTATGGCAGTCGTCAAGCTACGTCAGATGCCTTTAGGCTGCCTGAAAAATCTGACACCAGTGTTGGCAATTGACCGAATGAACAAGAGTACTAGTAATAGAGTAATGAAGTAGAGTAGAGACTAGAGGACCGATACGATATTGAAACCTTCAAATAACGGGTCTATATCTTCCTGAAAGGCCGCTTCTGTTATACCCCTGGTGTTGCAGTTGTGCATGGGCAGCGGCAATCACTTAATATCAGGTGACCCGCTTGTTCGTTTGCCGCCCTATAACATAAAAAGAGTAATTTTGTCGTATCCTTTTTTAACGTGCACTATATCGGATTGCCTTTTCAAGTATTCCTCGATTATAAAACCCCGCGTCACTCTATAGCATGCTGGCAGCTGCAACCTAATATTTAGAGCAGGAATATCCGTCCTTATCCAATCCGAAATAAAACCGAAGCTCAGTAGAATTTTAGGCGCGGCAGTGCCACTTTGTCACGACGTAAATTTTTAATTGCATTCAGAGGCCTTATTTGCATTTAACACGTGCGACGATTCGACACAACGAGATTTGTATTGATTTTGCGAATGGATTTATTAATCCATAATACTGTTGTTTTGAAGAGATCATTGGCTCGACAGGAGTGCGCGTTAATAGCGCTCTCGCAAGTAAAGCTACACCAGGAATGGTTCGCACTTGAATGGGTGACAAGAGGTAAAAAAAAATTCTCAAGATCCTCCGTGCTTCGGAAGGTACATATAAGCCGTTGGTCCCGGCCTTTATCATTGTATATAGGTAGCCGTTAAGCTGCATTAAATGCCTTAAAGCAGCTTGAAACATCTGATACTAGCGTTGGCCACTTGCACACTCGAAAAGCAAGCAACCAAGCAATACTGGTTGTGAAATGTTTACTTGTTTCCACTTACAACTACTTTTCAGGATTTTTTAAACATTAGTTGCGTTATATCTCCCTTATCATCCTAACATTAAATATTCCAATATGATAAAAACATTTTGTCTGAGCTAATTTTATGATAAAACTTACCGTTTTGCAGAATTTTTTTTCCTTTGGCCTCGAGGAATTTTTTTCCAGGTACCGGATTATTGAGGATTTTTAAAATTTTATTTATATTATGTGTTGAATAATTTTACCAACTTTCAGTTTTTTGTGAATTTTTGTACCTTCTGTCTTATTTTTCGATTCAAAGATTCAAATGTTCACTCAGTAATTAGACCTTAACAGGCACTTTTACACGTCAATGAGTATAATTTACGTTACGTGTAAATTATATTAAAATTTAATTTAGTTTTTAAGAAATCTACCGATACCTGTGCTTCGTAACGACCATTACTGAGAAGAAATGACGAAAGAAACTCATTTTTACCCGACTACGGCAAAGCAAAAGGAGGGTTATGATTTTTACAGGCTATGTATGTATGTATGTATGTATGTTCATCTGTTCCTCGTTACTTCTAAACTACTTATCAGAATTCGACAAATGACATATAATTAGAAGCGTCTTAATTGTCCGCTGGTTATAGGCTATATGGAGTTTCACAAAATCTAATGTGGCGCCCTCTAGCGGACAAAACATACAGAGTAAAAAAAAAGTTAAGATAAATATGCCGTGTTTGGTATCATTTGAAAGCGCTTTACTTGTACATTTTGAATATATATATATTACTAGCATTTGCTTGTGACTTTACCTGTATTCATGGGCTGATTGCATATAATTCACATCTTTTCGTTCATAGCTTCTTTACTACTTATCAGAATAAGACCACTGCAGTACCATTAGAAGGGCCTTGATATTCTGTTAGTTATGAGCTATAAAGCTTGCCACCAAATTTAGTATTGCGCCCTTTAGCGGACAAAAACTTCTATGTTAATATAAAATTAAAATAAATATACCGTGTTTGGTATCACTTGAAAGAGCTTCACGAGTACTTTATGCTTGTACATAATTACAAGAATGCTTTAATGATGTTAAATATGAGCGATAAGAGTAAAGCGCGGATCACAGGAACTGGGAATCGCTTGATGCAATGTAGAGCAGTGTGAACGTTAATAGAATATATAATGCACTAATGAAAACGACATAAGCTGGGAGTACCTCCACGCGGTGAAGGCGGTGAAGGCGGAAACAGTTTGATAACTGGCTGAAACTCCCATAAAAATGTCCTCTGCACTATATGCCTTCGGGCTTATGTTGTTATATGTGCGTGTGTATCTATCTGCCTATTCGTTGTGTCGTTGTGTACCTGGTAACGCAGGGAAGCAACCACAGTCATCCTACTTCGATATACTGTTATTAGTTCATCAATTTAACTTTTGTTAATATTATGCGCCACAAATACACTTTAACACCAAAATAGTACAAATAATAAAAAGTAAAAAAACTAAAACCCAACTACGACAAAAAACGACGCTGAAAAAGTATAAAACAAGATTTCAGAATACTGAACTGAACAAAGTTGCTAATGTAGTTGCAAGTAAATGGACACAGTAGACTCTACCAAGATGCCTTCGTTGTAAATTGACAATAATGTCATACAATACTATTCTGAAGTATGCAATATTCACTATGTAGAGATAAATTTTCATGTCTGGAAAGGCGTAGTCACACGTTACATATACCTACCTACCGTAGCACTTGAAAACGTGTGACTACGCCTTGTTTTATATCTTGTTTTATACTTTTTCAGCGTCGTTTTTTGTCGTAGTTGGGTTTTAGTTTTTTTACTTTTTACTATCACAGTATTGGTCGCCTACTCGCCAGAAGGGCTTCGACTAATTTGACCAGACTAATAATCATTGTATGAAATCTGATTATTCTAATGCTATTCTTCTTAGGTGCCTTTCCTACTAGTGTAGTTGGCAATCAGTTTGGCTTAGCTCGGCGGAATTCTGAGCTCGTTATCCCGGTTCATTCTCAAATCTTTTGTAGCCAGAATATATTTGTCCGTACGCTGCTTGATTTGTTATTCATGTGTGAAAGTGGCCAACACTGGTGCCATATTTTTTTAAATTGACTAAAGGTATCTGAATTAGCTTGACGACTGTCATACAATAATGACAGCCGAAGCACGGAGGAGCTCGAAAAATGTGTATGCCAATTGTGGTCACCCATCTATGTGCGGACCACGCCCAGTGTGGCATTACTAATGCTAGTAAATGCGTATTCCTGCCGGGCCACCGAGCTCCTCAGATTAAACGTTAATCCATCCATTCTGGATATGATTTTCTAATGAAAGCACAAACAACTAGGTGTCACCACGCCAAAAGTGTTGCTCCCTGTCTGACTCGTTAAGGATAAAAACGTAACAGTGTACTATATAACTAAGTATTAACTTCTTTTATCGAACCTCGACGATCTCTGTGGCCTAGTGGTAGTCATGCCACGCTGTCACATCGAAGGTCCCGGGTTCGATCCCCGGTCAGATCGAGTTTTTGGGCATTTCAGACCGCGGTGCAAATGACTCCCTTCAGAAGTAGTACTTGGGCGATTAGGACCGCGGTCCAAGACACTCGCAGTCCGAAACGCCCAACAACCCGTCAGCTCAAGAAAGAAAAAGATCTTTTTCAGATTGATCAGGGTCTTGGATGTTTATCTAAATATATATATGTATATGTTAGAAAGTATAGTATCGTTGAGTTAGTATCCCATGTACCGTTTAGGTTAGTAAAACCTAGATTTAGGATCTAGGAGGATAGATGAGATAAAGGAAAGACTAGATATTGGCAAATGAGATAGGTATAATGAACATTACATTAGTTACAAAAATTCACAAGAACACTAGGTACAGATTAGGTAGTCAGGGTCGTGAGTTATAGGCACTACATCCGTTGAGTAGCCCTTCTAGGTAGAAGGACTACTTAGCTGGAGATGCAGCCGAAGAAAAGGAGACCCGAGCGCCGGCCGCCGCGCCTTATATATGGGCATGCCCCCCCCCCCCCTGCGCCGAAGAGAGGCGGAGGAGTGCGCGATGTCACACCCATAACACAAGTCTCGAACTTACTTTGGGGCTAGATCAACCTACATCATTTGGCCGTTTATTATTATTATAGACAGAAAATACAATATTCTATTAAAAACAAAGTTTATTTTATTGTAAGATTAAACAATAAGGTTGTTTATCGAAAACCTTTTAGCGAAATTGACGAGGTTTGATCGAGATCACGAAGTTTAAAACAAATCGAATAATTTTGAGCAAGCAGCTCTTGGGAATCCAAATCATTACTTATCTGTGCTGTAACTTTAGAAAGCTTTTTAGCATCGTCCTTCGCAAAGTACATATCTATTTCTGACAAATTTGATCTTTGAGAACCTAAACAAGTTATTATTGAAAACTACAATCAGACCTCGGCAAGATTATTTTTTAAAATATGTTTATTCAGTTAATGCAAGCAGAGCAGGGATAAGTAGTAATGTACATACAATGTCCTTTTTAATTAAGTAGAAATATTTTAAGGAGGACAATACCGAAATGTATACCGAAATACGAAAAAAAATTCATTTTCCATTTGAACGATATCACGTGACTACCTACCTACATTGAATTGTATGGGAACCTAAAATTTTTTTTTCGTATTTCTGTATACATCAATTGGGAAAAGTTGTTCAAAATGATGGACTGAATCACCTCTTAAAATATTTGCACTAAATTAAAAAGGACATTGTATTTTTGAAATGTTTTAATTGAGCTCTTTTATTTGATACCAAATACTGTACACAAGATTCAATATATTTTATTTTTTAGTTATTTTAGAAACTTCCAACATAAATTTTAAGATTTTTTTTTATTTACAACTTGTCACGTGGTCCCCGATTTTTTTAACAAAATTAATTGTTTAGATTGTTGTTGCAGTCGGTTTATAGTTTAGAAAAAATACTTATTTTTTTACATCTTGACAAAAAATAATAAATACAATTGATAACCCTGAATTCACTCAAGAACTCACAAAATCTGAGAAATCGTGGTTTTCAGAAAATAGTTTGTCTCTTAGTGTCTACAATGACGTAAATAAATTATGGAGTTAAACAAATCTAATCTTCTTGAAAAGACCCAGGCGATTATTCTAACAGATCAGTTTCCAGGCGATCCATCTAAATCGGGCGAATGAGCCATTGTGCGAGACGCCACTTAGATTAATTGATGTTTCAGATTGCAAAACTAGGGTCTGGTAACATGGACATTCATACCTTAATAACAAAATATACAAATACAATATCACGTCTTTATTCCTGACGGGGTAAATAGAGCCCAGGGCGCAGAATAAGTAAGTACTAGTACTCCCGTACAGAAGTCTTACTTAGAAAAGAAATTTGAAGAAATATCTACTCAATGTGGTTAGCGCTATGGTTCAATTTAGCTCGCGTCAGGAGTTCTCACCTCTTCGTTTAGATACCTAGGCATCCATTGCAAGCCAATTTCATTCATACGTATATTACTCAAGACAAACGAGTCGTGTAACTGAATTTTCCCTTCGAAGTGGTCGCCGCGCGCATAGTAATAATGTAGGTATATTTTCGATACCTAAACGGGGAGTGACACAGGCCTGCCCAGGGCCATTAGACGGAGAGGCAACGCGGTGGTGATGTGCCGTTCTTGAAAATTACAAGAAATTTCCGAAACGGTGTGGAAAATTTCCGAGAAATTTTCCGCAAGAAATTTCGTCAGGAAATTTTTCAACTAAAATTCTTGAAAAATGTTGATAATTTCCGAATTTTTCGGAAATTTTTAAGCACAAAATTTTTCGGCGGGCTATCACGTCACAGAATTAATATAAGTATTAAATCCAGAACGGAAACTCCTAGGGTCCCGCACAATATGCGTCCCCCGTCCCCCGTCCCACACCTCTCCCTCGTTGTCGCCATGTCACTTGTATTGGAGGACGATCACACTCACACATTGATGTGTGCACGGATGTATAGTTTCGTTTGAAGTAGTAGTAAGCATAAAAGATACTTCGCTTGTAGTGCCATACCTGATAGTGGGCGTTAAGATGAGAAAAGGAATCAAAATAGTGATGGATTGCTAGTCACATCACCTATTAATAATGATTCAAATCTCTTCGATTCCCTCGATCGGCTTTCACGAGCTGCGAGGTAAGATAGCAGCTGGTACATTCTAAGTTTTTCTCTTTTCGCTCAGACCACAATATACTTAATGTAAATGTTTAAAGAATAAACTATTCCACTGTTTGTTTTTCGTTTCTCGTGTAAATCTATTCGTGTATTTTCAAGTCGCCTTAAGACTTCTGGAAAAGCGTGACGACATACATACTTAAGGGGATACATGATTTTTGGGGGTCCGGTACTGCCCAGCTGGAGATTTCATTTTTTATTTTATTTTACTACCTGCGCCCCGCGGAAAGAGTAGCCTATGTGTTATTCAGGGTGTCAGCTTCCTGCACACCAAATTTTATCAAAGTATCCAGACTTATTAGTCAACTCGCTATCCCGAAATCTCGCCGGCCGGCGAGATGATGAATTTTAATTTGTGATATATGTCAACTCGTCATGTCAAAATAAATCTTGTTAAGCAAGCTAGCTCAGCCGTTTGCGCGTGAAGAAGTAACAAACATACACACACACAAACTTTCGCATTTATATTATTAGTGTGATGTGATTGCTTCATGTGCACTTGAAAATTTACAAATAAAACCTTATAAAAGTGAACATACCATTACATAGGTGATAATTATTTGTAAAGAAATTTTTTCCAGCAGATCCACGAGAGGAAATTGCAAGAAAGATGTAATTGGCGTGTACAAAACAAAAATACATTAATACTTATACTTACAAGAAACATAAGTACCTAAATTAACAAACATAACTGCATAAAGGTACGTAATAGTATTTTATGCAACAGTTGTATAAGAAGGTTCATAAAATGCGAGTGGCGCAGGTTACGATGCGAGCCTTGGCGAGCATCTTAAGGATACGCCATCGAGCATTTTTTGACATACTTATATAACGTTTCATACAATACTTTTTCTACGACTACATTTACTAAAATAAATCCTAAAATAAACAAAGAAAAGTATGAAATACTACCATACGTTTGCTAGATACTAGGTATCTATGGAAGACTTAATTTTATTTATTGACGTCTTCGTAGTGACCAAAAGTGTCATTTTTGAAACATGGAGTCACTTAAACGAATGTTTTTTCATACAAAAAACCGTTTGTTCAGTGACTTCACGTTTGAAAAATGGCACCATATGTTAAAATAACGATTTTATTATGTTGGCAGTATGGTAGACCTAAAGAAAAAAGTTATAGGTCTATGGCTAGGAGTATCGTTTTGGCGAAATAACGACACATGTGCTATTATATTAGGAATAGACTATAGACTTTTCTGAAATCATATAATCTATTTTCTTATATTAGTGTTCGGGACCATTTAAAAGACAGATAACAGTACAGGAGTAGAAATAATCATTTTTCAAAACTAAACACCTCCTTCACTCCCAAAGTACACAACCGATTTTGATAATATTTGTATGTGACCACCTGACAAGTATGCCCTTTCAAACAAAAAAAAAGATTTTTTCAAATCGGTCCACACGCCTTCAAATGATCAATCAACATAAAAAAAGATCGGGACGAATTGCTAACCTCATCCTTTTTGAAAGTCGGTTAATAAACTAAAATGTCATTTAAAATATTGTCTCATGCGATTCTAGATAACCTTTCGAAATATTTAATGAACTATTGTTAAAAAAGTTTAAAGTGAGAACTTGAAGCTTTTCTTAGCATTTATGCAAATATGTAATAATTTGCCAAGTGCGTGTCGGGCCACGCGCAGTATAGGGTTCCGTAGTTACGAATGCCAACTTTGAGTTCATGCCACTAAAAACGAATATTCTATTGAATTTGTATGAAATTTTCCTTTTCCGAGTACATTTTATAAGTTGATAGCCTATAACTTTTTAATTAGTAAACCCTACTTACCTCTGATAGTTTTCTTTTAAATTTCGTTATCTATCTATCTATATATATAAAAGCGAAAATCACTCACTGATTCATCACGAAATCTTGAAAACTACCTAGCTAATGAAGATGAAATTTGGCAGGAAGGTAGATTGTGACTAGGAGACGTCCGCTAAGAAAGAATTTTTGGAAATTCCATCCCTAAGGGGGTGAAATAGGGGTTGCCAGTTTGTATGGAACTTCGTAATTTTAAAAGTGTCACACATTAATTTTTTTATTTATTTTCATAGTTAGTAGAAAATAATAATGCATTTATTAGATTTTGAAAATTACATTCCTATAGGGGTAAAATAGGGGTAGCAAGTTTATTCGTCGTCATTTTTTGAGTGAGAAACAAAAAAATTGAGACAAATAGATCATTTGTTCTGTTTTCCTCTAGCAATGACGGTAACGGGAACGGGATATTATAACACAATTTATAACGTAAAAACCAATTAAAGATCCTATTAGAACCATTTTCGACTTCTAGGCGGACGAAGTCGAGGGTTACAGCTAGTATTCACTATAGCTGTGAATTTTTGACGTGTCCATATATAACCGTTAAGCAGATAGAGGAGACACTAAGAAAAATAATTTGACACTAACAAAAATAATTTGACTCTAACAAAAAATTTCACTTTAAAACCAAATATTTCAGAAACGGATCCCTAAATCGAAAAACGGTGTGCTCATAATATTTTTGAAAGACCTAGGACCTAGGGCCGTAACAGACACGGCGCAAGTTGCGCCGCGTAACAGCTAGTGATGGGCGATGCATAAATACTCAGTCAACCCATTTGAGTATTTAGTCAGTAGATTGAGTAAATACCCGATAAATATCCTTATGTATCCATTTGGTGAGTAGATTGATTTATATGAGTTGCGACTCATATTTATATTCATATTCATTATTTCATGTTTTCATGACAATTTTGAAACTTAAATCTAGTATACACTTGCAATTATGTGCGTGCCAAAAGTGTGTGCGTATGCCATAATATGCTTAAAATGTAGGTAAACGTTATATGCGACGCTAAATTATATGAAAATACCATACTAATCATACACTGAAAGTAGACTTCTTTGACTAATTATCATTTTTTGGTGAAAGGTGTGCATAGACGTAATTTTACGTAAAAATAAGTAAACAGACATCAAATGTGATGTCAATACATGAGCACGCTCTATTTACTCTATTTATTAAATCTAGTGAGTAAATACTCAAATGGGTAGATGGAGTACTATCCACTGCCCATCTCTAGCTGTTACGCGACGCAACTTGCGCCCCGTCTGTTGCGGCACTATTCAACAATACTTCACATGATTGATAAGTCGAGAAAATAAAACTGACTTTTGACTTTACTTGTATGGGAGCTACCCTAAAAATTTATTTTTCAGTATTTTATTTTAATTTTTTTTTGCATAATTAATATACATACCTATACCAAATTACAGCTTTCTAGTACTTATAGTCGCTGAGTAAAACCGCGGACGGAGAGACAGACATGACGAAATTATAAGGGTTCCTTGTCCCGTGCCGCACTTTTTAGTCTGTGAAGATAGATCCCATGGAATCACATGCAGTAACGCACACGACGCGCAAAAAGTCCGCCGTGCGTCGTGTGCGTTACTGCATAAGATTCCATGGGTTCTATTTTCATTGACTATCACAGACTAAAAAGTGCGTCAAGGATAGTCGTCTGCGTTGGGCCTAATGACCACTTTTTGACCGACTTCCAAAAAAGGAGGAGGTCATCAACTCGTCGCGATCCTTTATTTTTTTTCATGTATTTTCACCGATTATTCAAAGACGTCGGGACTGATTTGGAAAACAAATATTTGAAAGGGTATACTTGTCATTCGAAGACGTGTGGACCGATTTGAATTTTTTTTTATTTGAAAGGACATACTTGTCACGTGGTCCCATACAAATTTTATCAAAATCGATTGTGTAGTTTGGCGTCGAATAAGGTTTACTTTTGAAAAATTATGGCGTTGAAAAGTTCATGCATCGCCTTATAAACTTAATCTTTTCCTCTTCATGTTTTCTTCCAATACTGTAACTCATGTTCTGACATTCTATTTCTCGAGCTCCTCCGTGCTTTGGAAGGCACGTATAAGCCGTAGGTTCCGGCTGTCATCATTATATGGCAGCCGTCAAGCTATGTCAGATGCTTTTGGGAAGCTTAAAAAATTTAACAACAGTGCTGGCCACTTGCACACTCGAAAAACAGAAAACAAATAAGAAAGTCGTTCTTTTTTAAATTTCAACACGATTTTTTTTTTCATTTCAGAAAAAGGTGTAATCCGCTAAGTTGCATAATCCCTGTCCCATGTAACGAAACCCTTCTAATTTTTAAGGCTTCACTTTTTGCTACCCTAAAATCCACATACACAATGACGAGGGTAAATCACAATTAAAAAAACTTTTCCACAGACTCCAGCTAATCTGGAACGGGCAAAGACTGCGCGCGCAGCTGAGACCAACCAGCCTTTAGTACTGTCAGTACCCACCAATACCTCGGCGTGACCGCACGTCTATGTGTATCAACCCTAACAATCTCGCGGCGTTCAACCGTCAAGTTCTAAATTTAAAACTGAAGTGTTACTTTTTTTAATTTGTAAGTGAAGTGTAGTGACGTGACTAAGGAGGTTTTATTGTAAGTGTTTTTTTTCAGTGAATTTTGGAGGTATGAAAGTTTTGATATGAATAGCCTACTTGACAATTTCGAGGGTTTTTGTCGAGCTTTATTGGGACATCGTCGCTTGGCATTTATGCGCCGTGATTTTTTATTCATGAATGTATTTTCAGGTTTTTTACCTTTTTTGGACTTGTGTATTTTATCCATTTATGATTAACTTTTTTATATTTAAACAAAAACAATTAATATATTTATAAAAATCTGACCTAAATCAGTCGTATTGAAAACGCTTCTACAAGGAGTGAAGACATTTTTATGTAATGTATTGTTTTATAATAGTGTTCCCTAAATTTTTATCGTTATGTATAACTAATTAAGTAGTGCACATTTTTTTTAACACAGAATTAAAAGTACTTGTTTACGTAATTAAAAAAAAAGGAAATTTTGTTGTGACTTCATTACCAAAGTAATGACGTATTTATGGCGCAAAATTTTACGCCAAAAATCCGTTAATTTAAAGTCGTTGAATTTTACCAAACCTTTCGAGTAGGGTATCAAAATAAAGAAAAAAAATTAATAGGATTAATAATAACCATATCATTCATTCATTTAATAAGGTAGAAACTATTGCACGCAGTCGTGTGTTTGTTTTTTAATAATAATTACGAGGAAATGCGGCTAACGTGGACACGATTTTTAGATTAAATTTGCAACAAGTACTTTTTTCTATTGTAAATATGTAAATTATTCAAATTTTCTTATTTAAATAATCACTCTTGTATATTATCCATTACAATATACTAGCTGATACCCGCAAAATTGCCCGCGTGCAACATTTCTGACAATTCCCCAAGAAACTCACATTTTTCCGGGATAAAAAGTATCCCATATGTTAATCCAGATAATAAACTATCTACACGCTAAATTTCATTGTAATCCGTACAGCTGTTTTTGCGTGGAAGAGTAACAAACATCCATACATTCATACAAAATTTTCGCGTTTATAATACTAGTTGAGCGAGCGAAGCGTCTCAGTTTCGAGATTAGCCAAAAATTAAGCCTTTATTGTTATGGTTTATCAAATAAATTAATAAACCACAACAATAAAGAAGCTGCACAGGCCTGCGCTGATCAGCAGGCCTAGGGATTGGAAAAAACAATTTACCTATGTGTCGGCAGCAGAGTCATGCTTAAGACCAATTTGTGGGTTAAAAAGGCTTGGTGAATAGTGCATTAGGCACCGTTACTCAATTGGTTTAACCCCGAATTGCTCTCCACCTACAGATAAACTTTCTGTGATAATGGTGCAATGTAACCCTGCGATTTGTGGATGATCACTGCCCATGCATGCAAATATAAGAGAGAATGGGGTTCTGGAACAAGTGATCTCTCCAGAACGCCAAGATCGAGTAACGGCCGCTACAGGATTTAGGAACTCGTGAGTTAGCAGCGGGATGTTCCTACGTTGCCCTCTCTCGTTCTCGCCGACTAGCGGATATAGTCCTGGAGCCATTTAATTTAGACCGCCTCGAAAAAAGATTGAATAAGCTTGCAAATGTAAGGGGTGGGTAATGGGTTTAGTAAGGGGTATACTTCAATGGGGCTTATGCGTAAAGGATAGGCGGCGGCCTGTCTACTTTCTTCCCAACAGTATAGTTTCAAAACCCTCAAGTGGCTTTTGCTAAGCCAGGAAAACGATTAAAATATCGGTTATTCCATGGATGTAAAGTTAGTTATAAAGGCTCGCGGGGTCTACTGTTCTCACAGAACGACTAGTAAGACCAGTAAGATAATCTAAAATATCAAGTCGATTAGTAATGTATGCATTACAGTACATAATATACAATACAAAATACAATATAAATCAACTTTATTGCACCATAATAGACACACAAAAATTACAAAACAACAAGAAACGATATAAGCACAAAGGCGGCTTATCGCTATAAATGCAATCTCTTAAAGCCAACCTTCGCGATAAAAAAATGTATATTTAAAACTAGGTAGACACAGTACTACCTACTTATAATTAATTTACCTACTTTCTTATTTATATACTGTAGTAGTAAACTTAGCACTAAGTAACTTTTTGACGTCAAAAATTGTAAAACAAAACAAAGTGACGATTATTAAGAGATTATAAATATCCTATGATAATAAAGATATATTTGAATTGAATTGAACTGTCTGCTTAGAGCCGCAAAATCCAAAATGCTTTGTTTGCTCCGTTAGAAATAAACACGTGATAGTATGTATGTAAACTCATACATACATAATATCACGTGTATATGTACATGGATAAAGATCTGTATTAAGGTTTTGATCTCATTACTAAACTACGCAATAGACTTGCGTCTTTTAAAAAGACTTTAACCAGAAACTCAAATGAAAATTTAATTAAAAATTAAACAAATATCCGCTCAGCTTCAACAAAAATAAGCGCGAATTATTTCTCCATCCGGGGCTTTCGCGCGAAAGTTGTAAGCTTTTAACGTGTTCCGGGAACCGAATTTCCTTCGCGAGAATGTTGTTGAAGCGCCTTATTGTTCTTAAGCTTAAAGGTTCACTTTACGCCGAATTCCTGTGTGTTTACTCGGCGTCTGTGGCCTAGTGGTCATAATGCCGGGCTATCACATCGGAGGTCCCGGGTTCGATCCCCGGTCAGTTCAAAATTCCTGGGTCTTGGATGTTTATCTATATACAAGTTTATTAGTGGAAGGGACATACCCGTAATAAATCAAACCACTAGAAATTGAAATAACAGGCGAAAAACAAAAAAAAAATGTTTGATATTCCCATACAAATTGCCCGGGCACCTGGGCTGCACACTTTTGTATGTAAATGCCGTTTTTTTTTGTTGCTGGTATTTTAATTTTATTACACTATAGTGATCTAGTATAGATCGTGGTTTAATTAATTACGGGTCCCGTTCACGTCGTACCCTATAAATTTTCCGTGTTCTTAAATTGCTGAATAAATGATTGTTTTCTTCAGCGCATGTATTTACTCAACTATTCACAATGGATATTCCCTAAAGATACAAAAATAGCTCGGTAAATAATACGCTGTTTTCGCCATTTTGTCCAAACCGTAGCCATTGTGTCCGTGTCGCGGTGTCCGTATAAACGTCACGGTGACGCGGGTGCCAGGTATTGTGATGCCGGGGCCCTGCCTTACAAATCGATTGTTGTTTCAAATGATTTATTTGTAAAGATTCGCTTTACAGATTGGTAATAATACAACTTCATTCCAATCATTATTGTTTTTTCTACTCCTGTACTATTTATTATCTGTCTTTAAATAGTTACGAACATTATAAGAACATTGATAATATATGATTTCAGAAAACTCTATAGTCGATTCCCCTTAACAGCACATGTATCGTTATTTGCCCAAAAAGATACTACTAGGCATAGACCTACCACTTTTTTAGGGTACCGTAGTAAACAGGGAACCCTTATAGTTTCGCCACGTCTGTCTGTCTGTCCGCGGTTTTACTCAGCGACTATAAGTACTAGAAAGCTGCGATTTGGAATAAATATGTATATTAATTATGCAAAATAAGTGATAACATAAAATATAAAAAAAAAACTTTTTTAATGTACCTCCGATACGAGTAAAGTGAAAAGTCAATTTTATTTCTTGACTAACCAATCATGTGGGATATCGTTGAATAGGCTTTTGAAAAATATTATGAGCTTGTTACATCGATTTTCGATTTAGGGATCCGTTTTTGAAAAAATTGGTTATAAAATAAACGGTTTTGTTAGAGTCAAGTGTTCCCCCCGATCTATCTGCTAAACGGTTATATATGGTCACGTGAAAAAAATTACAGCTTTAGTATATATAACGAACTATAAAGGAAAACTATCAAAGCTAAGTAGGGTTTACAAATTAAAAAGTTATAGGCGATCAACTTACGAAATGTACATGGAAAAGGAAAATTTCGTACAAATTCAATAGTAACGAAAATTAGGTTTCAGTCGTTTTCAGTAGCATGAACTCAAAGTTGGTATTTGGAACTAAGAAACCCTACACTGTGCGTGGCCCGACACGCACTTGGCCAATTGTTTTCTTTAGATCTACCATACTGCCAAAATAATAGAAACATTTTTAACATAGTCACTAGGATAACGTCAAATATTTATATATCTATTTTGTTTGTTTATTTTTATTTTTTATTTAGTAAATATAGTCGTGGAAAAGTATTGTATGCGACGTTGTATAAGTTTGTCAAAAAATGCTCGATGGCGTCGCCTTACGATGCCTACGCCACTCACATGTTTTGACCCTCCTTATACAACTGTTGCATAAAATACTATTATTTTAGACTCCATCATAGACCTAGAATGTGTTAAGGTAACCACTTCAGGAGAATGTCCCTATCTGTACTGTCAGAGTCAAAGATTGGAGTGATTTTTGATTTTGATTGACAACCTCTGTGGCCCAGTGGTCATTATGCTAGGCTGTCGCACCGGAGGTCCCTGGTTCGATCCCGATCGAATATTTTCAGATTGACCTGAGTCTTGGATATTATCTACATATGTATTTATTATATAATATATAGTATCGTTGAGTTAGTATCCCATAACACAAATCTCCATTCAAATCAAATCATCTTTATTGTGAAAACAAGGCAAGAGATCTTAAAATAAATATACAGGGTACCAATGTGACTTGCCTTTGATGGACGTAAAATAATTATTATAACATAATTGAATAAAGTCTAATTTTCAGGTTAAAAAACTCTTCTCGAACTAACTTTGGGGCTAAATCAATCTGTGTGATTTATCTATTTATATTTATTTAACAGTTTGTCCGTATATATTTATTATTTTATTCTACTCTGCATCAAACCACATGTTTGAAGTGAGAATAATTATTAACAAAAAGTTAAAAAGAAACTATTGACACATTCGATAAAAGAGAGATTGCGCATTTGTATGGGAAGAAAAAGAGCCATTATGTAGTTTTTATTAGTAACTAGCTGCGCCCCGCGGTATTACCTGCGCCTAAAGTAGCCTATGTGTTAATCCAGGGAGTCAGCTTCCTGCATACCAAATTTTATCGAAATTGGTCCAGTCGTTTGCGCGTGAATAAGTAACAAACATACACACACTCATAAACTTTCGCGTTTTTAATATTAGTGTGATGTAAGATACTTCATAATTATGTTTTTTTTTATTAATTAAACGTTCTTACGTCACTTCCAACAACGGCCGCAAAGCTTTGCATCAGCTTAAATCTTAATCCATTTCTGTATGTCGTAGACTCGCTACGAGCCCCGCAGTCACGTAGCACTCTCGTAGCGCTGACGGAGCGGCTCGTAGCACTCTCGTAGCCCCTCGTAGCTGCAGCTAACCGAAGCTAAGTGGTCGGACACTTAAATCATTGGAACTGATAGCCCCTTTATGGCGTTTTAGTATAGTTCAGCACTAGTTCATTATTTCGTGCTGGTCTGGGAGAAAAGATCTTTTAGAGTAGATTTAAAAATTGTTGCATTTATTTATTTACTAGCTTCGCCCCGCGGTGTTACCCGCGGCAAAAGTCTATGTGTAACTCCAGGGTGTCAGCTTCCTGCATACCAAATTTTATCAAAATTGTCTTAGCCGTTTGCGTGTGATTACTCTTCTTCAAACTTTCGCCTTTATAATATTAGTGTGATATATTATAAGTGTGATATATATATCGTATTTGTGTGTATTTTTATATAGATTTATGTAAATAAGGAATATATTTTATTGTTATTAGGAATCTTTTTTTAGGGTTCCGTAGTAAACAAGGAATCCTTATAGTTTCGCCATGTCTGTCTGTCTGTCTGTACGTCCGCGGTTTTACTCAGCGACTAGTAGTATTAGAAAGCTGTAGTTTGGCATGGGTAAGTATATTAATCAAACGGAAAAGTGGTAAAATAAAATACTGAAAAAAGAAATTTAGGGCAGCTCCCATACATTAAAGTAAAAATTCAATTTTTTTTCTTGCCTAACCAATCATGTGTAGTATCGTTGAATAGGTCTTTTAAAAATATAATGAGCTTCCGAACACCGTTTTTCGATTTATGGATACATTTCTGAAATATTTGGTTTTAAAGTGAAAATTTTTGTTAGAGTCAAGTGTCCCCCCCTTGTATCTGCTAAACGGTTATATATGGACACGTAAAAAAATTCACAGCTATAGTTTATGTAACGAAATTTAAAAGGAAACTATCAAAGCTTAGTAGGATTTACAAACAAACAGTTATAGGCGATCAACTTATAAAATGAACTTGAAAAAGGAAAATATCGTACAAATGTAATAAAAAAATACTTTTTAGACGTTTTTAATGGCACGAACTCAAAGTTGGCATTCATAACTATGGAACACTACACTGCGTGTGGCCCGACACGCACTTGGCTAATTATTATGTACTATACTTTCATCTTGCAACCCACATTTAGACTATCTGATCACATGACTGCTAATGCTACCACTGGCATGGTGTACTCAGTGTAGACTGTACTTTAAAATAACCTAATAACAACATTTCCTTTACTCCGTTTTTACTAACACTACGATCTCAAGCGAATTCGACAAAAAATTAAGTTAAATTATTCTGGAGATAATTTAAATCTTTGAATTCTCGAATAACTTCGTTTTTTATCCACTCCGTTCGTGGAGTAAGTAATAGTTGTGCTGGTGTTATTTAATGCTTGGTCGAATCCGCCCCTAAGAAATTGGCGGCATAAATAACTTACTCTGGAATAGACATCTTATTCTTGGATTAATAATTGGTAAAACGCATAATCGAGTTAATCTAGAGTATATGCCATTTATTTTGGGAATAAATTTTTAACTAATTTGGTCAAATCCGCCCTTAATGCTAAAGCAATTTCTTCCTGTCAACCTTTAAAAAAGAAAAACAGATAAGAAAGTTGTCGTCTAAATAACAGATAAAAGAAATAAAGCCAGATATCATAAATATAGATTATGTCTTTGAGCCGAAGTAATAAGAATTATAGATAAAGATGGCGGACATGCTAATGCTACCACTGGCATAGAGTATTCCGTATAGAATGCACTTTAAAATAAGCAAATAACGAAACTTCCTTTACTCTCTTTATTTTTATCGGGTGTGTCTTCTAACAATGGTATCACAATTTTCAAGCTGCCTTAAGGCATCTGACGTAACTCCATGGAAGTCGTTTAGTTACCTATTCCAGTCGTTTTCACACACTGAATTAGTGCCACAGCTATGAAGCTTGATATATGTATGCAAAATCTAATAAACAATATAAGTGTGTGTACTTTTGTGTACACCTGAAGAAAAATGTAACACAAAGAAATAATTTTACTTTAAGAGGGGCCTTCCCGTCTTACTTTTCATACAAACGCTCGTACATGATCATGGCGTTGTATCTGATCTTTCTTGAACTCACATGTATCTTGAGCGCTATTTCTAGGTTTCTATCGTAATAAAAAATTGAAATTTAGAAAAACATAGTTAGAATAAGCCTCCAAAAAACTGCTTTTTTGCTCAAATTTTTGCTGAAATTCGACCGTTCATAAAGTACTCATAAATTGTAAAAGTAAAGAAAATATTTCAATACAAACCTCGCAAATGTAATGAAATTTTTTAATACAAAACATTTATTTCACATACTTGTAAGGCTTACTGATAAATACGTATCACCTGGAACAAGTTTTATGAAATTTCCGCATCCTATGTTAATATTCGTTCAATGGATAGTTAATAATAATACTAATTTCATTTAATAGAATGCAAACCATGCCCTTAGGCGTTATCTCTCTCTTTTTGGTTTGCCTTTTTCACTAGCATGGCCCTGGATGAAACACCAAGGTTTTCAAACTATGCTCGCGTTGAAAACGGAGCGGCCGGGAAGGGCCGCCTTAAACAACGTTCGTACACACATGTCTGTGTGTGAGCGAAACGTAGGGCTATTGTAGATCGACTCATTTTCCCCAACTGTCTCATGTATGTTATTATTTCGATTTAGAACACTATTCGCCAGTTTCTGTACTTTGTTAGTTTCGCCAACTGGTCACTCTTGTAACTCGTCAAGTTCATTAAATTCATTAATTGGTCAATTGCCCGATTTCGCCAGTTGTGGCATTTCTATCCATATTATACGGATATGCGGGTTCATGTACTTATTTACCTACTAACCATGTAATAGTATGAGTGCACGTAAGCAAAAAAATAACGAAATAGAATAATAACACTCAGAACATCATCTCACGGGAGAGCGCAAGCTTCCGTCGAACGTTAGTAGGTACTTTTCATGACGGCTCCATGCATTCAACCTCTAACCGATATGGGATAACACCCCAAACATAATTAAATACCGAACCTGTGAAAGGGTTTCTGATGAAAATTTGCTATCGCACGATAAAATCAAATGTTGCGTTGCGGGGGACCCAATAACAGGGCTCTATTGGGCCCTTAATGGAAGGTTTAGTGGTAAACAATATAGTTGATTTGATTATAAGTAAGTTATGAATAAATTAAATTGTAAATAGTTTTAGAAATACAACTATTACAAGCTGGTCTGTACCTGAATAAAGCTGCTTTTCTTCTTGCGCAGATAGCAAAAACCGATCGAGGGAATGTGCGAGAGCTATCACTATTTAGACCAATCGCGCTAAGCGTGGCTTTTGGGTCTAACGGCCCTAGGCTCTGTTTACCCCGTCAGGGATTAAGACAAGAAAATTTATCTTTGTTAGAACTTTTTATAATTAGCACATTAGGCATTTTTTGAGACGGGAAGAAACCATTGAACTGGCGACACTGTTACTGTTACTGAAACCAACACTAAGTTTCAAGTGGCACTCCCGGAATACCACACTTTTTTATTTTAAGTTTTAAAGCGTGGATTATTATTTTGTACTCTTCGTACTTCAAAAATGCCGTTAGTGTTTTTTTAATAAACTAAATTTTTTTTGGATTCATAACGAGGTTTTAAAAATGGTTAAAATCTAATGGAAGATCAATCACACTTTTTGGTATCGCGCGTATGATGCGAACCTTCAATAGCTAAATTAAAATAAGAAAATGACGAAACAGAGATCAGCAAGGTAACTGCTAAGATAGGGTATATGGAAGACGTGCACCAACCCTTCAGATCTTCGGTCAACGAGCTCCCTGGACCTCCAGCTCAGCCAGCCACGTGGATTTCACCGGTTCAGGATCACGTCACACTGGCACCACACAAGCCAACGTTCGTCAAGTTCTTACTGTCCACACGCGAAAGACACCATTTTGAAACAGCGGGACGGATATGACTTACGAGCAAGGGTTGCTCATATCCTCAGTGCAAAACTGGAACTGCTCTTTACGGCACGGCGGTTGAGTTAATACTGGCTTGCGGATTGCGGCGCATAGAGGGCGCCTCGTTGTTTAGGTACACGTCAAAGTAGGAATATGGAAAAGAATGTGTAGCCTATACCTTGAGTAGTGGAAAAAAACATATAAATATATATATATAAAATAGCCGACACTTTTATTCTTAACAGTTTAGACAGAACTTATGACTGTAAAACCCACAGGTCTTAGATAAAAGTCGAAATAGGGCAATAAAAGAGTGATGGGTTGTTAGCCGTATCGCTTACTGACATGATGCAGATTCTCGGCCATTCTCTTGATCACAGCACGGGAAAAGAAGCAGATCTACCTTTTTCATTTCACAAAGATCGTCATAAGAAAAAAATTCTACCAACATTAAAATAAAATGGAGAAACGTGTTATTTTGGAAATCAAAATCATTTACATAAATTGATATTAGTAATAAACTAATTTATGTAAATAATTGATATGTCCTTGACCACTGGACTGCCTCCGTGGTCCAGTGGTCAAGACGTTTGCCTTGTGACTCGGAGGTCATGGGTTCGATTCCCACTGGGAAGCATACTTTGTGAAAAGTTGTTTCCAGTCTGGATAGGATATTGCAGGCTTGAATCACCTGATTATCCGAAAAGTAAGATGATTCCGTGTTTCGGAAGGCACGTAAAACTGTGGGGCCCGAACGCCACCTAGCGTTTGATCATCAAACTATCCAAGGATTGGTTCCTGGTTTGCCCTTTGGGTTGTGGAGGTCAGACGGCAGTCGCTCTGTGTAAAAACCAGTAACCTCGTCAAATCTCCTTGGTTAGGTAGCGGACCCCGGGCTCTGAAGCGTTACTGCTGAGGATGCAACCGGGAATACGCTCGGACAATGATGATTGATATGTCCTTTTTATATTTTATATACAAAATATACCACAGAAGAGAATTTGCTTGCTGTTTTTAAAACAGCAAGAAAATTGGTTAATGAATAAAGTAGTAAGAGTAATTAGCATTTCAATTATATGTTCAATTCAATTCAATTCAATTCAATCCTTTATTGCTTCCTTAATGTTGTACATACATGTGGTGTTTAATATAAAATGAGAACCAATTAAGGACCCTGACGGGCGCTGCAATAGGAGAGGGGCTATTTTATCTTAAAATTGTTATATATTAAATCATGCAAATAAATTATATTTTGGATGCTAATGGATATGATTAATTTTATTATAATATTTTAATTATATTGTCAGGTGTATTTTAATAGTCAAGTTCAAGATAGGTGTTTATATTTTATTTGATTATTGATTTATTCATTGATTATGTATATAATTTATTTAGTAAAAAGTTTATCATCTATATATTCTGTAAGAGTATAATAACATTTATTAATCAGTACTTCCTTAATGAGCTGCAGTTTTTTTTGTCATTTTCTATATTTTTAATGTCTTCAGGGAGTTTATTGTAAAAATATGAGTGGGAGCGTGGTGGGGACATCTCACTATCTTTTTCGTACTCGCGAGACTTAACAGCAGTGACGTCAAGAGCGCTGTACGTGCATCCTTTTTCTGTTACTTGACAGTTTCCCCTTCCATCAGATTTTAAAAGATTCAAACTTAATTTAGGGCAGATTGGAAAAAAAAATTGTCTTCTGTTTCGGAGTATGTTACTTATTGATATGAATAATAAAATAAATATTCCAACACCGAACGTCTAATCTAAATCCCCGAGCCACGTGAAGCGATTTGTGAAGTGAATCGGAATCAGACATATTACCCGGTTATACCCAGGAGTCTTTGCAATTAGACCCGGTCATTGACCGGTTAACGCGCCATTGGGTACTAATTGTTTTATACCTTTTGATTGGTTGTCTGGGGATGTGATGCGGTAAAAAACGTCGAGTATACAAATAGAGAAGATGCTGAATGAGTAGATTTTGATAAATGTCTCTGATTTTGTAAGCATTTACTTTAAGAACAATAGGCATGACGAATGGAAAAACATTTTAAGCCCACCGGTTAGATTAATAAAGAATATTGTATACGTATTTTATCTTTTCTCTGAGAAACAAAAAATTACAAAGATACAGCGCACTGAAATTTCGCATGACGTCACAGCTACGTAAGATTTTTACATAGAAGTGACGTCGCAAGCCCCCACTCCGCAACTTTGATGCTTCTTATCTTTGTGAGATTTTACTTTGTCGGCAAACTGAAAAATGTGGCTCCTTAATTTTTGGATAATCTAACAGACGGGCTAATTACTTTTATACTTTTCTAACCCTGTCGTCACCCCTATTATATTTTTTATCCATTCATTAACTTTAGTTTATAGTTGAGTAAAAAAGTCAATTTTAGAAGTATTAAAAAGTTAAAAAAATTTTATTACCATAGTATTTTCTTTAAAAAATTATAGCTACTGTTGTTGTAATGCCAATCTTGTAAACGCAATTTTTGACAGAGCACCCGACCAAATGTTCTTACATCATGCCTACAAATATGACATAAGTGACGTCACTCCTGTCCGTTATTTCTAAGGCGCTCCGAGATGCCGTCCAAAGGCGGACGTGACTTTGTAACCTTTATATCTAAAAGAGATTTTGGGTTAGCTAGGTAGTTTTTTCTTAGAAGTGCCTTTTCATAGGAACTCTTTCCATAGCACAACAAGAACCAAATTATTCATCTTACCTATTGTGAGTTTAATAAGATTTTAAGAATACAGCGAGACATCTGATACAAGACATTAATTTCTGCAGAGAGAAGATTAATTTTCGTTTTCGGATCTTTAAAATTGTTCTTTGATGCTGTTCTGGGGAAAAAGGGATAAACTTAGAATGTACCAACTGCTTCTCTTCCCGCGTAAAAACCGATCGAGGGCATGGGCGAGATTTGAATCATGTTATAAGGCGATGCGGCTAGCAACCCATTACTATTTTGATTCACCGTCTCGTCCACCATCGCGCTAAAAGTGGCCATTGAGACTTGCGGCCTTGGCTCTGTGTGCTTAGAGCCGTGAGACCTAAAATGCTCTGTCTGTCCCGTTACAGCCATATACACGGTGTATCTGATAACACAAGTAGTGTTGCGAGCAATAGTATAATATATCGATACTATCGCGGCCTTGAAAAACAGTCACAATATCGATAGGACTATCGATAATATCGATACTATTCAATTTAGATACTATCGGTAGAGATATAAGATAATAAAATAATGTTATTTATTTATCAAGGTCGTGTAACGACACATTACGTGGATGTACGTACACTACACGATACTATCGAAAGTTTCTAAATTCAATAGTATCGATGTTTGGGGTGTGTGTTGTTGTAGTTAAATGTTAAACCAATATAAGTTAAACTCCGTTTATTGCACCATATTTTCGAAATTTACGTATGTCAGCATCACCTGTAGGTTGACTGGTAGAAAAGGCCTACGGCCTTAAGTCCGCCAATTACAATTTCATGTAATAAAGTTAAATAAATAAAAATAAAAAAAATACTATCGATAGTATCGGTTATTCAATACTATCGATAGTCCTATCGATATTATGACTGTTTTTCAAGGTCAACTATCGATAGTCATACTATCGACAGTTATGCAACGCTAGTGGCAAGACAGTGCTCTCGGCCTAGCACTCTATGTACGTAAACACCAAAACCGTGACGACCTCCGTGGCGTAGTGGCCACAATGCTAGTCCGTCACCCAGAAGTCCCGGGTTCGATTCCCGGTCAGGGTAAGATGGAAAATGGCTTTTTTCAAATTGTCCTGGGTCCTGGGTGTTTATCTATATATGTATCTATTATAAATTATAGTATCGTTGAGTTAGTATCCCATAACACAAGTCTCGAACTTACTTTGGGTCTGGCTCAATAAGTGTTAATTATCCCTATATATTTAAAATAAAAAAAATAATTAATACGAGTGTTTTCCCTAACTTTCGGCTTGAAAACAGGCTAGACAGTCAATCGGACCCCATCGCCTATTATCATGATTAGTATTTTGGCCCATTTCCTCAATTGTCTTCTGTAATCTGCCCTGGAAGAGAAGCAGCTGATCCAATCTAAGTCTTGTCTCCCAGACTAGCTTAGAAGTTTGGTCCTTTGAGGCATTTAAGGGGCCAAAGCCAACATGAAGAGGCCTTTTAGTACCTTTTTATCTTAGAAGTGAGATGGCTGCATCTATGGAGGTCTATCCCTTAATTTACCATTGAGATGCACCAACGGACAGTCCTCCACAGCTGCTGAACTATTGCTAGGGGGGGATTTACTTGGTTTGGGCTTTATGGATGGGATGTTAGTGGACCGGATAACTGGGTTATGGAGTGAGATACGGACATCTACCTAAAAATCTCTCACAACAATTTTAGCCTGGTAGATGGTGACTTGCTGCTCGTTGGCTACACTGCCTGTGGGCACTCTAACTAGCCACGAAGATATTGATAATAAAAATTATAATTATCATTATTTATCCTTTTATACCATTTATTCCCGGTTATGCCAAGAAGTATTTTCAATTAGCCCAAGCCATTGAACGCTTAACGCATCATTGGGTACTAATAGATTCTTTCATACTTCCTTTCCTCTTAGCGACAGCTCATTTGGTCGTGAAATCGGAAAAGTAATAAGGTAAAGTATCAAATTAAACCACATCAAGTTGTAGTTTTTTATCTAAAAACGTTATCTTTAGTCCCTCGAGTCTAAACGATTTTATTTTAAGTGTATTGCTCCAGAGCAATATTACCACTGAGCTATGTGGCCTATTTATATTGCACACACATTGGAAATTGTATAGGAAGAAAGAAGCTTAGTTTCTTTTTGTGTCGTATTTGTGTTTATTTTTTTGTATGTGTGTTATATATTTATAGCAAATAAATAAGTCTATCTATGTGTCTTAAATTTATACTGAGGTCTGTTATGTATAATATTATTAAATAATTATATAGGGACAAATAACACTGATTGAGCTAGCCCCAAAGTAAGTTCGAACTTGTGTTATGGGATACTAACTCTAAGATACTATATTTTATAACAAATACATATAATATACAATAAACATCCAAGACACAGGACAATTTCAAAAAGGCCATTTTTTAACTTGCTATGACCGGGGATCCAAACCGAGACCTCTGGGTGGCGTACTAGCATGGTGGCCAGTGGCCACTACGCCACAGAGGTCGTCAATATTGTATTTTAATACATGAAAGGTGATAATTAAAATAAATAGATATATATTTTTTATGAATTTGAATATGAGAGATATGATAATGTGAATATCATCATAAAATACATATACTTAAAATATAAATATAATTACCGTCTCACTCCTAGCCCAAATTTTAATATTATATTATATTATATTATAGAAAAGTGATTACATAAAAGATCATGTTTGTTACATGTTATTTGGAAACTAATTTAGTTCCGTCTAAAGTGGGTATTATAAACTGTAAGGCCTGCGTCAGATTTTACCTTACAATACATGTAGGTTTTTCAAGAATTTGTATGTTGAGCAGTTAGCATCTAGTCTACACGCATACGTCTAGTCGCACGCACACAAACACCGTGCCGAAGTCTGCCGAACTGAAACGACGTTATACGATGGGTGTTAGGTTTTATTTTCGTTAAGGAATTTCTTGATTCGGTCGCCGCGCTTAAAGCCTGCGATAAAAGCTATGCAATAGCTTACAAATTTTTCGTACATATGAGATTACATCAAGACAAACGTATTAAGCCCAAAGTTGACTGAATTAAATCGTATTCTTACTGAGTTCCATCGACTACCTTATATCTTAGTGATCAGACTCTAGACAACGTCTACCATAAAGTGCTCGTCAAGACAAATCAAAAGAGTCCTACTCAATGAGGATATGTTGTTTTATAATAGCTTAACTGTCTGTCAATAAAGAACAATAGTAAAACAATGGCGCGCGACCGTATTACGGTCGTAGACTGTTGAAGGGCTAACTGAGTTCTGTTGAATAACTCCCGGCTCCATCATCAGAACAGCTCATTGACTCCATAATATTGTATAGTCATCCAAATTACACAATTAAGTAAAATTTCAGCTTAATCAGATAGTGACTGGTTCAAAATTGAGTTACAAGATTTGACCCAAACAAACATACATACATACTTACAAGATACATTGCAAAGTCAAAGTCAAAGTCAAAAAAATTTATTCAATGTAGGATAAATTTATCTCTTATTGAAGGTAATTTTTAATATTATTTTAGTGCAAAAGCTAAAAACTACTAGCGTTTCGGAACGACCACTGCTGGGAAGATTACGCCGAAAGAAACCCAGTTCAGTATTGGTCCCTACCCAGCCTGATGGGATATTACAGTTACAACACAGATTTACACTTAAGCTTATAGTATACATTTTATTATACATTAAAATAATATAATTATAATAGTTTTTGAGCTTGTAAAATAGCATTTAGGGTTCTCTCTCAATTAATGACATATCCTAGTTTCTACAAGAAAGTAAAATAGTTTTTGGCGGGAAGTGAAAGGGTTCTGTTGGAGTTTGTGTTGAATTGTTTTGCAAATTGATTCTAGTGGACTTTATAATATTAAATTGGTGTAGTTTAGTGTTATAAATGCTCAAGCAGTTGTAGTGATATTTATTTGCGGACTGTGGTGGGCGTCTTTAGGCGCCGTCCGCCACTCAATCAGCTATGAAAACCAGTGGACTCGTATAGATTTGTCGCCAGAAGCTCCCTTGAAGCAATCAAAGAACTTACACCAACCTTTGATTGTATTGTTTAGGGTTAGGGTTAGGAATAAAGATATGAATAAATAAAGATAGGCTCTAAATACTAGTATATAAAAAAAAAAAACAAGAAAGTAAATTTTCACGTCAACACACCAAAACTTACGACATGTATTAGATATCAGAACACTGAACTCGACATAAGGGCGAGGTTCCAACATCCAACCGAGCTCTGTCCTTGAAACGCGAAACTTATTGACGTCACCGCGCCGGGTGAGTGTGTACTCGGCTCAGCTTTGTTTGATCTGTGTACACGGGTGGGGACGGAATGAGGCTGACGACATCTGTGTTATGTAGTTTAAGAAGTGGCTTGGTGTTGTGACATACACATACACAGCCGACAAATTAATTTGCTAAGCAAATTAAAAAAACCGATTGCCAAGAACACCACCTAGTGGTGAATAGCGGAACTACCGAAGTCGTATCGGTAGTTTTGTTACTCATCACTAGATGGACATCACTAAATATTTAAAAACGGTATTTAACGGTACAACGCTCAGTGCGTTGAGGACAGCGAAACCGTCGCGTCGCCGTCCCAATTAACAACACTCGCCCTGATGATGATGGTCTAAACCTATCAAAACTAGTCGACATTTTCCGACTACACTACGTGAGTAATACCGTTTTTAAATATTTAGCTATGTTATCCCTATCGCCATCTATTATTTGCTAGAGAAAGCCTTGACTTTTAAGCGTTAATATCAATTACCTTTAAATGGCTCAACCGATTTGACAATACAATACCCTTTATTGCATCATTATCTTAAAAACTAGGATGTTCATTAAACATGGCTAAGAACCAAATCAAAGGAACTTGCTTTCGCGTAAAGAAAACCGCATCGAAATCGGTCCATCCATTCGAGCGCTACGATGCCACAGTAAGACCGATAGACCGGAAGATATTAGCGTCAAACTTATAAAACTCTTCTGTTTTGTCGGGAGATACAAAGGAACGGAATGGCACATTGGCTTCAAGTGAGTGGGCTCAAAATAGAAATTCTCGTATGTAGCACTTTTTATAATAGTACCTAATAGAATTTCAGTAAGTTTATTTCCCTATGACTTAAGGCTTTGTAACGATGTTACAATAAACTTCATCCTTCCTGTTCCCGTTTACCTCCTTTTTCCATTTCATACTGTCCATCTGTCTAAAATAATTTCATTTTCAAATTCAACTTTTAAATTTTATATTCCTTCCTCATCATTCTACATCCATTCTACTACCATCTCTCGAGCTGATTACATCTATATCAGTATTGTAATTTTATATATATCAGTATTGTAAAGTTATAAGAAATAAAATAACTCTGTGCTGTTTCTCTAAAGCTCTCCACTACGTACCTTACCTACCTCTTCATGTAGGAGCTCCAACTGCCCCAGCTAGTGCGCGGCTACCTACCTACTAGGAGTTCCTACAGCTTTATATTTAAAAGACCTATTTTATAAGGTAAACATGGTTTTGAACAAAACACTGTACATTACGCCACATAATATTTAATCACTAAAATAATTAATTCATATTGAAAGCAATTGATACGCGTTATGTCAACACTCCTTGTATTTATGTAAATTCTATCATCAACCGTTAAAACATGAAACTACGCATCGATTTTCAATATACCGAATTACATATAAACCGACTACGTTTATTATTCATTGGTTATCAATGGCCTCATCAATTTTCATAATAATGATGATGTTGTTTTGTTATTCCGTTCTTTAGTGGCATCAATATCATCTTTGATTTTATTCGATGTCATTCATTGTGAGATTGTTTATGTTATGATCTTCATCTGTTTTTACGATCTTTTTGGGATAAAATATATTATACAATGTGTATTTTTTATACTTGATCAAACGAAGTGTGCGGATATTACACGAAATATTATGAAAAAAATAAAATAAATATATCGTTATGTTAGTCATTAAAAAAGTCCAGGCACTTTAATTTTTTCATTAATTGTTTTTTAACATTTTTTTTTTTTGGCTTAGCTTCTTAAACTTTGTAGCTTTCAAATGAGACCACTTTGAAGAAAATACGCCGTTTACATAAAGAGAAAAAAAAATCGAAACAGGACCTTTACAAAAAAAAAAACAAAAAAAAAATTAAAGTGTTAACAACGATTTTTTATCGATAATATTTCGTCTTATACCCGCACATTTCGTTTGATCAAGTATAAAAAAACACATTGTATACTGGAAGTAAGTTCATATTTATTTACAAGCATGGGTTACTCACGTAAAGAGTCAGCTACTGGCCGTCATGTTTCGACCTCATGCAGAGGTCTTCTTCAGGGCGAATGTGACGCGCGCACACGAAGACGCTACGCGACACACTGATGGTAGAGGTACGTCGCTGCGAGCGAAGCAAGCGAGCGCTCGCATCGCCCGCGCGACACACCACCAACATCAGTCCTTTAAAAGTTCTTGAGGAATAAGCTTGAAAATTCGTTTTTAATTTCCTGGCAAATAATAGATGGCGTTACGAATATCAATTCCACGTAATATCAGTTAGAATATATTAGTTTCACCAGTTATCACTAGATGGTGTCGTGGGGATTGTTTTATTTGGCTGCCAAATAAACTTGTAGGTAGCCTTTGTGTTAATCCAGGATGTCAGCAACCTGCATACCAAATTCTATCAAAATTGGCCCCGCCGATTGCTCGTAAAGAAGTAACAAACATACACACACACTCACAAACCTTTTATATGCGCCTTTATAATATTAGTGTGATAAATAGACCGGAACACACAATGCAGAGACAGTACGACAGTTTATCTCCGCCGCGTATTTTCAGCAATGAAACAGCCGCCGCGTTTCCGTATTCAATCCCCCTAATATCGCACTGCGTAATAAAATGACGGCGTTATCCCTCATTCCCTTTCTTTTCTTTGTTGCGGCAATTCGAGCAAATTTTTATACATTCCGGCAAATCCGCGTAATGATCACTCTTATGAGCTGTTTTGTGGCGAGAGCTGGCTGTGGAACATTCTCTTTATGTTTATTATGTAGGAAAATATTGCACAGGACGTATAAACTCAGGAATGAGAATTGCAACTTTATATATCTTTGACGTACTAAATACAAAATAGAGTCAGACACAAAAAGTTCCGTGCTTGGAGACTTAACTTGGGGCTCCCAGAATTTTTCGGGGTAAAAAAGTCAAAAGTAAAAAATCATTTATTTATCTTTGGATATTTATATCACTTGATAATTGTCATTTCTTTTTTCTTTCGATTTCTTAATAGTTAGTTGTTGACGTCAGATCATTTACTTACAACTAAGTTTACTGCCGCCTCCAAAGCGCAAGTACAGAAGAAGCGGTAACAAACTGTACTGCAGCATTTTATCCAAAAACGTCAACCTTACAATTATACTGATATTAAAATTAGATGTGTGGACTGAGAATACATTGCTATGTCATAATTATTAATTAAAAATTAATGTCAATTTGTATAAAATTCATGTACTGACACGGGGGCAGCACTGGACCCCGGAAAATTCAGGTATCCCTTTAAGAGTCCTCTTACCCTAAACAAAATCAGACATTCCCATACAAACGTAGTCTAGCTTTTATTTTCGGAACTATTTTAGAAACGGCATGTCAGATATTGATTAAATAAGGTAATTTCAAAGAAATTGCATATATTAAGGCATAAAACTAGTTTTCACAGTCAAAATATGGACTTAAAGGAGAATATAGTGTTTCATATCATATTTGACCATCAGTATGGAAAACTTCTACACTCTCATATTTTCTTTCAAGTTCATATTTGACTGTCAAATATTAGTTATATGCCTAGATATATCTTTAAAATTACAAAATACTGCCGAAATCTCGCATGTCATTTCAAAATAAAAGCTAGTCTACGTTTGTATGGAAAGTCTACGGTAAGAGGATTCTTAAAATATCGGTATATTATAACGTCTTCATGCTTTACGGGGTAGAAAGAGCCTATAGTCATAAGATCCAAGATCGATGTTACTAAATATGACAATTTTATTTGTTAGCAAATAAAAAAATCCCCGATTCTAAAGAACACCATGTAGTGTATAGCGGAACTACCAAAGTCGTATCAGTTCTCTTACTTATCACTCGATGGATATTCGTTGCGCCATCTATTTTTTTCATTAAACATAGCTAAGAAACACCGCAAGGGTTTCAGGTGAAAAAACCGCATCGAAATCGGTCTATCCGTTCAAGCAATACACTCACAGACAAACAGACAGAAATTAATCTCAAACATATAACACCATATAGGCCTCTCATGATCGGTCATTTTGAAAATCCTTGGGGAGGCCTATGTCCAGCATTGGACGTTGTGCGGCTGAAATGATGATGATGATATGACACCCCTCTTTTTTTGGTCGCAGGAAAAAAATTGGATTTGTTATCTCAATTTTGAATCTTATGCCACATACGCAAGACGTTATTTTTTTTAATTTTTTGTATTTCAAACTTAATATATCAAATAACTAATATCTTTATTAATATTCATTTCGTAATAGTTACAGGCACTTTTACACGTCAACAGCCAACTAATCCGGTTAAATGACAATTAGATTTATGACGCAATGATATATGACTCTAATTTCAGCGACACGTTACTACAATTAAATTACACTGTGTTCCGCCGCCATTTTGTGGTCTAAATTTTGAATTATACATTATGACGAATTAATCGCGCCTGGTTTTATGACAGCGTTATTATGCTTATCATGCGATATTGTTATTTCATTTCTTTACTGGCACACAAAACAGATAACCATCATATTTGTTAAGTAAGTACAATTATATTGTAAAGTATATTGTTTTTCTTACATTTGTATGCCTAAAAGTCTAAATACAATTCAAATCACAAGGTAACGCGCTAGAGATTAACACATTTTATTGATAAAATAAAAATATTAAAACAAAAACTGGTATGGAAGGTATGGAAAAATACAAAAAATAGTATAAAATCAAAATCATTAATTAATTCGGTTATCTGGTTAAATTAATAATTATATGCCGCCGGAACTTGTGTAATGAGAACACTGTGTTAGAAACACTGTCATCTTTTTTCACAATATTCTTTATTTTTCTCCACAATTTTACGTGGTATATGATTAAAGTTAGTAAACACAGGTACATTGTTAGTAGTAAACTGTGATAGACTTGTTTACTTGAAAAGTTTTAACGTCCAGTTAATATAAATTAACTGGTTTTACAGCAAACTAATCCGGTAAAATCATAAACAGATTTATGACGCAAAAACATACGGCGTTAATTTCAGTGACACGATATTACAATTAATTTACCCTGTGTTCCGCCGTCATAATGTGGTCTGAACATTTGAATAATAAATTGTGACGAATTAATTGTGCCTGGTTTTATGACAGCGTCCTCAGATATATATGTTTATTACTTATGCGGCATTATTGGAAACACTGACATCTTTTTTTTCACAATTTCAAAAGATATTTATGATTACAGTTTGTGAACAACGGTACATAAAAGTAGATTGTAAAAGAATGCTGTGTTAAGAATTTTTACAACCAGTTAAGTATATAAAATAAGAGCAAACGAATCTAGTAAAATCACGGTAAAATCAAATAGATTATGACGACAAAACACTGTCATCTTTTTCACAATATTCCTTATTCTTGTCCACGATGTCTCATGGTTTTTATGATTTTAGTTAGTGAACATTAGCATACATAGTACTAGATTGTGAAAGACTGGTTTGGTTGAAGAGTTTTTACTTCTAGTTATTATCAAATAACTAGTTTCACAGCAACTAATCCGGTAAAATCACAAATAGATTTATGACGCAAAGATATACGGCTCTGATTTCAGTGACATGATATTACAATTAATTTACCCTGTGTTCTGCCGTCACAATGTGGTCTGAACATTTGTATTATTAATTGTGACGAATTGATGGTTCCTGGTTTTATGACAGCGTCATTAGATAAATATGTTTGTTACTTATGCGAAATTATAGGAAACACTGTCATCTTTTTACAATTTTGATTTCTTTTTCACAATTTTTACAAGATATTTATGATTACAGTTTGTGAACATAGGTACATAGAAGTAGATGAAAGACTGGTGGGGTTGGAATTTTTAATATCCCCTATTATAAACCCTATAAAACCATAAATAGATTTATGGTTTTATAGGGTACACGATACTACATTTAAATTACACTGTGCTCTATTGTCATAATGTGGTCTAAACATTTGTATTATTAATTGTGACGAATTAATGGTGCCTGGTTTTATGACAGCGTCATCAGATAAATATGTTCATTATGCGTCAATTTTGGAAACACTGACATCCTTTTTTACAATTTTATTGTTCTTCTCCATAGTTTCAAGTGGATTTTTGATAACAGTTAGTGAACATAGGAACCTTCTTAGTTAGTAGTAAATTGCAAACTAATTCAGTAAAATCACAAATAGATACATGATGCAATATACGGCTAAAATCCCAGCGACACGATATTACAATTGTTTCGATGTCATTTTGTGGTCTGAACATTTGAATGGCTATGTTTATTTATTTCCAGGAAAATCTTTGTACCATCTTCTGCAATTGCCAAATTTGTTGGGTAAATCCTCCCTTTACTGAGAACATAGAATATGTACGTATTATCGTATAGTTTAAACTTAGTTTGGGGCTAGCTCAATCAGTATCTTTAATTCCTATCAGTTTATTAAATTTTATATACATACACTATCCTCCTTATTATAAAAACAGGACTAACTTTGTTACTAGGTTTAAAAAATTATCCACCCAAATCAAGTTGAAATTGACAGATGAGATAGTATGTGATACTAGAAATCAACAGACCTATTTGGGCGGATAATGATTTAAACCTAGTAACAAAGTTAGTCTGGGTTTTATAATAAGACGGTATATATTTAATGATAAGCACATATATAGACAAAAACTCAAGACCCAGGACAATGCGAAAAAAGCCATTTTCCAGCTTACCCCGGCTCAGAGAAGATATAGGACCCAAAACCTCCAAGTGACAGACATGGACAAGCGCGGTTACCAATACGCAACGGAGGTGGAGAAAAAAATTATAATAATGACTCTAATTGTTATAACAGCCAACTAATACGGATATATTAAACAATTATATGTGGCACTTAATTCTGTGACACGATATTACAATACAATACAATACAATTAAATAGTTCCGCGGCGTCACGGGTGGTTGAACATCTGAATTATTAATCGTCACTATTATTAATTGTGACTGTTTGTACGACAGCGATTAGATGAATGATAGTTATGCGACATTGTTGGAAACAGTTTGTGCAACCAGGTATTAGATAAAAGCTAATAGTGCTTGCATCAATAATTTTCAGATAATGTGGCAAATATTATGAACATAGATAATTATTTTAAATAATCTTTGATGATTATCGCCATGGGAATCAGCCCAATATTGAGCTACTGACGGCGTCGTCAGTAGCCACATATAAGTCGTCTAGGATGCAGGTAGTAGGGCGTCCGGGGCAAGAAAGCAGGTGCGAAATTAAAAGTAAATCACAAAACGCAATGTATAACATATCGATACTATGGTTGTGCAATGGAGTCCTGGGTAATGTCATTAGTTAGTATGAAATGACGTTTACAAGGCTTGTTGCCCATCTGTCCGTTAGAATATATTCTTTCTAATTTGTGGTAGCGACTTCGCTGAAGCGGTGGACGAAAGCGGGGTGTGTGAAGTGCGCGGGTGAAATCTAATATTTTCTTAGGTTTATGCGCGCTCTTAAGTATGTCTGCCTGTGGCATCGTAGAGCTCGAACGGATGGACCAATTTCAATGCGGTTTTTTTTACGTGAACGCAACTTTCCTTGCAGTGGGTCTTAGTCATGTTTGATGAAAATCGGTTCATTTGTTTAAAAGAAATTGGGCGATGAAGCTTCAAAGTCGGGTTTTGTAACTTACCTGACCAATAATAATAAATAGCGCTACGGATATCAATTCCACTTAAGGGGATACCTGAATTTTCCCAGGTCCAGTGCTGCCCCCATTTGAAATAAATCATTTGATAGGAAACGGAGACATCATTTAAAATTTAATCTAGACCAGGTACTAGATAACCCAAACTATTTTGTAAACTACTGTTAACAGTTTAAAGTGAGAACGTGAAGCTTTTCTACGCACATAAACCAAAAGTGGCCGTTCTTTGCAATTGTGGATTTAACATTAGTAAGAATATTATGTAGTTCCGCCGGTTATTACTCGATGGTGTCAGGTTTTTTTTTTTAATTTGCCCAGCAAATTAAGTTGTTATAATTATTCGTCGAAAGCCTTCAGGGTCCCAATCTGTTGTTGTTTCAGCCTTCCTATCCGGGTGCATCCTGCCCACATGACCAGCCCCGTCCCACTTGAGTCCAGATTCTTTCGCCCCCATATCTTTTATTTTGGTCTTGGAACAAACTAAACGATATGTAACAAGCACCCTGTCCGATGCTTGTAGAAGCAAATCAGACCGTCAATATTGAAACTCGAAAAAAAATCGACATTTTCATACAAAAGAGTTCGGCCGGCTTGGCAATTTTTATGAAATTGACGATTTTTTCTTCGAGTTTCAAGCACTAGTCACACTGGAAAAGTTGTTCATATTGATGGTCTGGGTTGCTCCTATAAGGATCGGACAGGGTTTTTGTTACATATTGTATTTAAAAACTTTATTTCATAAAAAACGTAGCAAGTATTAAACATTGAAATTTTAATATTTTTGTTAACGTAATTAATTTTATAGTGGCCTTCAGACGAATAGATGGCACATTGTTATATTAAAATTTTGTTCTGGCGATGCCTTAATGAAATAGACACCAATTTAAACTAGAATTCAAATTTTACTTTTATTACATCAGTCTGTTTGTATTTAATTTGATTCGGCGTGAGCTTAGGGCACGGCACCTTTCTACAAATTTGTTCAAATTAAATGAAATAGGTACCAATTTTACATTTGAATTTAATTGAGTTTAAGTAAAAGGTGAGAGTACAGCAATGCGTGCTTTCGCAAGTAAAGAAACCCTGATCGTGGTCCACACTTGGATGCCTTATAAAATTTTATTATTCCACTTGTGATCACCCGATTACAAACGGAATAATAAAATTTTATAAGGCACATAAAGCCGTTAGTGCCGGCTGTCTTCATTTTATGACAGATGTCTTTAGGCAGCTTGAAATATCGGACACCAGTGTTGGCCACTTACTCGAAAAACGAGAAAAAATGGACCAGAAATACTTCGATGATCATTTCTCAGTTTGCATGCTAAATTAAATATACTTCGACCAGGGGTGCGGCAGCGGCGTGTACAGCTGAGGCAAGCAAGAAACGAAGACACGTGGGTCTGGATGACAGCATATATTTTTACCTTTTGCAGTAGAGACAATGGGCCCTTAGGGCCCTGATGCTAAACTATTTCTTAAGGACATCACGACGCGCCTCATTGAGGCAACGTGATCATAAAGCTGGCAGCTATTTCGCTCAGCGTATAAGTATAGCGATTCAGTGGGGAATGTTGCCAGTATTCTGGGTACGTTGCCTCAATGCGGTGCGTTGGAAGAAATTTAGTTCATTAAAGAATAATAAAGTTCGCATATGTTTCAATAAATATCACAATACAAGTAAAAATAAAATTTCTTCGATGTTATTTCCATTTTAGGAAAATGCAATGGGTAAATGGGTAAACCCATTGCATCTTTCAACATTACCCTTTCACTTTTACCCAATACGTCCTATGCATAGCCTGATTGATACCCATTCCAAAGTAAATATGCGTAAGAAAATAATAAAAAGGCAATATTTGCTAAGATATTGCGATTTCTGACTTCAAAGACTGGGATATGAATGGCCAAAGTTCGCAGGAGATCCGTCATTGTCTTCCGGCTGAGATATCTCTTTGATGCAAAGCCTTACATGTTTGTAAAGATATGTAACTTAAAGGAATTCCTTTACAAATGATATTGCGATGAACAGCGATATGTGAAAATTTTGTTAAATTCAAAAATATCAGATCAAAAAGTTTTCTCTAACAAGCGATCAAATTTCTCCTAGTCTACTTAAAAAAAAACGGCTTTTTTATGTATGTATGTTTGTTTGATGATAACTTGAGTAATTTCGCAAAAAAAATCTATTGGTCACTGTTGTTTTTCGAGTGTGTAAGTGGCTACTAGTGTCAGGTTTTTCAGGCTGCCTAAAGGCATATGACATAGCTTGACGACTGCCATACAATGATGACAGCCGGGACCAACGGCTTATACGTGCCTTCTGAAGCAAGGAGGAGCTCGAGAAATTTATGTGCCACTTGTGGTCACCCATCCTAGTGCGGACCACGCCCGGTGTCACTTAACTTGCGAAAGCGCTAGTAATGCGCACTTCCGCCGGGCCACCGAGCTCCAATCCTTTTGGTCACTTCTAAACGCCTACCAAATTTCATGACGCTCCGATTGAAGATAGTCGAGTTATCGTCGAACAAACATACGGAGGAAGGTTTCTACACATACACACACACAAAGGCAGGATTGTTCAAGTGGACTTGATGAACTTCAGTCGCTCGTTCGATTCAACAAAGAACGATAGATTGACCAAATAGAGTAGGAGAACCTCGCTCGTTTCGCTCGCTTATTCAAACAGACGCACAGTCAGTACCTTAAGCGCTTGGCGACTATCGTTTTCCATGATTTTTTGCAGAAATTCAAATGAAACAAAGACTTTTTTGTCAGACATCTCTCTCATATGCTTGAAGAATGTCAATTATCTTCTAAAATTACAGACAGATCATTAAAATTCGGCGACATTTCGCGAATGTTCCCCGCTTTCCTTATTTCACCCGTCTCCGTTGAGTTAGCGAGTCGCAATTAAATGGCATTGAATAGATCCTGGAAAAATGAAATGCTAAAAATAAAGTAGGGTTGGCAGAAAAGTGTTTAAATTTAATTACATAAATTTGATTTCCATTATTGATATTTTTATTATCTTTCGAAAGAAGTCATCCAGTTAAGTTAGTTAACGACGCCCTTTAGATTATTGGTAGGATACAATACAATACAATACACTTTATTGCACAAAATAAATAAATACAAGACATAATTATCTTAAAAACTAGGAAATTCGCAAAAGGCGGCCTTATCGCTAAGCAGTGTCTTCCATGCAACCTCCTTATATAGAAAATAGTAATGGGAAATTAGGTAGTTATTAACATTCATAATAAAAAAAAAATACCGGCCATGTTCGAGTCCATTATCTATAAAAATCACATTTGTTGTATGGGAGCTGCACTTATATTGTTTTTTATTGTGTTTTTGGTATTTGTTGTTATAGCGGCAACTGAAATACATTATCTGTAAACATTTCAACTGTCTAGCTATCACGGTTCATGAGATACAGCCTGCTGATAGACACATAGAGCGCATATTTTATCAAAATCGGTATTGTAGTTTGGGCGTGAACTCGGTTTTTATTTCTGAAAAATTATAGTATTTTACCTTCACCCCATCTGCTCACGTTTCACTATATTCTCTCCGTTGATTTTTTAGAACTGTTGTCTGGAAGAAATCGTTTCTAGCGATAAGGCCATTTTACATTTTAATGTATTATTCTGTAAATATATTTTAATTATTGTTATTGTTTGGTGTACAATAAAGTATAACTTACTTACTAAAAGAAAGTATCAATAGTTTTACAAGTGTGTGAAATGGAAGGCAGTGGCAAATCACTCCATCGTACCCCTAATTAAACACAACGCTCTACGTGTTCAATATAATGATGCCTTCAGGATCCTGTTGGGGCTGCCCCGCTTCTGTAGTGCATCAGGGATGTTCGCTGAGGCGCGAGTAGATTGCTTTTATGCTATAATGCGCAAAAGATGCGCGTCCCTGGTGCGCAGGGTATGGGCCAGCGACAACAGCATCCTGAGGATGATCGCAAGCAGGCTGGACTGCCGGTATGTTAACCACATCGGGGGGAGTGGTGCAGGAGTGGCTTTTATAAAAATAAATGTTGATAGTGAAACCTACATGTTACTAATCCATAGTTATAATTATTACTAACAAAATGAGTCGTAGTTACTTGCTGAAAATAAACAATTCATTCATTCAATCATTCATTATCCAAATCACACAGACCGACAGACAAAAATAGGGGTGTTACAAGTTTGACGCGAATGTCTGTCTGCTTGTCTGTCGGTCTGTGTGTCTGTATGGACTAATTGACAGGTTTTTAAGTCTCTTTGCAGTGTTTCTTAGCTATAAGAGGAGCTCACTGGCCCTGCGGCGGGAGTTAAGCGACACCGGGTATGGTCCGCACTTGGATGGGTAACCACAAGTGGTACAAAAATTTCTCGGGCTCCGCCGTGCTTCGGAAGGCACGTATAAGACGTTGGTCCCGGCTGTCATCATTGTATAGCAGTCGTCAAGCTATGTCAGATGCCCTTAGGCAGCCTGAAAAATCTGACACCAGTGTTCGCCACTTACATACACGAAAAACAAAAAACAAGCTGTAAATTATGAAAATCGGTTTAGACATTTCAAAGTTATGGGGTATAAGTTAACGCTTGAAAGTCGGGATAAATAATAGTTTGCGCAACGAATATCAATTCCACTTATCGGTTGGAATATTTAATTCCGACAATCATCAATAGATGGCTTTGCCGGCGTTTTTTTAATTTACCTGGCAAATAAACTTGTATACAACGACGCAGACAAAAGCCTAGCTCTTAAATGAAGAAGAAGAACAAAGAAACCAGGTTCCTAAGGACCCTTTTATCAAAACATAAATCTAAGCAAGAATGCCGTATGAAAAGATAACGGTCTTTGCGGTCCCTTTTTACAACACAGCCCTGAAATCTGTCGCTGACACTTTCTGTATCGTGAGAGCTATTGTTTGTTTATGGTGACTGTTTTTCTTGTGACTATAGTCGAAATAGGATTGTTTTTACTGCATTAAATTTTATATTCAGTGAATCTTTACAGTTTCACGATGTTATTAATGTACCCACCCATGCCAAATTACAGCTTCCTAGTGCTAATAGTCTTTGAGATAAACCGCGGACAGACAGACATAACGAAAATATAAAAGTTCATTGTTTACTACGAAACCCTAAATATGACACTCGTGCCATCCGACTACCCGTAGATTATGGCATGTAGGCAGTTTGTACCCGATGTGGGTGTCGTAGCCATATCGTAAATTTAATCGCTTCATTAAATGATCGAGTATTTCATGAAATGGTCGCATTTCATGAAATGTTGCACTGGCTACTGGCCACATCGTGATGTGGATTGGGCGGATCAATGATAAGAAATTGTTTCTCGATATGATCAAATAATTTCGACCATTTCATGAATTTACCGTGTCACTTCATGAAATGGTTGATTATATCGTAAAATTGTTATATTTTTAGTTTACACTATACATTCGTGTTGTGCGGGGGGTAGCCCAAGGGCCACCCCGCCGCAACCTTGACCTATCTAAAGCGCTTTGTCACAAGTTTTTGTTTTTATTTGCTTTTTACAGCCTATTTATACGATCCGGCCAAACGTGGATGACAAAATCGTGAAACATTGACGATTTCATGATCTGGTCAAATTAAGTTGGCCGTTTCATGAAATGCGACCATTTCATGAAATGTTCGATCATTTCATAAAGTGATCAAAGATTCAAAGATTCAAATGATTCAAATGTTTATTCAGTAATTAGACCTTTACAGGCACTTTTACACGTCAATATGTATAATTTATGTTACGTGTAAAGTATATTAAAATTTAATTTATTTTTAAAGAAAAGCTACCGATACCAGCGCTTCGTAACGACCACTGCTGGGAAGAAACGCCGAAAGAAACTCATTTTCACAGTATTGGTCGCCTACTCGCCAGAGGGGCTTTGTCATATTATTATAATTGTCTTTTAATTAATAAATACTTATAATATAATACAATGTTGACACATTATAACATGTAATGCTTGCGAACAAGTAAACAAACATAAATTGCGTAATAAAAAATATTAAGTAGTCAAAAAAGCGAAGCCGGGCTGACCAGTCCCTCCCGGCAGCACCCGTTCACGAGTTGACGCACGGATCAGCCATCGTTAAACTCAACCATATTAGAGGGAATCCAACGACCCGACCAGCGACGCCACCACCGGATTGGACATTTTAGTGAGCATGAAAAACCCGAACTCGCAGACCTTGTCAAGAGAAAAAATCAAATCTACGATATGGCCACGACATGGGCACAACATTCAACCTTAAACATAATTTACTCTTCACCAGACCCTTTTTGTATGCAGCACAGCCCTGAATTCTGCCGTTGACACTAAGTTATGAGAGTCATTGTGTTTATTGTTATTATTCCCCTCATTATCGCGTTTAAAACGGGTTTGTTTTATTGCAGCGGTTTATGCGTGCATTTACACATTTGCCAATGCAAAATAACCTGAAACTAATTACTGTTTGAATCAATGACAGCAAAGCCTTTTTTGCTGAACTGCCAACTTTATTTTGGAATTTTTATAGATATATACCTTTTATTCAAGATTGCTACAGAATGGGTGCCGGTAGGCTGGCGTTGCAAGAGAGGTCTCCCAAGGACAAGGTGGTGTGATGATCTGGCGCTTTTTAACAAGACTTGGAAATCCATCGCGCAAGATAGAGATCAGTGGCGTACTAGAGGAGAGGCTTTTGGCTAGCAGTGGGATAGTATAGGCTAATAAACAAAGGTATATTCATTTCCATTTTTCTAACTTTTTTCTGAGTAAGAAAAACATTTATAACATGACAACCTCCGTGGCGTAGTGGTCACCATGCTAGTCCGCCACCCAGAGGTCCTGGGTTCGATCCCCGGTCAGGGCAAGTTGGAAAATGGCCTTTTCAAATTGTCCTGGGTTTTGGATGTTTATTTATACATGTATTTGTTATAAAATATAGTATCGTTGAGTTAGTATCTCATAACACAAGTCTCGAACTTACTTTGGGGCTAGCTCAATTTAAATTTAAAGTAAAATTTAAAGTAAATTGTCCCTATATATTTATTTATTTATTTTAATCCCGCGAGATTAACAAGTCGTTTTAGTTTTACTTTTGAGGGCAAAAGTGATTCGCACACTGCTCCGCACCCCGCTGCGTAGCGCGGGGCCGGACTGTATGCAGTCATCCCAATTTTTGGTTTCTGTTTGGCCCGGGCGGTCCAGCGCTACGCAGCGGGATGCGGAGCAGTGTGCCAATCGCCTGAAGTCATACGAGTAGTTATTCAAATAGTTTATCCATTTGAAATATTACTCGTTTGTCTTTAGCCCTATAAAATATACAAATATTCATTGTTAGGTTTGGCGTAACTGGTAACTTTCCTGTAGTTTTCATACATTTTGTATGGACTGGCCGCACACGGTTACGCTGGTTGCGGCCACTTAATTCGTATGAAAGTGTTCGGTGGCCACGTTTTGTGGCGGCCCGTTTGCGGCGAGCCTTAGCAGGCCTGTGTCACTCCCCATTCAGGTATAGAAAATATACCTACATTATTACTATGCGCGTGGTGACCACTCCTGAGGGGAAACTACAATTCCATAAATCATTTGGCCAGATTAATAAGAATAAAATTGGCTTGCAATAGATGTCTAGATATCTAAACGAAGAGGTGAGGAGTTCTGACGCGAGCTAAATTAAACCACAGCGCTAACCATTTCTTTTCTGAGTAAGACTTCTGTACGTAAGTGCTAGTACTTATTTTGTGGCCTTAGTCTATTGATGGCCTTCCAATCCATCGTTAAAAACGGTTTAGGCCGAATATACATTCCTCAAAAAAGGTTTTCTTCTTTAATCTCTTGGCAACAGTCACAGAAAAAATAGCGTTTACACTCTGTAAAGGAAACGTCTAAATAAATAAAGCAAATAAGGAAGTGTTCGCTTGACGTACTAGTTAAACAGGGGCTATGAAGGGGTTTAGGCCGGGTACACACAGCTGTGCAGGGTATGTGAGTGGGTATAATTGTATTTGAAACATTTTCCAGGAAACAAAAGAAGTAAATCAATAGGCACGATGTATGGAAAAATATTTTTAGCCAATCGGTTAGATTATTAAAACATATTTCTATTCTGTAAGAAACAAAAAATAACAAAGATATTTCGCATGACGTCACGACTACGTACGATTTTTACTAAGCAGTGACGTCGCAAGCCTCAACTACTGCGGAACTTTGATGTCCCGTATCTTTGTTGTGATTTTTTACTTTTTTGAAAAATATGGGTCTGTTATTTTTGGATAATCCAAAAGACTAACACTAGGGCCGGCGCACATATGTATGACGAAGCGCAGCGCAGAGCATTTTTCAATCCAAAATTAATTTACACAATACATATAGCCTTATCGAAATTCTGAGAATGTGAAGCTTTTCGAAGCCAAAAGTGGTGGAGTACGCATTAAAAAAATAAATGTTATCTAACCAGTTTATCCATAAACATTAAAAATAAAGTACTAACAGTAAAAACATAGTAAAAATTGGTTGTAAAACGAATGATTTTACGAAAATATGTCTATCTCACTCGCAAAAACGCTATTTTCTATGGCAAATGTATAGATGATATGGACTTTGACGTCACCAGTCTACATCGAACTTCTCTTTCTAATTAAAACTTTAAAGTATCACAAGTTCGTCGTTGATTAAGATATTTTACAATATTTGTTTACTGTGGTAAATAAAGATTTTATTAAGCAAAAAAACGTGCATACTCGTATTCCCTGGAAATCGGTAAAAGCATAAACAATCCAGAAAAACTCGGCTTTACTTTACAGACACTATAAAACTAGCGAAAGAAAATGTAATACTGTAGAAGCACAAAAGGCACACGTTAAAAAGGACCGTATATACTTACACCCTTTTGCCGGCAGAAGCAAATAAAAAAGTATGTAGCTTTTAAATTAACATACCCTTTTCAACCGGGAAAATAGTGCCAACCTTCACATGTTGAATATATAATGTACCTACTGAATAAGTAGGGAATTATGTCTTGTAATATTTCATTTCATGACAAAAAATACAGGGTGACTTTAAAAAAAACTTAAGCTTAAATAAATAAGGACAAATAACACTGATTGAGCTAACCACAAAGTAAGTTCGAGACTTGTGTTATGGGATACTAACTCAACGATACTAAATATTATAACATATATATAAACCTCCAAGACCCAAGAAAATTTGAATAAAACCATTTTCCAACTTGCCCTGACCGACCAGGGATCGAACCCGGGACCTCTGGGTGACGAATTAGCATGGTGACCACTACGCCACGGAGGTCGTCGAAGTTTAACCTTAACTATACGTTCTGAAAAAAAATTTGGTCCTTCTATACAAAATCCATTTGGCCAAGCACTGATTTGAGAAAGTTTGTTTTGGTTTTTACCCAACTGCGCGAAATGAAGGGTTATGTTTATCGAGAGTGTATGTATGTATAATTGTTTGGCACGTTCTGCAGCCTGAACTGTTCGATAAATTTTAGACTGAGAGGCATCGTTTGATTTGGTTTGTATGTAGCATACATAGAAGAAGTATATACTGAGTTTCTATCTAGCATTCGCGGGGCCTCCTCAAAAGCCGGTTCTACTTCCCTTCCCTTAGGGGTTTCCCTAGGGGATAATTGTTGTAAGTTATAAATGCGTATATATTACGCATTTATAACTAACAACAATTATCATTATTGGTTTTTTTAACAGCATTACAATGCTCGGATTACTATCCAAATTAAAACATGTGATGAAAAATTTCGGCAAGGGTGGGATTCGAACCCGCGTCCCTCACGTTAACGCCGTTAATGCTCTACCAATTGTGCTACCGTGACTTCGTATCACCCTGACGAATTTTTTCATCACATAGTACACAAGCATTTGAACAACAATTATCAATGCGCACCGCGCATTACAAAGACCATTTTCATAAGCCGTAACTAGCATGACTGGATTTCAACATCTACTGTTCAAAATACAAAAAAATTCACTGGTGCTTGCTTTTCTTGTACGTAAGTGGCCAACACTAGTGTCAGATTTTTCAAGCTGCTTCAAGGCGCTTGACGACTGCCAGACAATGATGACAGCTGGAATCAACGGCTTATACGTGCCTTCCGAAGCACGGAGAAGCTCGAGAAATTTTCATGCCACTTGTGGTTACCCATCCAAGTGCGGACCACGCCCGGTGTCGTTTTACTTGCGAAAGCGCTAGCAATTCGCACTTCCACTCTCCTCATTTCACTGGTTATTCAAATACACCCACAATGATAAATGTTGTATAAATACGCTTAGAGATATCACTAGGGCAGTAAAAATAAAAATTATTAATCTTTATAGAACCTTATTAGGTAGGTATGTAACGATGTTACAATAAACTTCATCCTTCATGTTCCCTTCCTCATCATTCCTTCCTCATCATTCCTTCCTCATCATTTCGATTCATTCCACTACCATCTCTCGAGCTGATGACATCTATATCAGTATTGTAAATTGATATATATCAGTAATGTAAAGTTATAATAAATAAAATAACTCTTTGTTATTTCTCTCAAGCTCTCCACTACGTACCTACCTTACCTACCTCTATATGTAGGAGCTCCAGAAGCTCCTACAGGTATAGCCTAATTTCCCAACCAACGCCACTGATATCTACCAGTCACGCTGGGGTAGTAAGTTAAGGCCCGTCTCTATGTTTTTGTTTTCCAAAATCTGACAAAATTTATTCGAAAATTCTTTTCCGCTAAGTTTGTTGTAATGTCTGAAAGAAATTCATATAGAGTTCAGAAATACATTGAGGTTTAGATCAAGAAACATCAATTAATATATTTAGGTATGTATACACAGGATTGAATTTACTTAAAAGAAAATTTATAAATCTAAAATTAACCAATCGTGTATCCTGACCACATTAATGTTGGAAAAGCGTTCTAGTACGCTATAAGTAAGTATTACTGACATTCGCTGAGAAATAAGGTACGGAAAAAAACCATTTTCACTGTGCGTCCCTTTAAAAGCTTGAACATTTTATTTCCAGATTTATTAGCCAAACTGTTCACATTTTTCAGTTCCCGTACCTTATTGTAATGAGACACTTTGTTCACTTCACATTATTTGGCAAGGTACACAAACCACCCGTGTTTCACTCTAGGCATTTACCTAAGTACTGTCTCTTACATTTTTAATGAATATTCTTAAGAATGTCACCCGACTTTTCCATACAAACGTAGTCTAGCTTTTATTTTGATTTCGACAGTATTTTGTAATTTCGAAGAAATTGCATATATCTAGGCATTAAACTAGTTTTCGACAAACAAATGTGGATTTGATAGAAAAAACAAAAATGTTCTGCCGTCCCGGCAATTTATATAAAAATATCAATTTTTTTTCGAGTTTCAAGCATTGGTCCCACAGGAAAAGTTGTTAATATTGACGGTATGAGTTGCTCCTAGGATCGGACAGGGTTTTTGTTACATTATTATACACACAAAAAACAACAAACAATCATCCAGTTCTGTCGTTCGTCTGGCCTGCGGCGACCGGCGACTAATACGACACTAATCAGACACGACACGACATCTTGTTATCCACGAGCCTAAACAACAAATGTATTTTCTTAGTTATCGGAAAGAACACATCCGATGGTCTCGGGTGCTTTCGGAAGTTTCGTTGTGTATTAATTCAGTTGTTAGAATAGTAACAACACTATTTTCTTCGCTTGATTTTTTTTTGTTGCCAAGAAATTGGCAGGGGACAATTCATTTTTAAGAGGCATATCATATTTGGTTGTCTCGCTTGCACAATCAAACGATCTTAAAGATTATTAAAAATGTGTCTCATTTGTAGAAAAGTGTTTTATTAACATTCCATATAATTATATGTTCGATATTACAGACATGTTTTTTATTGTTTATGTATGTGTGTGTGTATGTATTTATAAATAAATAAATAAATATATAGGGACAAATAACACTGATTGAGCTAGCCCCAAAGTAAGTTCGAGACTTGTGTTATGGGATACTAACTTAACGATATTTTATACTATATTTTATAATAAATACATATATAGATAAACATCCAAGACCCAATACAATTTGAAAAAGGCCATTTTCCATCCTGCCCTGACCGGGGATCGAACCCGGGACCTCTGGGTGGCGGACTAGCATGGTGACCACTACGCCACGGAGGTCGCCATCCGCCATTTATGGCAGCATCCTTATAGTAGTACGTGATGCGAACTAGGATATACATTTAATTAATAAGCAAATAATTTATTTTGTTAATTTAGCACATCACGTACTAACTGGACGTGTACATACATTAAATTTAACACTATACAATGTTTTTGTATAAATACTCTTCATAATTCAAATAAATTATCCATTATTCCGTTGCCACTCCTGGCCTGTAGACGGTGATGGATCGAACCAGATCCAATGGGTTTTATTAGTACCTTTGTGGTCGCTATAGTATTCAATGTCTACACAATATAAAAACATGTCTAAAATATCCACAATATAATTATATTGAATCTTATAGAAACACTTTCCTGCAAATGAAACACATTTTTTAATTATCTTTTAAAATGTTTTAATTGTGCGAGCGAGACAGCTTACCAAATGTGAAATGCCTCTTAACCGACTCTAAAAAAGGCAGTGGTTATCAATTAGAATTTATAGATTTTTTTTCCAAGACGCCTCGACCAATTTGAGAAATTCTTTTTTGTTTAAAAGGGTATTCTTGCGAGTCCGTCCTTTATAAATTATCATTATTGACGCTTTCCGCTAATATAAACAACATTTCTAGAATTATGTAACCACCAACGTTTTAACGTGCCTTCCAAAGCACAGAGGAGTTCGAAAAAATGTTATGCCACTTAACCTATCCAAGAGCGGACCATTTCCGGATTTGCTTAACTCACAGACTACTAGCAATTGTATACTCTCACAGAGCCAATGAGCTTACTATACTAGTAAACAGTGTATAAATGTATTGTCAACATAAACTTGAATAAAAAAACCCTGACCCCGACCAAAAATGTTAAGAACGCCATCTAGTAATGAATAGCTGAACTATCCATACGATTTGATATCTTGTCGATAGTTCCGCTATTCCAGCGCAATCTATATTTTTTATGGGAAAGCTCTGACTTTCAATCTGTAATAACTTTTAAGTAGCTGGACCGATTTACCTCAAACATAGCTAACAAACACCGCAAAGGAACTTGCTTTCAAATAAAAAAAACCGCATCGAAATCGGTCCATCCGTCCGAGAGCTAAGATGCCACATACAGACAGCCAGACATTAGCGTCCAACTTCCAACATCCGTCTTTTTTTGTCGTTGTTTAAAAACTAACACAACACCCCTTTCACAAATTCTCTCGAAAATGATACACTCTGCCAATATAAACAACTTTTCCAATAAAGCAATATAATTTTATTAAACAGCTGTACTTCTGGTCGCTAAGCGCCAGCTTGTGTTCCCAAAATAAACATAACTCGTTGAATTTGAAATGAGGGTAAATTATTCTGCAACCAGTGAGGCGTGGACCAATTAATGCGATCGTATGGAGATGGAATTGATTCTCCATCAAGGCATTGACATTGAAATGGAGGCCTTGCTTCAGTTACTTCATATTTGTGCATGGTCATGGTTAGAGGGGTTTCATTTATCTTTCCCTGCGTAGCGTTGCCCTTTCGTTAAGTATACTGTGATCGTCATGATGGCAGGTTGCCTATTAACGAAATTATTATTGACCTCAAAAAACAGTCACAATATCGATAGGACTATCTATAGTATCGAATAACCGGGACTATCAAAAATATCGAATAACTGATACTATCGATAGTATCGATTGTCAATAGTTTGCAATACTATTGATGAAAGGTAAAACTGTCAATACTTTGCAATACTATTTATGAAAGGTAAAACTGTCAATACTTTGCAATACTATTTATGAAAGGTAAAACTGTCAATACTTTTCAATACTATTTATGAAAGGTAAAACTATCAATAGTATAGATACTATCAATAGTATCTAAATTCAGTAGTATCGATAGTATCGGTTATTCGATACTATCGATAGTCCTATTGATATTATGACTGTTTTTCAAGGCCACGATAGTATCGATAGACTATCGTGGCCTTGAAATTTGGCTTTTATACTATTGCTTGCAACACTATTACTTATGGCAATCGGCTTCTCGAGTTCTTCGAGACTCGCACATTTCGGCAGCAAGCGGCCACATACTATGGAAGTCGAGTGTCAGCTGTTTTAACTTTACATTTTTAATCAAATACAAATAACAACTGAGATGCTATCGAGCTACGATCGAGAAAAGACCCGTCACAGATCGACATGTAACTTAACAAACAGTAATAAACAGTTGCTACGTGACGTGGTCTTGTGTCTCCTCGCCAACACTATTCTCTACATCATCATCTCTTCATGTATGGTGTGGGCATAGGTGACAACCGAAGCCTGCGCCGTATAGGAGTATATTCAATTATTGCTGTTTTAGAACTCCTTAGACTCCTATGCGAACGCACTAATTCCGTATTTGACTCTATTTTTTTTCTTATTCATATCAAAAAACTAGCTTTTGCCCGCGGCTTTGCTCGCGTAGGGGTGTAATTTATCAAAATCCTTTATTAGGGAATGCCTACGGCATAGTAGCTTTATGCATGCAAAGTCTCAGCCCGATCGGTTTAAAATTGACAAAGTTTCATACAAACTTTCATCCCCTATTTTATCCCCTTGGGGGTAGAATTGATCAAAATCCTTCCTTAGCGGATGCCTATGTCTTAAACATCTACCTGCATGCCAAATTTCAGCCCGATCCGTCTAGTGGTTTGTTCTGTGCGTTGATAGATCACTATGTCAGTCAGTCAGTCACCTTTGAGTTATATATATTTAGATTACATGATGCGAAATCGAAAACATAAGTAATAATTTTACTCCGCTCGAAAATAAGCAAGTTATAAGCCTTTCAAATCTGATGGAAGGGGAAACTGTCAAATAACAGAAAAAGGATGCACATACACCCGCGTGACGTCACTGTCATTCTTCCCACCACGCTCTCACTCTTATATTTAAAATGATAATTTCTGCCTCATTTAATAACCAATTTACTTTCTTTTTTCGGAAAACGGCTTCTTGTTAGTGTTATTTGTTATTCATATAAAATATTCTCCAAAAACTAACTAAGTCAAATAGCGTATTATTTTGAAACGATACATCAGATTTCGAAGAGGTTTTGTTAATTTAAAGAAATCAAAAAATATGTATTGAATTATAATTGATTTTCCACGGTTCAAATATGCACTTGAGAGACCATAGCATGTAAAATATTTAAATGTTAATGGTCACTCATTTTTGAAAACTAAAAACTGACTTCACTCTCAAACTTCACAACCGATTTTGATAAAAATTCTACAAGACCACCAGACAAGTATGCCCTTTCAAATAATAGAATTTCCGAAATCGGTCCAGGCGACTTCGAATAATCGATAGAAAAAAGTTTCCGTCGAATTACTAGCCTCCTTATTTCTGGAAGTTGGTTAAAAATTTACTGAATCAGCCCAAAGTAGAAGCTACATTAAGTTGGTATGTAGAATATACCATACATATACAATATACATTAATACACTATCACGTTTTCACGCCGGGACTAACGTACCTTCAGATCATCCATCAAAGTGCGGACTACGCCCGGTGTCGCTTACTTATAAAAGCGCTGGTAAAAGCATACTTCCACCGAGCCACTAAGCTCTTAAATATACTTTAAGCCCGACCACATGTTATAGGACATTTTCTGTCAGAATATTTTCAACGAAAGGCACTCCGCCATGTGTTTTGTTCTAGATCCACATACTTTCAGCTTTTCTGGGTCGAAATATTTTTTTTGGTACTGTTAAGAAACGAATACGTAACAAAATAATGTAAATAACAACTTATCGTGATCATTTCCATTTTCAACCTGATTTTAGATTAATTATTGCATAAATTAGAAATGAACGTACCGCTATCAGATTGCAGACGTTTTTAAAAAAGGAGAGGTCAGAAGTGTCCGTAACCGGCGGGCATGCATGAAGAGAGTGATGAGTGTAGATGAAGCGAAAGAGGTCTGTCAGGATCGTAGCAAGCGGAGGTCCTTAGTCTCTGCCTACCCCTGTGGGAAACAGTAATATGCTGATATTAAGAGCGCTATTTGTATTTGACTCCAAGAAACTATGACGTCATTAGGCTATATTCTATACACAACCCTAGATATGGTTTTTTGTCGTTTAAAAAAAAGTAAATAAATAAATGATAAATATATATAGACGAATAACACAGATTGAGCTAGCCCCAAAGTAAGTTCGAGACTTGTGTTATGGGATACTAACTCAACGATACAATATTTTATAACAAATATATTACATATATAGATAAATATCCAAGACCCAGGGCTATTTGAAAAAGGCCATTTTCCCATTTGCCCTGACCGGGAATCGAACCCAGAACCTCTGGGTGGCAGACTAGCATGATGACCACTACGCCACGGAGGTCGTCAAGTGTTTTTTTTTTTTGAGTTTTTGTAAAGAAGAGAAATATGCGGCGTCACAAACAAAAAGGTAGAATGCTTTCTAAGGGGTGTCAGAAATTTTCTGAATGAAAAAAATCTAAAACATGCGACTGGACTAAAACATCCTGTATATTTTTTTACCAATTTTTTGGCAACAAAATGTTGTAGTATATTGAACTTTACTCTCATTGCAAAATACCTAATGCAGCACGTGTAGCATGGAGTGAAACGTAAGCAATGTGTTTTAGCAATAGTTAGATGTATATAGTTCTAAGTAAATATAATTCGGTTGTTATTTCAATTTGGAGACTAACCCTCAAATTCATAAAAAATAAAAAGCGTTTGCTAAAGCTATTTTAGTTAAAACATGTTTTGTCCCTTTCTCTCTTTTGAATATTTGACGGTGAAAGAACGAGACAAAACATATTTTAACTGAAATAGGTTTAGCAAACTTTTGTAATTTTTTATGAATAAGGAAGTAAGATAATAAACATCTATATAGCGTTATGATGTTTCTCTCCTCAACCTTAAAAAGACACCACAATGTCTCGCCAACTAATTACGAGAATCCACACAGGATGTCTTGCTCCAGACATAATGATCTCGCTGTAAGTACCTCAATGAATCAAACCCGGTGGGGCGTGTCGCCAATTTGGGCTATGCTAATCTAATTGATTTCTCATCGGAATGGCAATGACATTGGATTGGTTACAGAGGTACTTGATCTCTTCTTTTGGATGAAGGATCGTATAAAATTATAATTAATTATGAAGCAAATAGGTATTATGAATTATTCATAGTTATTTTGGCTTAGCAATATACAGCTCTGGAGACGTAAGCTCAGGTTTGCATTTGTGTTTGAGTACGGCCGGAGGTACTGGTTTATACTGGTTTTTATTTATGTATGCATGTTCCACCCATAGACCTACAATTTTTTTACTGGTCCCACAGAAGCATCCGAATCATTTGACCAATTTTTACAAATGTAATTGATTTTTCATTATTGTCCGAGTGACATAGGCTAAAATTTGTATGTTAAAAATGTAAATTACGAATGTTACATACAAAAAGTGAGAGTAGTTTTTTTTTTGTTTCTATATGGATTAGGGTATCAAATGAAAGGTCAGGATTAGCACGTTTTCAAAATCTATACATCGTTAGCCGTACATAGCTCAGTCGTGTATTCGTTTTTAAACGTCAATCTTGTTAAATAATCAAAATAGTTCCTTTATTTCTAATAAAACATTGATTTTATTTTTAAAAGTTAGCCGAAGATAAGACACAAAAAAAAGTTGACGGTAAGGTCTGGCCCCTGCCCAGCACAGACCGATGAAACACTGCCTGAGAAGCTGTATTTGTCTTTCTCACCCACACAGATATTCTGTGTCCACCTGGGCTTACCGTCTCAAGGTATACTCATTGTAAGTCGGTCATCTGCAAGGGGTTAGAATTAAGCCAAAAACTAATACTATAAGGTTTTATAAAGAATTCTAATAAAACAGCACGACATCTGAAGTCCTATACAAATGGGAATAATTATCAATTCACAATCATTAAAATCCACAAAAATACTATATAATGCAATGTTGCCCGAGTAGCGGCCGGTATAAGACTGATTCAAAATTAAACAGCGCTTACCTCTATTGTGATGTAACGTAAACAAGGCAAGCTAGAGGGAGCCACTTGTGCCTTAAAATCACTTGACTATCCATAAATTATAAACTCACTGGCAAATAACGAAGCGTATACCATAAATTATATAAAAAACAAATGAGATTAATAACATATCTAATATTTTTATGCAATTTTTGGACTGACTCTTGGCGCTTACACACACGAATGTAAAGCTGAGCTTATGCCTCGAGGACTGTACTAAATGTCACGACTTGCGACAGTATTCTCGTGACGTGACACCTGGTGGCGACGGTCGCCGACCACTGTCGCGGGCAAACTGTCGCTGGTCTGTAAGAACACTTACTGTACTTAAAAAAATATCTTTAAAATTATTTTCATTTACAGTTATACTATTATATAACACGGGTATGTAACATCAACACTAAGATACGGGGTAATATTCTGGGGTAATGCCACTAATAATAAAAATGAATAAGAGAAATTTGTAATTTAAAACAAAGAGATACAAGCAAACCACACTTTCAAGATTTAAAGATACTAACTCTTCCATCATTATACATATACGAAGTATGTGTTTTTGTAAAAAAATAACTATGATTTGTTTGATCCTGTTAAAAGCCTACGTCGCTTGGATAACCTTCATCATATATCGACAAAACCTGTTTTTTTTTACACAAAAGTATTTATGCAATGGCTCCTAGACTGTATAACAAACTACCCACACAAATAAGAAGATGCAATGAAATCAAAAAATTCAAACGCTTATTATTTGACTTTTTAGTAAATAAAGCTTATTATTCCACAGATGAATACTTGTGTGATAAAAATAAAACAATTAAAAAATAATCGACCATAGACATAACTTGACATGCCATTAACTTATTTGTATTAGCGAAATTATATCTCAATTGCCTTCTAATCTGTAGACATTTTAATACTTTTTTATAGTACATTTTCCTTTTATTTTAATTTACTAATATTGTATCTAATAAACATTTATTTAAATTAAAAGTATTGTATATAGTAATATTATAATAGAAATTCTTGTCAGCATGTATTACCAAACAATTTATGACTTTGTATGCCTAAAGACGCAACACTTGATACTTGAAATTATGTACCTAATACCCATTGTACCTGTGATTGACAAAATAAATGATTATGATTATATATACTCAAGATACACATGCTGCCAGCATTTTGGGGACATTGCCTTTTGTGTGTTGCATAGCCATATATGACGCCCACATTATAAGGCAGTAAAAAGAGACGTTATACCCACACAATTGGTCAAACAACGTGTTCACATACCTTCTTGTCCCGTTTCTCATGAAACCCTTGACATTGATCTTCTGGCCTCACTTAGCAGGAATGTGTCCGCCCACGTACATATAGCACAAAATATAAAGTGGAGCAGAAATGTAACTTAAGAATATGTTAGAAACTTGTCTGCAAATGTTGATAAGTCTATAGAGGAGCTTCTCTATAGACTTATCAACATATGCAGACAATTTTCTACATATGTTGATGGTGACCCGGGCGGGAATGCGCATTACTAGCGCGCAAGTAAAGTAACACCGGTTCGCACGTCTTAGATGGGTGACCATAAGTGGCACCAAAATTTCTCGAGCTCCTCCGTGATTTGAAAGGCACGTATATGTGTAGCGCGCGGGGTGTATTAAATCAAACACACTCGGAGTAGGTTCGTAGGTAACTGCTCTTTATCGTTGGTTTTCCTCGGCTTATATACAAGATTTTCACAGCGTACACTTTCGTCACTTGACTTTGAACTTATAAGATAATAATTAAAACAATTCTTTATTTATCTAGGTCGAGAGACGTTACACTACGTAGATGTACGTAGAGATATAAGATAATAAAATAAAGTTATTTATTTATCGAGGTCATGTAACGTCACATTACGTGGATGTACGTATACTACACCGTTGGTCCTGGCTGTCATCATGGTATGGCAGACGTCAAGCTATGTCAGATGCCTTTAGGTAGCTTGAAAAGTCTGACTCTAATGCTAGCTACTTACACACATGAAAAAAAACAAATAATGTTAATAAGCAAGTCTGTTTTTTATAATAGTCTGTTTTGTCGAAAATATATTATTTGTACTGATTATAAAATCAAACGTCACAAAATAATGCCCCTTGACATTAATAATATTTATTTTGAACGTGCTTTTAGTTTTTCACTTAACCTATATCGTCTCTCTGCTAAGCAAAGGTGTCTCTAAGAAATCTAGGTGAAAATTTACTGTTTGCCTCCAAAAACGATACAACACATTTTTGTATTTCATATCCCAAAGAAAACTTTTGTTTTGACTTTAAGAAAAAAGTTCTTATCTGATTTGCCTTGTGAACTGGTGAACTACCAAGTGTTGGTTCTGTATCCTTTTTATTTTGCAGCATTACCATAATCTGCCGGCTGCCAAGTGGCAATCGATACTTTGGCTTACGGCGTGGTTTCTCGGGAGACGAAACGTTATTGAATGCTTTGCTCGATTGTCATTCTGATATTCTGAGTAGTTTCTGACTTAAGAGCAGCCTTCCCGTCTTACTTTTCATACAAACGCTCGTACGTAATTATGGCGTTGTAAGTGATCTTACTTGAAAACTTTTAAACTCACAGGTGTCTTGGACGCTATTTCTAGGTTTCTAACGAAAAAAAAATTTGAATTTATAAAAGCAAAGTCAGTATACTCATAAATTGTAAAAATATTTCGATAGAAACCTCGCAAATGTAATGAAAAATTTAAATAAAAAAATATATTTATTTCACAAACTTGTAAGGCTTACTTACAAAAACGTATATCCTGGAACAAGTTTTATGAAATTTCCGCACCCTATGAATTTGTTCAATGGATAGTTAATAATAATACTCATTTCATTCAACACAGTGCAAACCGTGCTCTAAGGCGCTATCTCTCTCCTATTGGTTTGCTTTTTTATAGCATTGCCCTGGATGAAAAAACAAGCTTTTCGAACTATGCTTGCGTTGACGAGAGAGCCGCTGGGAAGGGCCGCTTTAAGGGATACATGAACTTTTAGGGATCCAGTAAGAATGTGAAGCTTTTCTACGAACATTTGCCAAACGTGGCTGTTTTTCACGAATTTGCGTAGAAAAGCTTCACGTTCTAACTTTAAACTTTAAACTTAGTTCATAAAATAATTTGAAGGGATACTAGAGCTTGATTAAGACACAATTAAATGATAATCTCCGTTTCCTTTCAAATAATTTATTTCAAATGGACCCGGAAAAATTCTTGTATCCCCTCAGTGTTTCCGGACCGATACGACATTGAAACCTTAAAAAAAACGAGTCTATATCTTCCTGAAAGGCCGGCAACGCTTCTGTTACACCCCTGGTGTTGCAGTTGTCCATGGGCAGCGGTGATCACTTACCATCAGGTGACCCGCTTGTTCGTTTGCCGCCTTATAACATAAAAAACAAAGTCAGAAACCACTTGGAATCACAAAACGACACAATTGAGCCATAAAGCATTCATCTTTTTTAATTCAAAATTAATGAACACAACAAATTATCTTGAACAGCATCGAAGCAATTGCAGGAATGCGAATAGCGATTGCGCGAGCGTTGTGATTCATCACACACAAAGATGTCTAAGCCTTAACCCCACTAGGTGACCCTGGAGTACTTGGGCGGTAAATAAAACGTGGACTGTAGGGATTATATAGGTTTATGTTAAACTGGTAATTTACAAAGCAGATTGTCTTCTTTGTAAATCAGAGTGTCAAAGGAGCTCGGTGGCCCGGCGGTAGTGCGCATTACTAGCGCTTTCACAAGTTAAGTGACACCGGGCGTGGTCCGGTGACCACAAGTGGCACAAAAATTTCTCGAGCTCCTCCGTGCTTCGGAAGGCACGTATAAGCCGATGGTCCCGGCTTTGTTTGGCAGTCGTCAAGCTATGTCAGATGCCTTTAGGCTGCCTGAAAAATCTGACACTAGTGTTGGCCACTTACATACACGAAAAAACAAAAAAAAAACAAAGATTATCTATGAATAAAGCAGAAAATAAAAAAGAATAATAGTCATTGTGACCGCAAGTCTGATCAGTTGATAAAAAAGAGGTTCGTATGTGTAAATAACAACCAATAAAATAATGAAAAAACATCATAAACAGGGATCAAAATCAACAGTGTAAACAATTCAATTTGTTTGCAAAAAAATGTATTTTTAATTCGCGTGAACGGAGAGCTAACTGAATCCGTTCAAACAAAATAATCCATGCTCGCGTTCCTTTGATTGGAAATAAAAATATTTCACATTTTTTCGTGTAAACCGTTGTTTACTGCTCAACTATGGGCAATTTTTGCTGCATATTTTTTAAATTTGCCCTGTGATTCCTAGCCTAGCGTCCCGCCTATGTTTCCTGCCCACTGCCACTTCAACAAACTAATCCGCTGGGCTATGTCAGTGACTTTTGTTCTTCTACAAATTTCCTTATTTCTGATTCGATCACGTAGAGAAACACCGAGCATTGCCCTCTCCGCGCTGAGTGACCTAGAGCCTTCTTATGAGACCCATATTAAGGGACCACGTTTCAGAGCCATAAGTCATCACTAGTAACACACATTGATTAAGCACTTTCGTCTTGAGGTACTGAGGTATTTTGGACATAGCGCGAAGAACTATGGTCGATGGGGCAAAAAGGTTCTGACCACGTACTGGCTAGCGAAGCGTAGGACACCCACCCACAAGGTGATCAGTCGATCTGACCAAGGTCGCTGGAAAGCGCTGGATGCAGGCCGCTTCCGATCGGTCTTTATATCCTAGAATAAAACTTCCCAATTTCTTCATGTGGATGGAAGTTGTATAAAATAATAAATCAATAAATATATAGAGACAAATAACACTAATTGAGCTAGCCCCAAGGTAAGTTAGAGACTTGTGTTATGGGATACTAACTCAACGATACTATATTTTATAACAAATACATATATAGATAAACATCCAAGACCCAGGACAATTTGAAAAAGGCCATTTTCCAACTTGTCCTGACCGGGGATCGAACCCGGGGTGGCGGACTAACAAGGTGAACACTACGCCACGGAGGTCGTCGTAAGCAATAGCATATTGTCTAACTGCATTCCCAAAGAGCTCTTTTTAGGCTTTCGTAGTAAACAAGGAACCCTTATAGTTTCGCCATGGTAAAACAAGTAAAACAGACAGACAGATCTGTCTGTTTTACTCAGAGACAATGAGTACTAGAAAGCTGTTATTTGGCATAGGTATGTAATGCATATTATTATAATTACGTCTACAAAATGGTAAAATTAAAGCTCCTATTCTTTACTTTAAACGAGGAATTCTTGTATATCTCGGAAACGGCTCCAACGATTTTGATGAAACTTGGTGTTTAGGTGTGGAGTGGTAGAGTGACTAAGCTACTCGTAAAAAATGATATTCAGAAAAAAGTTACCGAACTAGTATATATGTCAAGTGGGAATCATTTTTTTTTCTTGACTTACCAATGGTGTGAGTTTTTCGTTGAATAGTTATTTCAGAATTATTATGAGCTTGGTGATATCGTTTTTCGATTTAGGGATTCGTTTATAAAAATTTGGTTTCAAAGTGAACATTTTTGTTAGAGTCAAGTGTCTCATGAAAAAATTTACGTCAGTTTAAAGAAAAGCTTTCAGAGCTAAGTAGGGTTACAAATTAAAGAGTTCTAATCGGACAACTTATGCAATGTACTCGATCTCATGTAAAGCTTCGCAGGTATATTTAGAAAGAAAGTAAGTGTCTAACAAAAACTTAAAGTAGATACACCACAATAAATTGCACTATCAAGTAAATAATTAGCATACATTTGTTAATCAAAAATGCCCCCACGTATTGTACCTGGCTCAAAGGTACCCATTATGCTAGCTGCATTACTCGATTAGTTTTTAGACGTTTTTTCAAACATTCACAACTACGGAACCTACGTGCACTTGATCGGTATTGCTTTACCCATTACGATGATGGTTGCTCTGTTGGCGTTTTGCCTGCAATTTGGTTACTAACATAACTTCTCCAAAGTAATTTATTACTCTTTGAAGAACAATTGCACCTTTTGCCTTATAATGACGTATAAATCAAACCTTAAAATGCAAGCAGCGTTTTCCATCGAAAGTTTACTCAGCTCCATATTTTCCGGCATCGCAGTGTTCCCATTTCGCTGCACTATTTACAAAGACCAGGACGACGCGTCGCGACGTAAATAAGAACAATGGAGAAGTGGCGGTATTGCATTTATAGATATATGCAGTTAAAGACATTTATTCTCATAAAACAATCTACAACATTCACGTATGGTGGGAACTTACAAATTTACATTTAGTGGATGCGTACAAAATGTCGGTAGGGGTCTTGTACTTAGTTTCGAATGACGCCGAAGCGTCGCACGTCGCACATTTTTACAGGCACTTTTACACGTCAATAAGTATAATTTACATTACGTGTAGTTTATATTGAAATTTAATTTGTTTAAAAAAAAAGCTACCGATACCAGCGCTTCGTAATGACCACAGCTGAGAAGAAACGCCGCACGTTGTGGCGAAAATTTTTCGTTTCAATAAGATTTTATTCCAGTGTGATACACTGGAATTATTGAAACAAATTTTACCAAGTCAAATTACACTGTAGCGAAAATCATTATTATACTGACATAGAAGGGTACTCCTAAAATATGTCTTTTTTTTTACCTACCCAACCCTTATAATGGTTATTAATTAACATCGGTTAGTTTTGACAAATAAAAAAATGAGTGAAAAGTGAAAATACGTCTTTACAGACATTGGTTTCTCGCTACGGAAAGACGTCATTTATAAAAAGAAAATTTCAGTCATAACCATGCACCGAAACCTGGTAAGTTAGTGATAGTACTGGTAAGTTATAGAAACAATTTTATTTAGATAAAAACAGATGATACACATGTATACATGTACATGATACTCAAAATCTAGCTTTTGTTTTTTGTAGATTAAAACAAAACTTTTACTTTTTTGTTTCCACCACATAATTAATAATATGTATCAAATTTTTTTTTCGCCATAATATTTTTCGCTGCATTGTCATTCGACTTGGTGAAATTCATTTCAATAAGATTTCGCTCCAATGTACCACACTGAAATATTTTCGCCACAACGTGCGTCGCTTCGGCGTCATTCGAAACTAAGCACGGGACCCTGTCGGTGGGTAGGTAAACATTTGCAGCGGTTGAAAATACCTATATCTGTGCCTATATATTTTAGTTTGACACAAGTAGAATCTGAACATAAACGCTCTTTTTAACCTATATTCATTTAAATAAGCCTACAATTAGATAACAATCCATTTCTTTTTGTGAATAAAGTAGGCGATTTAACTAGGTATTTCAATACGGCTTTACTCACGTAGTGTAGTCGGTAAAGGTCGACTAGTTTTGAATAACGGCCATACGTAAGTAAAATCGTCTTAACTAGTTATGCCATCTAACATTAGTTTAAATAAATCGCCAAATCGTTTAAATGCTCCTGATTTCTCTTCCTTGTTGGAGTAGGAAAAACCGGACAACAGAGCACAGGCTCTGAAGCAGGAAAGCTAGTAATTTTTAAAAGCTTTATGTAACCCAATAAAAACTATACCAAACTATATTTCATTTGTTTAGGTATTTAAAAGAATACTAACAATCGTGTCTTATTATTGAAATATACACTTTATAAATCAACACCTTCGCAAATTACAAATTATTTATTTTGCAAATTACAAATTATTTATTTTATAAGTTACAAATTATTCATTTTACAAATTACAAATTATTTATTTTATAAATTTCATTTTTTATGTGATTTGCAAAATAAATAATTATAAAGTGTATAGTTCAATAAAAAGACATGTCAAAATTGTTTACACTCTTTTAAATACCTAAACAAATGGACTATAGACCTATGGATTTCCTGACCTTTTCGCCCAAGTTCTTTTTTTAGCTGAATATCCAAATATTCAGTGAAAAATACCATACATACACTTACGGGTTCCACATCTATATTTTTTGTATTTTGCAACGTCACGTCGCCCCCACTTTTCTTATTCCTCATTTCTTCCGCATTGGAGCATTCCCATTTATTACACTTTAAATTAAACTACTTAATTTTGTTCTTACATCTTGAATATACAACAATGTTACAATTTTAGTTTCATCTCTGACATTCTTGGATGCTGGTTTGAGAGAAAAAGAAGACACGTAGAATATATCAGCTGCTCCTCCTTTCGTGCAAATCTCATGATCTGACCAAGACAATCCTACTTGCTAGCAAAATTCAAAATTCAAAGGTTTATTCAGTAATTTGATTTTTACAGGCACTTTTACAAGTCAATAAGTATAATTTACATTACGTGTAGTTTATATTAAAATTTAATTTGTTTTAAAGAAAAGCTACCGATACCAGCGCTTCGTAATGACCACAGCTAAGAAGAAACGCCAAAAAAAACTCTTTTTCACAGTATTGGTCGCGTGCTCGCCACAAGGGTTTTGTCATATTATTATTGTCTTTTTTTTAATAATAAATACTTTTAATATAATACAATGTTGATACATTATAAAATGTAATGCTTGCGAACGAGTAAACTGTCTGTTTATTTGTTTGCGAAACTCTAAATATGGACCTTTGAATTTTACAACTTTGGACTCTGTCTGTAACCCGTCACGAACAAATACATGATAAAATATACAGGGTGACTTTTTACCCACCAACCAAATTTTCGGAGCAAGTACTGACCATGATATTGAATTACTTTCCATTAAAATAGTTAACGAAAAACGAAAACTAAAATTCTGCTTCCCATACATATCGGCGCTCGGCCATAGGAATTTTGTATGGGAGGACGAAATTTTTTTATCTGTTTTTAATAACTTTTATTATGGAAAGTAGTCCAGTATAATGGACTGAATTTGCTCCAAAAATTTGGCTGGTGGGTAAAAAGTCACCCTGTATATTTAATTTAATTTTTCTATAATATTATCTTAAAATAAATTTAACTTACAAGTGCCAAACCGGCCGCTGCGCCACACAAATGTATTTGCGCTAGATGCTGTTGCAACCAATTACCGACAAAACTCATACGTATGGCGAGTGGCTAATGTCTTCAATGATCTATGTGAGGAATATGACATCGATTTATTCACTACGTCTGTTTCTGCGGCACGGCGTCGAATCAGTAACGGTTTTTTTGACTAGCACGAACCGGAGGTATTATGCACATAAGTTTTTTTTTTCCGTTCTTTAATATATTTTTGTTTTTGATGCACAATACACTTGTATTTAGTTATACGTAACTATCTTCGCGATCTATATTCTAGTTTTGTATTTAGATTATTCTTTCCCTATATATATATTATATGTATACTTAGTATATTATTTCTTTTTTCTATTTATTAATACTACTTGTAATAATGTAATTATTGTATTTCACTGGCTACTGTGTTCTTGATTCTCCATATTTCTTGATCTTCTTTTTTCTATGTTACTTCTACTTGTGAAGACTTTTAAATGGCTTTCAATTTCTTATTTTTTCCATATAATTTGTGTTAAAGCTGTAAGTCTTCCTAAAATGTAATAAAAAAAAAGTAAGATAAATTCTTAATGAATACTGTACACGCTTTACTAACGTGGTGTATTCGAGAAAGGCCAACTAGTTAAGTCGGATACTTATCAGCGCGAGTGTTAGGATCTGAGCTGAGATCCGCCTCGCCTTGATAATGATTATCTAAACCGATCAAAATTAGTCTGCCTTTTCCGACTAAACGTGAGTAAACCGTGTAAAATATTCATGTTATTTCTAATTAGTTTTGCAACACGGAAAGGGAATATTAAAGACACATTCTCAGAAATGTTTTCGTAATCTAGTACAGTTGCGTACACATCTAAGAAAACATCACTCGCATCTTGCGTCTAGTGATAAGCCACGTCACATCACGTGACCGTCTTATAAATGATCGTAACCGCTGAAGTGTATCGCCCTGGAAAGTGTATTAACTAAATCAACTGTGTAATACGATGCTCGGTGAACATGCGCCATATTTTACAACGTTTACAACCATGAGCTATATTTTTCGGTTGCCTAAAATTGTTTCTCTTCCAAATCACAAAAGCTGAACGAAGGAATGAGCGAAAATCTGAGGAAATATGTCGTAAATCATGTTTTTTCTTATCTTCTATTTTTTATTAAGTTTATTATAGTAAGTGTTTTTATCAATAATGTTTTATGGTCTTTTTTTATGAAGTTTATTACAGTCAAATTAAAACGTGATGAAAAATTTCGCCACGAGTGGGATTCGAACCCGCGTTTCTCACGTTAACGCCGTGAGTGCACTTCCGATTGTGCTACCGTGGTTTCGAATCACCCTGACGAAATTTCTCATCATTTCTCTCAGACGAATATCTAAAATGTGAATTCAATTATCTTTCAGACACTTATGATTGTCAACTTCATTTTAATGGAACACGCCAGCTCTTTATCCTCCTTTTCCGGACTAATTTTATGTCCAACTCTTTGTGTCTTCAAGTATCAGGGCTCTGGAATGCTTAACCCGTAGACATCATAGAAATTTCTACCAAATTCTCTTTTAAAAGAAAAGTTCACGCCCGCCTTTTAAACTCCCTTTCTTCATAAACTCATTATGGTTTAGCCGACCGAAAACGGCCAGGGGAATATATATATGGTTTAGTTCTTCTCTTCGTAGCTATTTATTATTAGTATAAGTAAATGTATGTGTGTATTGTATAGATATTCATTCTAATATACATACCCGTATTAAATCGAACCACAGGCTATACTAGATCACTATAGTATAATACAATTGAATTAAAAGCCAAAAAAATATTAACATTCCCATACAAATTGTCCGGGCAGCTGCACACTTTTGTATGGAAATGATGAAAAGATTTGTATTTTGGCTGTTATATTATTTTAAAATACTATAGTGATCTAGTATAGCTTGTGGTTCGATTTATAACGGAAATGTCCTTTCCACGTTGTATAATAGGTTTATAATGTAATTGTATTTATAGTAATATTTTATAATGTAAGAATATTTGCATTGCTTTTTTTGCCGCATAATTTTCTCTGTTTATCCCTATGGTTGACTAGGAGCAAATGCTTTTAGCATTAAGTATTTGTTAAAAGTATATTTGTACTTTGGATAAAGTTTAATAAAATAAACAATAGCTATATAATTGAACAATATTTTTATTTTTAATATAACATAAGATCAAGACATTGTAAATACAGGGTGACCTTTTAACTATTAGGTTTTTTTTTGTGGACTCTCTTTGCTCTTATGGGGTAAAGCCGCTAACATACATGCTATCTCTGTGCTACAAAAGAGAACAATTCGGTCGATCTACGGACTAAAATCATGCGATTCCTTAAGAGAGTTATTTAAATCTATAAATATTCTTACTGTGACATCTCAATTTATTTACGACAATGTTCTATTTGTTAAATCTAGGTTATATAATTTCAAGAAAAATAGTGATGTTCACAGTTATAATACGCGCAACAAAAATCAGCTTCATACGCCTAAATTTCGACTTGCCAAAACCAGAAAGTCACTCTTAGGTCTAGGTATAACATTATTTAATAAACTTCCCGAAACGATCATTAATGGCAAAATTTAAAATACATGTTAAAAAAGTTTTATTGAATAATGCGTACTATACTATCAATGATTATATTTAAGAGATAAAAACGCGTGGATACTTCCTAAACATTTTCCATTACACTCCACACATGAAACATAAAATAGCTGCATTTTCTGTTACCATAATAAGCTTACTGTAAAAACATGTCAATGCTCTGCGATCAATAGGTGACCAACATATAATTAATATTTTCTCTTGACAAGGTCTGCGAGTTCGGGTTTTTCATGCTCACTAAAATGTCCAATCCGGTGGTGGCGTCGCTGGTCGGGTCGTTGGATTCCCTCTAATATGGTTGAGTTTAACGATGGCTGATCCGTGCGTCAACTCGTGAACGGGTGCTGCCGGCTGGTCAGCTCGGCTTCGCTTTTTTGACTACTTAATATTTTTTTTATTTTTTATTACGCAATTTATGTTTGTTTACTTGTGCGCAAGCATTACTTGTTATAATGTGTCAACATTGTATTATATTATAAGTATTTAGTAATTAAAACACAATAATAATAATATGACAAAGCCCTTCTGGCGAGTAGGCGACCAATACTGTGAAAATGAGTTTCTTTCGGCGTTTCTTCTCAGCAGTGGTCGTTACGAAGCGCTGGTATCGGTAGCTTTTCTTTAAAAATAAATTTAATTTTAATATACTTTACACGTAACATAAATTATACTTATTGACGTGTAAAAGTGCCTGTAAAGATCTAATTACTGAATAAACATTTGAATCTTTGAAACTCATAAAAATAAATCTTACGCTTGCCAACGAACTCATACATGACTATGCAAAAAACAGCTATTTTGACCACTTCTCCTGAACGAATTTTCATGGCAATTTATTAATATGTTAGAGTGTAAGGATGGATTTTTAAAGTATGCCATCTTTTTAAACCCAATTTTATCTATTTTTGAGATACTTCTTTTTGCTATAGGACGTGGGTGAATTTTGCACATTCTCCTTTGTTGAGTACGTTCAGTCAAAAATCAAATATTTATTCAGTAATGAGGCCTGAAGTAACCCACTCCATAACATAATACGTTAGTCGTACGATTGTGACGCCCTATTTCTATGTCAAAACAAATTAGACTTTATCATCACAGATTTAGACACTGAAACGCGGATACGCAGTAACGTCCGTTTTGCGTACAGCTTTTGGAGTAACCGCCCTGAAAGGCACGTTTACACACAGAAATTGGTTTTAGTTTTGAAAAATTATTACTTTTTTTAATTTAATTTTTTAAATATATACGGACAAATCACGCAGATTGAGCTAGCCCCAAAGTTAGCTTAAGCTTATGTTATAGGATACTAACCCAACGATACTATATTTTATGATAAATGCATATAAAGTTAAATACTAAAGACCCAGAACAATTTGAAAAAGGCCATTTTCCAACTTGCCCTGGCTGGGGATCGAACCCAGAACCTCGGGTTTGGCGGACTAGCGTGTTGACCATTACACTACGGAGGTTGTCACTTTAAATGCATGTTGCTTTAAAAAAGTCAAAACACAATATAACTTCAGATATTTAAGGTCAAATCTGCCTCGACCAAAGCCTCGATTGAACTAAAAACAATTCGTTCCCTACGGTCGCGTCGCCTTATCAACGTAGGATGGAAACTCGTGTTGAGTTTCTGGTCACGTCTGGGTCTGCGTTGCTGTGACATGTCCCATTGGCTTGTCCAGACAATTTGTATAAAAACGTTTTATTTTACTTTTGCTTTGATAAAGACAGGCTTTCTGATTCCACTCACTTTCTTTGTATTTAACGGATTGAAAAATTTATGTCTTTCAATCCGCTATTTTCCAACAAGTCAAATCCGATTTTTTTAAATTTTTATTTTACGGCTCTGGATACTAGTCCTTTAGTGTCTATCTTTATTTATTCACTTCTTTATTCTTAACCCTAACTATACAATCAAAACTTGATGAAGTTCCTTTGATTGCTTTAAGTTAGCTTCTGGCGACAAATCTATACGAGCCCACTGGTTTTCAGAGCTGATTGAGTGGCACCTAAAGACGCTCACCACAGTCCGCAAATAAATATCACAACAGCCGCACTATGAGTGTCCACTTTAAACATTTTACATATTGTCCATGAGCATGAGCATTTATAACACTAAACTACACTAATTTAATATTATAAAGTTCACTGGAATCAATTTGTAAAACAATATAAAGCAAACTCCAACTGAACCCTTCGACTTCCGTCCAAAAACCAGTCAAATCCGATACATTTTTCTAAACGCCAAAACAAAAATATTCTTTTGTATGAAATACAGGCAGATTACGTCATGGTTTCTTGCAGTCAAATAGCGCTCTTATTATCAGTTTTTTGCAATTAAAATTTATAATCACGTTAAAATTGATATGTTCAAAGACAAGTGGCATTGTTTTGTGACGTTTTATTTAACTTTATCTCATCTTAACAGTACAAAATAGTTTATTTTTGACCCAGGAAAATACCCAATTATTCAAAGAGTAATTAAGACGAAGTGGTAGCTAAAGTGGCGCCCTCATTTGAAATAAATTGTTTAAAACTAAATATGGTGATAATTAAAAATTTGATTTGTATCAATGTCTAGAAAAACTTTTAAACTATTTTATGAATAACCTTTGAAATTATTACTAATAGTCCGTCTAGTTTTAAAACTGTTTATCGCCAAAAGTGGCCACTTTTGGCGAAAAACAGTTTTAAAACTAGACGGATTACCAATATTACTTTCAAAGGTTATTCATAAAATAGTTTAAAGGTGTTTCTAGACATTGATAAAAATCAAATTTTTAAATTATCACCATATTTAGTTTTAAACAATTTATTTCAAATGAGGGCGCCACTTTAGCTACCACTTCGTCTTAAGTAAACGCTTGGAAGTCTGGAATTTTCTACATTTTCTGGCGAATAACAGAACGCTACGGATTGTTTCGCTTCTCATCACAAGATGTCGTCTCAATGTTCACACGTGAAACTAAAACGCGCTATGAAGTTTTTTCTTAATGCGAGATATTCAGCAACTATATCGTTTTGCTAATGGCCCTTCCGGCAAAACATTAGTGTTGCAGCACCCCAAAATTTGCCATAGTCCTTAGCGCGCCCAAAGCCCTTTGCGCTGCTGCTAGTAGGAAGCTGGGGCCTCTGGCTCGCTCTTCAAATCTTGTCCGGTGAAGTAGGAAATGCCGTCCGAGGCAAGATATGTCTACCATTCCAAAAAAAAAAAAAACTTTGCAAATGTATTCTTATTAAAGATTTATAAGTAATAGGGTGAACGCTTGAAAGTCGGGGATGTTTTTAATTTGCCTAGCAAATAAACTTGTTAGGAACTCTTTTCATTCATAGCACAACGAATAGAAAAATACGCATCTTCCCTGGGCTACAAACAAAGTAGCACAGCTAAAATTTACAACATAAACACGCTAAGATAAGAGAGAATAATGAAATACAGAAATAGTGTAACTTGTCAAATACAAGAAACAATAATTCTTGACGAATTCAAAACTTCATTCTAGTCACGTCTGAATCATCTAAGAGGGACGGGTCACGTGACGAGGCGTATCAGCTTTACTTTACTACGATTTTAAATACATTTATTAATATTTCACTCATATAATATCTATGAGACAGTTTTAGAAAGAGGTTAACTTGTGAAATAAAAGAAACAATTCATTTTCGACGAATTGAAAAGTTTTCATTTTGATATTTTTTTCGACTTCTGCTATAACGTAGTGTTATAAATCGTGGGCTTTATATTCGAGGAGTCTCACTTTCAACCTCCTATTTGTTTATAAGTTGTTCAGATAGTGTAAAAGAAATATTTGTCAAATACAAGAAACCATTCGCCCTCGACGAATTGAAAATTTCATTCTAGTCACGTCTGAATCATCTGAGAGGGACGGATCACGTGACGTGACGTAATAGTTTACTTTAACACAATTTCATAAACATTCCATCCATATTTTATTATTATATCTATGATGATGTTATAGAAATAGTTTATAATAAGAAATACAATACAATGCAAATCAACTTTATTGCACCATAATAGGCACACAAAAATTACAAAACAACAAGAAACAATGTATGCACAAAGGCGGACTTATCCCTATAAATGCTATCTCTTTTAGCCAACCTTTGGGTGGAGGAAAAAACTATTTGAAACCTAACTTGTGAAATAAAAAAAACAATTCATTTTCGACGAATTGAAAAGTTTTCATTTTGATATTTTTTTCAACTTCTGCTATAACGTAGTGTTATAAACCGTGGGCTTTATATTCGAGTAGTCTCACGTTCAACCTCCTATTTGCTTATAAGTTGTTCAGATAGTGTAAAAGAAATATTTGTCAAATATAAGAAACCATTTGCCCTCGATGAATTGAAAATTTCATTCTAGTCATGTCTCGATCGTCGGGTCACGTGACGTGGCGTATTAGGTTTTTTATAAACATTTTACCCATATATCCGACTATCTGTGATGGAAAACAAATCGTTTATTTATTTAACCTTTATTGTACAAAATACATTTTCTAAAGCACGATAGGCGGACTTGATGCTAAAAGCATTATCTAACAGCCAACCTTTGGGTTGTAAGAGAAACGTAGATGGGTTTAACTTGACAAATACAGGTAGCATACGTCTTTGACGTATTGAAAACTTTATACTTGTCACGTCTGGATCTTTGAGAGGGACGGGTTACGTGACGTAACGTATTAGCCTTTTTAGAAACATTTCACGCATAAATCTGTGATGTAAAAGAAATATTTTAACTTAATAAAAAACAAATAGCAATTGTCTTTGACGTATTGAAAACTTTATACTTGTCACGTCTGGATCATCCGAGAGGGATAGTTCACGTGACGTGGCATTTTAGCTTTGTTATAAACATTTTACCCATATATCTGTGATGTAAAAGAAATATTTGAACTTATCAAACACAAGTAGCAAACGTCTTTGACGTATTGAAAACTTTATGCTTGTCACGTCTGGATCATCTGAGAGGGACGTGGCGTATTAGCTTTATTATAAACATTTCACCTAAAATGATCTGTGATGTAAAAGAAATAGTTTAACTTAACAAACGCAAGTAGCAAACGTCTTTGACGTATTGAAAACTTTATGCTTGTCACGTCTGGATCATCTGAAAGGGACGGGTGACTTGACGTCACATATTGACTTTCCTTTTCATTTTGTCTGAATATTACAGATACTTACCTTATGAACATTTTTTTTTATTTTATTTCAATAGCCTAAGCTATTCCTATTATACCTACATGTTGTCAAATGTCACTCGAAACAATTTTTTTTCGAGAAAGTAAACATTAATTTTAACATGATTTTAACACACTATTATTTTCACTTCTTTATCCCTGACGGGGTAGACGGAGTTCAGGGCCATAAAATCCAAAGTCACGTTTAGCGCGATGGTTGGATTCAAGATGGAAAACATGTTATTTACCAAGTTTTGAAGCAAATTAGGACCATAATACTAAAAAAAATCTTAAAATAAATAATCAATATTAAAAATCGTCCCCATATAAAAAATCCGTTTGGCTGACATTGGATTGTATCATTGACCTAGGCGAACAGCTATGTCCCGGAAGGGTTTTTTTAGATCTGTGAATTGTATCGACGTTGAATTTATTTTTCGTTCTTCGTTCATTTTTCATTAGGGTTCCGTAGCCAAATGGCATAAAACGGAACCCTTATGGATTTGTCATGTATATCTGTCTGTCTGTCCGTCCGTATTTCACAGCCGCTTTTTCCGTAACTATAAGAACTATACTGTTTAAACTTGGTAAGTAGAGACATTTCCAAAGTGGTAAAATGTGTCCCCCCCCCCCCTTCTAACTTAACTTCTAAAATAAGAGAATGATAAAACTAAAAAAAAAAAGATGTATATTACCATGCAAACTTCCACCACAAAAATGGTTTAAACGAGATCTAGTTAGTAGTTTATTTTTTTAATACGTTTATTAAAACATCGAGCAAAGTTACAACGAACTAGAAGAACTTTTATATTATGTTACTTGCTGCTACGGAACCCTTATAGTCCGACTCGCACTTGGCCGCTTGTTGATGGTAAGAAATTCATTATCATGAACCTGCTCATCAATAGGCTGGTGGCAAAAAAGTCACTTTTCCGACTTTCCCGAAGGGCAATAATGTCGAGGTCTCAAACATGTCGTGTCTGTCGCGTCCATCTCCGACGTGATCCGCATGCTCGTGTCGGGTAGAATTGGCCCATTTCCCTGAATTTTGAAACGGTTAGTGTATTTTCAGCTGTAAGATTGTTTTAAAGAGGGTTTGCGAAGGGTCTTGTTTGTTGTTTTAGAAAGATTTCCATTGTTAGCTGACTTCCAGAAATGAGGGGATATTAATTCGTCGCGACCTTCTTTTATGTATGTTTACCGATTATTCGAAGACGCCTAGACCGATAAGGAAAATTCTTTCTTTATTTGAGAAGGTCTACTTGCACCAGGACCCATGGAAATTTTATCAAAATCAGTAGTTTGGGCTTGAAGACGGTTTTTAGTTTTGAATTTTATAAATTTTTTTTATAGTACAGTCCTTCTATGCTGGTCTGGGAGGAAAGAAAAAACTTAGAATGTACCAGCTACTTCTCTTCCCGCGCAGATCGTTTCGCTGATCGAGGGGATAGGCGAAAATTCGAATCGTGTTATGCGGGAAGCAACCCATTACTATTTTGATTCCTTTTTTTATCTTCTCGCTCGCCATCATGCTTAATGTAATGCAAAAGAAATTGCAAAGCGATAAGGCCGCCTTTTGCGCATTTCCTAGTTTTAAGATAATTATGTCTTGTATTTATTTATTTTGTGCAATAAAGGGTATTGTATTGTATTGTAAAGTCGCCTTTGTCTAGCGGCTGGAGAAATTCTCTTCATGTAAATGAAAACTGTATGAAATTTTACTAAAAAGTTTTTAAGTTTATCGAGTACAAATCTTTTTTCTTTAATTTATTTGGTTAACTGGCTGAATAAATTAAGATAATTTATTGTTATATTTACTATCTATGGTTGTGATAATGATTTATTTATTTATTTTACAAGCTTTTTGTGCTACCTAGAAGACTCTTTTTCCATTTATGAATGAGTAGATTTAAAATATTTCTCAGAATTGATTGTACCGCGATATTTCCGTAATCGTCTCATTCAAAAATTATTTAATTAGTTAAAAATACGTTTGTTCCCAAATTGTGTTCTCTTTAAGCCTAGCCCTTCAACACTTCGAACAAAGTCCTTCGAAAGCTGTAAGTACCAAGTGTTGCCGGATGCTGAAAGATTGTTTCAATTAAAGTTCACGAAGGATCTTACGCTGTTTCCTGAAGGGATTTCAGTTGCTGAACTCTAAAGAAAGTTTGAGTACTTGATGAAAGTGTTATAATACATTTATTTATTGAATTGAAAATAAATCGACCGATCTACGAATTTTGGGACACTTTATGCGTTGCAATATATCGAAATCTTGTATACTCATAAGGCCACGGTCAGACGATACGCGCACGCCACGCGCGTAACCATCGTCAGCTCGCTTTAAAATTTGCTGCATATAATTTGAGTCCTATCACACATCAACTCAACTCAAATTGCATTTACCGAAGTCCACACGCGCATCGAACCGTCATGAAAATTCCCGTAACTCAAACAAATTCGCTAAAAGACAATTTAAATACCGATCTGCTACATTATATATTAAAATCAATGATAAAATGAATACCTACCCTTAAACTCTCCATGAATGCAAAGATTTAGTAATAAAATGATGAGGAAGCTAAGGCTCAGTTAAATTTGTAAACATACTATATTGTATTATAATTATATAAACTATATAAACAACACATACACATATGTTCTGTATATATTTACATACGCACACAAACACAAACACACACACACACACACACACACATGTACACGCAAAACAAACTAGTAAAACATTCTGGTGTAATAGCTTGTAAGTTTAAACTAAAAATAAAAAAATACTTTATAATAATTAGGTACCTATGTCACTATTATGTTATGATCGCATCACGGACGAAGGAGTGGAGACCCTGGCACAGGCTCACGCCTAACAGGATTCTCCGACACATTATGTAAACTACTTAATAGTACAATAAAACAATTTTCATTTTCATTTCATTTCATCATTCATCATTTCATTTCATTTTCATTTTCACACGCCTCGCGCTCGTCCCACGCACCCCTCGCGCCCGTATCGCGCTTGCCCCGTACGCCTAGCGCCTGCGCTTTGGCTAGTGTCGCACTAAAATAAGAAGGCGCGGGGCGTATGCGATGCGTGCACGGGCGTTGCGCGTGGCGAACGCGGCGGGTGCAAGGCGAACACAACGCGTGTACGGGTCCGCGTGGCAGCGTGGGTCAGCTGAACACGCCCTAAAAATAAATATTCTAGTATTAATAAAATTTAGTTTTTGTTTGTTGGTTTGTAAAATCTTTATTGTACATAAACATAGGGCAAAAAATGCAGGTTAGAACTAGAGAACAGCACAAAGGCGGACTTATCCAAGTTTGGGATCTCTTCCAGTCAACATTGAAATATGAGGACAATTTACAACGCAGGGTAAAGTTCGAACACTACGCCGCTGCGCCTGCGGTGCCGCGCCCTTACATTTTGTTAGTATTTTTTAAATAAAAATTAAAAGCTCTTATTTCCTCATCTACAAATTTGATTTATATCAACTACTTGACGGAACCTCCTTTTAAGCATTTAGATGCCTGTGTCAGGAGACTCCGCTCTTTCTTATATCTAACGTACTTATTCTTATATCTATTTTTATTGTATTACTTTATAAGCTTAGAAGTCTACGAATTAATGCTCACATACAAGAATATACCCTTTTTATATACTGACATATTTTGTATTCATAAAAATACACATACATACATACTTACACACACACACACACTCATATACACCCTCACCCACACACACACACACACACACACACACACACCCTCTCATACACACACACACACACACACACGAACAATATACATACATCTTATATATACACAACATTTTTACCTTATAAACTAACAATATACAAATTTTAGCATGTGATTTGCATTAAATTTTCCACTTCATCATAACCTAATTCTTGTATCCAATTTGATACAAATTTTTTGCATTCATGCAGCTTTTTATTACCTATATTTGTCATTTTATTTATTTTATTATATAGATATGCTGAGCGTTTTTCAAACTGAATCGATGTAAATTTTGTATGAACAAACAGTACGTGTGCTACATTAAACTTTCTTCTTTTATTATCAATTTTTTTTATCATAAGTTAAGGTTTTGTGTTTTTTTACGATCAAGTTTATAATGTATAATCTTCTGATAGATTGAACATTACTAAACAAATATAACTCAAGTGTTGGGAATCTTCTTTTTTTAAAATACATGACTTTGAACAAATTTCGCTGAGCTCTTTCCACAACCAGAAATCGGGTCTTGAGGGCACCGCCCTATAATGGGATACAATATGTAAGCATTTTTAACCGGCTTGAAAAAAGGAGGAGGTGGTCAATTCGTTGGGATCTTCTTTTTATGTATGTTCACGGATTACTCGAGACGTGTGGACCGATTTATAAAATTCTTTTGTTTGAAAGGATATACTTCCCAGGTGATCTCATATTTTTTTTATTTTTTTCAATTATTAAATTAGCGACCCTTACACACGGTGTCACCGTGGCCGTAGCGCCGAAACAAATTAGATGCTGTGGCGGCATAATAAATTAATAAATGAGCCTTTTATTTCTTTAATAAATAATTTATATAATGTTTATATGTAATACACTGTTAACCCTTTCACCGCGAACGTCGGATTTATCCGACAAACATTGTCGTGCTCGTTCCGCGAGCATCAGATTTTTCCGACAAAAAAAATACCGCTCGTATTGCACATAAGTATCCATATCCCTTTTTGGTTGTAGGTATTTATTTTAGATTTCATACCCCTCGCGCTGGGGGCACGGCAACTGATATAAAGTCTCGTGGTGAAAGGGTTAATATTTTCAGTATGTTAAGGCCCCTTTCTGGGGATAGGCCTCCTCCAGTCGTCTTCACTCCGGCTATCCTCTGTCTATAAATCTTGATAAACAATCAAAAAACTTGTGATAGTAATTAGCATGCCTTCAAAAGCATGGGTGAACTCAGGGTGTAGTGTCAGGACAGCTAAATTTATTTTTCTCACAATATAAATGCAACCATATCTTTATCTAGACTCCCGTTTGGTATTCTCGGCTCACAAAGTCAACATTCACGAACGTCTGCGAATCATTTTAAACATTCAAGCTGTTATCGCGCTCCGACGTCCCGCCGGTCTGGAATGGAGCTTTTGAATAAAGGCGACCGACCAGCAATTGTAGGTACACCACACAGAAAAGGGAACCAGCTTCACTATAAGTCTTCGTACAATATCTATCTGGGCAACTTGCGCTTGGTGTGAATAGTGGGAAATTGTATAAAAAGCCATGCTGGCGGTTACGCGCGACGCGATGCAAGTTTGCGCTACGTGTGGGTCGACCCCAGCTCGCCACTACTGGCAGAATATAATGTGCCTCATAAAGCTCTTAAAAAAACATGTACTTAAAAATAATTAACGGCCAAGTGCGAGTCTGATTCGCGCACGATGAGCTTCATCCGTGAAGTTCTGTGTTGCTCTATGGTTTCATGCTATTATCGAGTGTCATTCTGAATTTCGACAGTGAATTATTTCGACAGAGTCCCAATTACAAAAATCAAAAATCCGACGCCCACTATTTCAACAGAGCATATATTCGACTAGCATTAGTCCGACAGAACATACTTCGACAACATACACCTTCGAAGAACACTATGAGTCTATAAAAAGAGATTTATTTTATTTTGCTTTAAGTAATTGTTGTTATAGCGGCAACAGAAATACATTATCTGTAAAAATTTCAACTGTCTAGCTATCACGGTTCATGAGATACAGATACAGCCTGGTGACAGACAGACTGACAGACAGACGAACAGACAGTGGAGTCTTAGTAATAGGGTCCCGATTTTACCCTTTGCGTACGGAACCCTGGTACAAAGTTACAAACACCTCAGGTATTTCGAGCGTAACCGTGGCACATACACGTCTATGCAGACATCCTGACATTCATGAACAATTTTTTTGAATAAATTTTTTAATAAATGTTAGCTTGACATATATTTTCTACAAGTATTCAATGTGTTTATTAGAGAGTTGTTCTTCATATCTTTGTACTTATATTATTGTATCAGTGCAATATGAATATAATAATGACAGTTTAAGTTCAGAAAAATGCTTCATCCGGACATGTTTTTTTTTATAATTATTTTACGGCTCTGAATACTAGTCCTTTAGAGCCTATCTTTATTTTATCACTTCTTTATTCCTAACCCTAACCCTAAGTATGCAATCCAAGGTTAGTGTAGGTCTTTTGATTGCTTCTAGGGAGCTTCTGGCGATAAATCTATACGAGTCCACTGGTTTTCATAACCAATCGAGTGGCTGACGGCGCCTAAAGACGCCCACCACAGTCCGCAAATAAATATCACTACAGTCGCACTTTGAGTGTCCACTTTAACCATTTCACATATTGTCCATGAGCATGAGCATTTACAACACTAAACTACACTGATTTTATATTAGAAAGTTCACTAGAATCAATTTGCAAAACAATTTAAAGCAAACTCTAACTGAACCCCTTGACTTCCCGCCAAAAACTCACCCGAATATGTTGAGACGCGTGCAATATGTCAGATTTGTGAGTTGGAATTCCATAAAAGAGATAGCAGTCACAGCCTCTGAAGCATTAACAATAGCCTTTTTAATTACAGAAAAACATCCCACACTAAATACCCAATAAACTTTACAATACAAGCTTTTTATTAGGTTTCTAACGAGTTTTTAGACGGCGAAAACTACAAAAACCGAGAGTCAATTACGCAACCTTAATTACTTTGTTCCGAAAGATAAAAAACTTCCCAAGGAGTCTTTACAAAGATGTCGAAGCTGAAAAAACACGGCAGACAACTGACAAGAGAACAGAGACGTCAGAATTTCTGGCAAGAACGGGCTTTGAAATTCTTGATGATACTCATTATTACCGTTACTTCTGAGTATCGTTAAATGAGCCAGATGACAAGTATCTTTTGAAGTAAGATTTTATGTTCATTAGCACTGCTTTGTCTATTTAATTCGACAGCGACTTTAGGTAATTACAGTTGAAAGGTAATGAAACTTAGACTAGTAATAAGATTTCTATTTATACTTATTAATTTTATACAATTTTTTTGTGTTTTATCGTCTAAAATTCTTCAGTGCCTCAAGACGAAAGTGTTTAATCAATGTGTGTTACCAGTGATGACTTATGGCTCTGAAACGTGGTCTCTTACTATGGGTCTCATAAGAAGGCTAAAGGTCGCTCAACGGGCTATGGAGAGGACTATGCTTGGTGATTCTCTACGCGATCGAATCAGAAATGAGGAGATTCGAAGGAGAACGAAGGTCACCGACATAGCCAAGGAGATTAGCTCATTGAAGTGGCAGAGGGCGGGGCACACAGCACAAAGAATCGATGGACGATGGGGCAGAAAGGTTTTCGGATGGCGACCACGTACCGGCAAGCTCAGCGTAGGACACCCACCTGCTAGATGGTCGGATGACCTGAGCAAGGTTGCAGGGAGGCGCTGAACGCAGGCCGCTTCCGATCAGTCGTTTTGAAAATCCTTGGGGGAGGCCTATGTCCAGCAGTGGACTTCCTGTGGCTGATATGATGATGTTGATGATGAATTTTATACAATGGGTCTAAATAAGCCGTTATTAGGGTTCCATACCCAAAGGGTAATAATGGGACTCTATTACTGAGACTCTACTGTCCGTCTATCCGTCTGTCTGTCACCAGGCTGTATCTCATCAACGGTAATGGCTAGACAGTTGAATTTTTCATATATGATGTGTTTTTATTGCACCATATGCGGGGCTCCCATACAGCAAACGCAACTTTTTAACGACTCGCACTTGGCTAGTTTTTATTAGTTAATGATTCAGAAGTTACTTTTCGAAGGTCAATGTTACATGCTGTTTGATCTAAACTACTATGTGTGCTGCCGTCACCAGTTAGTTCATGCAAACTATTTTCGATTAGATCTCACCCACTACTGTTAGTCCTCGCATACCTGCCAACGACAGTCAAAGCGTACCCGGCAACAATAGTTTATGCTTGCTCCTGCCTATGCCGCGGAAACACGCAAAGTAACTAAGGACTAAGCACATAAAGTAACTAAGGTCGTTACACAAACCATCCAAACAAAGTTACACAAAACTATGTACACAAAAAAAGAAAATAAATGCAACCAGAATCTTAAATCTTCTCTAAATAAATAAATATGTACGGATAAATCACACAAATTAATCTAGCACCAAAGTTAGTTCGAGACTTGTGTTATGGGTTAATAATTCAACGATACTATATTTTATAACACATAATATACATATACAGATAAACATCCAAGACCCACGTCAATCTGAAAAAGATCATTTTCTATTTAAGACCAGGGATTGAACCCGGGATTTCCATTGTGACAGTCTGGCATGATAACCGCTAGGCCACAGAGGTCAAATAATGCTGTTATCATTCTCTTTCTGCTTAGTTAAACTTTGTATAAAACTTTTGATTGTTCCTGGTTGGGTTGCATCCTTGGTTGCTCTGTATTATCTAAGGTTGTTTGACTTTTCAACAAAGTATGGACCTTATTTGAGTAGTTTTAGTATCGCGGTGTCAAGAAATATGCGGACAACAAAAAAGAAGTCAAGAAATACTCTTCACAATAGCTTTTCGAAACTTTTAACTATAAACTATAGATACAAACAGCACTACCATATATTAAAAAGTACCTCGTCGTTAAAGGAAGTATCCTAGCAGGGCCGCCATGAAGATGAGGCGACTTAAGAGGCTTTTCACATTTGGTTGGCTGTCTCGCTCGCACAATCAAACATTTTTAAAGATTATTATTGTTTATTGTTTATTAAGGCATACACAACAGGTCACAATCACTTTTGTATAAATCTAAAAATGTACAGACACTTTGCTCTAGACTGAGACCCAAAAAACGTGTACACACAGCATGACAGGCAATGTAAACATTGTTAAGCTCAAGATACTGACTTAGATTGACAGCTTAATAAAAAGTTACATTATATACGTTACAGCAATTATTTAACAATTGGTGTTACCTAAATTGTTTAGAATTATGATAACAGAAATTGAGCCATATTTATGTAAAATTTACCATGAAAAAAGGTCAAAAAGGTCAGTGGAGGGTACGCTTGATCTGATTTTTAAAAGTATTAGTGCGGGTAACCGCTTAAATGTCAATTGAGTCATTAGCCAAACAAAGCTCGTTGTACAAACGACACATCCGAACAGTTGGGTTATAATATGAGGTGTTATTTTTGTAGACAGCCAATAAAAATACCGTCAGACGATTTCGAGATGGCTTTTTAGTGTTGAAATTGAGAAGGGATAACAGTGTCGAAGAATTATTATTAAAAAATGTAACTCATTTGTAGAAAAGTGTTTCACTAACTTTCAATATAATTATATTGTAAATATTTTAGACATGTTTGTATATTATGTAGACATTGACTACATCGAAAATTAAGTCATCAAAATTTCAAATTTTTGATGACCTAATTCTCGATATCCACACACATAAACAATAAAAAAACATGTCTACAATATCTTACATATAATTATATTGAAAGTTAGTGAAATACTTTTCTACAAATGAGTCACTTTTTTTTTTAAATCTTTAAAAATGTTTGATTGTGCGAGCGAGACAGCCAACCAAATGTGAAAAGCCTCTTAATGAAACGAGTGTTACTTTGATATTCCTCATTTATTCAATACGTTTACCAAATATACAGGTTCTTACACTCACACAAACTTATATCTATGCTACCTCACAACATGATAAAAAGCCCACATCGTACCGGAATTTAACCCTTTATGACAAAAACCTAATCCGCTGTCCCATAAGTAACGGACCGGCTCAGTGAACAACTGCTTTGAGTGGCCATGCGTCTTGCCTGTCGACCTACATCTTACAACGGGTTACGCATAATCTTATCAAAGGTTTATTATTAGAGTAATATCTCAAGAACTCGGTCAGAACGGGTAGAGTGGTATGGGCTAGGATACTGCTTCATCGATTATATTATAATGAAGAATTCCGGGTACTTTTTTGACGACCTCCGTGACGTATTAGCAACCAAACTAGTCTGCTACTCAGAGTAGCATAATAGTGTCGTGTGGAGTTGTAGCGCAATGTTTGTGTTTAGTCCTGTAGTCGCCCTTCATGATATACTCAGGAAGAGATTAAGTGTTCCTTTCTTAACGACTTCAAGAAAAGAGGAGGTTTGTTCAAAAGAAAGATTTCTTTTTAACCGACTTCCAAAAAGAAGGAGGTTAACATTCGTCGCAATCATTTATGTATTGATCTTTAACAGTATTACAATGCTCGGATTGTTATCCAAATTAAAACATGTGTTTTAATTTGGATCTTTTATGTATAACCACCTATTATTCGAAGGCAACTGAACCGATTTAAAAAATTCTTTTTTTGTTTGAAAGGTCCCAACAAAATACAACGGTTGAGTAGTTTGAGTGTGCTGTCGGTTTTTAATTTTAAAAAAAATTGTACATGTAAATATAATATACGTTCCCTATACCTCAAATACTCCTAGACCGATACGAACAATTCTTTTTTTTTTATTGAAGGGTTCATTGGGTATAATTTTCAGGTCGTTCCATAAAATATTTATCAAAATCGATTTGGTAGTTCGGTTTCAAAACCAAAATCACTGAAAAAATTATGGCGTCTTAGTGTTAAATTGTTGCGTCCTTGGCTTTTCTGTGACTGTCACGTTTACTGAAGTCAGTTTTATTGTTTTCAAAAAGTATCAATAATTTGGTACTTTCTAGAGTCAGAAATAAATGAATAGGTACAAAATTTTAGATTCTATGATATCAATAGTCTATATTTCATACAAATCTCAAAGCAAATGTTTATTTTTACGTGTATTTTTGATCAACCTTACTTAACTAAACTATTTACTTACGGGTAGAAAAAGTCTAGAGTAATAAGACTCAACAGCCTCATTCAAAGAAATTATGTTCTTATACTCGTAATTGGAAAAAGGAATAACATTTAGGAATGGAGGTGGAAAAGTGGAATTAACTGGGATAAACTAAACTAAGTTTCAATCAAGTGCCTACAGAAAACCTGAGAACATTATTTACGGCCTCTCGCAAATCCCGTTTTATTTCCGGTATGTGGTCAAAGCTTATAACAATTCAGTAGGTAATGACCCATGTCTACGAGTTATGTGGTTATGGTTCGAGGTGAGTTATTTCAAACGGGTTTCGTGATGCTTTTCGTGTGAAGTGAACAACACTAGTGTAAGATTTTTCAAGAATCCTAAAGACATTTTACAATAGTATTCTGTACAAAAAATATTTCACAGCCGGTCATGAATGAATGACAGGGGAGTAAGCACAGAATAAGTATTAGTACTCACGTATAGAAGTCTTACTCAGAAAAGGAATTCAAAGGAATATCTACTTAATCTGGTTACCGCTATGGTTTAATTCAGCTCGCGTCAGAACTCCTCACCTCTTCATTTGGATATCTAGACATCCATTGCAAGCCAATTTTATTCTTATTACTCTGGACAAACGATTCATGCAACTGAATTTTCCCCTTCGAAGTGGTCGCCGCGCGCATAGTAATAATGTAGGTATATTTTCGATACCTAAACGGGGAATGGCACAGGCCTGGAGTAAGTTTGGCTACACACTGGTGTCAAAGCTTATGAAAAAGCCATTCCGATTCGCTATGAAGAAAACAGCCAGAATCGGATGCATGTTTGCTCGCACTCCCATTGCCTGGGCACTTCGTTAGATGATGACTCATTGCACGTGGCAGTAGCGCTCCACCTGGGCTGCAGAGTGTGTGAACCACATGTATGCATCTGTGGGTCCCGGGTGGAGGTTGACGGTCATCATGCCCTGAGTTGCCGTCGCTGTTTAGGTAAGCCTTCGTCACTGCCGGCATCCCCTGTGTGTTGGAGCCACCAGGCCTGAATAGATCGGATGAGAAGAGGCCTGATAGACTTACCCTAGTGCCATGGAAACGAGGCTGATTCGTGGTCTGGGATGCTATCTGTGTCAGTACAGTTGCACCCAGGCTTGAGTCGCTGTACTGCCTATTACGGCGAGGGCAGTTGCCGTGAAAGCAGTGGAGAAAAAGTGGCTGAAGTACACCGCAATAGAGCCACAATATTGTTTTCTGCCCATTGCCGCGGAGACAATGGGCAGTTGGGGCTCTGACACCAAGCACTTAATTAGGGAGATCGGGCACCGCATAGCGGAGAAATCCGGTGACGCCCGCTCTGGCTCGTTTCTGATGCAAAAGATGGCCATAGCAATACAGCGCGGTAACGTGGCTAGTGTTTTAGTGATGGGCCATGCAGACGGAATTCCGATTCGGAATTCCGAATGATGGCCGCTGCATTCGGGATTCTGTACGGAAAAAATCCGTTCCGAATGCACGCTTTCCATAGATTTTGTATGGGTCGCACCACACATAAGTTTTTTACCACAATTCCGTACGGAATTCGTTCGTAGTATTGCCATGTTGGCCAAAAGTTAGCATTTCTAAACAAGCTTTCGGCCTTTTTTCGATTATGAGCTGGCAACACTGGCGTTCAGAGCGTAAGTGAACGTCTGCACTTATGCCCGCCATCTCTTGACTGTGCTGTGTTATTCCGTACGGAAAAAAACCGTGTGTAGCAGACGTTCGAAATTTCGAAACGGGATTCCGAAACAGAATTCCGTGTGTATGTGACGGGCCTTAGGCACCTTTGCACCGGAGATGCTAAGGAGTTGTAATTTTATTTCTATTTTATTTTAAATTAAGTGAAAATTTTTAATGTAGACTATTTAATTATTGTGAATAAATGACATTTAACGATAAGATAATAAAATGTCAAAAACTAGTGTCACTTGTCATTGATAATATTTATTTTGAACGTAATTTTAAATGTATTAAAGCAGAAAAACTGATATCCGCGTAACTAGTCCATTCCCTCGTTCGGCTTTTATAATCTTCACAGGAAAAAAAGCAACTGGCTCATTTTTTCCCAGACAAGCATGAAATATTGTATTTTCCTTAGTGAAAGGGGTATCAAATAAAGATAAAGACGCTGTGTCACTTCATAAAGCAGTCAGAGAAACGAGCAAGCCAATAACTCATCAAACCAATTTGGCAAACCCATCCACCCTTAATTGCTTGATTGATACTCCCACCCCGGGAAGCCTGACTCATCCCATAGTGAGGTGGTCATATTTTATGGAATTATCTTGACAATAAGTCATTCCATGCTGGTCTAAAAGATAAGAAAAAACTTAGAATGAACCAGCTTCTCTTCGCGCGTCGTAAAAGCCGATCGACGAAAGAGACGAGAATCTTAATCATGTTATAATAGGGAATGCAGCTAGCAAACCATCAGTATTTAAATTCCCGTTCACGCCCTGGTTGGGCGTAAGGTCACGTTAAGTGTGAACTACTGATGTGCAAGTGTAGCGTTACTTGAGTCAGACTCAATTCCTACTGTTGACTCGTTGACTCGAGTCCTGTACTCGAATCTGACGGACTTGATTCAAATATTTGACTGACTCTATTTTGTACTCGTCTCTGCCTGAACCAGCCGATGTTAATGCAGTTTTAAGAATTCATAGTACGTTTATTTCAGAAGATTTACTTATATCATTTTTATTTTGTTACTGTTACAGAGCTATGATTATTTTTTATCAAAAAAAATTGAATCCTCTAGGCTGCGTCAGGTGTTTTCATGGCAAACACTGTCTGGCTGATTCCAGGATTCGAATCTCGGACTCAAATCCTGAACTCAAAATTCGGTGTCGAATCCTGGACTTGAATCCTGGACTCGAATTCGAAAAAATTGGTAAGGATCCAAATACCATAAAAAATTCTTTGAGTCGATACAGTTCCAAAAATTGGCGACTTGGCACATCTCTAGGTAAACTGTCGTTATGGTTCACACTAAACTTGACCTTAGGTCATTGTTAGGCTCTATCTACCCCGTTCAAAATGAAGACATGAAAAAATATCATAAAGCAGCCAAAAAACAGCAAGCAAATAACTTGTCAAACCAATTTGGCGAGCCCATCCACCCTTAATTGGCTGATTGATACCCCACCCCCGAGGGAGCCTCGACTGTCCTTCGGAGTGAGGTGGTCATAATATTTTATTCTATGTTTATGAATTTTTTATGGGACTATCAGTCTTGTGAAGAGCAAATAAGTAACTTTTATAAACAAGTAGTTTTTGACCTAGAACATTAAAATATGATCATGTGTCTTCCTTTCGCTCTGAACTTAATTTGTTTCCTATTCGCCAACGCAGGGAACTTCGGTTACTGTGTACTCTTTTTTCGATCCTTACAAATACTTATTACCCTGAATATTTAAAATGCAAATTCAATTATCTTTCAGACACTCAACGTCAACTTCGATCTAATGAGACACGCCAGCTCTTTATCCCCCTTTACTGGACTAATTTTATGTCTATCTCTTTTTCTCCTCATGCCTCACGGCGGCAACCAAATTCTCTTTTAAAAGAAAAATTCACGCCCTATTTTTAACTCCCTTTCTTCATAAAGTCATTATTGTTTATTTCTTCATAGCTATTTATTGTTAGTATAATTAAATGTATGTATGTGTTGTATAAGTAGATATTCATTCTGATATTCATATATATTGGGTATATAATATTATTGTATATTATGTAGTAATTTTATAATGTAAGTAAGTATATTGTATTGCTTTATGTGCCGCATAATTTTCTCTGTTTATCCCTATGGTTGACTGGGAGATAATGCTTTTAGCATTAAGCCCGCCATTTGTTAAAAGTATATTTGTTCTTTGAAACAATAAAGTTTAAAAAAAAAATGATCATTTTGAAAAGGGCTATTTTCCAACTTACATTGGCTAGAGATCAAACCGAGAACCTCCGGAGTGGTGGACTAGCCCGTTAAAGGTTGGATCTCACTTGTCAGCACGGATCAGCACTTTTCTAAAAAGGTTTTTTGATGATTTCAAAGGACAGCAGCACAGAACAGTTCTGCTCCTTGCTGACAAGAGAGATCTAACCCTAAACTTTCCGGGGCCGAGTACTGCCCCCATTTGGAATAAATAATTTCAAAGGAAACGGAGATATCATTTAAATTTTTGTCTTGATTAGACCCTAGATAAACCTTCAAACTATTTTCTGAACAACATTTTACAGTTTAAAGTGAGAACGTGTCGCTTTTCTACGCACATTAGCCAAAAGATCTTTTTTTGTTTATGATCACAGATTATTTGAAAAACGGCTAGACTTTTTCCTCAAAAATAGCTAAGAACCACCGCAAGGGAACATGCTTTCACGTAAAAAAAAAAACGTATCGAAATCGGTCCATCCGTTCGTGCGCTACGATGACAGATCAGATAGACAGACATTGCTGTTTTACAGTGTTATATATTTTTGTTAAAAGTATCTAAGTACCTACTCGTTTTTCATTAAAATGAAATTATCAACTTTCCATTCCATAACTAGATTACGACTTCAATCGATTGTGACACCGTTCTCCGATATTTATTTTTCCAATGATCGATGTCAGTGATAAAATTACGCTTTTCAAAAATGTCCCAGTCATATTTCGTCAAATTAATATTTGTAATAAATTCCCGTATCGAAAGTCGAGATTGCACGAAACATTCGTGCGTAAACATTTCTCATTATTGTCGTCTTTCAACGGCGATAAGCCGATTAGGACTCAAAGGAGAAATGGAGTGGAAGATCTGAATGATTGACTCCAGGTGCTTGGGGTGTAAAAGTTTATTCGTTCACGTGTAGGGAGACAACACTGGTGGAGTCGAAAGTCTACATTGTGGAAAGTCAAAATTGTCAGCCTCGCTTTGCGAGACCGTATATGGACCAAATTATTCAACGGCGATTTCAACAGGCTAGGGCTGAGTTAAATTTATATTGTATCTATCTCTACGCCACTACTAAGAACTATAACCACAACAACAAAGTGACCACATATACACTATTCCATCTTTTAAAACAAGGTTTCCATTTAATATAACAAAATATTAATAATCCAACACGTTGCTGGTAGCCGTTGCTGTCACTGAAGAACTTCTTGGCTGTATATGTATTTAATATCCCCACATTCTGTTGTTAACTTGAGCTAACTGACCTAGTCGTATAATAAGCATTGTGCTATCAACTATCACTCTTAAGTCAATGCATTTTATAATTTACTAGCTTTTGCCCGCGGCTTAGCTCGCGTAGGGGTGTAATTTATCAAAATCCTTTCTTAGGGGATGCCTACGTCATAGTAGCTGTATGCATGCAAAGTCTCAGCCCGATCGGTTTAAAATTGACAAAGTTTCGTACAAACTTTCATCTCCAATTTTATCCCCTTGGGGGTAGAATTGATCAAAATCCTTTCTTAGCGGATGCCTACGTCATAACATCTACCTGCATGCCAAATTTCAGCCCGATCCGTCCAGTGGTTTGAGCTGTGCGTTGATAGATCACTATGTCAGTCAGTCGAGTTATATATATTTAGATTATTATTATATGTTTTTAAACTTCTCAATTTTATTATATCATACTATTTTATTTATATAAATATACACATAATCTAATTTTTTTTTATTTTCGTAACATTTATTATTTAATTCGCACCATACATCTCCTCAGGTCAGAGCTGAAAGTCAGTGTATTGCTCCCGGGCAATATTACCACTGAGATATACTGTGGCATATTTATTTTGCTGTAGCACACACATAAACTTATGCAGATATTTATACAAAAGTCACAGATATTGGTGAACGAATTGCACATTTGAAATGGCAATGGGCTGGTCATATCTGCCGCAGGGATGATGATCGATGGAGCCAGAGGGTTCTGTATTGGTGACCCCGCACAGGAAAACGAAGCGTAGGCAGACCAGCAGCCAGATGGTCGGACGAAATTAAAAAGACGGCAGGGCCGACCTGGACCAGAATCGCCGCAGCAAGATCTAAATGGAAATCCATAGAAGAGGCATATGTCCAGCAGTGGACGTAAACATGCTGAGAAGAAGAAGAAGTTATTAACATGTTCAGGATTTTTATTAAATATTTTATGGACACCCTATTTATACGATCCGGCTAAATGTGAATGACAAAATCGTGAAATGTTGACGATTAAATGATCTGATCAAATTAAGTTCCCACATCATGAAATGCGACCATTTCATGAAATTCTTGAGCATTTCATGAAGTGAACAAATCTACGATATGGCCACGACATATATAAAATCAGCAAATGGATTCCCAGCCATAGAAAGAAAAATACGTGTTTTCACACGGTCGAAACGTGACACGGCCACAATAATTTAGCGTAAGCAATGAAGATAAGCATATTTTCTGGACTGCCGCCGTCTCACAATCTCTGAATTAATTTCTGGCGCGTGACTCCAAGGCGCTCGTAAATGCGGTACTTTTGGTCTAAGTTTTATTTCTTTTGTTTATTTAAGTAGCTATAAAGAACGCTGGAAGAAGAGAGCTCTATTTCTTCTGTGATGGCTGAGAGGAATGAAAAAACTTAGACTGTACCAAACTGTACCAGCTGGTTCTCTCTAGCGCAGATGTAAAAATTGTCAGTTATTTCTTTCGATTGCTTAACAGATCATTTACTTACAGCTAAGTTTACTGCCGCTTCCTAAGCGCAAGTACAGAAAAAGCGGTAACAAACTGTACTGCAGCATTTTCTCCAAAAACGTCAACTTACATTTATACTAATATTAAAATTAGACATGTGGACTGAGAATACATTGTTATGTCATATGATTGTAAGAATGAGAGTGCTTTGAAATACCCTCCTCTGTTCCATATAATCCTGTGTATGTCAAAAAAGGAAAGAATATAACTGCACTTCCTAGAAGGTTAAGAGTTAGTGGCTGTCGGTTGGAAATCTATTCGTATAAATAAGAGTGCTTACGTTAGGTAGACAGCTGCTTTTAAACAAAACCCACAATTACATTCCAGCTCAAGCGAAGCTTTCCTCTTGGCATCTCACCATTTATATTGTAAAATTAATCAGTCCAGCAGCAAATAATAACGTCCCAGAGGATCTCCTTAAATTAAATAACAGGCATATTAAAATCAGACGAAAATGAAATGGAACAAAAGTAAAAATCAAATGAAATAACTTGCAAGACCCAACAGTTACGATGCAAGTCAAAGGAAGCGTCGACGTTTTCATCGTAAAATTAATCATTCAAGCAGCAATTATGTCCCAAAGTATCTCTGTAAAGTGGAGTCACTTCTTCATTTATTTTCTTTCGTAGAGATAAAGCTCGGGTTAGGTTTACAGAGCTTACTGGGGCTAAAATAAATATAAATATTACAGACGAATCACAAAGATTGAACTAGCCTCGAAATAAGTTTTTGACGTATGTTATGGAATATTATTTCGACGATATTAACTATAACGCATTGAAAGAACAAAATTTGAAATTTGAGCCAGCGACTTGATGAAAAGAAGAAACCCAACGATACTATATTTTCATCTTGACCTGACCGGGGATTGAAACCGGGTCCTTCGGTGATGAACATAAAGCCACAGACATCGTCAAAAAGGTTCTCGAATGGTGACCACGCGCTGGCAAGCGAAGCATGGGAAATTTTTGGAAGAGTTATTTTTAACGGCTTATTTTTTTAATTATCATGCAAAACAAATTATGACCACCTGAAAAAACTGTGAGGACTGAAGGGAAGTTAGGTTCAAGTTATTTTATTTTATGATCACCCGGAGCAAGTGTGAGGAAAGAAGGGAAGTTAGGTTCAAGTTATTTTTATGACCACCCGGAACAACTGTGAGGGTATTTTCTATCCACCATGTTTAGTGCCTACAGATTTATTAGAGCAATAATGTTTTTAACACTTTAGGAGCCAGATATTTCAGCGTATTATGCCTATAAAACTTATACCTAAATATCATTATGCGTAAGCATATTTAGGCTTTCAAATAGTATTACTTAACAATAACTATGCTTATATTTGTATGCATTAAAAAATTGTGCTTAAAAGTTATGCCAATCGTAACTATTATTAGGATAAGTAAAAGTATGCTATTTTAAATTATGACATAAAATTGTACACGTATGCAAAAAATAGGGAACCTCCGTGCGACACCCGACTATAAAAGCCACGCGGCAGCGGCCTACAGTTACCGGTGAAGTAGGAAATGCCATCCGAGGCATCCTATGTATGTGAATTAAAAAAAAAAACCTCCAATGATTCGTCAGCTAGACGGCTTCGAGTACAATTGCTCCGGTAGTCTACTCACAGCTAGTGCTTACTTTGAGCGGTGTCCTGCGCCATCAATTCAAAGCAGCTAGGAGGATATCGAGTTGCAATGCCCTGCGCCCATCTCAAAACTCTTATTTTTTTGGAGAAAAATGCTCTTTTTGGTCCATTACTTCTTGATCTTGAGGAACAAAGTAAATAATGAGTCAGCACTTGAGCAACTTGGGCTTTGAGTTCCCCTGCGGTGCAATCACAGGGAGGGTGCCATGATCGCACCTTGACGAAGACCGCGACTGTTCTCTCCACCAGCGGTTTACACTAAAAACTATACAAAAAGGCTCCTACGGTGAGAACCCTGCAACTGCTTGGGAACATGCTCGGTACACACAGTGACTTAAATGTATTTAGTGACTTAATAAATGTATTTATGGATAATTTATTGACATATCTCCATTCAATTAATTATATAATTTGACATATTGTTAGTATAGAACTCATTGACATTGTTTATTTCCAATTTTATATGAATATCGATTGATGTGCATGTTCTATATGTTTTTATATTGTTCGACCATATTGACTATTAACCTGTAATTATCATTGTACTTATTACTTGACCATAGTGCAGATGCTTTGGTGAATAACTGTTAATCTCTATGTGATTAATAATAATAGGTTATAACCTATTATGGATCTGGAGAATATTATTTTATGAATTATACGGTATACCGTATGAACACTAGTAAGCGACTATGTATATGTAAAACCAATGTACTTATCATAGTACTTCCAATAAAATCATATCTACATACATCGCGGGTATCATTCACACGCCAACCCTATATTTGGCGCCCAACGTTAGGCTTGATAATTTTAATAAGAAACACTGACCAGTTGTTATGACTTGTGTAGGTAACTCGCTGTAACACAAACGCTCGCCTTCCCACTACAAATTCCATCGGATGCGTAATATCAAAACCGCAATTCCACTTCCCACTGTTCGCGCATTTTAGCATTTGTTTTTTCGAATCTCGAATAACTTCGTCAGGAAACCGCGTATTTTCGTCAATCGGAATCCTTAGCATTCCAATATCAAAGAGCGTTGTTTTTCTTTGGAAGTTATGACTTGAAGGCTCTGATTGAAGCGGGATGTTTATTTTTAACAATCTTTGTTTCAGGTGCGACGACCAACAATCCGGACTCAAATTGTTTGTGAGTATTGTTTTGTTTTGTTTGAAGCGGAAAACACTGCGATAAAACTGAGATCGAATGACAATAGGAATATTTCTGGTGAATTTTAGATAAATTTTCTATGCTGGAGATAATAAATCAAGCTGGTCAATCGTGTGTACGAAGGGTTCCGTACAATTATCTATAAAAAATCATTTTTGTTGTATGGGAGCCCACATAAATATTTATATTATTCTGTTTTTAGTATTTGTTGTTATATCGGCAACAGAAGTACATCATCTGTGAGATTTTCAACTGTCTAGCTATCACGGTTCATAAGATACAGCCTGGTGTCAGATAGACGGACGGACGGAGACACGGATAGTGGAGTCTTAGTAATAGTGTCCCGTTATTAACCTTTGGGTACCAAACCCTAAAAACTGAGAATGTACCAGCTGTTTCTCTTTCCAAGCAGATGGTAAAGCATAGAAAGGGAATGCGTGATAGTGCGATGTTTATTGCTATGCAGCTAGCAACCCGTCTTTATTGTGATTCCTTTTTCCAGTTTCTTGCCCACCATTACGCCAAAAATGTCTTATGGGTCTTGTGGCCCTGGTCACTTCACTTCTCCCTCTACCCAAAGGTTGACTGGAAGAGATTGCTGTGCGATAAGTTCGCTTTTGTATCATAATTCTGTCTTCTTTTTTTCTTTTAATTGTCTTTTCCTTTTGTTTATGGCGCAATAAAGAGTATTTGTAATGTATTGTATTGACTCTATCTGCTTAAAGTCGCAAAACCCAAAACTCTTTGTCTGCCCCATTACTTAGGGATACATAGTGTTACCACAGAATAAGTATTAGTACTCACGTACAGTAAGTAGCGTACCACTACTCTGTGTGGTTAGCGCTATGGTTTATTTTAGCTCGCGTCAGAACTCCTCACCTCTTCGTTTAAATACCTAGACATCCATTGCAAGCCAATTTCATTGTCATTACTCTGGACAAACGATTCACGTAACTGAATTTTCCCCTTCGAAGTGGTCGCCGCGCGTATAGTAATAATTTAGGTATATTTTCGATACCTAAACGGGGAGTGACACAGGCATAGTGTTACTATGTTTTGGAACTTCCATTACTAATACCAATATATCTTCCAAAGCCACTTCGCTGCAATGGAAACAAATGACGTCACTATCACTCCCCGGATGTGCGCACATTTGTCATCTCCGTGCGAATATTTAGTGGCTAAGTTTGTGCGGGATAAAGATCCGAGGAAACTCGTACAATTTATGGGTTATGGATTTAGTGGAACTGATTGAGTAGAGAGTGGGATTTTGGTACACGAGAAATACTACGAATATATAGAGATAAATAAGTCAGAATAAACATTTACAACGTAAACGAATGTCATTGATTTATTTTGTTTTTGAATAGCATAAGGTTATTTAATCTAAATTAGTATAGATAGACTGCGACCTGCGAACTTAAATATTCCATTATTATTTTGGTTAATTCGGCTTATACAAACTCTAAAAATTAACTAACTATTATAGCTGAGACTATGAATGACCCAACGCAAACTCTTTGCTTCCAACCCGACAATCCGCGCGAAGAGCACCTCAGGTGTTCTGTCTATGATTGCATTATGACAGTAGATTTCTTGAGTTTTGTAAAAGATTGTGAGCTCACGCGCGTCGAACTTAATTTCCGTTCCTGAATATTCTTTAAAAGTTGTTCTGTTAGTGTAATAACGGAGATTGGTTGTAAACGCACATATTTACTGGAATAAAATAGTTTATACGCGTAGTGCGGGACTTTTATTCCATTGCTTATATAGTGGGCGACGCCGGCGTTGGTGGAAGAGGCTTTGCCGCCCGCTTAACTATGTACATTTTTACACACGAGTGTGCGGCAAACTGTTCTCATCATGCTTAAACAACAAATAATTTTGAGTTAGAATCGAATCGACTTCAATAGGAATGGATTTAATTTTATTATGTATGTTTCGCAATAACTTCTCCGCTTTTAACCAATTAAGATTTTTTTTTACCTTTTAAACACTCAAAGATTCAAATGTTTATTCAGTAATTAGACCTTTACAGGCACTTTTACACGTCAATAAGTATAATTTATGTTACGTGTAAAGTACATAAAATTTTATTTATTTTTAAAGAAAAGCTACCGATACCAGCGCTTCGTAACGACCACTGCTGAGAATAAACGCCGAAAGAAACTCATTTTCACAGTATTGGTCGCCTACTCGCCAGAAGGGCTTTGTCATATTATTATAATTGTCTTTTAATTAATAAATACAATAAAATGTCGACACATTATAACATGTAATGCTTGCGAACAAGTAAACAAACATAAATTGCGTAATAAAAAATATTAAGTAGTCAAAAAAGCGAAGCCGAGCTGATCAGTCTCTCCCGGCAGCACCCGTTCACGAGTTGACGCACGGATCAGCCATCCAAAGTGTATATTTGCAAGTAGATCCCATTGTCATCAGTTGAAAATCTGATAATGGAATCCTCGATAAACCGAGGGAGCCCTCAAGAATTCTATGAACAGTACACATATAGTTCAGTGATGTTGTTGTTTTCGTCAATGAACCAAGTATTTAGACAGTATGTTTTAGTGAAGTGGAACGTTCGAAGAAGACAAAGAAATTGAAGTCTTTATTTTGTATATTTATTTCAAAAGCCCTCATCCCCTGTCCGTAACACAGAGCCCTCAAAATCACGAGCCTAGCCAATGAGCGTGTATAATTTCCTTAGACAAAACAAATGCTTCTAAAACTGGCCAAAACAATTTAATATTTCTAATATCCGTTTCACTGAACTGGGGATAAAGGACAAGAGGAATGACGTGAAAAAAATTGGATTCGGCCTCAAAACTCAGGGAAATTAGGCCACGGGGTCGATGGAGTGATTCACGCTATCTTGGATAGGATAGCCTGGTGCGGAGACGAGAGAGAGCGGGAGATATGGACGAAAATGTCATATGCAAAGTTACGATGTAAAATCTATCCCACCAAAAACGGGTGTGTAATATATGTAATAATAACAGATAATATAATTTCAATTGCAATAACGCTCAAATAATATAATTTTCAATTTAATTTAGAACGCACTACCTAATTTCATTTCACCTAACATTTTATACCATATAACCATTGTGCGCTCTAATAACTTTTAGTTTAATGTCCATTTTATATAATTATCACTTGTCCAAATGCTCTTTTATATAACGTTTATTTGTCATAATCTTCTTTTATATAATTATCCCTTATCCGAATGCTCTTTTCATATAACGTTAATTTACTAAAATATACTAATAAAAAATTGGTAACTATAATAATATAAGTGTTTTGTATATAAGGAAAAAAATACATTAATTAATCAAACAATTAAAACAAAAGGAGGGTTATGTATGTGTTTTGCCGCACATAACTATTCTTTTGTTTTAATTGTATGTAAGTACTTACGTTCATCTGTTCCCTCGATGTTCAAATAATATTTGAATTTAAAATATATTACAATTTTTTTTTTCCATTTTCTTCGTAGATATTAAAAGAATATTTAAATTATATTTCCAAAAAATTAAATATAAAAAAATTGTGCGCGCATTTTCTATGTCTAAACAATTTTTTATATTTAAATTTTTATAAATAACATTCAAATATTATTTGTATTAAATATTTATTTTTTCATGTGCTCCCTCGATATTAAAAGAATATTTAAATTTTATTTACAAAAATTTAAATATAAAAAAATTTGATAATAGAAAAATTTAAACATAGAAAATGCGCGCGCATTTTCTATGTCTAACCAATTTTTTATCTTTAAATTTTTGTAAATAACATTCAAATATTATATGTATTTAATTTTTTTTCATCTGCTCATTCGATATAAAAAAGAAATATTTAATTTATATTTACAAAATATTAAAACTTATAAAAAATTTGGTTAGATAGTTAAAATTTTTTTATAAGTATTTAATTTTTTTTCAAATACTGCCTCGACCTTAAAATAATTGTAAGTATTTAATAATATTTTTTCTTATCTGCTCCCTCGATATTGAAAAAAATATTGGTTACACATACAAAATGCGCGCGCATTTTGTATGTATAAACAATTTTTTTATTAACAAACATTTAAATATTACTTTATTTAAATATTACTTATTGGTTACAACCAATTTCTTTTTACCTGACTGCGTCAGAAGGAGGGTTATATTTTTCTAGTTTATGTATGTATGTATTTATGTTTATTTCTATGGGATGCTCTGCAGTCTAAACTGCTAAATGGATTAAAGCTTGAGAGGTGTCGTTAAATTCGTCTCAATTCTGAGAGTGACACTGGGAATATAAAAACTCAATAGGTAGGTAATTTCGATACCTACCTAATTACACAGACCTGGTAAAGGTCTAATTAGTGAATAAAAATTTTAATCTTTGAATGCAAAACATTACCACATGTAATGGTAAACTAAAATTCATAAACACATATCTTATTATTTCTTTGACCTATGTGGCTGCCATTCGTAACTCGATAGACGGAATCGATAGGGTCGGGCTGATATCTGACGAAGGATTCATTAGTTCCGGATTTTGTAATTAATATACGAAAAGTGGCACGAGATTATATTGGTTATCGAATAGATTACGTTCCATAAAGGTCCCTTTTGATTTTCTTTTATTAATTAAGCCCCGAAAAAAGAGGGGTGTTCAAATGTATGTCTGTCCATCTGTCTGTGTGTCCGTCCGCGGCATTGTATCTCTCGAATAGATCGACCCATTTCAGATCTGGACGCGTTTCGTGCGTTGTCAATTTTTGTAAACAGGGGTCTGGGCGCGTTTCCTATGTTGCGTTTTTTTACGTGAAAGCAAGTTCCCTTGCGTTAGTTCTTAGCTATGTTTGACGGAAATCGGTTCAACCATTTAAAAGTTATTGGGGGTTAACGCTTGAAAGTCGGGGTTTTAATTTATTTGGCAAATAATAGATGGCGCTACAGATATAATTCCACTTAACAAAGGTTGGAATATGTAGTTCCGCCTCGCATGACTAGATGGTGTCGTCGGGGGTTTTTTAATTTGTCTGGCAAATCAACTGGTCTCTGAGAGGTCGCTAGTTGAATAGTAAAGACTGTAATGTTGTCACTAGATGGCAGTCAATGCTATAAAATTAATCATAACCACATCAACACATGCATAAACTAGAAGTTAGCCTCGAACTGTGAACTTGCGAACTTCTTATCTCGGGACCACTTGACCGATTTGGCTCATGTTTGAATTAAAAATTTCTTTTGGCTATATCTTCAAACCTATAAAATTTCATGAAACTCCAACCAAAGTTACTCGAGTTATTGTCGAACAAACATACATGCATACGAATTCCGGATTGATTAAATAGAATCGGAGAACTCCGCTCGCTTCTCTCGCACGTTCAACTTTATTGCCTGATTTGCCAAACACCTGTACGAAATAAAACTTAAGTCGTTAAAAACGTCACCGTAAAGTCTTGTTCACTTCGCGAGACAAAACTGCGGCTAATTTACATTTCCCCACATTTTAAAGTCGTTATGTAAATGTTGCGTTGGGGAGAGAAATCATTAGCTGGTTTGAGCATTTCTTTGGATTTTTTGTGGTTTGTTTTTCATGTGTGTAAGTGGCCAACATTGGTGTCAGAATTTTCAGGCTGCTTAAAGGCATCTGACAGAAATAAATATATAGGGACAAATAACACTGATTGAGCTAGCCCCAAAGTAAGTTCGAAACTTGTGTTATGGGATACTATTTCAACGATACTATATATTATAACATATACAGATATAGATAAAACATCCAAGACCCAGGACAATTTTAAAAAGACCATTTTCCAACTTGCCCTGACTAGGGATCGAACCCGGGACCTCTGGGTGGCGGACTAGCATGATGGCCACTACGACACGGAGGTCGTCATACATCTGACATAGCTTGACTCAGCTATATAATGATGGCAGCCGGGACTAACGGTTTCTACGTGCCTTTCGAAGCACGGAGAAGTATTTTTAGTCAAATAGGAGTTTGCTATCACTTTCTACAGGTTAAGTGATACTAAGCGTGGTCCGGGCTTTGATAGGTGACCACAAGGAACCACCAGCAGAACTATGAAACGATAGTGCGGGTGACGTTGTCCGGGCGCTACCCGGAGCGTGTTCCGCACGGAACAATCCCATGGGGGTGAAAGTCCCATACATTACGATGTTTTTGTTTTAAACGACGTTATCTATTAATCTTATTCCGGACTAAATATCAAAACCACAATATGATATTAGTTTGTTACAATTTGTAGAGATGTCGCACAACATGCTTTCTTATTTTACGGTACTACACATATGATTGAAGTGCAATCCAGATCAAATGTTTAATTATAACACTGTCACCTTAAAACATATATTGGTTGTAATCTGTGTGTGTTTTTAATAAATAAAATAAAATAAAGTTAAAGCATAGTAATAACCAATAATATCGCACGCTCGGTACGAAGACTGAATGGCGTAACGGTTAACGCGTTCGAAACTTATCATGATACCTCAAATTCAAATCCTCTCAAAGGCAAAAAAATATCTTTTATTTGTTTTTATATACATTTTGTGTAAAAGAATAAGCAATAATTTCGCACACAAAGTACCAAGCCTGAATGGCGAAGCGGTTACAGATCGCGTAAATTAACTTGGCGGCTCGGAAGTTAGCTGCAAGCGACAGTGGAGTAGCTGAAGCCCGGCGCGGCGCACCCGCGCACACCAATATTCGTCTACTGCGCAGCGTTCCGCGCGAAGTTCAGAGGCGCCGAGTTATTTTGCGCGTACTGTAACGCAAGTTTTAGCATACAAAATTAAATACCTGCCGTGCCAAAATGCATACATTTGAGATGCAGCTTTTATTTACGATTTCAGGAAGGTCCCATCGTAAAAATTGTTCACATTGATTAGTATGTTAGGCGATTCTCACACTGCTCCGCACTTTGCTGCGTAGCGCGGGGCTGCCATACAAAAATCACGCGCGCAGACGCGGCGTCAGTGTGTTTTACTATGCGTGTTTTCTATACAAATTGAGGTACTTGCATACAGTCCACCCCGCGCTACGCAGCGGGGTGCGGAGCAGTGTGAGAATCGCCTTACTCCGTTTCGGGTAGGCGAGAATCGCCTTTTCGTTAAACGTTGTATTATAGTACTCTATGAATGCTCAGCGTCGCTGTGCAACGATGTTCTAGCGTCTCACGTGTGTCTCCACTCCGGGACGACACGTGCGGGCGACAAGTACGGATCTCCCCCACAGCTGTTAGACCAGCCCCGATATAAATTCGACGTCTGTATATCCACGTCACATTGGCAAATTAGTTGGGTAGATAGTCCGCGTTTTATGATATGACGAGACGATATAATATCACATTAGCCATATTATGTGACCAGTGATAGCAATTTGGGGGTTATAAAGTCAATAAAGTCGATTAATTGTAAATATTCACTTTGCAAGACAAAACTGCGGTAATTTACATCGCCCCCACATTTTAAAGTCGTTATGTAAATGCCGAGTTAGGAGAGGAATCATTAGCTGCATATTTACGAACGCTTTAGCATTTCTTTTTGTGTTCTTAACAAAATTTGTTAGCGCTTATGAAATTACAAATTCTGTACAAAAAGTGTCATGACATGACATGCTATTTAGATACACTGGGTTGGGGAAATACACTGGGATATTAAAAATAACAATTTTCAAAACTGAAAACCGAGTTTAACATCAATTTACACTATCGATTTTGATAAAATATTTATTGAAGAACCATTTTCCAAATTGGTCCTATCTTTTACGAGCAATCCGGAAACATTACACAAAAATCATTTATACATTCGAATTAAAAACCTTATTCTTTTTAAATAAATAAATAAGTAAATATATAGGGATAACACCGATTGAGCTAGCCCCAAAGTAAGTTCGAGACTTGTGTTATGGGATACTAACTTAACGATACTATATTTTATAATAAATATATATATAGATAAACATCCAAGACGCAGGACAATTTGAAAAAGGCCATTTTCTAACTTGCCCTGACTGGGGATCGAACCCAGGACCTCTGGGTGGCGGACTAGCATGGTGACCACTACGCCACAGAGGTCGTCTTTTTTGAAGTCTGTCAAAAAAACTACACGGAATCTACGGATTTTTAGCGCCAAATCATGTCTTGATACATATTTTTTAAGACGAAGTGGTAGCTAAAGTGGCGCCCTCATTTGAAATAAATTGTTTAAAACTGAATATGGTGATAATTAAAAATTTGATTTGTATCAATGTCTTTAAAGACCTTTAAACTATTTTATGGATAAAACCTTTGAAATTATTACTAATAGTCCGTCTAGTTTTAAAACTAGACGGACTACCAATATTACTTTCAAAAGTTATTCATAAAATAGTTCAAAGGTCTTTCTAGACATTGATACAAATCAAATTTTAATTATCACCATATTTAGTTTTAAACAATTTATTTCAAATGAGGGCGCCACTTTAGCTACCACTTCGTCTTAATCTTTGAGTGGGGTATTAATATAAAGGATTTCACATGATTACAAAATTTACGCCTGCATTGCTATTTCAAAAATTCTAGGCATTTCTAGATCTATGGCTATTTCGATTAATGCCAAAATTACGTCGCGTACTTTCACAAAGAAATAAATTATCCGCGAAACTTCAGCTGGAGTTTGTGTTCACAGACAGTACCTATGGGACCCGATGGCATTCGCCATTATCACACGTGTGTGTGCCACATTTGTCTGTGGTGTTACATAAATCATCCTTAACCTTCGTGGGATGCTCTGTATTATTGTAAGACGCACATGATTCCGGGATAAAGGGATCCGTGATAACGACGTAGGCGTCTTTGTGATCATGTCGCGCCATAGAGATATTTTCGGCTCCCTCACATGTATGTAGTTGTGTATACCTATTATGTGTACTCAGTTAGCAAAAAGAATTAACGTAGGTGTATCTACTATCAACCATCTTAAGCCTACGCGTATGTGGTCTAAAATTACTGGTCCACAAAAATGGGGGTGTTTACCCGAAAGCGAGTGAAAGAAATAATCAAAATGAACATTTTTTACCATGGAATCATTCCTGAAATCACAGAAAAAAATTCCGGCTCCATACAAATTTAAATACTGCTGCAGATTTTTTGGCAATTTCATGGTTGGTTCTATAGGAAAAGTTGTTCACATTAAAAAGGATATTTACACCCTTTCGGGTTGATAACCGTTTTTCGTTACTCTACACGTTGTATACAATAACCTATCCTTTAGCTGTAATAAATCAAACCACGGGCTAACTAGATCACTACAGTAAAATGGAATTAAAATAACAACCAAAAAGTCAAAACAAAATTGACATTTCCATGCAAATTGCCCAGGCTGCTGCACACTTTTTTATGAAAACGCCGTAATTTTTGTTGTTATATTATTGCCTGTTATGCTGTTATTTTGATTTTATTAGACTAAAATGATCTAGTATAGCCCGTGATCCGATTCATTACGGGTATTTCCATTCCACGCTGTAATCTATCTAAATCTAAATATATATAACTCAAAGGTGACTGACTGACTGACATAGTGATCTATCAACGCACAGCCCAAACCACTGGACGGATCGGGCTGAAGTTTGGCATGCAGGTAGATGTTATGACGTAGGCATCCGTTAAGAAAGGATTTTGATCAATTTTACCCCCAAGGGGATAAAATAGGGGATGAAAGTTTGTATGAAACTTTGTCAATTTTAAACCGATCGGGCTGAGACTTCGCATGCATAAAGCTACTATGAAGTAGGCATCCCCTAAGAAAGGATTTTGATAAATTCCACCCCTACGCGAGCGAAGCCGCGGGCAAAAGCTAGTATATAAATATATCATGAAGATCTAGAAAACGGCTCCAACGATTACGATGAAACTCGGTATTTAGGGAGTGACGAGGCTAAAAAATGATTTTCATAAAAAAATTAACTTAGCAAAGCTCAGTCGCCAAGCTAGTGGCATCTTTAACAGAGCATTTTGGCTCTAAGCCGACAGAACTCAGGGTGGTAAGATATAAAAGCTAGCTTTTAGAGTGGTAGTTGGCGAGGAGGTGGAAAAAGGTATCAAAAACGTGATAGACTACTACCCGCATTATTTTCGCCCATACCCTCGATCGGCTTCTACGGTCTGCATGGGAAGGGAGCAGCTGGAACATTCTGAGTCTTTTCTCCCAGACTAGCATAAAAGAGTCTTATGCTGGCATGGGATGACGTTTGAGCTTTTAAATCGCCTCTTACGACATCCACAATAAGATCCACGACGACCTCTGTGGCCTAGTGGTCATGCCAGGCTGTCACACTAGAAATCCCGGGTTCAATCCCCGGTCAGGTCAAGACGAAAAATGATCTTTTTCAGAATGACTGAGTTTTGGGTGTTTATTTATGTATGTATTTTTTGTAAAATATAATATCGTTGAGTTAGTATCCCATAACACGTGTCTCGAACTTACTTTGGGGCTAGCTCAATCAGTGTGATTTGTCCCTATATAAGAGTTGGAGTTCTATAGACCTAAGACCACAAGACGCGTGCGTTGTAATGTCCAATTATTAAATCTTCCTTAGTAGTCCTGAATATTATTTTTCAAAACTTAGAGACTTAAACTGCTAAACTACATTCACACGTATTAAATTCTACATATATACATCATTGCATTATTTTAAGTTTGGATTGAGGAATCTTGTAGAAACGTCTGAAGACTTGAGTTATATATGTATATTGGTGTATATTGATTAGGTATATATTTATTACATATGTATGTATATCTTATGTGTGTATTCATATATGTATTTATATTTACTGTGTTATGGTCTGGTATTTATTTACAGGTATTAATTATAAATATTTTTAGTGTGTGTAATTGAATTCTTCTTTTTGTTTTGTGTACCCATTCTCTATCCTGTGTTGTAAATTGTCCTCGTATTTCAAGGTTGACTGGAAGAGATCCCTATCTGGAATAAGTCCGTCTATGTACTATTCTCTAGTTCTAAACTATATTTTTGTCCTGTGTTTATGTACAATAAAGATTTTACAAACAAACGAACTACACAACCGATTTTGATAAAATTTCCATGTGACCACCTGACAAGTATGCTAAAATAGAATTTTCCAAATTGATCCAGGCGTCTTCGAGCGATCGGGGAACATACATAAAAAAACATACATTCGGATTGATAGCCTCCTCCTTTTTTGAAGTCGGTTAAAAGGACTTTCAAACTCCACTCTTCGCTCGTCAAAAGCAACTAATTAATCAAACTTTCGGCGGCCATTTTTCGTCAAATTACTGCTATTCTACGTCCGAGGACAAATGATATCCGCCGAGTGCCATTCACGACCGCGGTCACTGGCTGGAAAGATATGGGGATAAAGGAAAAGATTTTAAGTGGACGCCATCAATCATTGTACAAGTCATTTAACAGATATTGGAAGCCAGTTATGATGATATAAAAACCGAAACTTCGTTTTTTTTTACTTTTAAAATAGAACTTTTCGTTTTTCGCTCGAAAATGCGAACCATGTAGGTTTCTCTTCTTAGGGACACAGGTCGGCGACCTTCGCCGACCTGTGTCCCGCGACAACGCGCGTCGGTCGCCGACTGTCGCAAACGGTCGCGTGACACATGTCATTCGTCGGCGACAGTCGCGCATTGTCACGCGGCATTTTTTGACAGTTTATGATAGATTAACATGTGTCACGCAACCCAGGTCAGTGACGGTCGCAGATTGTGTTGCGGCCATATTGTCGCTTATCTGTAAGAACGCTTTTAAGGTATTATTGAGCTTATCTCTTGACTCATATAGGCTACTAGCTTTTGCCCGCGGCTTCGCTCGCGTAGGGGTGTAATTTATCAAAATCCTTTCTTAGGGGATGCCTACGTCATAGTAGCTTTATGCATGCAAAGTCTCAGCCCGATCGGTTTAAAATTGGCAAAGTTTCATACAAACTTTCATTCCCTATTTTATCCCCTTGGGGGTACAATTGATCAAAATCCTTTCTTAGCGGATGCCTACGTCATAACATCTACCTGCATGCTAAATTTCAGCCCGATCCTTCCAGTGGTTTGGGCTGAGCGTTGATAGATCACTATGTCAGTCAGCCAGTCACCTTTGAGTTATATATATTTAGATAGAAGATAGATGCACAGGGTTGCCAGATGGCCGGAAATTCCGGTATCGTCTCGGAATTTTGCCTGTGGTCCCCTGTCCCGTAATTACAGTTTACCGTCCCGGAAATTCATAAATACAGTTATATTTATTTATTTTTTCACCTATTTACGGCGACGCAACAAGAAAATATTGCCGCGGTCTGTAGGTATGTGTCGTTGGTCGTAACACACAACTTACAGATACTGTGTGAGAGTGCGTGAGGTGCGAGGGAAGGTGAGCATCCGGCCGCAGTGCCGTCCAACCGTCCAACAGCCAAAATTTTCAGTAGGGTTTCGACTCTAAAACTGGAAATGTCCCGTAAAAGATAAGGTCGTATCTGGCATCCTTAGCTATGCAGATAAAAATCTTCATCATTATCATGTCAGCCCTTCTTCCGCCCACTGCTGAGCATAGGCCTCCCTTCGTCTACGCCACCACTCTCGGTCCTGCGCTGCTCTCATCCAGGTGCGACCCGCGACCTTGACTATATCGTCCACCCATCTCATTACAGGACGTCCGACGCTTCTTTTACCCGTCCTAGGCCACCATTCTGTTAGTGCCTTACTCCACCGGCCATCACTCCGGCGTGCCAGGTGTCCTGCCCAGTTCCGTTTAAGGTTCATAACCGTTTTTCCGATATCCCGTACTTTGGTACGTTGTCGGATCACGGTGTTAGAAATGCGGTCCAATCTGATGCCAAGCATTGCACGCTCCATGGCTCTCTGTGCGACCCTCAATTTGTGTACAGTCTTTTTAGTGAGCGTCCAAGTCTCGGCACCATAGGTCATGGTGGGCAGGACACACTGATTGAATAAGCGAGTTTTCAGGCTCTGCGGAGTATGGGTTAAGTACATCGTCTAACCTATTAAATGCCGCCCGCCCAAGTTGTATTCTCCTGTCTATCTCTTTGTTTTTAGACCTTTTCCTTTTCATCTTTTTCTTCTTTTTCATCATCGTTTTTCTCTAAATAAAATAAAAATCTTTCACTACTTTAATTCCTCTTGCTACCTCTTGTCCTGTATCATGCTAAAAGCTGCTTTTGTCTTGCAACCTGCTGCTCTATCTGCTAAGATCCGCCCTCATAAAGATCAAAAATGAAAGTGTATGTATTTGTGTGTGTTTATACCCGGGAGTTTTCAACAAATTTTAAATTTGAAGAGATTATGATTATAATTTAATCCTAAATTATTAATTACTTCTAAATTTGAAGAAAAACTATTTCTTTTACCTAAAGCAAAAGAAAGCCGTGCCTTCCATCACCACGTCTCCACAAATCCCAAATGATGTATTCCCAAGTATATCTCGCACGCCATGACAAAAGAGGATCAAATTTAACACAATAAACAACTTAGTAACGACACTTATCTCTTTTCATTGCTTCCAAAACGAATTTGTCAAACTTTTTAAGCGTTACTTCGACAGTTTGCGGCGCAATTTTGATGCTTGGGGATATTTGTGACTTTCGATATGCCGGCCATTTTTATTTTTTTCGCTCCTTACTACACTAATCTTTACAGGTTAAGAAAACAAAAATGAAATTGTAGAAATTAGTTAATGGATTCAAATCAAATCAAATCAAAGTTAGTTTGCTAGAAAAGTGGTAACAAAGGTACTTAATTAAAATATATGTAGATACAAGCACTTTTCACCAGAGTCTGGCATGCAAAATTTGTTTTAAGTACAAGTAAAATATATCTAATAATTATGGTTACTAAGTAGAAGTGCATAAATATGTCAATGTTACAATAATAAAATCATTTATTTCATATTCGTGTTTACATGTCAATTGACTACTGTTAAAGTACTATTAAAGAAGAAATTCATGTGTTACTTTGCGGTGGTCAACGTTACATACCCTCTTTTTGATCTAATCTTCTTTGTGCAGTTCCGTCAGTTAGTTCATGCACTATTGCTGGCCCTCCTACTCAGTTAGTCGCAGCATAACAGCCATCAACAGTCTGGTAATTACCAATAATCACTATCTCTTTATTTTAATTAAGAGTGACATGTATCGTATTATTTGTCGTAAAGGTCGCATTCGTCTATGGTAGTTACACAGTCAAAAAAAAAGACGCGTTGCACTCCGGGAGTGCCGGCAGAAGTGAAAACTTGAATATTAACGTTGTGCATTTTTGATATTTTGGATTGGTTAGGGAATAATTTTGCACGAATTGCCTTAATTATCAGTATAAAAGTACTATCATTTATTTGGTAGAATACAATATTTATTTATTGCGATATCGTACACAAACATGACAATTTATATTACATTAATTAAACACGTTATATACACGAATTTTACGAATACACAGCAGTGTGGCCACTACACAGGCGGTCGAGCCATCAGCTGTCAATGTCACCATCCATGGATGCGCGTAGCACGCTGTAACATAAACACACACCAACATTCGCTCAAGCGCCCTGCGCCGCCTAAACGAAACAGCAGGCGCAGGCATACATTTTTGCCGCGCCGTAGAAAGAGAGGGGGATACTTCCTCTCCTACGCCGTGCCGGCTGTCTACTGTCATCCGTCTTACGAATTTTCGATCAGGATCACGTGTCCTGACGCCCTGATGCGAGTTTTACATTTTTTACCCATAACAAAAAAGTATACAACGCCGCTAAAGAAGTTTTCACTTCAAAAAAATCTACGTCTATTGGAGATAGCTACAACGTTCTCATACAAGTTACCTATCGCTTAGCTTCAAGAGTTTGTAATTCACAAGCCCCACTTTTCACGTTACTGCACTACGCTGTGTCACATGAATAATGTATACTAGCGAGCTGGTTTAGTTATTGGAGATTTGCCTCAAGGTCTGACCGTCACTAATACGTTGACTTACTGGACCACAGAAAAAATTACTAGTACTCACGTAAAGAAGTCTCATTCAGCAAAGAAATTCAAAGAAATAAATATCTACTCAATTTGGTTAGCGATATAGTTCAATTTAGCTCGCGTCAGAACGCAGCACTTTTTCGTTTAGATACCTAGGAATCCATTGCACGCCAATTTCATTCTTATTACTCTGGACAAACGATTAATATAACAGAATTTCCCACTCCGGAGTGGTCACCGCTTGCATGGTAATAATCTTCTATCTTTTAGATTCAGATTCAGATTCAGAGTTTTATTGCAAGTCACAGTTTTTAAGGTGTTACATAAATTAAATAGGTACAAGTGATGCCCTGCTAGGGCACTGCAAACAATAAGGGCAGCTAGATGCCATTTTACTTAAATATATTAAATTTCATCATAAACATTTATATTTTTCAATCAAATTATAATGTCATCAAACGTACACTTACACTAATATATATATATATATATATATATATATATATATATATATATATATAGAAAAAAAATATATATATATATAAAAGCGAAAATCACTCACTCACTCATTCACTCATCACGAAATCTCGAAAACTAGGTACTTAGCCAATGAAGATGAAATTTGGCAGGAAGTTAGATTGTGACTAGAAAACGTCCGCTAAGAAAGGATTTTTGGAAATCCCATCCCTAAGGGGGTGAAATAGGGGTTGCCAGTTTGTATGGAACTTCATAATTTTTAAAGTAGGATTGAACGTGATTTTTTTTATTTATTTTAATAGTTAGTAGAAAATAATAATACATTTATTAGATTTTAAAAATTAAATCCCTATAGGGGTGAAATACGGGTTGCAAGTTTATATAAATCTTCGTCATTTTTGAAGCGAGACACATGACATTTTTGAATTAGTGGTCAATAAAAAATAATAATACAGAAATAAGATTTTAAAAATTGCATCCCCTGGGTTGTTTATAATAAGACCGATTGAGTAGATATTTCTTTAGATTTCTTTGCTGAGCGAGACTTCTGTACTGGTATTTATTCTGTGGCAAACTCTGCCCTAGTCGCACACCTCTCTTCTCTCGTGGCCGGAAATGGGATCCTATTGAAGGCCAGAAACCACACGGTACACGCGAAATTCTTTGTAAGTATTCATCGTCACTGGTTCGCGAAACTCAAACAGCAGGCTGGTAATTACACACGTAATTCGAGTGCCATGTACACTCGGCGTGCTCGGTGCTTCACAAAGAGCCTTTGTACGAGATAAGTCAACAGTTACTTTCATTTTTTCGTGGCTTTACCCAAAAAAGACTGTAATTATGTATTTCTGTACCTAATATTTGTTGCGACGAATTTTTACCCAACTGCGAATGAGGGTTTTTTAAGTGCATGTATGTATGTTTATATCTACGGGATGCTCTAAAGCCTAAACGGCTTGATGGATTTAAATTTAAGAGGTTTCCAAGATAGTTAATAGATTCAGGTGTTACTTTGCGGAAGTCGAAGTTACATACTAAATGATTTGAATAATTCACAAACAAAAACAAAGCACAAAGTAATTCAAATCATATAGTATGTAAGAGGTTTCCGTTATCGCATTACCTATAACCTAAAGAACAAATAAAATATAATAAACTAAATGTGAAATACCTCCTCAGGTGCATCTATAACCTATAATAATTTAACGCTGCAAAAATGACACCTTGTTACTTGTAAGCGATGTCGCGTAGTTTTTAGAATAAAGTCAGTAATTTTTAACCGAGTTCAAGAAAAGAGGAGGTTGTCTATTCACCAGTACCTACAGGCGTGTTTTTTTGCATGTATGTCACGCGATATCTTCGCTAATTGTGAACCGATTTTGATGATTCTTTTTAGGGTTCCGTAGTAAACAAGGAACCCTTATAGTTTCGCCATGTCTGTCTGTCTGTCTGTCCATCCGCGGTTTTGCTCTGCGACTATAAGTACTAGAAAGCTGTGATTTAGCAAGAATATGTATATTAATTAGGTGAAAAAAAGATGAAATAAAATATTGAAAAAAAATTTTTTTAGGCTTGCTCTCATACCAGTAAACTGAAAACCCATTTTTTTTTCTTGACTTACCAATCATGTAGGATATCGTTGAATAGGTCTTTTAAAATTATTGTGAGTTTGTAAACACCGTTTTTCGATTTTGGGATCCGTTTCTGAAATATTTGCTTTTAAAGTGAAAAAATTTGTTAGAGTCAAGTGTACCCCCCCTCTATCTGCTAAACGGTTATATATGGACACGTGAAAAAATTCACAGCTATAGGATATATAACGAAATTTAAAGGAAAACTATCAGAGCTAAGTAGGGTTTGCAAATTAAAAAGTTATAGGCGATCAACTTATAAAATGTACTCGGAAAAGGAAAATTTCATACAAATTTTCAATAGAAAATTAGTTTTTAGACGTTTTTAGAGGCAAGAACTCAAAGTTAGCGTTCGTAACTACGGAACCCTACTGTGCGTGGCCCGACACGCACTTGGCCAATTATTTTATTTGAAAGCCTTTTCCATCTTTTTCGATGGTAAAGGCTTTCAAATAAAATAATTGGGTTCCAATAAATTATTTGGTGGGGTATTGAGGGACTTTGGAAATATGGAAGAAACTTCTCTTAGAGAAAGAAGTCTGTGATTTTTAAGCGACTTTACTAAATAAGAAGCTTCTCAATTCCAATGTATATATTGTATTTGCATACAATATAAACAAAATAAAATAAAAATTTAAACATAGAAAAAACATTATTCTCTCACATTTACTCGTACTTTTTGAGGTTCTATTTGCTTAGCGGCTAATTTCTTGTTCGCAATTAAGCTCTGAAACTCCACAAAGCAGCCTTTGTTAGCAATTACCAACAATTTCGTGGCGTGTGTGTGTCGTTCACAACAAATGTCTAATTAAGTGGTTAAGAGAATAATGTTCTAGTTGTGAGAAATCACAAATGATGAAGATTACTTAATTCTTTTATCTGCAAATGTTATATTTATTTAATTTCGTAGATAATAAACAAGAAACTGTATTTTACTTGACTGTGCCAAAATAGGAAAGTGTTTTTTTTTTAGTTACATGTCAGTGGCATGTGAGTATATTACGCCATAAAAAAGTTTATATTTGGATTCCCCTACACTCATTACGTACATTTGACTGAAACTTGGGATTAAGGGGCTACCTGAATTTTTCGGGGTCCAGTGCTGCCCCCATTTGAAATACATCGTTTGAAAGGAAACGGATATATCGTTTTGGTTTGATTTTACCCTATATAACCCTTCAAACTTCTTTTTTAGCTGCTGTTTATATTTTAAAGTGAGAACCTGAAGCATTTTTACCAAAAGTGGTCGTTCTTTGGCCACGGCCGCTGAATAGAAAAACTGCAAAACAAATCAGCCTTTGGTGGGATAGGCTTTCGGCTGGCTTTCGGCCTCAGGCTTCGCTCTGTTACTTGGGGAGGGAGGATCGTAATGGGACGGTAAGTAGAGAGGGGCTCGGACTTTGCCCTCGCTACGTAGTTTAGCCTTTGGTAAACATGAATCTTTATAAATTTTTGGATAAGAAAAATGACAAAAGAAGATGTTACGAAATGTCAATTCACGATTTGCGTACGTTACATGTAACAAAAAAGTTTGAAAAGTTCACATAAAGAAAAAAATATGTTTTCACCTGATCAATAAAAGCCTCAAATTAGCTTCCTGCCGACCTAGTGATACCCCAACAAACATCTTTTGTGCGTCTTCCCTGGGACGTGGACTGATTTGGACGCGTTTTCCTTGTACTCATACACTACATTAAAAAAGTGACAGATCCGAATGCAACGTTAACTTTTTAACCAACTTCCAAAAAGGGGGAAGTTTTCAATTCGTCGCGATCTTTGTTTTTTTTTTGTATGCTCACCGATTATTCGTAGACGCCTAGACGGTTAAATTTTTTTTTTATTATTTGAAAGGTTGGTTGGAAATTTTATTAAAATCGGTTGTGTAGTTTGAGGGTGAAGTTAATTTTTAGTTATGAACAAGTGATTATTAAAAAAAAGTTTAAAACAAGCTTTTATCTAAAACTCGACCTCCGTGGCGTAGTGGTCACAATGCTAGTCCGCCACCCAGAAGTCCCGGGTTCGATCCCCGGTAAGGGCAAGTTGGAAAATGGCCTTTTTTTAAATTGTCCTGGGTCTTGGATGTATTGGATATATGTATTTGTTATAAAATATAGTATCGTTGAGTTAGTATCCCATAACACAAGTCTTGAACTTACTTTGGGGCTAGCTCAATCAGTGTTATTAGTCCCTATATATTTATATAAATTTATTTATACTATGCACTTAAAAGTTTAAAGAAGCACTTTAAACATTTAAGTTTATTCAAGATTCGAAGATTAATCAAGGCGAATCAAACGAGCCATATTCGAGTTATGTCGTTTTACTTACAGAGTACCTTCCGGCTCCATAATCACATCAGCTCCATGTCATCATAATATTGTATTGTCACTCGATATACGTATGCGTGCAAACTTTCTTCGGAAACCGGGAAGTGGGTCAAATATTTCATTACAGACAGATAACGGGACAGGTGAAACTTAATAAAAGCTTGTAAAAATAATAAATTGTCGTATTTTTCGAGCTGGCTTCAGATACGATTCGACGCATCCTGCCAGAAACGAAAATTACCAGATACCCACATCACCATGTATATTTGACGACTGCCATACATTGATGACAGCTGGGGCTAACTGCTTTCCCTGCCTGCCTTCTGAAACATGGAAGAGCCCGAGGAATTTTTATTTCTGCCATTTTTGCGGAAGGGAATGCCGCTTTAGATATGTTTTTAAGCTATTGCATAGCTTTTATCGTGGGCCTCTGGCGCCACCGAATCAAGGAATTTTGTAATGACAATTATACCTAACACTCGTCTAACGTCGTTTCAGTTCGGAAGACTTCGGCAAGGTGTTTATGTGCGTGCGACTAGACGTATGCGTGCAGAGAGTTAGACATTATTCGAATATAAATTTATCTAGATAATTATTGGAATAAAAATTTATTCGTGGAAAATTATTCACGAATAACTTTTTCGCGAATAATTTTGTCTCGAATAAAATATCATGATTTTATTCGTTATTCTAAATAACGATTTTTTTTAAACTAACCTTTCTCTTTTTAACCGATTGCGTCAGGAAGAGTTACATTTTGAAGTGTACGAGTGTTCTCTTTCTAACCGATTGCATCGAAAAAATTGGTCGCCATTTTGAATTTTTTTTTTACTGGACCGATTGCCTTCAAAATCGATATCTGAGCGGCCCTGTGGTCCCTCATATTGAATCTATGCTTAAAATGTAAAAAACTGGCCGCCATTTTTAACTCTTTTGTTACTGCGCCGATATCCTTCAAAATCAATATCTGGGGGTCCCTGTGGTCTTCTATAATGAATCTATGCTCAAATTTGGAAAAGGTAGCCGCCATTTTGAACTTTTTTGTTTCTAGACCGATTGCCTTCAAAATCGATATCTGGACGGCCCTGTGGTCTCTCATATTGAATCTATGCTCAAAATGTAAAAAAACTGGCCACTATTCTTAACTTTTTTGTTACTAGATCGATTGCCTTCAAAATTGATAACTACAATACATGATATGATGCACCGATAGACATCAAAATCAATATCTGGGGGTCCCTGTGGTCTCTCATAAAGAATTTATGCTCGAAATTGAAAAAAAATGGCCAATTTTGCCCAACTCTGAGACTAGCTGCTAACTGCTCATAATAATAATTCCTGAATAATCTACATGTATTGTAAGATAATAAAAATATTTTAAACGATATTAATTTCTCATTTATTCAATAAAAGAAAAAAAATTGTTTTCTTATCGGTCACCACACTCAAAAAGTGTAACTTGAATTAATATCAAAGAAAAAAAATACTGCAGAAATAAATAAATAATTGTATTGCATAAGTTGTTAAAAAATGCTATGCGGCAGTTTTATTATTCTTCCGGTACGTTTTTATTTTTTACGATCATTCCTTTTGTCCGACTGTCCTTTTGCTAATAAAGTTTTTTTGATCTTAATCTTTTACCTTTTACCTTGTAAGCCTCAATCATTATACATTATTGCCAGAATTGTACAAGGCGTTAATCTGTAACCTTAACATATTCTCAAACGTACCTCTTGTACTAAATCATACTGAATAACTTCCCTCAAGGAACATAGGTCAAAGTATGAAAAAAAAATTGAACTTCCCAAACTATATCTTCTTCCCAGTCTCTTAAAAATCGTGTACGGAGGCGACTACTGCGTCATCATCTACAAATATCTGGTCTCTGAGATATCATTTGTTCAGGCACTGTCGATGTAGGGCGTCCCGTGCGTTGGTCGCCGTTAGTGGAAGTTCTTCCTCGCTTGAACTCAGCACACCAACGCGCAACCGTACAATATGGAAGAGCATGAACCCCTAACGTTGCTCTCAAGTCTTGTTTTACCAGCTCCTTGATTTACGGCGCAAACAAACGACTTTTATTTAAAAAAAAAACATTGATTTCTCTTTTTATTATGAGAGTTTTTTGGCGGGAAGTCAAGGGGTTCAGTTGGAGTTTACTTTAAATTGTTTTGCAAATTGATTCTAGTGGACTTTATAATATGAAATTGGTGTAGTTTAGTGTTATAAATGCTCATGCTCATGGACAATATGTGAAATGGTTAAAGTTATTTATATGCGGACTGTGGTGGGCGTCTTTAGGCGCCGTCCGCCACTCATTCGGCTATGAAAACCAGTGGACTCGTATAGATTTGTCGTCAGAAGCTCCCTTAAAAACAATCAAAGGACCTACACCAATCTTTGATTGTATGGTTAGGGTTAGGGTTAGGTTAGGATAGGAATAAGTGATAAAATAAAGATGGGCTCTAAAGGACTAGTATCCAGAGCCGTAAAATAATTATAAACAAAACATCTTTTTGTCATCATTATATCTATTTTTTTTTATTGGATGCCTGCCAGTATTTTTTTTCTTTCCAAGGAGAATGTATCGTATTATCACAATTTTTGAACACCTCTCGTATTTCAGACTCTAACTGTAACAAAGAAAGCCAGCTGGTATACAATAGTGTGAGTGTAGTAGGTCACGTTCAATATGTATGAGGTGCCCACAGGTTATGAGCCCAGCCCAGTGCGGAGCAAGTTTGTATACTTTATTAGCTTGTTGAATGAGCTAGTCAACTTGCTTTGAGTCTATTTGCACAATCAGGTGGGTTTATGTACTCGTTTGAAGATAGAAAAATGGAGTCAAAATAGTGATGGGTTGCTAGACGTACCGCTTATTTTTATTTTTAGGATTGTTGCCCATTTCTCTGAACTACGCGAAAAGATTTTTTTTTAATAATGTCTTCTAAAAGTCCTCGATCTGGTTTAACGTGGCATTCGCGAGTTTTATGTCTCTAAAATTCGGCATTTCCATACAAATTGACACTGTGATGAAAGTCGATTTCGTTTTTGTTGTTTTTTTTCACTGTTATTTTTATTTCATGATACTAAAGTGATCTAGTATAGACTGTGATTAGATTTATTACGGGTAATCTAAATATATATAACTCAAAGGTGACTGACTGACTGACATAGTGATCTATCAACGCACAGCCCAAACCACTGGACGGATCGGGCTGAAATTTGGCATGCAGGTAGATGTTATGACGTAGGCATCCGCTAAGAAAGGATTTTGATCAATTCTACCCCCAAGGGGATAAAATGGGGGATGAAAGTTTGTATGAAACTTTGCCAATTTAAAACCGATCGGGCGGAGACTTTGCATGCATAAAGCTACTATGACGTAGGCATTTTGAAGAAAGGATTTTGATAAATTACACCCCTACGCGTGCGAAGCTGCGGGCAAAAGCTAGTTATTTATAAAACCAAAATAATTTCTTCATGGTAAAAACGCACGATACCTGCATTTCAGTTTTGAAAAGATAAAGCAATGTCACAGAATAAGTACTAGTACTCGCGTACAGAAGTCTCATTCAGCAAAGAAATTCAAAGAAATATCTATTCAATGTGGTTAGCGATATGGTTTAATTTAGCTCGCGTCAGAACGCAGCACCTTTTCGTTTAGATACCTAGAAATCCACTGCAAGCCAATTTCATTCTTATTACTTTGGACACACGATTCGTATAACTGAATTTCCCATTTCGCAGTAGTCGGTTAATTCTCAATACCTAAACGGGGACACATATAACTTATATTTCCTATTGACAAAGTCCTCAAGATCGGGTTTTTCATGCTCAACAAAATGTCCAATCTGGTGGTGACGTCGCTGGTCGGGTCGTTGGATATCTAATATGGTTGAGTTTAATGATGGCTGATCCGTGCATCAACTCGTGAACGGGTGCTGCCGGGAGGGACTGGTCAGCTCGGCTTTTGACTACTTAGTGTTTTTACTACGTAATTTTAATTGTTGACTTGTTCTTAATCATTAACTGTTATAATGTCAACACTGTATTATATTATTAGTATTTATTAATTAAAAGACGATAATAATAATATGACAAAGCCCTTCTGGCGAGTAGGCGACCAATACTGTGAAAATGAGTTTCTTTCGGCGCTTTTGATCTCAGCATTGGTCGTTACGAAACGCTGGTATTGGTAGCTTTACTTTAAAGATAAATTAAAATTTTAATATATTTTATACGTAACGTAAATTATACTTATTGACGTGTAAAACTGCCTGTAAAGGTCTAATTACTGAATAAACATTTGAATCTTTGACAGTGACACAGGCCAGGCAATGTGTTGATCTATCAGTTTTATTATTATGTGTTACAATTATACGATAATGTGTGATAGTGATACGATAATCCAAAGATAAATACCTAAGTGAGGTATTACTTTGACTTTATGTTACAAATGTGCAAACGTAACTTATCTCTAAAGCCTCTAAAGCGAATGCCTCGTTCGCGACATCCGAACAGCATTATCGTTCAGATAACTCCCCTTCTAACCACAATATTACGTTCATACATCATGTCATTATTTATAGCGCAGAAAGCGTATAATTTAGTTGTAAATTAGGAGCACTAAATTTATGGGAGCTAGTTTATTTGAGAATATTCGTATAATACAAGTTTATGAGAGGTAGGTATAACTAGGCTATCTATACGAACCTGCCAAGTCTAGTAAAAGTAAGCAAAACAATATATAATTACCTACTTGGCAGAGTAATCACATTATTGTGACAAATCTTGAGAAACATGTTGCCTTGGGATTGCCAAATTATACCTATTTATATTAATAGAATCACTATAAATGTTGACAGGTATCTAACAATGGCAAAATTTAAAACACATGTTAAAAAAGTTTTATTGAACAATGCGTACTATACTATCAATGATTATTTAAGAGATAAAAACGCGTGGATACTTCCTAAACATTTTCCATTACACTCCACACATGAAACATAAATAGCTGCATTTTCTGTTACCATAATAAGCCTACTGTAAAAACATGTAAATGCTCTGCGATCAATAAGTGACCAACATATAATTAATATTTTCTCTTGACAAGGTCTGCGAGTTCGGGTTTTTCATGCTCACTAAAATATCCAATCCGGTGGTGGCGTCGCTGGTCGGGTCGTTGGATTCCCTCTAATATGGTTGAGTTTAACGATGGCTGATCCGTGCGTCAACTCGTGAACGGGTGCTGCCGGGAGGGACTGGTCAGCTCGGCTTCGCTTTTTTTTTGACTACTTAATATTTTTTATTACGCAATTTATGTTTGTTTACTTGTTCGCAAGCATTACATGTTATAATGTGTCAACATTGTATTATATTATAAGTATTTATTAATTAAAAGACAATTATAATAATATGACAAAGCCCTTCTGGCGAGTAGGCGACCAATACTGTGAAAATGAGTTTCTTTCGGCGTTTCTTCTCAGCAGTGGTCGTTACGAAGCGCTGGTATCGGTAGCTTTTCTTTAAAAATAAATTAAATTTTAATATACTTTACACGTAACATAAATTATACTTATTGACGTGTAAAAGTGCCTGTAAAGGTCTAATTACTGAATAAACATTTGAATCTTTGAATCTTTGAAAACAACTTGGAAAAAAATATGACTACGAGTAAGTTGAATATAAGCGCTCTCATTGATACCAACTAAAACTGACTGATAAAATAAGTGATAAGTTGTTAATAAATAATACGTAACAGAGGATTGCAGTAGCTATTCAGCGCGGGAATACAGCCTGTGTTCTTGGCACCATGCCACATGAACCACACTTAGATTTTTAATATACTTTAAATTTGATTTTAATTAAGTTTTAATTTGAATTTTCATTTGGTTTTTAAATTTAGTTTAATTGTATTTGTTTTGTTAATATAATTTGAGTCCTATTACACATCAATTAATTTATCAAAGTCCAGTCGGCAGCGGGCGCAAGGCCGCGCAGGAAGCAAGGCGAGCGCGTGACCTAGGCGAGGCGCGCGCGTTTTTAACAGAATGAGTACTAGTAGTCACGTACTGAGGTCTTACTCAGAAGCGAAATTCAAAGAAATCTCTACTTAATATGGTTAGCGCTATGGTTTAATGTAGCTCGCGTCAGAACTATTCACCTCTTCGTTTAGATACCTAGACATCCATTGCAAGCCAATTTCATGCTTATTACTCTGGACAAACGATTCATGTGACTGAATTTTCCTTCGAAGTGGTCGCCGCGCGCATAGTAATAATGTAGGTATATTTTTGATACCTAAGCGGGGAGTGACATAGGGTTTTTTTTTATGACAAACGAACAAGCCGGTCATCTGATGGTAAGTGATCACCGCTGCCCATGGACAACTGTAACACCAGGGGTGTAACAGAAGCGTTGCCGGCCTTTCAGTAAGGGAAGATGTAGGGGGTGGGGAGTAAATGTAAGCTACTAGCAAAAAATAAGTACCTACTAGTACTCACATACTAATTACTAGGCCCCTTTGCGCCAGAAACGTTAAGGGGCGGGTTTTAAACGTTGACTTTGTTTTAAATTAATTTAGAATGTTTGTAATATAATTCACAGTTTGTTCTGTTTTAACTCTATAAGAAATAAATACAGTGTAAGTAACATTAAGTAACAGTGGATACCTAATGCGTACCATAGTGTGGAACACTCGCATATTAAGACAAATCGTTCAAAGGAGGTGAACACGGTTACCGGGGTCAGGCTTAGCGGCTGCTTAACCTGTCATGGCCGCTAATACCTAGCTAAAGGTACTTTACAATGTTAATATAAATTAAGCAGCTGTATATCCATTATAGTCCTCTATGTGTATAGCTGTCATTCCTCAATGAAACTTTATTATACAATATGTAACAAAACCCCAGGCCTATCCTTATAGGAGCAACTCAGACCGTCAATATAAACCACTTTTTCTATGAGGTCAATGCTTGAAAGTCGAAGAAAAATCTACATTTTGATACAAAAGTGTTCGGCCGGCCCAGCAATTTGTATGAAAATGTTAAGTTAAATGCTAAGTTGCTCCTACAAGGATCGGAGAGAATTTTTGTTACATATTGTATAAATTTGTTATGTTGATAACCAACGTACGTGATTGCTTCAGTTTGATTAGCTACTCGTGGCTCGTTAGTTTCAGGCCTACGTGTTTGGTGTAGTGTAGAATTCTTGCATAATAAGACAACTCTACCAAAATCAATTTCCCGTAAAGTACCGAAGACACCTTTGCACTGTAAAATACTTATCAGATCACATGTACGACCATGCTTCTAAATCGACACACATTTGAAATTCATAAAATAATGCATATTTACTTAGACAGTGGAGCCTGTTCCTTTGGGCCCATGCACAAGTAATTCACAAGTAGCAAATTTTGTTATATTTTTCCAATATCTCATTGAATAACAAAGCAGCCCCACATTTAGATTAAGATTTCGAGTAGACTTGTCTCGACCATTTTTTTTTAAATAAAATATATAATAAATTTTGTGTAAAATGAAATTTCAAATGCCCGTCTGCCAGTTTTAGCCACGACCGATATCGACAGACCGCTCGCTTCCGGCTTGTGGCTTCCGAAATCACCGGCACTAAGTGTTTTAGTACGCCGGACAGGATGGGGGGGGGGGTGAAGAACGAGGGAGGGTGTGGTTCAATTAGCAGCGAAATGGGTGACCTAGACTTACAGAGGTTTTTTTGCACCAGGACGTTGTCTGTGTTGAAAGTTATTTTGGCACGAGATCTTAAAACGCTGGTGTGAGATTACTCGTATGTTTACTTAGGGCGTGTTCAGACGACACGCGTACGCCAAGCTCTCCCCTAGCGCACGACTAGCGCGTTTTTAATTTGTTGCATATAATTTGAGTTCTATCACACATTAATATAACTCAAATTGAATTTACCAAAGTCCAGTCGGGATGGTCGCCGGGCGGGCGGAAGCAAGGCGTGCGCGTGTTGACATCGGTAAATGTAATTTAAGTTGTATTGATGTGTGATAGGACTCAAATTATATTGAACAAATTTCAAAAAATTCAAACTAAGCTAGGCGTGTGCTAGTCATGCGCTAGGCGTGGGTTTGGCGTGTGCGTGTGGCCCGAACATACCCGTGGGGGTAATGGGTCAAAGTTTAATGTTGCCTGGTCATACTGGTTAATAAAGGCACGGCTTTATACGGAGTAGACAGAACCCAGGGCCGTAAGGCCCAAAGGCCTCGTTTAGCGTGATGGTTAGTGTTAAGACGGAGAATGGGAAAACATAATAGTTATGGGTTAGATTCCCTCGACAGACTCTAATGACTGGAAGAGAAATCAGTGGAATATACAATGTTGTTTTTTTTTTCTTTTCCAGAAATAGAACTTCTTCTTTGCTAGTATCGAACTCTATAACTTCTCAAAACACAAGGAAAAGAAATACATTTTATGAGGTTTAATATGAAAAATTCCATCTCAATTACAAGTTTTAATTTCCGACGTGGCCACTTACCGCCACAAAGAACCTCATGGGATTGTTTGGGTCGCGACGCGAGTCCTTACAACTGTTAATTAGTTCGTTGTTTAGTTATTTACTTGTTTATGTTAAAATGCTATCAGATCTCGCTATCATGTCCCGTTATTTATTATTATTTTCAATGTAATCATTAAGTTAGATTAAGTGAGTTTTTGGTCGTGTCAACAGTTTTTAACTTGTATGTTATGATATTGAGTTACAAATGAAGACCTTGGAACCACAACAAAATAACTGTTTTATTATTCAAATCTTAATATACGATCGAGACAATAGGCAATAATTGGCCAAGTACGTGTCGGGACACGCGCAGTATAGAGTTCCGTAGTTACGAAAGTCAACTTTGAAATCATGCCACTGAAAACTTCTAAAAACTAATTTTCTATTGAATTTGTAGGAATTTTTCCTTTTACGAGTACATTTTATAAGATGATCACCTACCTATAACTTTTTAATTTGTAAACCCTGCTTAGCTCTGATAGTTTTCCTTTATCGTTCGTTATATATACTATAGCTGTGACGGGCGCGAGGCGAGCGAGCGTATGCGAGGCGTGTGCGTGTGGACTCTGGTAAATACAATTTGAGTTGTATTGGCGACCTCTACGGCCACTACCAGGAACTACAATCAAGAGACAACCGACAATATAGTTCACAAGAATCACATGAGATGGCGCCAGCAGTATCCTATATCTCAATTTCAGAGTTCGCCCGATTCGCTGCATATATACAACTTCCGACGATACACCGTCGCAGCCGCGGTTCCCCAGGCGCAACACCATGCCTGGCGGGAAGATCTTCCCTTTGTGGTGGTCGAGCATATCACCTCGCTCCTACTACATATGCAACAAATTTCAAAGTGAGCTATGCTCGCGGGGGTGCGGTCTGAACGCGGTGTTAGAATAGGAGTACAATCTGTGAAGCACAGACAGCAAAATAGACCCGTGCGTGATCTTATAAGAATTCATTTAAAGTTTTTAAACCCTTTAACCTTATAACGTTGATATTGTAAGCATAGAATTAATATAAGTACCTACTAACGTACATAACGAAGGCTTACACCCTCACGCGTTTATTACGTTCCTTAAGTTGTGTACACACGACTGAATGTTTCATACAATCTGCAGTAACAATTTGGTGCTGTAATGCAGACGTGTGAAGATGTGTTGTGGGCGTGTTCCAGTAAATTGCATATCGGCTTTATACGACGGTCATATTGCGAGATATTGCTGGTTTTCAATTTTATAATTTTGACCTATTATTGCAAAACAGGCAATATATCTATCTATCGTGGTCGCAACTTGGATGGTTGACCACACTATCACAGGTTAAGCAACTCTAGGCGTAGTCACTATTAGGGTGACCACGTTTTCATAGGCAAAAAAACCCCAGGCATGGTCACAACTTGATGAGGTGACCACACTTTCGCAGTTTAAGCAACTTTGGATGTGGTTAATCGAATGGGTGACCACGCTTTTAAAACCTTGGCCGTTGTCACAACGTGGATACCTATCCATGAGGGTCCTCCTATACCCGGAGTTGCTTGACCTGTATAAAGCGTGATCACCTGATCATGCTTTTAACATCATCATCATCATCATCATATCAGCCACAGGAAGTCCACTGCTTGACATAGGCCTCCCCCAAGGATTTCCAAAACGACCGATCGGAAGCGGCCTGCATCCAGCGCCTCCCTGCAACCTTGCTCAGGTCATCTGACCATCTATTGTTTATTGTTTATTTATTTAAATTACACACATCTAGCAGGTGGGTGTCCTACGCGCGGTACGTGGCCGCTATTCGAGAACCTTTCTGCCCCATCGGCCATCGGTTCTTCGCGCTATGTGCCCCGCCCACTGCCACTTCAATGAGCTAATCCGCTTGGCTATGTCGGTGACCTTCGTTCTCCTACGAATTTCCTCATTTCTGATTCGATCGCGTAGAGAAACACCAAGCATAGTCCTCTCCATAGCCCGTTGAGCGACCTTGAGCCTTCTTATGAGACCCATAGTAAGGTACCACGTTTCAGAGCCATAAGTCATCACTGGTAACACACATTGATTAAACACTTTCGTCTTGAGGCACTGAGGTATTTTAGATGATAAAACACTGCTTAATTTCCAGAACGCTGCCCAGCCGAGTCGGATTCGCCGAAAGACTTCTTCCTCGAAGCTGGAACTTCCTGCCTGGATCAATTGACCCAGGTAGACATACTGGTCTACAACTTCGAGGGTAGAGCTCCCAACAGAAACTGTAAAGCATGTAAAGTTTTAACATGTAAAGCAACTTTGGATGTGGTTGCAACTTAGAAGGGTGACCGCACTAAGCAACCCCAGGCGAGATCACTACTTGAATGGGTGAGCACGCTTTCACAGGTTATGTTATCACGGGCGTAGACACTAATAAATAGGATGAGTGACTACACTTTCAAAGGTTATGCAGCTCTAGGCGTTGTCACTAACAGAATGGGTTATTATGCTTTCGGCTATGCAACCTCGGGCGTGATACAAGGCAATCGCAAGCCCCTTTTTTGCAATTTCGAAAGCGTAAGACGCGTGCGCACGCTATGACCGTCGGACGCGAACTGAGATGTTGTGATTGAAATTGTGACCACAAATAGTTGTGTGTAGAAAACAGCCAACTGCGATTTCAACATGCTGCAACTGCAGATCGCACGGCAAGTTGTGTCGTGTGTAGGCTGCTCTAGAGTCTCACACGCGAACGCGTGTGTGTAAACGTTGTAATAATATAGTGTAAGATCCAAAGAGAGGTCGACCTTCACCCTTCTGCTAAAATATGTCCTGATGATATACCAATAGGCTTGCCGTAAAAGATATGGTCATAGCTATTTTTAATCCTATTCTAATCCTAACTAATATAATAAATGCGAAAGTGTGTTTATGTATTTGTTTGTTTGTCACCACTGCACGTTTCAACTACTGAACCGACCCAGATAAAATTTGGTAAGGATTTAGTTTGAAACCCAGAGAAGGACATAGGATAGTTTTTATACCGAAATTCACACGATGAGCGAAGCCCGCGGGTGTATATTATAATGCTCAACAGCTATCGCACATTATTCTTCAAAAAGTGTGATTAAAACCTCATCTAAATCTAAATATATATAACTCAAAGGTGACTGACTGACTGACATAGTGATCTATCAACGCACAGCCCAAACCACTCGACGGATCGAGCTGAAATTTGGCATGTAGGTAGATGTTATTACGTAGGCATCCGCTAAGAAAGGATTTTGATCAATTCTATCCCCAAGGGGATAAAATACGGGATGAAAGTTTGTATGAAACTTTGTCAATTTTAAACCGATTGGGCTGAGACTTTGCATGCATAAAACTACTATGACGTAGGCATAACCCAAGAAAGGATTTTGATAAATTACACTGCTACGCGAGCGAAGCCGCGGGCAAAAGCTAGTTACAAAATAAAAGGTAACCTTATGAACCGCTAACAACCCTCCGCGGCAGATTGTCGGTCTAATCCCGGGCTAACACGGCCCGCTCAATATGTATGAGATGACCGCGGATTATCACAGCTCCACAGGAACATATTTAATCTTTCTTTGCAAACTTGATTGCTATTTGAACGAGAGAAGTTCACAGACTCAACTTGGTCAGTATATTTCTATTATTGTTCTACTATTCTTAGTATATAACATAATATACCACGTCTGTTCTTGTCTGATTCAGCTAATAAAACTTTTGTTTGTTACTTTTTTGTTCCAAAATCATTAATAAATAAATGAATAGATGAGAATAATAGCCCCAAAGTAAGTTTGAACTTGAGTTTTGAGGTACTAACAAAATTCAAAATTCAAATATTGTTTCAGTAATTAGACCTTTACAGGCACATCAATAAGTATAATTTACATAACGTGTAGTGTATATTAAAGTTTAATTTATTTTTAAAGACAAGCTAACAACTGCGCTTCACAACTGCCACTGCTGAAAAGAAACGCCGAAAGAAACTTATTTTTACAGTATAGTCGTCTAATAAATACTTACACGTACAGATAAACACCCAAGTTTCAGAACAATTTGAAAAAGATATTTTCCAACTTACCTGGCTTGAGATCGAACCCAGAACCTCTCAATTAGTGGACTACCGTGTTGACCAATTGCTCCACGGACGTAAAAATAGATTGCTAAAATTTCAGTTGCAGACATAATCGGCCTTCATGCATAAATTAAATGACCTCGTCTGCTCTTTGCAATAATACTTTTTAGGTGACTTCACGTGTTTATGAAGAATTATAGCAAAAAACTCTGTAATACATGAGGTTACTATGCTACTACATTCTCAGCAGCCATGACCTTCGGCCCTCATGCATATTGCATGACCTCGTTTACTCGCAGTAATAATACAATAGCTTTTTAAGTGACTTCATGTATATTTGAAGAATAGAGCAAAGAAACCTCTGTAATTCACATAAATAGGCTGCTACAATCTCAGCAGTCATAACCTTCGGCCCTCATGCATATTGCATGACCTTGTTTACTCGCAGTAATAATACAATAGCTTTTTAAGTGACTTCATGTATATTTGAAGAATAGAGCAAAGAAACCTCTGTAATTCACATAAATAGGCTGCTACAATCTCAGCAGTCATAACCTCCGGCCCTCATGCATATTGCATGACCCCGTTTGCTCGCAGTAATAATACAATAGCTTTTTCAGTGACTTCATGTGTATTTGAAGAATATAGCAAAGAAAACTGTTTTACTCATAACTAGGCTGCTATAATCTCAGTAGTCATAACCTCCGACCCTCATGCATATTGCATGACCTCGTTTACTTGCAGTAATAAAACAATAGATTTTTAAGTTACTTCACGTGTATTAAAAGAATATAGCAAATAAATTTCTGTAACACACATAACTCTGGCCCTCATGCCTTTTGCATGACCTCGTTTGCTCGCAGTAATAATATACTAGCTTTTTAAGTGACTTCATGTATATTTGAAGAATATAAGAAAAGAAACCTCTGTAATTCACATAAATAGGCTGCTACAATCTCAGCAGTCATAACCTCCGGCCCTCATGCATATTGCATGACCTCGTTTACTCGCAGTAATAAAACAATAGCTTTTTAAGTTACTTCATGTGTATTTGAAAAATATAGCAAAGAAAACTGTTTTACTCATAACTAGGCTGCTACAATCTCAGCAGTCATAACCTCCGGCCCTCATGCATATTGCATGACCTCGTTTACTTGCAGTAATAAAACAATAGCTTTTTAAGTTACTTCATGTGTATTTGAAAAATATAGCAAAGAAAACTGTTTTACTCATAACTAGGCTGCTACAATCTCAGCAGTCATAACCTCCGGCCCTCATGCATATTGCATGACCTCGTTTACTTGCAGTAATAAAACAATAGCTTTTTAAGTTACTTCATGTGTATTTGAAAAATATAGCAAAGAAAACTGTTTTACTCATAACTAGGTTGCTACAATCTCAGCAGTCATAACCTCCGGCCCTCATGCATATTGCATGACCTCGTTTACTTGCAGTAATAAAACAATAGCTTTTTAAATTACTTCACGTATATGAGAAGAATATAGCAAAGAAACCTCTGTAACACACATAATTAGACTGCTACAATCTCAGCAGTCATAATATCCAGCCCTCATGCATATTGCATGACTTCGTTTGCTTGCATTAATATTTTATAATAGATTTTTAAGTGACTTCACGTGTATGTGAAGAATGTAGCAGAGAAACTTCTGTAACACACATAACTAGGCTGCTACCTCGTTTACTCGCAGTAATAATACACTAACTTTTTAACTGACTTCAAGTGTATTATTAGAAGAATTTTGCAAAGAAAATTATTCAGTCTAAACTTTGTATTTGTTTAAATATTCTACAACAATAACTGAGTTACCCATAATAATTGATAAAAAAGGGTTTACATTCTAATTATAAAACCGCGGACGGACAGACAGACATACAGACTTGGCGAAACTATAAGGGTTCCTTGTTAACTACGGAACCCTAAAAAAGGGACCCTATCATTAAGACTCCGCTGTCCGTCCGTCCGTTTATTTGTCCGTCTGTCTGTATATCCCCCTGTCTGGCTGTCTGAAATTTTCACAGATGATATATTTATATTGCTGCTATAACAAAAAATACTAAAAACAGAATAAAATAAATATTAAATTGGGGCTCCAATACAATAAACGTGATTTTTTTATAGACAATGGTACGGAACCCTTCTCTCGTGAATTAGATTCGCACCTGGCCTGTTTTTCACAAAATATGCTAACGATTATTGCATTAGCTTAAAATGTTACATGAAAAATGTAGAAAAAAGGTTCTCAACTCAGGTCAACAAGTAAAATATCAACCTCTGTGTTCATTTTCGGCCTCATTTTAAGGAAAGTAGATTTTTTCCCTCAAGATAGTTTTATGTTATAAAGTTTCTATGTTATTACACGGTTTGGTGCCACAACACCCGTTTCATTTGTGTACGCTCTTTTTTGCATAAAATATGAGCGGTTTCTTCGTTGTTAGCTATCACTTTTTGTTCCCTTTAATCCTTTAGGCATCATTTTTTCCCAGTATTTTAATATTCGAGTATCATTAATTTTAATTGATGAAAATCTCACGAATTAAAGATACTCTTTTTATTCGGGTTATGAGGAAATTAATTAAGAATAAAAAAAATCTCAAGAGTAATAATTAATCCACCGAAAATTATGAAAGCGGGATGGAATAACTTCATCAACTTGATGAGACCTTTGTAACTTTTGCTCCTCATTTGCGTCAAAGAAAATTAATTTTGGAAAGTTTTCTTTTTTAATTGTTTATAAGATTTGACAAGAGCTGAGAAAATAATGTGCTTAAGTGGCGCCCTCATTTGAAATTAATTGTTTGATCGTAAATGTGGTGTTAATTAACATTTTGCAAATTGTTAGGAAACGCAGTGTCTTCTCGTCTAAAATACCTTGTGCCTCAAGACAAAAGTGTTTAATCAATGTGTGTTACTAGTGATGACTTATGGCTCTGAAACGTGGTCCCTTACTATAGGTGTCATAAGAAGACTCAAGGACGTTCAGCGCGCTATGGAGAGGGCTATGCTCGATGATTCCCTACGTGATCGAATCAGAAATGAGGAAATTCGTAGGAGAACAAAAGTCACTGACATAGCCCAGGGGATTAGTTCGTTGAGTTGGCAGTGGGCGGGACACATAGCGTGAAGAACTGATGGCCGAAGGGGCAAAAAGGTTCTCGAATTGGCAAGCGAAGCGAAGGAAACCCACCCACAAGGTGGTCAGACGACCTGACCAAGGTCGCTGGAAAGCACTGGATGCAGGCCGCTCTTGATCCGTTGTTTTGGAAATCTTTGGGAGAAGCCTATGTCCAGCAGTGGACGTTGTGCGGCTGAAATGATGATGGAATTGTTAGGCAACTAATTTTTGAACAATCGTTGATTGTTATTAAGTTACTAGTTGCGCCCCGCGGTGTTACCCGCGGAAAAAGTAACCTATGTGTTAATTCAGGGTGTCAGCTTTCTGCATACCAAATATCAAAATTGCTCCAGCCGTTTGCGCGTAAAGAAGTAACGAACATACACACTCACAAACTTTTGCCTTTATAATATTAGTGTGAAGTGTGATACCGTTTAGTTTTACAACCTGTTTTCGGCAAAAGTGCCCCCTTTTAGCAAAAATGCGTTTTAAAGCTTGACGACTATCAATGAAACTTTCAAAGGTTATTCATAAAATAATTTAAGGCCTAACTAATGTCTAACAATTTGCAAAATGTTATATATCACAACATTTATGATTAAACAATTTATTTCAAATGAAGGCGCCACTTTTGCCCTGTCTTACCCTTAATAAATCATTATAAGTAATGGAATTGAATGAATGGGATGGGTGACCGCCACCATCAGCCACCCATCACAATACAATACAACACAACACAACGCAATGCAGTACAATACGATACAAAAAACTTAATTGCACCAAAACACATTTGCAATTTCGGAACACTTATAATGAGGTACAAGACTCTTCATTATTTTAATTCCCCATTTTCCATCTTCACGCCCAGCCTTGTGTTTTTAAGGTCCTGCTGAGTAGTTATCCCTAACCGAGTGGACAGAGCCTACAGGTATAGACCTAAACAAAAAGAAACCTAAATTACCAAAGCGCCATCTACATATATCAACACAAATTCTTATCTCAATTGAGTGATCGCATAGTGAGCCGTGAAAGAAATGCCTTCTCAGTGGAACAGGATTGGGCGCCTTGAGGCCATTTCCTGTTCCGGCTTTTAGTCCTTGAGTGAGGCTTCACTTTGAATAGTGGTCGTAGCAGAGATAATAGTGGGTAGTAGGTCCACAATTTTAGGTATAATTAGATGAACTGAAAAAAGAAAACGAGAGCTTGCCATTATCATTTTTTGTGCGGCACTTTATCCACTGTTTACTGTAACCTCAAGTCTTAGGGATCCGTCAGTCAAAAATCATTTATTTATCTTTGGATATTTGTATCACTTGATATTTGTCTTTTTTTTCTTTCGATTTCTTAATAGCTAGTTGTTGACGTCAGATCATTTACTTATAACTAAGTTTACTGCCGCCTCCAAAGCGCAAGTACAGAAGAAGCGGTAACAAACTGTACTGCAGCATTTTCTCCAAAAACGTCAACCTTACAATTATACTGATATTAAAGTTATATATGTGGCCTGAGAATACGTTGTTGTCATAATTATTAATTAAGAATGATGTCAAAACTGAAATTAATGTCAATTTGTAAATAAAGTACATGTACCGATTGTACTCAAATTATGACATTTGTAAGTATGCAAATACAAACCTTTAAGAGGAACCCGCGCCAAGCTCAAACCAGACGTTTTTGTCTTTAAGATAATCATCGGTTCCGTTTATAACCCTTCTCACAAAGTACTTTTTTACATAGGCTTTAAATCTATCTGGCATATCAAGGACCGATTCTGGTAATTTATTATAAAACTTTATACACTTTCCCTTAAACGATTTACGGACTGTTTTTAGCCTATAATACGGGGTAACTAAATCATTTATATTACGTTAGTTTCTACCCGTAAAATCGCCTGTTTTATTAAATTAGGAAATATTTTTTTAACATACATTACATTTCAAATATGTCCTGGGATGGTACAGTGAGTATATCAATTTTCTTGAAAAATTCTCTTAGGGAGTCTTTCGATCCTAAATCGTGAATAAAACGAATAGCCTTTTTTTGTAAAATAACCACGTTTAAGAAACGAGTAAAAGATTACTATCTGTCTTTATCATCCCGATCATCATATTTAGAAATATTATCTTATGTATTCATTAATTGTATATATCAGTATATATTTATGTAAGTTTATTTTACGTACGTCTATGTAGGTATGTTTATTAATTTCTTTATGTTTCTTGTAGGTAAGTATTTATTTATCTTTGTATTGTACACGCCAATTACCTCTTTCTTCCCATTTCCTCTCGCGGGTCTACTGAAAGATATTTCTTTAGAAATAAGTAGAACCTATGTACTACGTTAACTTTTATAAGGTTTTATTTGTAAATTTTCAAGTGTACATGAACCAATAAAATAAATAAATAAATAGTCTGTATATCAGGTGCACTCCCCCATAGAAGAATCCAGTAAAGTAACTAAAGTCAACTAGTCTAGCAGTTGCTACATCTGTCAATTGGCTAATTCTTCTAATAGTATGTGTATACACCGCAGTAGTATCTTTGCTATGACGGTCAATTTCAAAACTATGAGACGCACCCAAAGGGTGCCAACGGGGGTGAGACTCCGTTGTCTGTTTGTCTGCCACAGGGCTCTTTTACATAAACAGTAACAGCTAGATACTTGAAAACTACTATCATAAGGTTATCTTTCTTTACCTGTCACAGTAACGTCTGGAGTCCCTCAAGGAAGTCACCTGGAGCCTTTGCTTTTCGTTATCTTTATTTTTATAATGATTTAGTCGAAAAACTTTCATGCCCCTGTCTACTTTACGCTGATGACCTTAAAATTTTTACCACCATAGACGATGTTGCGGATACCATGCTCTATCATAACAATCACAAAAAAAACTAGTATTAGCCTCTCTGACTACACTTTAGACGGTAAAACACTCACTCGTAGGAACGTTGCCAAAGATCTAGGTATTCTGTTTGACAGCAAACTCTCATTTCATGAACACTGATTATATCGTTGAACGCTGTTCAAGGTTACTCGGTTTTATATGTAGGATCACAAAAGACTTTAAAAAGACCAATAGCTTAATACATATTTTTTACTCACTCCCTTGTTCGCATTATTCTTGAATATAATTCAGCAATTTGGTCACACTATTACAGTGTGCATAGCGATCGGATTGAGGGAATTCAGAGACGCCTCTTGAAAATCCTGAGCTATAGACGTGGTGTGGGCCGAACGCTTTCTTCCTATAACAAGCGCATAGAATATTTCCATGTGACCTCACTTAGTGTACGCCGCGATAACATTAATCTTGTATTACTGTACAAAATAATCCATGGTCTTCTCGACTCTCCTAACCTTCTTTCTTTACTTAACTTTAATAAGCGTTTTAGATCTCGAAATCGTAACTATAATACATTTACCCTACAGGTTTACTCGAATAACACATGTTTTTATAATCCCATGGTCAGAATGTGTCGCCAATACAATGAAGTCCTAGTCTCTAACAGAGACGTTGATATCTTTCACTTTTCGCTGTACAAGTTTCGGCGGCAAATACTAATACACCTAGTAGTAAGTAACTAACATGCTTTTGTAATTCTTTAATTTCTGTTTTGATTTGTTTTGTTGCAATTATCTATCACTTTTTATTCTGTTATTTACAGTGTACCCTAGCTTCTGATTCTGTAACTAATGTAGCTTTTAGACATACTTGTTTCAGAATTGCAGACTAGACCGGCTCTTATATTTGTATGATTAATTTATTTCTCTTTTTGTGTTTGAAATTTGTTAAGTGTGCTAATAAATAAATAATAACAATAAATTTTTAAAACTCAAAACCGACTTCGCCCCCAAACTACACAACCGATTTTGATAAAATTTTATGGACCTGGCAAGTATGCCCTTTCAAAAAAGAATTTTCCAAATCGATCTAAGAGTATTCTAACAATCGTTGAACAAACATAAAAATATTCCGACGAATTTATAAACTCCTCCTTTTTGAATTCTGTTAAATGTGAGGCTTAAAATTAAAAGGGGCATATAAAAAAACGTGTCTTTTTTAGCATTATAGGGAATATGTATGACAAGATATGTATTATCTAACCAGTTTATGCATAAATATTCCAAAATTAAAGTACTAACAGGGAAAACAGAATAAAAATTGGTTCAAAAACGAACGAGATATAACGATTTAACGAAAATATGTCTATCTCACTCACAAAAACATTACTTTCTATGGCAAATGTATAGATGATATGGACTTTGACGTCACCAGTCCATATCGGATTTCTCTTTCTAATTGAAACTTTACAGTTTCACATGTTCGTCGCTGATTAAAATATTTTATAAATACTTTCAAATTTGGTTTCTGTGGTTAATAAGGATTTTATTAAGCAAATAAAAGAAATGCGTGCATATTCTCCTAAAATTTCCACTGATTATGTATCACTGTGGCAGCTATAACAACATATACTAAAAATAAAATTTCTTAAACATTGTACCTTGGAACCCTTTACCTACTCGCACTTGACCGGTTTGAAATCCAGAATTAAAATAAATAAATAAATAAATATGGACAAATAACACTAATTGAGCTAGCCCCAAAGTAAGTTCGAGACTTGTGTTATGGGATACTAACTCAACGATACTATATTTTATAACAAATACATATATAGATAAACATCCAAGACCCAGGACAATTTGAAAAAGACCATTTTCCAACTTGCCCTGACCGGGGATCGAACCCGGGACCTCTGGGTGGCGGACTAGCATGGTGACCACTACGCCACGGAGGTCGTCGTTGTGTTTTCCGAGTACACGTAACGTATGTTTATTTTTTTAGCATGCTTTAATAGATTTAAGCTTATTAGGTGTCGTTAAATTCATTTTAATTGTCATACTTGAGCCGCACCTGCGTCAATCGTCCTGAAGCAATGCGCGGCGAAGCGAAGACGCAGCCCGAATATTCGGGGGGAGTCAGGACGATACCCGATAACGGCCGATTACATTTGCGTGTATCGTGCACGAAGCTTCGTGCCGATAGGCGCAGGTGCGGCCCCAGCATCACAGTGGCTAGGAAGGGTTGGATCTCACTTATCAGCACGAAATAGCACTTTTCTATGCTGCTTTTCTTTTCTGTCGCTCAGAACAGTAATTTGCCAGAGAGGGAGAGAGAGTGACTGTCAACAAGTGAGATCCAACCATAAAATCAATGTCATTTGTACCATCAATGGTACTACCCAATGGAACAGTTGGTCCGGAGGGCCTTTTTGGCTTCACCACACTTCATCATTCTCTTCTCTGCTTCACCACCTAACTTCTGACAATATAAGTTATAGGTACTATAAACAATATCTAAAGTCATCATCCGAGCAGATGCATCCCGGTTGCATCCTCAGCTGTAACGCTTCAGAGCCCGGGATCCGCTACCTAACCAAGGAGATTTGACGAGGTAACTGGTTTTTACACAGAGCGACTGCCGTCTGACCTCCACAACCCAAAGGGCAAACCAGGAACCAATCCTTGGATAGTTTGATGATCAAACGCTAGGTGACGTTCGGGACCCACCCACAGTTTTACGTGCCTTCCGAAACACGGAATCATCTTTCTTTTCGGATAATCAGGTGATTCAAGCCTGCAATATCCTATCCAGACTGGAAACAACTTTTCACAAAGTATGCTTCCCAGTGGGAATCGTACCCATGACCTCCGGGTTACAAGGCGAACGCCTTGACCACTGAACCACTGAGGCAGTCAACACATCTAAAGTAACTTATAAACAATATCTAAAGTAACAAGTATTTATTGCTGAAATCGGTACACAAAGTCACAAAGAAGAGTCATCACTCATCATCAACAAACTTAATCAAGAAATGTACAAAAAGAATCGACAACATGCTTCGTCAAAAGTTGTACTTACCTAATTCGAATAAAAGTAGTTTGTTTACATAAATAATGTCTTTCAGTAGTTGTCAGCTTTGTAACTATGCATAGTCTGTGGAGTAGTGAGAGTTTAATGAGACGCATTACGCGGAACTAAACATTATAATGATTAAGTGGTGTTTGATGATGACAGATTGCGAATACATTATATATTCATTCATCATTAAATTCTGGGCTTGTTGGTTTTAACCTTATTTAATGTATTTACAAGTTTGTCTGCCAAGCAATTAGAAAAACCCCCGACCGATCTTAAGTGGAATTGATATGCGTGGTGCCATATATTATTTGCCAGGTAAATTAAAAAATCCGACTTTGAATTGAATTGAATTGAACTGAACTGAACTGAACTGAATTGAATTGAATTGAATTGAATTGAATTGAATTGAATTGAACTGAATTGAATTGAATATTTGCAAATATATATAAAAACAACAAGGCGCCGGGTGAGGATGGAATCACAGCAGAGCTTCTGAAAGCGGGCGGAACGCCAGTACTGAAAGTCCTTCAGAGGCTCTTTAATTCCGTTCTGCTCGAGGGCGTAACGCCGGAAGCGTGGAACAGAGGCGTGGTGGTCCTTTTCTTTAAAAAGGGTGACAATACTCTATTAAAGAATTATAGGCCCATCACGCTTCTGAGTCACGTCTATAAGTTGTTTTCGAGGGTCATCACGAATCGTCTCGCTAACAGATTTGATGCCTTCCAACCTCCCGAACAAGCCGGATTCCGAAAAGGCTACAGTACCATGGACCACATCCATACTTTGCGGCAGGTTATAGAGAAGACGAGGGAGTATAACCGGCCGCTGTGCTTGGGGTTCGTGGACTACGAAAAAGCCTTCGATTCGATCGAAACATGGGCCGTGCTTCAGTCTCTCCAGCGGTGCCGCATTGACTGTCGGTATATCGAGGTGTTGAAGTGTCTATATAACAAAGCCACTATGTCGGTCCGAGTACAGGAGTACAGTACGAAGGATATTCCATTGAATAGAGGCGTGAGACAGGGAGATGTCATATCTCCAAAACTGTTCACCGCCGCTCTGGAAGATGCCTTCAAGCTCCTGGAATGGGAAGGACTGGGCATCAACATCAATGGCGAGTTTATTACTCACCTTCGATTTGCCGACGATATCGTTGTCATGGCAGAATCGATGGAGGACTTAAGTACGATGCTTGAAGACCTAAATCGAGTCTCCCAACAGGTCGGCCTAAAAATGAATATTGACAAGACGAAGGTCATATCAAATATGCACGTTGCGCCTTTACCAGTTTCTGTTGGGAGCTCTACCCTCGAAGTTGTAGACCAGTATGTCTACCTGGGTCAATTGATCCAGGCAGGAAGTTCCAGCTTCGAGGAAGAAGTCTTTCGGCGAATCCGACTCGGCTGGGCAGCGTTCGGGAAATTACGCAGTGTTTTATCGTCTAAAATACCTCAGTGCCTCAAGACGAAAGTGTTTAATCAATGTGTGTTACCAGTGATGACTTATGGCTCTGAAACGTGGTCCCTTACTATGGGTCTCATAAGAAGGCTCAAGGTCGCTCAACGGGCTATGGAGAGGACTATGCTTGGTGTTTCTCTACGCGATCGAATCAGAAATGAGGAAATTCGTAGGAGAACGAAGGTCACCGACATAGCCAAGCGGATTAGCTCATTGAAGTGGCAGTGGGCGGGGCATATAGCGCGAAGAACCGATGGCCGATGGGGCAGAAAGGTTCTCGAATGGCGGCCACGTACCGGCAAGCGCAGCGTAGGACACCCACCTGCTAGATGGTCAGATGACCTGAGCAAGGTTGCAGGGAGGCGCTGGATGCAGGCCGCTTCCGATCGGTCGTTTTGGAAATCCTTGGGGGAGGCCTATGTCCAGCAGTGGACTTCCTGTGGCTGATATGATGATGATGAAATACCATAGACCTACATTTTTTTTAACAGAAAACCAGCCGTTATTTTCCTTTAGCAACAACTGTCAAGGCCATTTCAAACTAACGGTATGTCATAATTTGCATAACAAGGACATAGTAGCTACTTATAGTGGACATTGAGATGCTGGTTTTATTACCCGACTGCGACTGTAACTTGATTTTACGTAAAAAAACCGCATTGAAATTGGTCCATTCATTCAAGAGCTAGTATGCCACAGACAGACACACAGACAGGCAGACAGACTGACAGATATTGGCGTCAAACTTAAAATACTCCTCTTTTTTGTCGGAGGTTAAAAAACCCAAGCTGTTTTTGGTGGCTTTGTATTATGAAAAAATACTTACCCAATATCGATTTTGGCAAAGATAAAGTGGTTTACCATTTTTTCTGTATGTACACACACTGGAAGCAAACTCAGTGTACAAGTCGCCTAATGAGAATCGAACCCATGCTTTACAGAAAAACAGCCATTGCCTAAACCGTATGACCACCATCACTTTCATTTCACGTTGATATCTAATATAAATAAAATGTAATCATATACTACAAGGCTTTACATAAAAGAACGACGACCTCTGTGGCGTAAGGTCAACACGCTAGTCCGCCAAACCGGAGGTTCTGGGTTCGATCCCCAGCCAGGGCAAGTTGGAAAATGACCTTTTTCAAATTGTCCTGGGTCTCGGGTGTTTATCTGTATATGTATTTATGATAAATTATAAATATCGTTGTGTTAGTATCCCACGACACAAGCTTACTTTAAGGCTAGCTCAATATGCGTGATTTACTCAGAACAAGTTAAAAAAATATTAAAAACAACCTGTGCCCCTCAAGATGAATCGGTAAAATGTTCGCAGTACATAGTTGAATCGAATTAGTAATTATTACATGGATAGAGAGAAAAAGGAAAAAAAATCATTCTCCAGCGTCATAGCTCTTAAGAGCGGCCTTTCCGTCTTACTTTTCATACAAACGCTCGTACGTAATAAAATAGCGTTACTGATCTTTCTTGGAAACTTTTGAACTAACAGGTATATTGTGTGCTATTTCTAGGTGTTTATCGACGACCTCCGTGGCGTAGTGGTCACCATGCTAGTCCACCACCCAGAGGTCCCGGGTTCAATCCCCGGTCAGGGCAAGTTGGAAAATGGCCTTTTTCAAATTGTCCTGGGTCTTAGATGTTTATCTTTATATGTATTTGTTATAAAATATAGTATCGTTGAGTTAGTATCTCACAAGTCTTGAACTTACTTTGGGGCTAGCTCAATCTGTGTTATTTGTCCCGATATATTTATTTATTTATTGTTTATCGAAATAAAAAATTAAAATTTAGAAAAACAAAGTCAGTATTATCCTCCAAAAAATCTGTTTTTTTTTCATAAATTTTAGCTGAACTTTGACCGTTCATAAAGTACTCATAAACTTACAAAGGTAAAGAGAATATTTCGATAAAATCCTTGCAAATGTAATAAAAATTTTGAATACAAGACGTTTATTTCTCATACTTGTAAGGCTTACTGATAAACAAGTATCACCTGGAACAAGTTTTATCAAATTTTCGCATCCTATGAATAGTTAATATTCGTTCAATGGATAGTTAATAATAATACTAATTTCACTCAACAGAATGCAAACCATGCCCTTAGGCGCTATCTCTCTCTTTTTGGTTTGCCTATTTTTCTAGCATTGCTCTGGATGAAACAACAAGCTTTTTCAAACTATGCTCGCGTTGACGCCTGGCGGTTGGGAAGGGCCGCCTTAAATAAAGATGATGAAAAAGTAGCTACCATTGCGTGTCGGATACAAAGGATTTCCAATATTTCCACTTCAGGCGGAATCGCGTTGACGCAAAAAAAAAAGGTTTTCTAACTCTCAATTAAAAAAACTATTATTAAAAAAGCTGTTAATTGCTGTTACAACTTTTCAATTTATGCAAATGCTTTAATCACTTTTCAAAACATGAATTTAAATTAAAGGAACTTTACTATATTTCCAAAAATCCACTGCCCAAATCAGCGCCTCCATCACCAATATCCCTGACGTAATCGCTCGCAATTAACCCTCAATTCGTCTGCTGTGGCGTGATGGCGTCAGCTGACGTACTGCATTTAGCTGAGCTGTGACGCTGACACAACCTTATATATTAAAATAATAGTCGGCCAAAGGCGAGTCGGATTCGAGTACAAAGGGTCCCGTACCATTATCTAAAAAAAAAACACTTTTGTTGTATGGCAGCCCCACTTAAATATTTATATTCTTCTGTTTTTAGCATTTGTTGGTATATCGGCAACAGATAAACAAAATTTTTGAAAATTTCAACTGTCTAGCTATCACGGTTCATGAGATACACCTAATGACAGACAGACGGACGGACAGCGGCGTGTTAGTAATAGGGTCCCGTTTTTAGCCTTTGGGTTCGGAACCCTAAAAAATTACTTATATAATTTTCATTCCCTTTGAATTATTTTTTTAAAATAAGTAGGTTTAATTTATTTTTATATATTTACCGGAATAAATTGTGGTCAATGATACCAATTGATGACTTAAGAATTCGAATTTTGTATGCCAAAAAAACCAAAAACGATATAGTTTTACAAAAACACACCGAAAGGACAAGATTTCAATCATTATTTCCAATGATCATCTTTCGTCATTTTCAAAACTTTGAAAACTTTTCGTCATTTTTCAAACTTATCAAAAACCTTCTCGAAATTTCCTCTTTTCAGAAAACCATTCGTCATCACGTTATTCATTTATAATGAAACAATTCCAAATCAATCCGTTCCGTCTCGCCCCCTGTGCCCTGACTGCTGACTGCTGACGCGGCATCTCATTACCACTAACGACCCCATACATTCCCGTATCCTGCCACGTGGACGACGGTGTAATATAAAAAATATAAACCTGTGCTCATTTTCCATTGAAAAAAAAACGATCTTTTTCGTTTATAGCAGTTTTGGTTCGGGAGTTTGTTGGCGGGAAGTCAAGGGGTTCAGTTGGAGTTTGCTTTAAATTATTTTGCAAATCGATTCTAGTGGACTTTATAATATGAAATCGGTGTAGTTTGGTGTTATAAATGCTCATGCTCATGGACAATATGCGAAATGGTTAAAGTGGACACTCATAGTGCGGCTGTAGTGATATTTATTTGCGGACTGTGGTGGGCGTCTTTAGGCGCCGTCCGCCACTCATTCGGCTATGAAAACCAGTGGACTCGTATAGATTTGTCGTCAGAAGCTCCCTTGAAGCAATCAAAGGACCTACACCAACCTTTGATTGTATAGTTAGGGTTAGGGTTAGGAATAAAGAAGTGATAAAATAAAGATGGGCTCTAAAGGACTAGTATGCAGAGCCGTAAAATAAATATTTAAAAAAATATATATTTTTGGTTCGTTTAGCTTATCGATCAAATTGAACGTTTACAAGATATTAGTTTAGAACATTACCGGCCAAGTGCGAGTCGGGCTCCCACGAAGGGTTCCGTATCATTTCACAGACTTCTTTGGTGACGCGGACTCTATCATTATATATACATACTTATATATTCGCTGGCCTATATATATACTTATATATAAAAAAATTAAATAGAATATAGAAGTTCACTCAAAGCGTCGCATGTGTGGCTGACATATCCTATTTTCGAGATGAATGTACGTGCGCAGTGCGGACACGTCATGGTACAACCGACATAGTTGTGGTGTATTGAGGAGGGTTTGTTCTCGCATTAATCGCATCTCGTTTCAAGTCTTGTTCATGTCTCCTATAGCCTTCAAAGAAATCTACATTATGTATTACCCTATCATTAAAAATACGAGGATATGAGAATATAGACATACACAGCGGCGAAACACATAACTCTGCTTCTGGCTCCGCTGTACCTAGTACAGTAAAAGATGGTTAGTTGGTTACAACTTCATAAAGTTAAAGTAATATTTAAACTTGTTGTTGACGACCTCCGTGGCGTAGTGGTCACCATGCTAGTCCGCCACCCAGAGGTTCCGGGTTCGATTCCCGGTCAGGGCAAGTTGGAAAATGGCCTTTTTCAAATTGTCCTGAGTCTTGGGTGTTTAACTTTATATATATTTGTTATAAAATATAGTATCGTTGAGTTAGTATCCCATAACACAAGTCTCGAACTTACTTTGGGGCTAGATCAATCAGTGTTATTTGTTCCTTTATATTTAGTTATAAACATACATAGCGGCGAAACACATAACTCTGCTTCTGGCTCCGCTGTATCTAGTACAGTAAATGGTTAGTTGGTTACAACTTCATAAAGTTAAAGTAACACTTAAACTTGTTAAGTAGTACGAAACTAATCAACTTCCAAAGTAACGTAACTTTAAAATTAATCTCACATTTTGAGAGAAGATTCGTTAAAAACTAAAACTCTTTTAAAAGGCGGTTAACATTTTAAAGTTTGTTTTAAGTTAAACGACTTTCGTCTCGAGGCGACAGTGGCTTAACGTGCTTTCCAAAGCACCGAGGAGCTTTAACTTACTGTCTTTATTCTGGAAAGAATATAGTTTCGAACTAACCTATTTATGTCACACAAAATGAAAGACTTAGGGAAAACTTTGTACATTTTCGCCGTTTACTGGAGCCGCTTAGTACAAACTATACCAATGTTAGCATAATGCTTTTTGCGTTACTTCTGAGATTCGCATGTATGATATCCTTTTTTGACATCTTTCTTTGTTTCTCAAAAGAATAAGAATTAACAACCTCGCTAGATATTTAGGTACTTGAACAAAACAAATAACATATAATTATTTGAACAGTAAAAAAGTACAAACTGTGTAAATTATAACCCCTTACCTGTAATGTTACTGGGAGGAATTCCTCCCAGGTCTATTGTTTATCTATTATTTTGTTTATAGGGACAGGTAAAGGGATAATACAATTTTTTTAAAGATCTTTGTATCAAGGTCTTTATATCATGTAAAAACTTAAAAACATATTTATATTTTTCCTTCACCGCGTGTAGATATGATAATCAAGCTTGTTTATACACTTCATACAGTAGGGGATCAGAGAAGTATCAGATTTAGTCTGTCTTTCAGATTATACACAAATAAATGGTCCCATATTTTACAGTTTACCAAAAAAGTAAAAATTCACAAACATACGGAGCATCTAAGTTCTGGAGTGGGGGCTTGCGACGCGACGTCACCGCTAAGTAAAAAGTAAGTCGTACCTAGCCGTGACATCATGCGAAATTTCAATGCGCTGTGTCTTTGTAATTTTTTGTTTGTCAGTTAAAAGAAAAAATACATGTACCATATTTTTTAATAATCTAACCGATGAGCTAAATATATTTTTCCGTTCGTCATGCCCATATCAACATTGTAAATTATTCTACTTTGAAATAATACTTATGATAGAGACGAGCGCGACTCCCCTGATACAGGTTTATAACAACTTAATACGAAGTGGTAGCTAAAGTATTACCTTTAAACTATTTTATGAATAACCTTTGAAATCATTACTAATAGTCCGTCTAGTTTTAAAACGGGTTTTCACCAAAAGTGGCCACTTTTGGCAAAAACCCGTTTTAAAACTAGACGGACTACCAATATTACTTTCAAAGGTTATTCATAAAATAGTTAAATAGTCTTTCTAGACAGTGATACAAATCAAATTTTTAATTATCACCATATTTAGTTTTAATTTATTTCAAATGAGGGCGCCACTTTAGCTACCACTTCGTCTTAAGAGGCATTTAACATCTGGTTGCCTGTCTCGTTCGCACAATCAAACATTTTTAAAGATTATTAAAAAAATTGCCTCATTTGTAGAAAAGTGTTTCATTAACATTCAATATACCTATATATGTTAGATATTTTAGACATGTTTGTATATTGTGTAGACATGATTACATCGAGATTATTAGGTCATAAAAACTTAATTGTTGATACCCACACACATAAACAATAAAAAAAAACATATCTAAAATATCTAACATATTATTATATTGAATATTTATGAAACATATTTCTACAAATGAGACACATTTTTTAATAATCTTTAAAAATGTTTGATTGTGCGAGCGAGACAGCCAACCAAATGTGAAATGCCTCTTAATTGATGGGCGCCGCTGTCTGTGTGAAATGTCAGAAATAATAAACGAATTTTTTTAAAATGTTTATATGATTTTTTTATCACGTAATATTACCTAAACCTGCACGCTGGAGGACCTCAACCGGCCCCAACGCAGTACAGGTCGCTGATGACTGAGCCCAGAGAAATATTCAATTTAGAACATCTATGTACACGCTCACAAGAAGATAAAAACAATAAGGTACCACATGAAAAAACATTATTATGAAAACAAAAAAGTCGCGCTTCATATGCCACGTACGCGACAGAAAAGGCGTTAATTGCGTCACTGTCGCTGTCGGGCGAGTCACACGGTGACATGTGACAGGTCGGGGGCGGCGTACGGATGGCATAACAATATGAGATGTCAGCGAACTGTGGGACGTGGGGAGCACTCGCAAGGGCAGATCTAATTATCTCGCAATATTTACGTTTAAAAAACTAATTCTAGCTAACAATATATGCTTATTAAGAAATGTGCTTATTAAGACCTTTCATTTGATACCCCACGCGATATCGAAACAAAAGAAATTTATTTTTACTCACTGTTTTTTAACGTAACATTTATTATATACGTTTGTAGGAGCTCCTAGTAGGTAGGTAGATGCGCACTAGCTGGGGCAGTTGGAGCTCCTACATTAAGAGGTAGGTAAGGTACGTAGTGGTGAGCTTGAGAGAAATTGACAGCAGTGTTATTTTATTTATTATAACTTCACAATATTGATATAAATAAATTTACAATACTGATATAGATGTAATCAGCTCGAGAGATGGTAATGGAATCAGTCAGAATGATGAGGAAGGAATTTAAAATTTAAAAATGAATTTCTTTTTAGAAAACGTAAAAGGTGGTAAACGAGAACATGAAGGATGAGGTTTATTGTAACATCGTTACACGTTTATTACATACACATTATAGAATATGTCAGCCGAACAGTAATGATAAAATGATTGACGTCTCATTTGTCAAAATTGGATAAACGATTCGGATGCTATGGTGTTACAGACATAAATAACCACATACACGCATACGTACGTACGCCTTAGTACTTTAATTTAGTTTTATGTAATTATGCTCTATCCTTTATCAATATCTTTCTATACAATACTCTTTTTAACTCAGTACATCAATCTTTTCCCAAGTTTTTCTAGAGAAAAAATAGAAAGAACAAATATGATGGTAATAAAGTTGACAGTTATCTACTGATAAAAACATCCAAAGATAAATAAATTATTTTCACGTTGAGATTCTTGTGTCCATCTACTGATAATATTCGTAATAATTTATGTTATAGTCTGGCTTATGTTGCTTCTATATTATTTTGACTGCAGTGCAAATATAAATCGCATTTGCGAATTGCAAAGGAGACTCAATTTGATTACTAATGCATCGATTCAAACACGAAGATATACATTTATAAGAGGTATTAACAGCACACATGTTTCCTTAATGAAGCGCTACTCTAGGTATAGTATTATTTAGTATTCTATAGACTAAACACAACACTATTGTCGCGGCATTCGCGGCTCATCGTTTGCCATAGACTAGCAACTGAACTTACCTACTTTGAAGCCTACGACCTTCTACACTATTACAATACAATACAACTACTCTTTTATTAAACTATAAACTAAAGGAAATTAAAAAAAAGAAAACAAAATTTATAGTATACAAAGCAAGGCCTTACAATCAACCTTTGGGTAGAGAAAGAAGTAGACACAATTATTGTCCTTAAGTAGTTTGCCCTGAACTATAAAAGTGTGACCCTTTGTAAAATTTCGTGAGGTTCCAATCAAAGACACTCAAGCAAAAACATACATACAACGATAGAACTAGAAATTTTCCTTCTAAATCTATGCATACAACAAAAATAATCATTTGGGGAGGCCTATGACTAGCAGTGGACTTCCTGTGACTGATATGATGAAGACGACATAAAGTCCGTTTGCGGAGGGTTGATAAATTTAGAGCTTTGTCACTCATTCATTATACATTGTGGCCCGCTTATTATTTAAAAACGTGTACAATAGTATATTATGCAATTAGAGAATAAAGGACGGATTTACTTCGAGGGCCATAGATGAATCACGAGCAGGTGAAGGATACTAACGACTGAATCAGAGCGATTTATGATGATGACGTAGCGAGTGATTCAAGTGTTAGAATCCTGAGCAATGCGAGTGATTCATGGCCCTCGATGTAAATCCACTTTATTTAAGAAACGCATACTATATTTTATACCATGACGACGACTTCACCACCACACTACACAACCTGTTTTAATAAAAAAAAATATGGGACCACCTGACAAGTATTCCCTTAAAAAAAATAGAATATTCTAAATCGGTACAAATGTCTTCAAATAAATCGATTAAAGAGATCCTCTCTTTTGGAAGTCGATTAAAAAGAAAAATTTGAGCGAAAATAGACATTTAATGAAGAAAAAAGAAGGTTAAATTAATTGAAATGGACATTAAAATTGGAACAATAACTAAAATTAAGAGTAAATTGTTCTAAATTCAAACATCAAAATAGTGAGTAAAAGTGCATTTTATTCACTGTTTTCAGTGAATAAAATAAACTTTTGAGAGCCCGGAATGGTATAAATTATATTTTTACAATTTAAACAATTATTAACTGTATACACGCAAACACCAAAACAATTCACTCGAAGCGCATTCGAGAACGGAATGGCAAAATATGGCTGCCGAGTCCGCTCACCCGTCCGGGTCGCGGTTGACATCAACTACACGCCCCGCACCACGCAAACAGCGAACGCGGAAGGCAAGCGACGACCGCCGCACAGTTTTCGCTAGACGGTGACGTATTATAATTTTTATCAACTCTCGGCGACCTTTTTGTCGAAGTATTCTGTAAGATTTCCGTTCGGTTCAACACTTCATTCAATGAAAGTCGCGGGTTTCGTCATCACCATCGGCAGCCTTCTTTATTCCACTGTTGGGAATAGGCCTCTCTCCCAATGTATGCCAACCACATCGGTCCTGCGTTTTACGAAACCAGTTTCGACACGCAACTCTTCTTATGCCATAGACCCATCTAACTATCGGACGACCCACATTACGTGTACCATCTGCTACATTCCGTCTTATATATATAAATATATATATATATACTTCTAATAAGAAAGTTTCCGACAACTCGAATCAGATACTTTTTTCTAAACGTCAAAACAAACATTTCCTATGGGATTTGTATGAAATCAAGACTAATGACGTCATAGTTTCTTAGAGTCAAATAGCGCTCTTAAAATCAGTTTTTCTACAATAATAAATCTAAAATCACTTAGAAATGGATATGTTTTATTTTCTTAAACGTACCAAATAATTTCTTTATTAAGGCAGTTTCCTGAGTCAAAAATAAAATCGGTAATTTCGAGACCAGCTTCGGACAAACCGTACCATCTGTTCTCTCTAATCTTTGTCTGTATCGCGGAGTGGAGTCACGCGCTGAACGTGCCTGATACACTTATTACGAAGCGAGGGTTTACTTAGGAACTACTTATTGACGTTACATTTGTGTGCCTATTTATTGGAGATAAAGGAAGATCGGCCATCTTATCCGACTTTTTCTTTTATCTCCGTATTTATTTTCCGCGCGTACGGCTGGTTATCAATGGAAAATACTCATTTGCTATCCGGACACGTAGAGTGGAATATTACATACCTTCTAATTATGTTTTGATTAGAGCCTAGGGCCATAATATAAGACAAAGAAGCTATGGCCTTCAATGGGGCGTAGGTGCAAAAAAGGAATCAAAATAATAACAGATTGTTATCTTAATCACTTTTGTTATTTTTTTATTAAGTATTTTAGAAAACCAACAGCATAACAACACTTATTTTACTTTCTTTTTTTTTTACAATAACAAAGAAAATAATAGGTTTTCTTAGCTTTTACAATTATTTAACCAATATGAGTGAAATTAACGCAATTACTTGTAATAACAATACCAATGACAAATTATACAATATGTAACAAAAACCCTGTCCGACCCTTGTAGGAGCAACTCAGACCGTCAATATGAACAACTTTTCCTGTGGGACCAATGCTTGAAACTCAAAAAACTTGACATTTTCATAAAAAAGTGTTCGGCCGGCCCGGCAATTTGTATGAAAATTACGATTTTTTTTCGAAGTTGTGCACACTGACGGTCTGAGTTGCTCCTAGAAGATAGGACAGGGTTTTTGTTACATATTGTATGTATAGCTATTCCTATAAAGTACGACCATTATTAGACAACCCCCATGGCGTAATGGTCAATACGCTAGTCCGCCAATCCGGAGGTTCTGGGTTCGATCCCCAGCCAGGGCAAGTTGGACAATGGCCTTTTTTCTAATTATAAATGATTAGTAAATTACACTGATAAAGCTAGCCCCAAACTAAGTTCGAGACTTGTGTTATGGGAAACTAACTCAACGATACTATATTTTATAACAAATACATATATAGATACACACCAAGACCCAGGACAATTTGAAAAAGACCATTTTACAACTTGCCCTGACCGGGGATCGAACCCGGGACCTCTTGGTGACGGTCTAGCATGGTGACCAGAACGCCACGGAGGTCGTCGAATTTGAAAAATTGTCCTGGGTCTTGGGTGTTTATCTTTATACGTATTTATCATAAAATATAGTATCGTTGAGTTAGTATCCCATAACAAAAGCTTAAGCTTACTTTGTGGCTAGCTCAATCTGTGTGATTAGCTCCTAAATTTATATTTGTGCTATCATTAATCATAATACATAGGTAGTTTAACCAGGGGTTTCAACTAACAAGCAATCTTTGATTGTTGCAGGTACAGTGAGCGGACAATCAGGATTGACATCATTTGTAAGTATTACTTGTTACCTGACTACCTGTCTGTAAACCTTACCAACATTTAATACCACATCCAAACCAGGCGAAAGTATATCTAGGTACTTAATAGTATGTTTTAATTAGGCATTCAATTTGCATTGAAAAACTTCTTTCAACACAAGCTTAAACTGTAAGTGAGTCAGCCTAGATTGCTCGTTTTAATTTTTTATGTATGTAATGTTTATTTCAATTTTATTGTGTGTGTTTGTGTCTTTGGAAGACCAGCGTTGTGGTCAGAAGGCCACAACATTATGCTGAGAGGAGGCGATTTTGATATAGGCACAAATATTTTAAATGGTGTGGGACGCTACGTGTGTCGACACTCAGGCGGCCTTCCATCTTCACGGTACAAGCTCCAAGGCTGGCGCAGCTGCAGCCACTGCGGAAACCCTAAAACGGCGCAAGTACGAATGCATAGTGAACGGCTTCATATTTGAGCCGTTTGGGGTTGAGACCTTAGGTCCGTGGGGGCCATCAACCCATGAACTTTTTATTTTTTTTTGGTCAGAAGTTGGTCGAACCAAAGGACTGGCAATTACTTCGCCCAACGAATAAGCATTGCCATCCAGCGTGGCAATGCTGCCAGCCTTTTGGGCATTTCACCGCAGGGCAATGACCTGCACGACATTTTTTATTTGTAAGTTTTATATTTTATTTATTTAGTTTTTAAATAAGATATAATTCAGTTTTTAGTTTGAATGTTACCTGTAATTCAAACATAAAAATTTGACTTAATATTCTGTTTTAATAGCTGAGAACTGTAATTGTAATTGTTAAACCGTGTTTGTGATATGTTAAATAAATCCATAATCAAACCTCTGTGATATTATCACATTGTAATATCACCCAATTAACATTTAATGCAAAATTAAATCTTAATTAAATACCCGTGAAGTAGGTCAAAGTAAGCTGGTAAGATTTGACGTCAACGAAGTCATATGCATATTCAAATTATTGTAGATACATCATACCTATATTAAGTATATCAATAAAGTAGAACTAAGTTCTAATATTATTTATTTACCCTCTTGAAAATAATATATATGTCTAAATTAACTTTTTTAGGGTTCCGCAGTAAACAAGGAACCCTTATAGTTTCGCAATGTCTGTCTCTCCATCTACGGTTTTACTCAGCGACTATTAGTATTAGAAAGCAGTGATTTGGCATGGATATGTAGTTACATATCCATGCCAAATCATCACTATCACTTTTTCCGCCTAATTAAGTTTAATTAGGCGGAAAAAGTGATAAAACAAAATTTGGAAAAAAAAAATTTCTCCTGCAAGTAAAGTGAGAAGGCATTTTTTTCGACTAACCAGTCATATTGGGTATCGTTGAATAGGTCTTTCAAAAATATTAGGTTGTGAACACCGTTTTTCAATTTAGGGATTTGTTTCTGAAATATTTGGTTTTTAAATGAAAAATTTTGTTTGTATCAAGTGTCCCCCCTTCTATCTGCTAAACGGTTATATATAAACACGTGAAAAAAAAAATCACAGCTATAGTATTTATAACGAAATTGAAAGAAAAAACTAAGTAGGGTTTACAATTTAAAAAGTTACAGGCGATAATCAACTTATAAAATGAAATCGTAAAAGGCACATTTCACACAAATTCAATAGAAAATTAGTTTTTAGACGTTTTTAGTGGCGTAAACTCTAAGTGGGCAATGGGCATTTCTAACTACGGAACACTACACTGCGCGTGGCCTGGCACGCACTTGGCAAATTATTTTAAAGGTTTATTAGCAACAAACAATACATATTATTATTTTGTTTTTGTTTGTTTGTAAAATCTTTATTGTACATAAACACAGGACAAAAATACAGGTTTGAACTAGACAACAGTACAAAGGCGGACTTATCCCAGATAGGGATCTCTTCCAGTCAACCTTGAAATATGAGGACAATTTACAACACAGGGTAGAGAGCGGGTACAATATACAGAAGACACACAACAGAAAACAGAATTCAATTACACTTAACTATTTACTACACTATAAACTATTTAAAATTAATACTTGTAAATAAATACCTTACTATAACATAGTAAATATAAATACATATATAAATAAACACATAAAATATATATACATATGCAATAAATATATACCTAAGCAATATATACTTATATACATATATACATAAAAAGCAATAAATAAATAAAGTAAGGAATTACAAATAGAAAATTCTTCCAACACACCGCATTGAGCGTACCCATTATACTGGCAACATTCTCACTGAATCGCTAAAATTATACGCTGAGCGAAATAGCCGCCAGCTCTATGATCACCAGTTGCCTCAGTAAAAATATATAACTGTCACCCAGACCCACGTATTTCCGTTTCTTGCTTGCCTCAGATGTATACGCCGCTGCCGCACCCCGGGTCAACAGTGCCGTAACTAGGGCGGTGCCCGCGGTGCCCAGGCACAGGGCGCAGACCCTGGAGGGGCGCAGAAATGACCAGACCAGTATCTAGTTTTGTTTCATGCATGGTAGTTAGTAGGTACATTTTGTTTTATTGCGAATATGGTGTAGACGCGCCCCCTGTACTATCTATATCTATATGGCATTTTTCAAGCGATCTTGAAACAACAACACTTGTAAAGGTGGTTTTATATTTGTCTGATGTGTCGTGACGTGACGCGTCAGAACGGTATCGGTTTCATACATTTAGTACTAGCTGGTGCCCGCGACTTCGTCTGCGCAGGATTAGTATTTCGAACAATATGTTTATAAATTGTAGCCTATGTGTTATTCTGATGTATAAGCTATATTATTGTAAAGTTTCATTAAAATCCATTCAGTAGTTTTTGCGTGAAAGAGTAACAAACATCCATCCATCCATCCATCCATACAAACTTTCGCGTTTATAATATTAAGTAGGATGGTAACGTTCACACTAGTGCGTAACGTGTTGTGTTGTGATGGCTTATGTATGGAACCGATACAGTTCTGACGCGTCACGTCACGACACATCAGACACATATAAATCCACCTTGTCTTGCTCGCAATATTACATACACAAACAAAAGTACCTATACCGTAACTATGAGACAATTTCTGTCTATATTCATTTGGAGGGCGCCACTTCTAACTTAGAAGTTCTAAGCAAATCTGTCAATCTAGCTGAGGAAATGTACATATAGTTCACGTTACGCTGTCATTGCTGTCAGCCACATTCATTGGTCCTCCCTTTATCTTAGATTTTATTCATTAACTACGTGCGGCGTTACTGACGCACTAGCGTGCGAGAGATAGATAGAAAATTCATCGTTCGACAAGAGTGAAAAGGATGACTTACAAAACTAAACGATTCACAAACGTTCCATTCTGCCGCGCCGTCCCACCCAATGTTCGGGGATTCCCCGCTACATCGAGAATCACGCATTCAGATAGCCGGCCGGGGGCACTCGGATTGATTGTCTTGCTTCTCAACCATGGTCACTATTTGTATAAAATTTCACAACATGTCTCAAAAACGTCCATCCGGTTCTGAATTTCGTAAAAGAAAACGCGTGAGAGAGATGGAAGCAAAAAAAATGGGAAAAACGTTACGAAAGTGGACAGTCACACAACCAGAAAACAGTCAGGAAGATGTGTCCAATAATGACGTTTTGGCCCACCCTGGTATGCCTGGAACTAGATCTGGAAACAATTTAAAGATAGAATATAAAGAAGACAGCCCAGTCAGCCCATTCCAGCAAGACTTGACCTTGCCCATCACCACTAGTCCAAGTTCTGAAATTCAAATTAAAGAAGCAACTGCAACTGATAAGATCCAGTTAGACATAAACGATCCTGTTTCATGGTTACCATTAACTGACCACATTCGTTGTTTCCTTGTTGAGAAAGGTCCTGATCAAGGAAAAGGTAGTCAAAATATTTCTTCAACTGAAGACGCAGGACGAAAATTTCATATGCATTGGTTTACAAAAAAGATGAGCAATGGCGAGATGGTACCAAGGCCTTGGTTGATTTACAGTAAAAAAAGAGATGCAATATTTTGTTTCCCATGTATACTTTTCGGTTCTTCCTCGACTAAGCAAATAATGCCGGCACTGGCTGATGCACAAAAAGGATTTAATGATTGGCGTCATTTAAGTCCACGTATTTCTGAGCACGAAAACTCTACATTTCATAGAAAAAATTGTATTAAGTGGAAAATGCTTGAACAGCAAATAAAAAGTAAGACCACAATAGATGCATCCTTACAAAAGGCTATTGATCAAGAAACAAATAAGTGGAGACATATTTTAAAAGTGTGTACTAGCATAATTTTGTTTTGCGCGGAAAATAATTTACCCCTCAGAGGCTCTCATGAGCATATTGGAGAATCAGGATCTGGAGTTTTCTTAAGTGCCGTGGATATGATTTCAAAATTCAATCCTGAACTTAGAGCGCACATCGAATCGCTTAATAAAGGAAATATTTCATATTTTACGCCTTATATTCAAAACGAGCTTGTAGATATTCTTGCCTCTGAGGTCAAAAAACAAATTTTAGACGACGTTCGTGCGGCAAAATACTTTTCCATACTTTTTAATTGTACGCCAGACGTATCGCATCAAGAACAGATGTCACAAATATTGAGATTCGTAAAAGTATCCGAGCAGAAAGTTACAATCGAAGAACGATTCATAGATTTCATCCAGTCTCATGAAAAATCGGGCGAGGGATTGTCGAAAGAGATTTTAGAGAAATTAGAAGTTGATGGATTGAATATTCATTCAAGATCTTCGTGGCCAAGGCTACGAAAATGGTAGTAATATGGCCGGTAAATATAACGGAGTCCAAGCCAAAATAAAACAAATTAATGAAAATGCTGATTACGTGCCGTGCGCAGCGCATTCTTTGAATTTATCTGGCGTACACGCTGCTAGTGTGACACCTGACATGATCACATTTTTTGGATTAATCCAGAAAATATTTGTTTTTTTTTCGAGTTCAACGGTCAAATGGGAAACTTTAATGAAACACTTAAATATTTCATTGAAAAAACACGCCGACACTAGATGGGCCTCTAAAGCTAGGGCCGTCAAAGCTTTGAACACGCAAATACCCCAAATCAGGTGTGTGCTAAAGATTCTAACTACCAATGATTATAATGCGGAAACAATCGCTACAGCTAAAAGTATAATGGACCTAATTAATTATAAATTCATATGTACTCTGCAAATTTGGGATCAAATTTTGGAATCTGTTGACAGAGTGAATGTAGCTCTACAGTCTAAAACCATTACTATCGACAAAGCCTCTGAATTAATCAAGGGATTAACAAGCCAGATTCAGAATATTCGCGACACTGTGGACATTGTTTTCGAAAAGGCAAAAAGAATTTGTGAACAATGTGACATTGAAGACAATTTTCCTGAAAAGCGACGAAAGCGAGTAAAAAGACACGATTTAAGTGAAAGTTCAGACGCCGGCTACAACATTACTCAGCAACAAAGTTTCAAAATTCAGATAAATGAAGCAATAGATACAATAATTTCTGAATTAAAATGGCGATTCGAAAAACTACGCGACATACACCACTCTTTCGGTTTTTTGACCGTAAAACACATAACTACATATTCGGTTGAAGAACTAAAAAAAACATGCAGCTGATTTGAGTATCAAATATTCTGCAGATATAAATGCCACAGAATTTTGGGCCGAAATAGAAACTTTGAAGAGTCAAGTTGAAGCGACTACATTATTTGATAAATGTGAATGTCAGTCAAGTATGGGTCTTCTCAAAGCTATAGCTAGTGGAACTGGATTTAAAGGAAATGTTTCCCAATGTAGTAGTCGCTATAAAGATATTTTTAACGATGCCCGTGACTGTAGCTTCCTGCGAGAGATCATTCAGTAAGCTCAAATTAATAAAGACGTACCTGCGCTCGACGATGGGCCAAGAAAGATTGTCTGGCCTAGCGATTTTGTCGATTGAACGCGACATAGCACGGCTCCTGCCGTATGACAATGTAATCAAGGACTTCGCAATGAGAAAAGCGCGGAAAGTAAATCTTTGAGTAGGTAGCTGTCCTTTTCTTGTGATTACGGTTTACCTTAGCCTTGGGTCTCTACTATCGAGTACTTTGTGTCATTTCTGTATTTGAGCAAATATTTTTGAATAAACAATTTTTATCTTAAAGAAATCTACTAAGTACCTATACCTTCGTAAACAAAAAATATATAGATTTATTTTTATGCACATTTGTCCACTTTATTGTCAGAGCCTGGTTAGAGCATTTTTCAAGGGCGCAGTTTTGAAAGCTCGCACCGGGCGCATAAAATGCTAGTTACGGCACTGCGGGTCAACGTTGAAGGCAAGTGTGAAGCTGCGAAAGTGTCCACACAAATCGCATCCCAGACAAAACACCTAACTTCTTTTCGGTGGAGTATTTTACATGTCTCCCTATTTTCAGTCAAATGCTTGACCTCCCTGTACATGACTTTGCCTTTTCTTTTACTTCATCCATGAACAAACTTACTGGTTACCAAAAACAAGTATTTAAGTAATTTAAACAAAAAACTAACTTAGGAAATGTACTAGACATAATTTTTCAATACTAAAAACCATTTCATCCCCAAACTACCCGATTTTGATTAAATTTCCATGGTTTTCGATCCATAATTTTTGAAGTCGGTCGAGGCGTCTTCGCATAATTAGTGAACATACATAAATAAATAACTAGCCAAGTAAGAGTAGGACTCGCGCACGAAGGGTTCCGTACTATTATCTATTAAAAATAACAGTTATTTTATGCGAGCCTCACTTAAATAATTATTTTATTCTGTTTTTAGTATTTTCTATTATACCGGCAACAAAAATACATCATTTGTGAAAAATTCTGTCATTTTGTCACATCATTTAGCTGTCTAGCTATCATGGTTTATGGGGTACAGCCTGGTGGCAGACAGACGGACAGACAGACGGACAGCGATGTCTTAGTAATAGGGTCCCGTTTTTATCCTCTGGGTACGGAAACCTAAAAAGAGATCGTGACGAATTGATAACCTCCTCTCGTTAAAAATAAATTCGAATCTTCTTTAGAAAATCTTGTAAGAAAATATATTTTGTAAGTTGACCTAATAAGGTGTTAAGCTTCTAGTTGACACCAAGAGCCCAACAATCACAAGCGACCGGTAACTAATGGTTTGACCTTTTTCCAATAGACCCCTAATGGCTATCTGATCGTATTCCTCACCTGAGTGAGACGTGCAGTGATCCTTTGTTAATCTGTTACACCCCCCTCCTGGGGGATAAGGGAGGGGTGGAGGGTTCCTCTATAAAAACGACGTTAACCTTAGTCAGGTGTTTGATGTTAAGGGTTGCTCTACATTAATAAAGGAATATAATTTCTTCAGTGCAGATTTTTTGCGGAAAGTGCAGTTAGTTGGGTTTTAAGGCTGTAAAACATTTTATAATTTATGATTGATATACCTCATACACATAAATTTTGTCTTTCTCCTACTTAAGTATTCCGTTGCCTAAACTATTTTAGTCGGATTTTTTTTTATCTTATCTTTTAGCCTTATTTTTCGGCATTACCTGTTATAAACCCTATGGCTTTCCGCCTATAATATTTTGAGGAAGTTAAAATAGTTCGCACAGATTTGGTCGCCCTCTATTGTGTATGGTATATTCAGACCCGGTATTAAGTCTTGTGAACCAGTAACTTGACCCAAACGGTTACATAGGAAGCACTGCAAATACTCTGAAATTTAAGGGCTTAGACATATGAGCGATATATGCCAGCGATAGCTCGCCATCATGGCAGTTAACTGACGGCGACTATTGACGCGATCTATGGCTCGAAGAATATACTCTAATTCAACTGACACATAGAGTAAATACGGCGATTTAATTATGTATAATATGTGAGCAAAATAAATATTAGACACATATTAGACATACAAGCAATGCTGCAATAAAACGTGTAAGTTTATAATTTGTTTCATTTATTACTCAATTTTTAAATATTTATATAGTGTTATATTTCAATAATTATATTGATACTGTATACAGTTTATGTAATTAAATACATACTACTTCTTTTCTTTCGATATACTTATCTAATTCGATTTGCATCTCATTTTATTGCTACGTCCCAAAGACAATGCTTAGCATTAAGTCGTAACTTTTGTACTTTATTCTTAAGATTTTAAGTGCAATAAATTAAATAAATAAATACATAAAACATGTTTATTTTGCTAAATATTATAAATAAATTGATTGCACACTTTATCAAAATATATGGATTGATACAACCGTACGTGGCGAGCGTTGAATCAAGAAGACCGGTGACAGGCGCGGTGCAAGTTTCTGCGCCAGTAAGGCGCTAACATGTATGCCCGCACCCTATGTCACATCGATTGGGCTCGAGTATGAATGTCGGAATTAGAGTCACATGGTTACACTATTATATAGGGTTATATTATTACTCTGTGGTCTGTTTTTAAGTAAGTGTTCACGGTTTTTACTATTAGCATTTTTGCACATATTTCCGAAATATTTACACGTCAGCACCACCGGTTGATTGATAGAAAAGGCCTACGGCCTTATTAAGTCCACCGATTACAATTTCTTGTCATAAAGTTAAATAAATGAAAATACACCTTATACAAAACGTGTCATTAAAGGTGAGGGCTTATGTTTTTTTTATAGTTGCCTTCATAAAACAACAGACAGACACGAATCCTGTATTATTATAATACATATTGCGTTTCTCCGGCTCTTGTGATATTTTTCCTACGCCTGTTTTATAATTATAATGTCTAACAAAATATACTAAAAGGGTGAATTAAATCCATGATATTTTATTAAAGAATCTATAAACTATATCGAAATATAAAAAAAATATTATTTTGGCTTTCCATGCAAACTCGGAACAGCTGATCGGTCTACTTGTATGGGAGGCCAAACATTATTTTTCATATACCTCGACGTAAAAAAAAAAGGACTGAATTCGCCCTTAGAAAAGTTTCAGTATATTTTGTTTATACTTAAATATCATAGTATCGTTGAGTTAGTATCCCATAACACAAGTTTAAGCTTATTTTGGAGCTAGCTCAATTATTATTTAAGGGATTTGTCCAAAAATTAATTGACGTACTGCTCCCAAGAATATTTTAACTCAATCGATTTGACCTTTCCATCCACCTTTTCTTGACCTTCCTCTATTTTGTTTCCATTTACTTTCACATTTTTTACTTTTCTCACAACTCTGTATCCTTCCTTCAGGAATGTTAATTTGGCTTTTATTTTTCCAGTACTTTCACGAATTCAATGCCAACAGCAGTTCTGTTAATCCCTTTGAATATAATCTTAATACGGAACACGATCGCCTTTGATCGCCGTGATTACACTTCGCCGGCTAATTATGTTATGTACATCGCTCTCCGCTGTTGTTTTAGATAAGAGGGGGGATATTCAATTAACGGCAAGTTTAAATTAAGGACTTATTAAATAATATTCTTTGCTAAGGATTATAATATTCTTATAATCTTTGCTAAGGATTATAGTAATAAACTCTATGGGCAATAAACTTATTACTTTCGTATCATCATCAAAACCACATCATGTTGTAACTCACGGCTATTCCGTCAAACCATCTTATGAAATCATTATGAAGTTTTTCCCTCGTCTTTGTCTGGTAGAGTAGGTTGTGCCGTCTGAGGCAACCTATGCCAGATATTTTGAAAAAAAAAAACTTGATTTACGCAGGTTCGTGTTAAAAATTATCTCTCTCTTGCCTTAGCGTTTTCCTTTTCGTACCCTCAGCTTTAAACTTGGTGTTATTTTCCGGATTCATTTGGCACGTTTTATGCGTCTTTAGTTGTGAGATCTTGTGTCAAAACATAATGTCTTATAGTTGTTCTATAATATTATATTTGAAAGGTTAGAGCAGTTCTGTTAATCCCTTTGGTTGGATACCATCTTAGTAGCGGAACACGATCTCCTTTGACGCCGTGATCACACTTCGCCGGCTAATTATGTACGCTGTTGTTTAAGATTAATCCGGGGGATTCAATTTACGGGGAATATAATTTTTTATAAATTATTTATAAAAAGCTTTTATTGCCATTTGACTGGATATTTTGGGCGAAAACTTTATAAACTTACTTCAATTTATCAACTTTCTTTAAATTAGGTACTATCGGCTGTTATGCGTGTGCCTAGAAAAGGATCACTCAAGCTCTTCCTGTGGATTATAAGAGGCAACTAAGTAGAAAAATCTCGTGCTACAACTACAGAAGAGTTGACGTCAGGCAAAGAGGCCGGTCGTAAAACTTGGTCAAATAGTTTTAATTGTTTTGGTTATTCCTTCTCGATTTTACATGGTCTTCTGCACCTTTTTGTGACCATTGCCATCAACATATAACATTTGGAGAAGTTAATCGGGAAAGCTCATCATCCCGTGCTCCTAAGAAGAACATACATACCTAAATAAAGTATAATTTAGATCATATCTAAATAAAATATCTCTTTCCTTTGGAAATAATCACGACCTCGCTGTGATCGCCGTGATTACACTTCGCCGGCTAATTATGTACATCGCTGTTGTATTAAATAAGACGGGGAGATTTAATTAACGGGGAAGTTAATTCCGTTTTTTGAACTGATAATATTCATAAAGAACTTTAATTACCATTTTGTTAAGGGTTGTAGACTTTATGGACGAAAATGTTTTAAATAAATAATAAATAAATAAATATATGCAGACAAATCACACTGATTGAGCTAGCCCCAAAGTAAGTTTAAACTTGTGTTATGGGTTACTACTACGGGATACTACACATATAGACAAACACCCAAGACCCAGGACAATTTGAAAAAGGCCATTTTCCAACTTGCCCTAGCTGGGGATCGAACCCAGAATCTCCGGTTTAGCGGACTAGCGTGTTGACCAGTACGCCACGGAGGTCGTAAGTATACTTATGCAGGATCTAACAGAATATATTAAAACTATTTTATTACTGAATCCAATCCAATTGAACAACTTTACCCAAGGAGCACATAGCGAAATATGAAAAGAAAAAATGCAGCGGATGCAGCAGCATGGGAGGGAGCATGCATCAGCTGTTGGTGGCGTGTGCACACGGGCTGTTGGTGGCAGGTATGCTGGCTAACAATAGTGGGTGGGAGCCGACCGGCAATAGTTTGCATGAACTAACTGGTGGCGGAATCGCAGAAAGTAATTCAAATAATGTAGAAATCATAAAAAAAATTGGCCTCCTGTACAAGTTAACCGATTAGCTGAGTTCCTAAAGATGGCAAAAAATGTTTGCTTCGCTTGATACTAACTGTCCTGTTGGAACGTTATTTCACAATAAGTACTTCATCTACCGTCAAATAAAATTGTTTTAGTTTATTTTATTAGACGTTATTTAAATCACCATGATTACCAACATCACGAATCTCCTTCCAACTAAAAATTTCTTAACATATAATATACTAGCCCTTGACTAAGTCACTAAAAATAGTTTAGTCCTATATAATTCTAGATAATTCTACTTAACTGCCTCCGTAGTCCAGTGGTCAAGGAGTTATCCTTGTGACCCGGAGGTCATGGGTTCGATTCCCACTGGGAAGCATACTTTGTGAAAAGTTGTTTCCAGTCTGGATAGGATATTGCAGGCTTGAATCACCTGATTATCCGAAAAGAAAGATGATTCCGTGTTTCGGAAGGCACGTAAAACTGTGGGTCCCGAACGCCACCTAGCGTTTGATCATCAAACTACCCAAGGATTGGTTCCTGGTTTACCCTTTGTGTTGTGGAGGTCAGACGGCAGTCGCTCTGTGTAAAAACCAGTAACCTCGTCAAATCTCCTTGGTTAGGTAGCGGACCCCGGGCTCTGAAGCGTTGCTGCTGAGGATGCAACCGGGAATACGCTCGGATGATGATGAATTCTAGATAATTCTAGTTCATTATAGATCAGTTGCAGTCTCGTTCTCTCATCTACGTTTCTGCGCGCATTTTTAGCTGTGTTTTATTAGCATCATTGTTTTTAAGACTTCTAGTCATCGTATAACCCCAGCATTATATAACTGTTTAAAACTTAAAACTGACTTTAGCACCAAACTACGAAACCAATTTTAATGGACCGATGACTATCTTAAAGACAACTAAGTCTGGCTTGAGCTTGGCGCAGGTCCCTCTTAAAGGTTTGTATACTCAGAAATGTCATAAATTGGCACATTAGGTACATACTGAATCATAACTGATTTGACATTATTTTATTTCAACATTAAAAAAAAAATTAAATTATGTCAATAAACAATGTATTCTCTGTCCACTTATCACTATAATTATAATATTAATTTCATTGTGAGTTGACGTTCTTGAAAAAAACTCTACAGTGCAGTTTGTTACCGCTTCTTCTGCACTAGCGCTTTGGAGGCGGCAGTAAACTTAGCTCTGAGTAACTTTTTGACGTCAACAATTGTGCAACAAAACAAAGTGACGATAATTAAGAGATATTTACATATCCTATGATAATAAAGATATATTTGAATTAAATTGAATAAAATGGGACCACCTGACAAGTATGCCTTTCAAACAAATTAAAAGGTTTTTCCGAATTGGTTCAGACATCTTCGTAATCGGGAAACATATATAAAAACACATATCATATATTGGAATTGATAAATTCCTCCTTTTTTGAAGTTAGTCAAAAACTGAATGTCTCTAATAATTGTGCTCTTAAGAAAATTGACTGACTGATGACGACCTCCGTGGCGTAATGGTCACCATGCTAGTCCGCCACCCAGAGGTCCCGGGTTCGATTCCTGGTCAAGGCAAGTTAGAAAAAAGCCTTTTTCAAATTATCCTGGGTCTTGGATGTTTATCTATATAATGTTTTTGTTATCAAATATACTCGTAGTATCGTTGAGTTAGTATCCCATAACACAAGTCTCGAACTTACTTTGGGGCGAACTCAATCAGTGTTATTTGTCCCTATATATTTATTTAGATAATATCCAAAAGGAAAAACAGTCTGTTAATCCCTTTGGATAAAATCTTAATAGCGGAACCCGATCTTGCTGTAATCACTGCGCCAGCTTATTATGTACGCACATCGCTGTCGTTGCAGATAAGGCCCCGAGATTCAATTAACAGGGAAGTTAATGTCTGCTATAAAAACTGATTACAATCATACCCTTAATGATTTAAGATTTTGCCTCTTAACATTTTTGGTAGCCATTTATGACCCATTGCTGTGCAAGTCTTTTAAGTACTAGAAAGCTTTGATTTGGCATATGCAAATTTTCTGCCCATCTCGTCTTTTGTCTACCTTTATTTTTATATCCATCTGTAGGTACCCAGTTTGTGGGAATATGGGCTCATCATTCTGGATGTATACGGCCATTTGACCAGCAGAATACCATTTTAACTTCGCTGCTTTCTTGCCATTTACTATATCATTTTTGTCACGGAGCTCAATATATGATTAACTTTATCAGTTAGTTTGACTCTAATACTGTGTTTAACTTTGGGCACCGTAGGATAAGATGGGCAAGGTAATTAATTATATATAACGTATATAGGTAAGTAATTAATGTTAATGTAAATATATATAACTCAAAGGTGACTGACTGACTGACATAGTGATCTATCAACGCACAGCCCAAACCACTGGACGGATCGGGTTCAAATCTGGCATGCAGGTAGATGTTATGACGTAGGCATCCGCTAAGAAAGGATTTTGATCAATTCTACCCCCGAGGGGATAAAATAGGGGATGAAAATTTGTATGAAACTTTGTCAATTTTAAACCGATCGGGCTGAGACTTTGCATGCATAAAGCTAGTATGACGTAGGCATCCCCTAAGAAAGGATTTTGATAAATTACGTCCTTACGAGAGCGAAGCCGCGGGCAAAAGCTAGTTTCTTTATAAGGCTTTTTATCTTAAATTGTAAATAAAATGTTTTGGTTTTTAGAACTTGCTTAACATGGTCGATGCGTAACGTGGTCGTATCTGGGTTTGTTATTTTAATCTATACCTATTAATCTATGTTTCGTTTGTAAGTGGCCAACACTGGTGTCAGATTTTTCAAGCTGCCTAAAGGCATCTGACGTAGCTTGATGACTACCATTTAATTAATATTATATGATCAAATTTATGCTAGTCTGTAAGGTATTTATCCTATGGGGCATGTTGCCTGAAATAAAACGTTTTTGATTGATTGATTGATAGTGATGACATCTCCTTTATCTCCTTTAATAGCGACCGAGCTATTGGTTAACATAATAGTATTTTATGCAACAGTTTTATAAGGAGGGTTAAAAAATGCGAGTGGCGCAGGTTACGTTGCGAGCCTTGGCGAGCATCGTAAATTGACGTCATCAAGCATTTTTTGACTACTTATACAACGTTGCTACAATACTTTTTTTACGACTACATTTACTAAAATAAATACAAAATAAACAAAAAAAAGTACGAAATACTACCATATGTTTGGTAGATACTAGGTATCCATGGAAGACTTAATTTTTTTTATTGACGTCTTTCTAGTGACTAAAAGTGCCATTTTTGAAACATGGAGTCACCTAAATCAATGTTTTTCATACAAAAAACCGTTTGTTCATTGACTCCACGTTTGAAAAATAGCACCATATTATATGTTAAAATAACGATTTTATTTTGTTGGCAGTATGGTAGATCTAAAGAAAAAAGTTATAGGTCTATGGCTAGGAGTATCGTTTTGGCGAAATAACGACACATGTGCTATTATTAGGAATAGGCCATAGACTTTTCTGAAATCATATAATCTATGTTCTTATATTAGTGTTCGGGACCATTTAAAAGACAGATAACAGTCCAGGTGTAGAAAAATATATTTAAATAGAGCTTCTTTGGGCTTTAGAAGGCATGTTAGCTTTTTGTCTCACCTGTCGTCATTAGTTTGAAGACTCCAAGTTGACACCAATTTAGGCTTTTTGTCCACACGAAATACTACAAAATACACAACGAAAACCATTCTGGCACGATTGCAAATTTTTTGAATGATTAAAAATCAACATGGTATACGAAAACATTTTTCGGGGAGGCAAAATATGTTAATTCACAAAACGAAACAGTTAATAAAGCCGCCAATTCAGGCATTTTACAGCTCTGAATAGCAGAACGCATTGTGCAAAACCCTTCGCCAGTACATTGAAAGGGGACGAGACAAATGGCGCAAAAAGCGCGAAATTTTTCATGCGCGACATAAAACCTGCCGGTTATCTCTCATTCGCCGCGACATGACCCATCAATCCGAGAGAGAAATGTGCGACCGTGTTTTATGTGTGGGCCTTTTTTTGTATGAAAATCGACAATATTAGTAACTTTTGGAAAGGTAAAAGCACTCATTAGTTAATACAGAGCACAAGTAGCGCCTTCATTTTAAAAATGGTGCAATAGTGAATATGGTGATAACTATTATTAAGACGAAGTGGTAGCTAAAGTGGCGCCCTCATTTGAAATAAATTGTTTAAAACTAAATATGGTGATAATTAAAAATTTGATTTGTATCACTGTCTAGAAAGACCTTTAACCTATTTTATGAATAACCTTTGAAATTATTACTAATAGTCCGTCTAGTTTTAAAACTGTTTTTCGCCAAAAGTGGCCACTTTTGGCAAAAACCCGTTTTAAAACTAGACGGACTACCAATATTACTTTCAAAGGTTATTCATAAAATAGGTTAAAGGTTTTTCTAGACAGTGATACAGATCAAATTTTTAATTATTACCATATTTAGTTTTAAACAATTTATTTCAAGTGAGGGCGCCACTTTAGCTACCACTTCGTCTTAAGATGTTGCTGACCCCTTAGACAAAGAGAGACCATCCAGCAGTGGATTTTTGAAAGCTAATGATGATGAAATTCTTAATATAATAAGAATAAATCACCGTTCAATCCCCGCTCACGTGGTGTATTTTACCGCTGCCTCTTTCATCACTTATAAACCCATTAAAAATATGACCGTGGCTTGACAGAAATTTTATGACTGATAAGTCATATTTTGACTCATCTGTCATAAATTTCTGTCTTGTTGAATGGAATTAGTATATAATATAATATATAAGGACAAATAACACTGACTGAGCTAGCCCCAAAGTAAGTTCGAGACTTGTGTTATGGGATACTAACTCAACGATACTATATTTTATAACAAATACATATATAGATAAACATCCAAGACCCAGGACAATTTGAAAATGGTCATTTTCCAACTTGCCCCGATCGGGGATCGAACCCGGGTCTTCTGTTGACCACTACGCCACGGAGGTCGTCAGTATCACGGATAAATTAGCCAAATAAAATATCCTCTTGATAGATAAATTGTTTATTGTCACAACCGACAGTTTTTATTGTCCTTTAATACTAGTGGCTCTGTGAGCTGCACGCCTCTTGAGTCACCCCGACTCGCTGAAGTTTATTGGATAAAGAAGTTGTTCAGACAAAAAAGTTGCTTCTTAATAAGGGAACAAAAAAGTTTTATGACATTTTTGGCAGTTTTTCGTAATGGCTGAAATATGATATTTTTAAAGTTTTTAACATCCATAAATAAATAATAAATAAATAAAATATAGGGACAAATAACACTGATTGAGCTAGCTCCAAAGTAAGTTCGAGACTTGTGTTCTGGGATACTAACTCAACGATACTATATTTTATAACAAATACGTATATAGATAAACATCCAAGACCTAGGGCAATTTGAAAAAGGCCATTTTCCAACTTGCCCCGACCGGGGATCGAACCCGGGACCTCTGGGTGGCGGACTAGCATGGTCCATATTTCCCCCATTTACATTTTTTTTTCGAAAAACTGAATCTACGAAAAAAATCTAGTTTTAGGTATATAATTTTCAAACCTTCTCACAAAATTTCACAAGAATCGATTGAGAAATAAAACCGGTAGGCGAGAACAGCCGGACAGACTTACAGACTGACAGACAACCGGACAGCCGGAAAAAAAAACATATTAAACAATCTCGAAATTAAGACGCTTCGCTCGCTCGGTCAAAAGTAAATATATGACATATTGCGAGTATTTCCTCGTTAGCCTCCAGGGGATGTACCGAAAGGTTTTGCCACATTTGCAAACCGTCCCGCTTAGATGAGCGCCACATGCTGCGTTACATGATGTCCGCTGAATTATGTACGCATTTGACGACCACAATTTTAGGCTGAAAGGTTTTTAGAACTTTAGATCGAACAGAAATCATATTCTGATTCGAACACACACATAACGGCAGACTAGGAGACAGGATTGAGAGGCGTACCGCATCAAATTTCTCAAATTGGGTATTTTCCTGGGCCAAAAATAAATTGTTTTGTACTGTTAAAAAATGAAACATCGCAAAATAATGTCACTCGTCATTGAACATATCCATTTTAACGTGATTTTAGATTAATTATTGCAGAAAAACTGATAGTAAGGGCTCTATTTGACTCTAAGAAACTATGACGTCATCTGCCTGTATTTCATACAAATCCCGTAGGAAAAGTTGTTTTGACGTTTATATATGCGCTGGTACAGAGGTCTACATTATTCTAGAATATTCCCCATACTTGAAGAATGTATTTCGATGCCGGGAAACATCGAGTCGCCGGTACGTGTGTGTGTGTGCAACCGACCAAACAATTCTAGCTAATTTTATTTTATGCTATAAGGACATAATGCCTAGTTTCACTTGCGCCATACCGACGTATTTCTACGCGGTTCTTGCTTGCGAACATTCTGCGTCTATCTCGTTCGCGACAATACATAGGTACATATTATAACACCAACAGAAGCCCTCTTTGACGACGTTATCAGTACAGTCGCAGGTAATCTTCCATGATGTAGGTGGGATAAGAAATCAGATGAGTCATAGTTTTTAGGATAACACTGACACTGAGTTTCCTAGTATGTTCCACCTTGAAAAGAGCAGTTCACAGCGGTCTACTTGGGTTCCCAGACTGTTGAGTATCTTCCAACGCCAGGACAGGTCATGTCAACAGAATTTAGTCTATTCCCACCATATTTTTTCGTAAATTGCTTATCTAATGATATGTAACCAGGATGTAGCATTAAATCCTATATTTTCCAGTATAATTTAATAACTCCTACTTTTAAGCGTTCATCCCCAATAGCTTTTCATCAAACGTACCTAAGAAGCACCGCAAGAAAACTTGCTTTCTCGCAAAAAAACCGCATCGAAATCGGTCCATCCGTTCTAGAGCTACGATGCCACAGACACTGGCGACAAACATTTGATACCCCTCTTCTTTGCCTCAGTGGGGTTAAGAACTGACAAATCTAAATATGTCCCTATAGGATTTAGTTTACGCCGTAACCTACGCAAAGGTTTCAGCTAGACAAATGGGGGTATCGACGTATTCCAGCGTCCGGCATAATTGACCCATTTAGAGGGATTTATTTGTTTGCTGAAGATTTGTTGCGCCGCTCTTTATTGCGATGGGAGCAACAGGCGGCTTGGTGCTGGTTATTATTTAAATGTATTTGTTTGTTACCGGCGGGCATGAAGAGAGTGATGAGTGTAGATGAAGCGAAAGAGGTCTCTCAGGATCTATGGTCTCTGCCTACCGCTGTGGGAAACGGGCGTGATAATAATGTATGTATGTAAATGTCACACAAATAAGTTGAATAAAAATGGCATTATTTGTACCCGCGCCGATAACCGCCATTTTGGTTCAACCTACGTGCCGGGAATTTGTACAAAAATGCTTTGAAGTCCGCCATTTTTGTTCAACTTATTTATGTCGCATTGTATGTATGTATTTGTTCGTTGGTTTTAATTTGGATGGCCCTGTGTACCTTTAAGGAATGATGATGTGACAATCCGCTAGATGACAACCATTCAAATCAGATACTTTTGTCTATACGTCAAAACAAAAATAGTATTACTTTTTTGGTGTCGAATCTGTAGGTTCTGGGTTCGATCCCCAGCCAGGACAAGTTGGAAAATGACCTTTTTCAAAGTGTCCTGGGTTTTGGGTGTTTATCTTAATATGTATTTGACATAAAATACTCGTATAGTATCATTGGGTGAGTATCCCATAACACAAGCTTAAACTTACTTTGGGGCTGGCTAAATCTGTGTTAAAAAAAAACACTCTTATTTTCTGCATTAATAAATCTATAATCTTGTTAAAAATAGATATGATCAATACCAAATGTTATTATTAAAACGAATGTGAGATGATATTACTGACGACCTCCGTGGCGTAGTGGTCACCATGCTAGTCCGCCACCCAGAGGTCCCGGGTTCGATCCCCGGTAAAGGCAAGTTAGAAAATGGTCTTTTTCAAATTGTCCTGGGTCTTGGATGTTTATCTATATATGTATATGTTTTAAAATATAGAATCGTTGAGTTAGTATTCCATAACACAAGTCTCGAACTTACTTTGGGGCTAGCTCAATCTGTGTGATTTGTCCTTTATATTTATTTATTTATTACTAAATATATAAACGGGTACGAAGCGCTAGTACCGGTAGCTTTTCTTTAAAAATAAATTAAATTTTAATATACTTTACACGTACCTAACATAAATTATACTTATTGACGTGTAAAAGTGCCTGTAAAGGTCTAATTACTGAAAGGTCTAATTACTGAATAAACATTTGAATCTTTGAATCTAAACACGGTTTTACTCACGTAGTATCGTCGACCACACTCTCTCTGATAATGATCATCTTAACCGATCGAAACTAGTCGGCATATTCCGACTACGGAAGCGGTGGTGACCAAGCATTCTACGCATTGGCTTTGCGTATGTGAGGCAGGAGTTCGATTCTCAAATGGCACTAGTGTTGCCAAAAGTAATAATTCTACAATAGATAATTTGATAGATCTATCATTTAGAGCAATTCTATTGATAACCAACGATACTATCGATAATATTGATGCTGACTAAACTGACAGTAGCTAACTCTATGTAAATAACTCGTTTAGTAGGGAATATGCGCGTATTTCTTTTATATGCTGAATTAAATCCTTATTACCCAAAGTTGACAAATATGAAAGTATTTATAAAATATCTTTATTAACAACAAACATGTAATACTTTAGTTTCAATTAGAAAGAGAAGTCCGATATGGGCTGGTGACGTCAAAGTCCATATCATCTATACATTTGCCAGAATTTTAGAATATAGCGTTTTTGCGAGTGAGATAGTCATATTTTCGTAAAATCGCTATATCCTGTTAGTTTTTCAATCAATTTTTATTCTGTTTTTTCTTTTAGTACTTTACATTTGAACATTTATGGATAAACTGGTTAGATAACACATATTTTTTTTCATGCATATTAAAGCATAAAATATAAATATATATATATATATATATATATATATATATATATATATATATATATACGAACAGTTTACACTGACTGTGCTAGCCCCAAAGTAAGTTCGAAACTTGTGTTATGGGATACTAACTCAACGGTACTATATTTAATAACAAATAAATATATATGTCTAGATAAACACCTAAGACTCAGGACAATATGAAAAAGGCCATTTTCCAACTTGCCCTGACCGGAAATCGATCCCGAACCTTTGGGTGGCGGACTAGCATGTTGACCACTACGCCACAGAGAATGTCAAAACATAAATATGCATAAAACGCTGACGTTAGCATAGGAATTATTTGATTGATAAAGAAAAGTAAGTATTCTCGAAACGGCAATTTCGTCACCCCTAATACATATCAATATTTTGGCAACCTCTATCAAAATACAAATATATTTTTGTAAATTCCGAGTATATTTTACATACCTAGCTATAAATTCCGACCGAGCATCATTAAAATGTCGGTATTTTCAAAGAAAACCCGAGACTGACTTCAAAATAATTTATCTGCCGCTTTTAGGTTAATTCCTCGCTTAGCATTCCCCGCGGATCAGGAGCTTCGTACATTTGAACGATGGAATACATTTGTGGCACATGCGAGGTATGTTGGCGAAATTTTAATAGCTTCATCCTTCATTCCAGTCTGAGGGAAGGCACATAGGTATTTGAAGTGGCAAAATTCAACTCAGCCCGTCAAAATGAGAGGCTGAGTGGCCCGGCGGGAGTACGCATTGCCAGCAGGACATGAATACCGATATTTTTGAAGTGAAAACTTCTTTAGCGGTGTACATTTTTTTTTGTTATTGGTACAAAATGTTAAACTCGCGTCAGGGCGTCAGGACACGTGACCTGATCGAAAATTCGTAAGACGGATGGAGAGTAAGCACCTGGCGCGGCGTAGGAGAGGAAGTATCCCCCTCTCTTTCTACGGCGCGGCGAAAATGTATGCCTGCGCCTGCTGTTTCGTTTAGGCGGCGCAGGGCGCTTGCGCGAATGTTCGTGTGTGTTTATGTTACAGCGTGCCATGCGCATCCATGGAATTCAGTTTCATTCTTTTTTACCTTATTAGTTTTACATACTTATAAGGCATAAGCCTCTCCCAAGGATTTTCAAAATAACCGATCTGGAGCGTCTTGCATCCAGCGCTTTCTAGCGACCTTTGGTAGGTCGTCTGATTATCTTGTGGATGGATGTTTTACGCTTCGCTTGCTAGTGCGTTGTTTTACATACGTAAAAAAAATCCTAATAATAATAGATCTTTCTCCTGCCGAAACCTATTCAAGGGTACACCTTTCATAGATATATTCAGGAATGGGTTTTGGCGGGAGCGCCACATTACATCAACTTCTCCAAAGGGCCTCTACGTGTTGGATCTGTATCCCCACGCAAGCCTCTCAAAGGACCGGGGTGAAAAGACCCGTGAACCTAAAGGAGATACAATATAATAATAATATACGCTCCAGAGTGGAAGTGTATTGCACAAAATGGCGTAATAACGGGGAAACCCTCTCACGGGGGTAAGCCCCGTGATGGTGAAACCGGAACTGCACCTCTAGACACCCTCAGCAACACATTGTGTTGCGCCCTGGCCGCATTTTCGTAGCTACTTAGGGTGCCCACAGGCAGTGTAGCCAACGAGCAGCGAGTCACCGTCTACCAGGCTAAAATTGTTGTGAGAGATTTTTAGGTAGATGTCCGTATCTCACTCCATTACCCAGCTATCCGATTCATTCACATCCCATCCATAAAGTCCAAACCAAGTAAATCACTCCCTGGCGATAGTTCGGCAGCTGTGGAGGACTGTCCCTTAGTGCATCTCAATAGTACATTAAGGGATAGACCTCCATAGATGCAGCCATCTCTCTTTTTAGATAAAAAGGTACTAAAAGGCCTTTTCATGTTGGCTTTGGCCCCATGAACGCCTCAAAGGACCGGGTCCCCATGGACCCGTGGCTGAAAAGCGTACCAAAATAATAACTGTTACTAAGAGTAAATAAAAAAAAATGCCAATAGCTTAATTGCCATAAACATAAACTTCTGCAGATATTACCACATTGTCTCCCATAAAGCTGGCCTCTACCAAGTATGACCCAGACCATTTTAGCTTTATTAACATTTTTCATACTAACACTTCCTCATGAATTTTCGACACAGTGGTTATGAATGCTACCCTTCAAACTGATTTTATCACGGATTAGCCGAGATTCGGTGTGATGTGAGCCAACAGGCTTAGCGATACCATGTCACGAATATTTATGAGTAAAGGATTCTTCGCAGTTCCGTACATTGTTAGGTAAAAGGATTATTTCTTATCCGTATATTTTTAAGATAAATATACACTATTCATACTATAAGAACATTAAACACTAAAGTCACTTTCCGCCGTTATTATAAACATTATCAATATTAAATAATATTACAACTTTAGTCAATGCACAGCAATGTTAATTAAAAATGCAAATTTAATTAAAAGCATAAACAATAATAATTAATACGGCAATTTTAATCAAAGCATCAACAATATTAACTATCAAAAGCATCGGCATTATGGGACTAATGAAGCCAAGGAGTCAGTTATGCAACCTCAATACTCTTTTGTGTTATTCCTATTTACCTTCGTTTGTTCGTTGACAACACCCACTGATACGGTTATTTTAGAATGTTTTTTTTCTATCCATTCAGGTCCCATAGTTGGGCAAAGGCCTCCCCTTATTTTTTCCAGCTGTTTCGATCTTTAGTTTCCAATCCTTGTCAAAAGCAGACAGGTCGTTACTCCATCTCATTTTAGGCCATCCCTTTGATCGTTTCCCGTCTTCTGGAATCCACATGGTCGTTATGTGAGCCCATCTGTACGGCGCCATTCGGCAAACGTAACCCGCCCAGTCCCACTTCAATCTGACACTCTTTCTTCCTACGTCGACCACTTGGGTGATGGAGCGCAGCATAGTGTTCCTGACACGGTCTGTACGTTTCACACTAAATATACTGCGCTCCATTGCTCTTTGGCGAACCTTAATTTTCAATTACCTTATTTTTTAATATTCAACTTTGATCAAAGCATCAACAATATTAATTTCAATTTCAATTTTTTCTTTAATCAAAAGCATAGAGGTAGTATGGAACCAATGAAACCATGTATTCAGTAATTCAACCTCAATTCCATCTACTTGTGCCTGATTGTGGAGTCTGTAATGCAACCCCAATACTATCTTCTGTGTTATTCCTATTTACCTTCGCTTCCTTCTTCAGAACACCCTCCAATGCGGTTATTATTATATAATCCTATCCCTATATGTAATTTACTAATATTATAAATGTGAAAGTGAGTTATTTATTTGTTACCTCTTCACGCTTCAATTACTGAACCTATTTACTCGTAAATGAAATTTGGTATAGAAATAGTTTGAGATTCATAATCATCATCATCAGCAGCCCTTATATATCCATTTCTGGATGTAGGCCTCTTCCATTCTTCTCCAACATTGGCGGTCTCTGGCTTTTGCCATCCAATTTGGGTCCGCTTGTCTCCGGATATCGTCGACTCATCTCTGCGGTGGCCATCCTCTGGGTCTGGTGTGGATACGTGGTCTCCATTCTTGTAGCCTTCGTCCATCGCTCAGGGCTCATTCGAGCAATGTGTCCCGCCTATCTTCACTTGCGCTCCACCATTATTGCTACCACATCTCGCAACTGTGTTTTGGATCTAATCCTATCGTTTCGCCTTCGGTCATGTAGGGTTATTTTAAGCATGGCTCTTTCCATGGCTCTCTGCGCAAGACAGAACATCTCTGAGTTTGAGATCCAGGGGAGGAAATTTAATAGTTTTAATGCCAAAATTCCTACGGGGAGCGGAGCCTGCAGACACAGTTAGTTTAGTCATAAAACTACTATTAGTTACTTTGAAGTTTGTTTCACATTTCAAAGTAAGTATAAAATAAACCGGTCCACAATAACATTACAATACATTTCGCTCCAACTTACATAAACGGAGCATTTTAAAGCAAACTCCGCCACTATTAAATCGCTTTGCACCAGATAGAATCGTTTCGCAATAACAAGCTGCATTATTACGCTCGCGGGAGTGCGGTCGCTGCAATGTCTTTGTTTTGACAAGGTTGCTATGTTAACGATCGTACTTTTCTCTTGTTTCTAGAAAATGGAAAATAAAAGTTGTTTCACACAAAGTCCATAACACTTTATTAACATACGGTTAAATACATCACAATAACATCTTTAAAAACTTACATTTTGAACAACAACAGCATACCCAATAAGGTTGTTGTGGTGTGTGGAAACGCATAAAATAAGGGGTTAAACAAGTAATTTCAAAAACAAAATACCCGACTGCCTTTTTAGGATTCCGTAGTACCTACAAGGAACCCTTATAGATTCGCCATGTCTGTCTGTGTCTGTCCGTCCGCGGTCTTACTCAGAGACTATAAGTACTAGAAAGCTGTAATTTAATATAAGTATGTATATTAATCATGCCAAAAAAGTGGTAAAACAAAAAATTGAAAAATATTTTTTTTTCGGATAGCTCCCACTCAAGTGTCATAGGAGTCAATTTTTTTTTTCTTGACTAACCCATCGTGTGGTGTGTCATTGAATAGGTTTCTCAAAAATATAGTGAGCTTGTCAACATCATTTTTCGATTAAGGGATCCGTTTATGAAATATTTGGTTTTATATTGCAAATTTTAGAGTCAAGTGTCCCCCCATCTATCTATTAAACAGTTATACATGGACATGTAAAAAAATTCACAGCATTAGTACATATAACGAAGTTGAAAGGAAAACTATCAGAGCTAATTAGGGTTTACAAATTAAAAAGTTATAAGCGACCTACTTATAAAATGTACTCGGAAAAGGAAAAGTTCATACAAATTCAATAGAAAATTAGTTTGAAGACGGTTTAGTGGCGTTAACTAAAAGTTGGCGTTCGCAACTACGGAACCCTACACTGCGCGTGGCCCGACACGCATTTGGCCAATTTTTTTTTTATTTGCTCCGTGTCACTCTCACAGTAAATACGAATCTAACGAGCTAAAATCTATCGAGCTGTTCAGGCTGCAGAGCGTGCCAAATAATTATACATACATACAAAGACACATACATACTCTTGAAAAACACTACCCTCCTTTTGACGCAGTCGGGTATAAAAGATATCGAATGGGTGATGATTCGCGGAGCATATAACACGATTAAGTTATATTTAAAGCGGTAAATAGATAATCTTCGTGTCATTTATTTCAACTCCGTGGCGTATTGGTACGCACCTGTGGTAAACACCCTAGTCCGCCACCCGAAGGTTGTGGGTTCAAAAGCGGAGGGCATTCATGAACAGAATATTAGGTGTTGATGAAACGAAGGAGGTTTGCAAGGATCGTAGCAAGTGGAGGTCCATAGTCTCTGCCTACTCCCATGGCAGGCCTGTGTCGCTCCCCGTTTAGGTATCGAAAATATACCTACATTATTACTAAGCGCGCGGCGACCACTTCCAAGGGGATAATTCAGTTACATGAATCGTTTGTCCAGAGTAGAATGAAATTGGCTTGCAATGTTAGGTATCTAAACGAAGAGGTGAGGAGTTCTGACGCGATCTAATTTAAACCATAGCGTTAACCACTTTCTTTGAGTTTCTTTTCTGAGTAAGATTTCTGTACGTGAGTGCTAGTACTTACTATGTGCCCATGGGAAACAGGCGTGACACAAATGTATTGTATTGACTACCAGGGACAAAACAGCAGTTGTTTGTGTTTTTCGTGGGTGTAAGTGACCAACATTGGTGTCAGATTTTTCAAGATGCCCGATGACATCTCACATACCTTGTTGACTGCTATACAAAGGAAAGAGCCGGAACCAATGGTTTACTTTCCTTCCAAAGACAGAAGGAGCTTGATAAATTTTTACGCTACTCGTGGTCACCCATCTAAGTGTGGACCACGCCCGGGTTTGCTTAACTTGCGAAAGCACTAGCAATGCGTACATCGGGCCAATGAGTCTGAAGTAGCAGTATATATTTGACGACCTCCGTGACATAGTGGTCACCATGCTAGTACGCCACCTAGAGGTTCTGGGTTCGATTCTCGGTCACGGCAAGTTGGAAAATGGCCTTTTTCAAATTGTCCTAAGTCTTGGGTATTTATCTATATATGTATGTGTTATAAAATATAGTATTGTTGAGTCAGTATCCCATAACACAAGTTGTATGATTTGTCCGTATATATTTATTTTTTCATTTATCCTTAGAAGATAATTATAATAAATTTCTTGTTTAAGACAAGGTAGTAAAGATATCAGAAAACTTTTGCGCTAAGTCATATCAAGTACGTGTTTACCTAGAAACCCTGCTTCTTCCCTTAAGAACTAATCAAGTTAGCCAAGGTAGTATTATTACAAGATAACAACTACCACGGACGAGTTCTGAACTCCGGCCACTATCTGATACACAATCCTGTTACACTAACCTATAGATACTAGACTGGAAGGAAAGTATACCAATGTAGATTTTTTTCTTTGATAGTCAGCAAGGTTGATCCTATTCTACGTCCTGGCCAGCGGTATAGGTTAGAGCACACGTTCCTTAAACATTATTTTTAACTTTCCCTATGTCTTGGTTGCGGCCGGTCATAAAAAAACATGCTAATTCTTGAAACATGACCCAGATATAATATTTAATTTAAATGAAAATATTTTCAACAATTACTATAACCGATCTTTTAAATAGAGGACGACAAACAGATAATTGGTATTTTGAATAATTTATCTTAATCGCTTTCAACTTGTTGTGTTTGTGCCATTGCAAGCTTAAAATACTTTTAAAAAAAATATATTAATATAAGTGTTCTTTTATGCAAATTTTTAAGTATTTTTGTTAGGATCGTTTTTGAAACTTCTTTGCTTCCTAAATCGAGTCTATGCATCCATCTAAATATATATAACTCAAAGGTGACTGACACAGTGATCTATCAACGCACAGCCCGAACCACTGAACGGATCGGGCTGAAATTTGGCATGCAGGTAGATGTTATGACGTAGGCATCCGCTAAGAAAGGATTTTGATCAATTCTACCCCCAAGGGGATAAAATAGGGGATGAAAGTTTGTATGAAACTTTGTCAATTTTAAACCGATCGGGCTGAGACTTTGCATGCATAAAGCTACTATAACGTAGGCATCCCCTAAGACAGGATTTTGATAAATTACACCCCAACGCGAGCGAAGCCGCGGGCAAAAGCTAGTTTCTTTATAAACTAGATAAAAGTCAACGAAGCTTGAGTTTTAAAACATTTTTAATACATGCCGAATCAACGTTTCATTTAATATTATACAAAGAGGTCACTGGCGATATCTAGAATATTCTGAATCCCAACGCTCCTGTTCTGGATAATAGTCGTATGGATGGGTGTTGTCGAACAAGCAAACAAAGGTAGATAGGATTAACACAGGAGATAGGGTTGAGGTTGCATTACTGACTCCGTGGCTTCATTAGTTCCATATTGTCGATGCTTTTGATTAAAGTTGGAATTTAAATTAATATTGTTGATGCTTTGCGTAACTGAAAGTTGGTGGCCGATTTAAAAGTTTTAATTTTCTGCCAGACCAGCATGGAACTATAAGGAAACAAATAAAATTAAAGAAATGAGAGAACTGAGCTGATAAATTCAGATTCCTTTTATTTCTGAATTACTTTAACTCAAATTAAATGAAAAAATGTGAAATGATAGAAAAATATCTTAAGTAGGACCAAATCGAGCTCTCCAAGCCAAGATAAGCTAAATTTGAAGGCAAGTTATATCTATGAGTCAAATCAAAAAAATTGAGACTTGTGCTAGCATATTGCCTATATACCTTCATACTTCGAAGCCTCTGCACATCTTTGACCTGCATCGATACTATTGCCGTTTTTGTAAAACAAACGTAATATAAGCGTAAATATCAAGCGAAGCGTCTCAGTTTCGAGGTTGGCCAAAAATACTTTTGTCCGGCTATCAGTTGTCGCATTTCTTAACTGATTTTGTGATAAAGATAAATTTATTTTGCTAAACATGAGTTACAAGCAAGATATACATTTAAGTTCAACCAATCATGTTTTACCATCACAGGTGTGAGAATTTTCAAAAAGGCTGTCTATCATAATACTAGAAAAATATACCACTTATAATGAATCTATCAATAGTGACATCGCGCGGGCTCCAGCACTCCTCCGCCGGGGGGGGGGGGCCCATGCCCATATATAAGGCGCGGCGGCCGGCGCTAGTCCTCTTTTTCTTCGGCTGCATCTCCAGCTAAGTAGTTCTTCTACCTAGAAGGGCTACTCAACGGATCTAGTGCCTATAACTCACGACCCTGACTACCTAATCTGTACCTAGTGTTCTTGTGAATCTTTGTAACCAAAACGGTACAGTGGCGCCCAACGTGGGGCAATCTACCATAATATACTTACTAATATCAGTTATTACAAATTATCAGATAAAAAAACTTTTACACTATATTAACAATTTTCAGTCAACAATAACTTAAATCTTTTCTTAAATAAATTTAGATCTTTATATTGTTTTGGTATTTGATTAATCTTTGATGCTATACATACTAAACTAAATCAGTTTTGGATGCATGCAGACATAAATTATCATAATATAACTCATGACGGAAATTTTGTATGTAGGTTCGACAATTATATAGCTGATGTTTTGTCGATACAGTTATCTGAAATTTTTCAAAATAGCAGGAATATGGGGGTTGAAAACTTTTTAAATATATTTCAACCAAGCATTTTTTCAAAAATGTTGTAATTTTCTTTTGTTACCCTGATTAAGACGCAACTGTTTTAAACAACTTTTTTATCCGATAAACTTCAATAGATCGGGGTGACTCGCGAGGTCTACTGCTCAGAAAGCCAATTATTATATTGTAGTATATAGTTACTTCCAGTAACTATCCACCAATAAATTCTGTGGGTTAGCTAAAATGTTAGAATAAATCAAAGTAGGACAAAAGGTGGGATGTGGGTTCTGAATAAGATACGCACGAGCGATCCACGCTGTTTTAGGAAATACGCGTTTGAAGTAAACAAAGCGTAGATGTGTTCAGTAGTGAAAATGTGTTAGATCTAAATATATATAACTCAAAGGTGACTGACTGACTGACATAGTGATCTATCAACGCACAGCCCAAACCACTGGACGGATCGGGTTGAAATTTGGCATGCAGGTAGATGTTATGACGTAGGCATCCGCTAAGAAAGGATTTTGATGAATTCTACCCCCAAGGGGATAAAATAGGGGATGAAAGTTTGTATGAAACTTTGTCAATTTTAAACCGATCGTGCTGAGAGCTGCATAAAGCTACTATGACGTAGGCATCCCCTAAGAAAGGATTTTGATAAATTACACCACTATACGCGAGCGAAGCCGCGGGCAAAAGCTAGTTATAGTATATTTTTTTACAAGCAGCCATCTTTTTTAGCAAGTTCAATCCATGATACACAAACGAGAACATAAAGACACAAATTTTTTTTTGTGGAAAATGCAATAAAATGACAACTTCACACTGAGTTTATGGATTTATGTATATTGGTTTTTTCTCATATTTTTAAATAAATAATTGGTATATACTTATTACCTTGATTTTTAATGTTCGTATACGAGTAAATATGTATTTATTAACTCATGGGACATTTAGGTTTTTAAAATCAATATATTATTACATTCATAGCATTGTAATACTATTTAAATCGAAAACAAACAACAATAAAGTTTTTGTTTCCATTATTTTCGTCGAACAATTACGTTATGGTAGGAATTTTAAAAATATATTCACATATGTTTTTGCTAGGCTGCTCGTAAGTAGATACATACCTAAACTGATGTTTAAACACTTACATTCGCCAACTTATATCATTGTACACCAATTTTAGTTACTCTTGAACTTGTAATATATTTTTGATTCCTTATATCAATTTCCACAATAATCAAAGCTGCAATTGCGACTAGTGTCAGTTGATTTATATAAAGTTATATCACTAACAGAAGTAGCGTTTTTCACCAAGGAATCCTACAAAAAATTTACGTGTTTATAGCTGTGAGCAAACTTAAATTAATATGTACGAATATCGACGATTTAGGTTTCTGTTGTGTAAAGTGTGACAATTAAAGTTAAATCAATTTACACTTTCAAAATGATAAAATAATTTGGTTCATTTTGTTTTAAACGCATTTGTATTACAATACACAAAAATAAATGTACAAAACTCTGAAAAACGCCTACTTAGATTACTTTGCACAAACGGTAACTTTGGCATTTTAAGCCTTATAACTATAGGAATAAGACAGAAAAATAGCAATATGTTTTTTTTTGATTAAGAATATGCAAAAACCTTAAAAGCTATCTAAGTCGATTTAGATCCCTGGCTTTTCATTGGCAGTTCAGAATTCAGAAAGGCTATTTATTCCTTGAAAGAACACAGAAATGAATACCTAACTTTTCAATTCTTAACAATTAAAACTTTCCAGTTTTCAGAGAGTGTTTACGACCCTAAGCTATATCCATTCCGTGAGTTAAAGTGTATTATATCCAAGATCTTTTATCAATGGCTAAAAATATAAATTTTTGATGTTTTTAAGCGATCATGACGACAATCTAAATTTAGTTTACAAAATGACACTTCGAGGATTTTTCTTTGTAACAGAAACACCGATAGTTCTAAAGTAAAAAGTCCAGTTGCGGGGACAAAAGGTCACTTTCTACAATCCAAATTGCATTTGCCCGGAGTCGCGAGGAGCGCGGCGAGACTAAATCAAACAATGTTTTGGCAACTAGCAAAACGAGACGAGTGCTTGTGTGTTAGTTTTGGAAATAATATACGCACTATCACGTCATTTTGATAACCTCCGTGGCGTAATAGTCACCTTGCTAGTCCGACAACCAGAGGTCCCGGGTTCGATCTCCGGTCAGGGCAAGTTGGAAAATGAACTTTTTCAAATTGCAGGACAATTTCGAAATTCTATGTGTGTCTTGGATGTTTATCTATATGTGTATTTGATATAAAATTTAGTATCGTTGAGTTAGTATCCCACAACAAAAGTCACTTACCTTGGGGTTAGCTCAATCAGTGTTATTTGTCCCTATTTATTTATTTATTTATCTATCCTAACAGCGCAGACAAATCTTTTCGAGATTTACGTCTCTAAGCAGACAGAACTCAGGGCCGCAAAAACCAACGGCCATGTGTGTTAGTGGACAACACTGGTGTCAGATTTTTCAAGCTGCCTAAAAGTACCTGACAAAGCTTAACTACCATACAATGATGACAGGCGGGACCAACGGCTTAACGAGCTTTGCTAAGCATGAAGGAGCTCAAGATCATTTTTTGCCACTTGTGGTCATTCATCCAATTGACGGCCACCCCGGGTTAATTAACTTCGAAATTTGCCTTCCGAAGCGCGGAGGGGCTCGAGAAATTTTGATGTCCCTTGTGGTTACCCATCCAAGTGCAGATTACGCCTGGTGTCGCTTCATTTGCGAAAGCCCTAGTAATGCACACTCCTACCGGACCACCGAGGTCCTCATTTCCTCTTCGATTTTGAGCCTGGTGAGCGAGAAGATGGAACAAGGAATCAAAATAGTGGTTTCTAGCAGCATCGCCTATTAACGTAATTCGCATTATCGCCCAATCCCGTGGTCAGCTTCTACGATCCGCGCGGGAAGAGAAACAGTTAGTACATAATAAGTATTCTCTTTCCTCCCAGACCAACAACGTTTGTTCTAAAGTGAAAAATTCAGTTGTTTTGTCCCAGACCACCAACGTTTGTTCTAAAGTGAAAAATTCAGTTGTTCAGTCCCAGACCAACAAAGTTTGTTCTAAAGTGAAAAATTCAGTTGTTGTGTCCCAGACCAACAACGTTTGTTCTAAAGTGAAAAATTCAGTTGTTTTGTCCCAGACCACCAACGTTTGTTCTAAAGTGAAAAATTCAGTTGTTCAGTCCCAGTCCAACAAAGTTTGTTCTAAAGTGAAAAATTCAGTTGTTCTGAGGGGACAAAAGGTCAGCTTCTATGATCTGCGCGAGAACAGAAGCATATGGTACATAATACATTTTCTCTTTTCTCTTAAACCAGCATGGCAGAGAAACATAGATTGTTTTGAAGTGAAAAATTCAGTTGCCCTGAGAGGACAAAAGGTCACTTTCTACAATGGAATTGGATTGGAACAAATTGCATTTGCCCGGACCGGCGTGCGGCCGCGACGAGACCAAATCAAACATTGTTTTGGCAACTAGCAAAACGAGTGTTTGAGCGTTTTTTTTTTTTGTTTTTATTAAACGACCTCCGTATTTTTTTACGCCGAGGTTCATTCAAGCTTTTATTTAGTTTATTTGAAAAAATTGTAAACGTTCCAAATTATACTCATTCATCACATACTAATATTAACAAAATTAAATAAAAGACCGGTAGTTCTTTACCCTGCGGCAACGTTCCCAGAAGGCTGGCAGCATTGCTACGTTGTATGGCAATTTCAATTTAGTTTCTACTGTCCCGTTTTCTGTTTGTCTATCTGTAATCAAATCTTGCAAGTTAAATTTAACCCACATCTCAGTTTCTGATTTAGCTAAAATTTTGCATGGATATCGCGTAAGAATGCAATATTATGATGCCATAGAGCTGATCTGATGATGGAGCTGGAAGGTGGCCATAGAAGCTGTGTAATAAAGCGACGCAACCCCATCGAGTTTGGGTTCGTTTGATACGTCTTAATTCTTCATTTCATAATTACTTTTTTTTGAATGAATAAATGAATGAATGAAAACTCTATATTGCACTTTTTCAAATTGTTCGGGGTCTGGGGTGTTAATCTATAAATGTATATATCAAAATTCAAAATTCAAATGTTTATTCAGTAGTTAGACCTTTTCAGGCACTTTTACACGTCAATAAGTATAATTTACATTTTGTTCTTCTCGAGTCGAAAGGCTATAATAAATTTGACCAGTGTTTGGCCACGGCGACTCCCCGATCATTTGTCTCATTAAGGTCCTGCAATGTGCAGGACCTGGGGCTTTAGGGCCAGAACAGACGGAGCGCAAGTTGGGCCGCGTAACAGCTAGTGATGTGCGGTGCATAATTACTAAAACAACCCATTTGAATATTTACTCAGTAGATTGACTAAATACCCGACAAATATCCGTATTTATCCTTTTGGTGACTAGACTTATTTATATGAGTTGCGACTTATATTTATATTAATTATTTCATGTTTTCATGACAATTTTTAAACTTAAATCTATTTTACACTTGCAATTCTTGTCGGAAAGTGTGTGCATACGCTATAATATGCTTAAAATGTAGGTTAACGTCAAATGCGACGCTAAAATACATGAAAATACCATACTAATCATACACTGAAAGTAGGCTTCTTTGACTTATTATCATTTTTTGCTGGGAGGTGTGCAAAGACGTAATTATATGTTAAAATAAGTAAACAGACATCAAATGCGATGTCAATATATGAGCACGCTCTATTTACTCTATTTATTAAATCTAGTGATTAAATACTCAAATGGGTAGATTGAGTACTCTCCACTGCCCTTCTCTAGCTGTTACACGACGCAACTTGCGCCCCGTTTGTTCTGGCACTTACATTACGTGTAGTTTATATTAATATTCAATTTATTTTAAAGAAAAACTATGATATAACTTAATTCCCTTTTTCCATATTGCCCTTGGTGAGCAGAGCATCAATGCGCTAAACGTAGAATTTGAATTTTTGAGGCCCCTACAAATCTAAAAATTATGTAAGCTAACCCGACGAGTTTAAAAAGCCCCCAAAGCGATTACAGTGCAAACTGCAGCAGTTTGCATTAATGCAGGCATCGGCTGCTTTGTTTAGAAAGTGCAATAAAACGAAGCGACCCATTTAATTATGTCTTCGTAATGTTGGCTTAAATGGTTTGGAATGGTGTAAAGTTCAGAATACGGTATCACAACTACTTTGAAGTGAAGTTAGTAGTTAGTGAGGAGAGTTTATTTTATTTTATTGGTTCATGTTCACTTGAAAATTTACAAATAAAACCTTATAAAAGTTAACATAGTACATAGGTGCTACTTATTTCTAAAGAAATTTCTTCCAGCAGACCCGCGAGAGGAAATATGAAGAAAGAGGTAATTGGCGTGTATAATACAAAAATAAATAAATACCTACAAGAAACATAAACTGGACTGGACCCTGTAAAATTCATGTATCCCCTTAATAAATAAATATATAGGGACAAATAACACTGATTGAGCTAGCCCCAAAGTAAGTTATAGACTTGTGTTATGGGATACTAACTCAACGATACTATATTTTATAACAAATACATATATAGATAAACATCCAAGACCCAGGACAATTTGAAAAAGGCCATTTTCCAACTTTCCCTGACCGGGGATCGAATCCGGGACCTCTAGGTGGCGGACTAGCATGGTGACCAAGACGCCACGGAGGTCGTCATAATAAAAAAATTTAATACTATGTAGGCCACTTGACTCAACCAAATACAACAAAAATAACAATAGTTTACGTAAGAAACCGCTAGTGTCAGATAAAATGTTAAACAAATAGCATTTAGTGTACAAAAACATATTTAATATGTAAATGCTCTATTTAGCTAAAAACAGAAGGATCAAATGAACGGCGTCCCGTACTAACCTTGTTTACGTATCATTAGACTAAACTAACATAGTAAATAGTTTACCCTTCAGTTAGCAACCCTCACAACTTCTACGCAACTAATTGTTTCAAATATTTGACGGCCGTGAATCGCTATTTTGTTGGTTTTAGTGGTCTTTTGTTTTCTCTCAAATTAATAAAGTTATTTAGATTGGTGAACATAAGTGACAAAACATCTAGAGTGCCTCCGAGCTTCGTAAGGCACGTTAAGTTGTTAGTCCTAGGTTTTATTTTGTTTATTTAATCTTTATCGTTCATCAAATACAAATTGTACAGAACAATAGGTAAACTTAAAGCTAAAAGCGTTGTCTATCAGTCAACTTCTGGGTTTCATTAGAGTGCATCGAGTTACGTCAGATTCCTTTAGCTAGCTTAAAAAATCTCATACCAGTGTATAGTTTGTACAGTATAAAAAAATATATTTTACTAGGCCTATGTCAATCCCTGTTTAGGCATCGAAAATATATCTACATTATTACTATGCGTGCGGCGACCACTGCACAGTAGGAAATTCAGATTTATGTATCGTTTGTCCTAAATAATAAGAGTAAAATTGGCTTGCAATGGATTTAAAGGTATCTAAACGAACAGGAGCGGAGTTTTGACGCGAGCTAAATTAAACCATATCGTTTACCACATTGAGTGGATATTTCTTTGAATTTCTTTGCTGACTGGGACTTCTGTACGTAAGTACTGGGACTAGTACTTGTTTTGTGCCTTTACTACAGAAAACAGTATTAGAGTTACTATAGTCTGCTTTAATCTAGCCGTCATTTTGAAGCGTTCAGTATCAATCCATGCTGGTCTGGGACAAAAGAAAAAATAATAATGTACCAACTGCTCCCTTCCCGCACAGATCTTAAAAGCCAATCGAGGGAATGAGCGATATTTTAATCATGTCAATTGGCGATGCGGCTTGAAACCCATCACTAATTTTATTCATTTTTAGGGTTCCGTAGTAAACAATATACCCTTATAGTTTCGCCATGTCTGTCCGCAATTTACTCTGAGACTATTACTACTAGAAACCTGCAATTTGGTGTAGGTGTGTATATTAATTATGCCAAAAAATAAGTAAAATAAAATATTGAAAAAAAGTTTTTTTTAGGGTAGCTCCCATACAAGTAAAGTGAAAAGTCATTTTTTTTCTCGACTTACCAATCATGTGGGGTATTGTTGAATAGGTCTTTTAAAAATATTATGAGCTTGTGAACACCATTTTAGGATTTAGAAATCCGTTTTTGAAATATTTCGTTTTAAAGTGAACATTTTTTTAGAGTCAAATGTCCCCCCCTGTATCTGCTAAACGGTTACATATGGACACGTGAAAAAAATCACAGCTATAGTATAGCGTGGCCTGTGGGTCTAACGGTCTCGGGATCTACCCCGTCAGGAATAAAGACGTGAAAATGCATCTGTATCAGAATCAAATCCAATCAATGTGCTATGGAGAGCAACAACGTGGCTATGAGCTTTTTCCAAACGAAAGCGGTACTTGAAATGTAAAAGCCGTGCCGCCATCATCGGCTTTTTATTTAACATAACCTTAAACCCGCGCCATTGAATAGGCCCATTCCACGCATCCGCTCAAAAACGTTTGTAAAATGCTCCAATGGGCAAAAGGTTCAGACGGAGTGCCACAATCTTTAACAAGCTCTTATTGGGTTGGACTTGAATGGCCTTAAATGCAAAACCTTCTTATTATATAAACAGCACTAACTTTGTAACTAGGTATAAACCATTATCCGCCCAAATCAAGTTGACATTGCCGAGTGAGATAGGGTGTGAAACTAGATGTCAACTTGATTTGGGCGGATAATGGTTTAAACCTAGTAACAAAGTTAGTCTGGGCTTTTTAATAAGAATATAGAAGAAAGGGAATAGTCTTTGTAGCAACTCATGTAAAACACTCAGTCTTATCATGAAACAAGGTTATGAGATAGATCAAGTTTTAAAGTCGATCTAAACTAGGTAACAAATAAAATCTTATTATAAAACAAAGTTTATGTTTTATCTGAGGACGATCCTTGGTCTAAAGATAAACCAGCTTGGACACTAGTTTAAGCTACGACTAACCTCCAAAAAATGTCAGAAATCAAAACAAAACATAAATATAAAACGAAAATATATTATTATGAAAATTGGAACAATTTTTCTACTTCCGGTCAGACTAAGTTGGATCTATCTTATTTTGTCTTTGGTTTTGATTTTGTAATAAAAGAAAGTCTAAAATAGATTTATCGCTTGTTACCGTACTAAACCCCAACTTAGATAATATGAGACTTAACCACGATTATGGCCTTTTTTATAATAAGACTGTCAATGTCTAAGTCGCATTTAATTTGTGACATGAGTATCTTGTATGTTCGTTTGGGTCAAATCTTGCAACTCCTCAGTCAATCAGTTATAGATAGACTAGCACGAAAGAGTTCTGAGAGAAAGAACTTCAATAGAATTTTTTATAAACACTGAAGTAGGGTAACCAGGGCTGGTTCCTACACATTTGAAGAGACCGCTCATTGTACTCATTTCCGTTCTGTGTATAATATTTTTATAATACTTCTGTGTCAACGATACCATGCTAATGCTACGATGGCGAAACGCCGTCTTTATTTTTCAAAGTCCGATATAAAATGAAACCGCTTCAATGCGATGGCTCCAGGCGGCTGCAATATGCGGAAATCGCTAAATGATACTTAGGTTTAAGCTTTTCCAGATAATAGTTATATGGAGATACTGGTTATCGGTTTGATTTGTTTTTCTCCAAACGCCTTTATTTTTGGAAAATGCTTCAACAGAAGGGGAAAGCAGTATTAAAATCTGAGATCACAATGAATCTTAAATGTGGTGAAATGATTCGCAAATTGTTAGGAATAAGATAAACCTTTAAATTATCTCATGAACAATCGTAGATCTAGTTTAATTTAAGTTGTAATTAATGTTTTGTTGTGTTATTATTTTATTTTAAGCTAAGTGTAAGTAATGTATGTATAGTTTAATTTGTGTGTGTGTCGGTTGTGACAAATAAACAATTTATTTATCTAGTTTAAAAACCTGTTATCGTCAAAAATGGCCACTTTAACTACCTGAATTTTCCGAGGTCCAGTGCTATGAATCATTAGAAAGGAAACGGAGATATCATTTAAAACTTTGTCTTGATCAGACCCTAGAAAACCCTTCAAACTATTTTATGAACTACTATTTACAGTTTAAAGTGAGAACGTGAAGCTTTTCTAGGCGCATTAGCGAAAAACCGCCACTTTTGGCTATGTGCATAGAAACGCTTCTACTAAACTGTAAACAGTAGTTCATAAAATAGTTTGAAGGATTATTTAGGGTCTGATCAAGACAAAATTTTAAATGATATCTCCGTTTCCTTTCAAATGATTTATTTCAAATGGGAGCAGCACTGGACCACGGAAAATTCAGGTAGCAGAACTAAACCCTTGAGCAGAAATGCGTTTTAAAGCTTGACGGCCTATCAACCTTTTAAAGTAAAATCATATATCCAAATGACGACGCCACTTCTGCCCTGTCTTCACCCTAATCTGGTTTCACACAAAAACAATACATAAATAATGCCAGCTGCTTCTTTTCCCGCGCAGATCGTAAACGCCAATCGAGAGAGGTCTGGTCGAGAATGAAATCAATAAAAGAGGCTATCAACTAATTCTCTTTTTCAATCGTCATGTCAACCAATGCATTCAAGAAAGAACCTAATTAGTGATAGGTTGTAAGCCGCATCTTCCATTAACATGATTTGCTTTTTCACTCATTCCCTCGATCGGCTTTTACGATCTGCGCGGGAAGAGGAGCAACTGATATATCCAACCTTTATTTAATTACCTCCTAAATGATCTACGGAAACACAACTCTCACTGGACAATACGAAACAAAGGTTTAATCGGAAGAATCCGATAGAATCCCGCTTTAGTAGTAAAGTTGCGAACTTTTATCCCGGGACGAACCCACTCTTATCGAGAACTTGAGAAGAGCCGTATTGTTTAAATACTTAGTTTCTGTAGCATTGAGATTGTCCAATCAGGGAAAAATCAAGATCTTTGTTTTACTTTACTAGTTTCAACTCGTTTTAACCATCGACAAAAAAAAGGTGAGTTATAAGTTTGACTCTAATGTCTGTCGGTCTGTCTGTGGCATCGTAGCCTCGAACATGAACCGATTTCGTTGCGGTTTTTTACGTGAAAGCAAGTTCTTTGCTATGTTTAATGAAAATCGGTTCTACCATTTTAAAGGTTATAACCTAACTTTCAAGGGTTAACCCCCAGTTAACCCTTGAAAGTTAGGGCTTTCACTAGCGAATAAGTACAAATTTTCAACTGATATTGCGCTACGGTTATGTAAAAGTTTTCGATTGACATTGCGTTTGATTTTAACCATCATCTGTAAAAATCCCTTGTGGCCAGACTGCAGCGTACACGAAGAAGCTCGGCCACTTTGTTATGTATATTACGACTTATCCTTTGAGGTACATAAAAATATTTTCTAAGTACATTAAGTACACCTGAAGTACATTATTTTTACATTACTTGCGATAGCAAAAGCGTTTGTGGTCGGGCCAGGACGGAGGATCTGCACCAATTGGGATAAAAATGTGATAGTATTTAGGCTATGTATCATCATCATCTTCATTTCAGCCTTATAAAGTCCACTGCTGGACATGGGCCTCTTCCAAGGATTTTTAAAATGACCGATCTAGAGCGGCCTGCATCCAGCGCTTTCCTTGGTCAGGTCATGCGACCACACTGTGGGTGCTTTGCTTTTTGCCTTGCATGTGCTGGTTTACGTGGTCGCCAGTCGAGAACCTTTTTGCCCCATCGGTCATCGGTTTGTTGCGGTATGTGTTCTGCCCTCTGCCCCTTCCACAAGCTACTCCGCTGGGCCATGTCAGTGACTTTTGCTCTTCTACGAAATTCCGCATTTCTGATTCGATCACGTAGAGAAACACCGAGCATAAACCTCTCCATAGCACGTGGAGCGACCTTGAGCCTTCTTATGAGACCAATACTAAGAGACCACGTTTCAGAGCCTGTATCGTTTCAGCCGCATAACGTCCACTGCTGGACATGGGCCTATCCCAAGGATTTTTAAAATGATCGATCTAGAGCGGCCTGTATCCAGCGCTTTAAAGCGACCTCGGTCCGGTCGTGTGACCAAAGCCTGTATGTATGTATATATGAGAGATTGTGTGTATCATAGAATTATAACCCATAGAGGTCTGATGTGTATGTATTTTTGTAAATAAATCACATTGTCAAAGTAAGTACTCGGATAAAATGTTTGATTAATAGCACAAAAACGACCTCGTTCGTGTGTCACATCGCCGTCAAAACGTATCTCCGAAACAAAATAACCCGCTCGTTACAAAGCACTCGTTTTACCATCTGCCCGTGTTCTAAATAATGGCGGACGAGGCGGTTGATTAATTGACTATCCGATATCCCGCGGAATTAAATAAATGTCAAAAAGGGGTCGGTTTATGGCGCGGGACGAAGAGTCGCGATTTTAATGGAGTAAGTGAAAGAAACCAAAAGTTTTAATAAAACCTTATAATAAAGACCATACGAACATATCGGTTGCCGTCCGTGTAAGACCATTAGCATCGATTCATTAATACTGAAATGATATAGTGACCGGCAGCTCCATTGTAAAATCAAACTCACATTTATTTCTACCTACGACCTGTTTACTGTAGCATGATGAGTAACTCGGGGATCCGGCAGGAGTGCGCATTACTAGTGCTTACGCAAGTAAAGCGACATCGGGCGTGGTCCACACTTGAGTAGGTGACAGGTGGCATAAGATTCTTGAGCTCCTCCATGCTTCGGAAAGCACGTAAAAGCCGTTGGTTCCGACTGTCATCATTGTATGGCAGTCGTCAAGCTATGACTGATGCCTTTGAGCAGCCTGAAAAATCGGACACCAGTGTTGGCCACTTACACACACGAAAAACAAACACTGAAGCTTGAGTAAAACAAAATTTGCACGGCACAGCGCGTTCACAAGCTAATACATTAACTTTTTCTTTAGAACAATTGGCTCAGCCATTCCAGTGCATTTCGTCGCTTATGCAACAGTTTGCTTATGCTATGAGGTTTTTATGTACGGATATATTTTTCCCTTTATTTAATACTAGCTGCACCCTGCGGTGTTACCCGCGGAAAAGTAGCTTGTATGTTAATCCAGGCTGCCAGCTTCCTGCATACCACATTTTATCTAAATTGGTCCAGCCGTTTGCGCGTGAAGAAGTAACAAACATACACACACTCACACACTCACTAACTTTCGCCTTAATAATATTAGTGTGATTTTATTTCTTACTATTTAAACAAACTGAATGTACATATGTTCAGTTCGTCGACTCAACAAAAAAAAAACGACGGATTGCACTCCGGGAGTGCCGGCAGAAGTGAAAACTTGAATATTAACGTTGTGCATTTTTGATATTTTGGAACGGTTAAGGAATAATTTTACACGAATTGCTTTAATTATCAGTATAAAAGTACTATCATTTATGTGGTAGAATACAATATTTATTTATTTACAGCATGCCACGCGCCAGCTCTCTGCGCCGCCTAAACGAAACAGCAGGCGCAGGCATACATTTTCGCCGCGCCGTAGAAAGAGAGGGGGATACTTCCTCTCCTACGCCGCGCCGCGCCGGCTGTCTACTCTCCATCCGTCTTACGAATTTTCGATCAGGTCACGTGTCCTGACGCGAGTTTAACATTTTTACTCATTACAAAAAAAGTGTACAACGCCGCTAACGAAGTTTTCACTTCAAAAATGTTTTTCTTATTTAAATCTCTACTTAATTCTAAGCTCTGTACGCGATCCAATCTAACGGAACAAAGCAGATTATTCGAGGTCATTAATCATAAACAATTTACTGGCAATAAACGGAGTCGTAAATACGTAAGAATCGAGGACACCGGGATAATTGGGACACTGACGTACACACAGATACTGTTGACATCGATAACTGAGAAGGAAATGGAACATTTTTTTAGCTTATGGTCTGGTGATTTCGATGTATAAATTTGCATATACGTAGTTTGTTTTTTATGTGTGTAAGTGGCTAACACTAGTGTCAGATTTTTAAAGCTGTTTAAAGGCATCCATCATAACTTGTCACTTCCATACAATGATTCCAGTCGGGACCAATGGCTTACGGAGCTGAATTCTTGGGGTTCCAATGCTGCCTCCATTTGAAATAAATAATTTCAAAGGAAACGGAGATATTATTTAAAACTAGCCGATGCCCGCGCGGTGCCCGCGTGGAATATTTTTGGCAATCCCACGGGAGCCTCACATTTTGCCAGGATAAAAAGTATCCCATTTATTAATCCAGGTAATAAGCTATATACATGCAAAATTTCATTCTAATCCGTACAGCCGTTTTTGCGTGAAAGAGTAACAAACATCCATCCATCCAACCATCCATTTGACGACCTCCGTGGCGTCGTGGTCACCATGCTAGTCCGCCACCTAGAGGTCCCGGGTTTGATCCCCGGTCAGGGCAAGTTGGAAAATGTCCTTTTTCAAATTGTCCAGGGTCTTGGATGTTTATCTATATATGTATTTGTTATAAAATATAGTATCATTGAGTTAGTATCCCATAACACAAGTCTCGAACTTACTTTGGGGCTAGCTCAATCAGTGTTATTTGTCCCTATATATTTATTTATTATTTATTTATTTATATGGACATACAAACTTTCGCGTTTATAATATTAGTAAGATTTTGCTCTTGATCAAGCCCTAGACAACCCTTCAAACTATTGTATGAATAACTGTTTATATTTCAAAGTGAGAACGTGAAGCGTTTTTTAGCATTTTTGCGAAAAACGGCCGCTTTTGGCAAAAATGCTAAAAAAAGCTTCACGCTCTCACTTTAAACTTACATCTGACGTAACTTAATGATTGCCATACAATGATGACAGTAGAGACCAATGGCTTTACGTGCCTTCCAAAGCACGGAGAAGCTAGAGTAATTTCAATGTCTCTTATCACCCATCCAAGTGCGGCCTACGCCTGCTGTCGCTTGACTTGCGAAAGCGCTGGTGATGCGTCCTCCCGCCGGGCCACTCACTTGAGCTCTTCAAGTGGCATCCTGAAGGTGATCTTGTAGGCTTAGAACACGTTGGAGTGATATAAACATCATGTCGTATGGCATGTTTCTGCTTGAATCCTAAATATTTAATCGTAATTTACGGCTGCCGGTGTTAAACTATGTAGCTCAGTAAGTTCTCCAGAGAAATGGAATAGCGAACATTCTTTAGCAAAATGTTGTAATGGAGTGACGAACTCCACAAACAACTCAGTAGCGCCAAGTAGATTAGCTGCTTTTCAGGTGAATAAAGTGTTAGGTTGACCCAATCAGGTCAAGATGGAAAATGATCTTATTTAATTTGACCGGGGTCTTGGATGTATATCTCTGACGGACAGATGGATGGACGGAGTCTTAGTACTAGGGTACTGTTTTTATCCTTTGGGTACGAAACCCCACAAAGTAACTATGTCTCAGGGTATGAACCTGTTTTTGTGTCCTACTGCTGAGCAATGTTGGATGTATATCTATATACATATGTATTTGTTATAAAATATAGTATAATTTAGTTAGTATCCCATAACACAAGTCTCGAAGTTACTTTAGGGCTAGAACAAGCTGTGTGATTTGTGCGTATTTATTTATTTATTTGGCTTTTTCTTCTCTTCTTGATGCGCATCCTTAGTTGAGAAAAACGCTGGTACGCATATTTTGTTAACAACGTCAAACTAGCATTTCTTTAGTTTATATTTTTCTTAGATTATTCTCGCCTTTTGGATGATGCTCATCAATTGACGTATTTATCATCGTCGTTCTTAACTACTACTGCTGGGCATAACCCTCCTTTTGTTTGCGCCTTTGTTTCCTATCCTTAGCTTTCCCTATTCAGTTTTTTCCACCAATTCGTTTGATATCATCGACCCAGCTGAGGAGCTCGGTGGCCTGACAGGAGTGCGCATTACTAGCTCTTTCGCAAGTTAAGCGACACCGGGCGGTACTTGGATGGGTGACCACACAGGGCATAAAAATTTATCGAGCTCCTCCGTGCTTTGAAAGGCCGTTGTACGACGTTGATCCCGGCCGTCATCATTGTGTGGCAGTCGTCAAGCCATGTGTCACATGGCTTAAGGCAGCCTGAAAAATCTGACACAAGTGTCGGCCACTTACACACATGAAAAAAAAATCGACCCACGTAGCTATCGGACGCCCAACACTCCGTTTTCTATCCTTGAAGCACCACTCGGTGACAGCCTTACTCCACCTTCCATCGATCCTTCATATTTTAACTTCATCTAATTGTCTAAGGATCAGGATTCAAATCCATCATACAATTTCACAAAGTCCTCAGCAACACAAAGCCTCGAATATCCCAAATGACGTGACGTCATCCATCACGACATTGTGCGACAGTGGAGGAAAAATCCCGCCGCAATGGCAGCGGTGGCGTAATGAACAAATAATTAATGGCCGCTTGAAGACTTGGCTCGTTAAATTAAGGATCGCTTACACGGATTTGTAGATTTATCATCAAAGTTTAACAAGACAAGATAAAAATTCTTCTTCTTGTCGAGTCAAAATGGTTCCAGTATAGTTTCTAATTCAAATGACATTTGACCAATATGTGGCCACGGCGATCCCTCTGTCGTTAGCCTCATTTAAGTCCTCGATGGTACACGACGTAGGGCAATTCGGACACGATAGAAGGTGGTCCATCGACTGAATGGCACCGCAGTCGCATAGGACGTTATCAGCGTGACGCCACTTGACTCGGTTTTCTCGACATCTCCCAATACCAGCCCGGAGTCTATTGAGAGACTTCCAGACTGACCAGGGGAGGTCTCTACCAGGTGGGAGATGCTCTGCACGTGGTAGATTTGGCCCGGACGGTGGATATTTGTTTATCCATTGCGCAACTCTTGCATCAGAAGCTTCTGAGGCTGGTATGTTTGACTGCCTGAGAAAGCTGTTAAAACTCTTGAGACGTGCAGGTGCCGGAGTCTGTCCGTAGAGAAGGTGCCTCTGAAGGTGAAAATAAAAATTCTTAATTGCACCAACTGAGTATAATAAAACATATTGTAGCGGAGCGGGCCCGTAAACTGAAGCTACTAGGATTCCTACTACGGCACTGATAGAAACTAGGTTTGAACTTGTAATGGACTGTAATTCTTGAATGTATAGATGTACAAAATTCATGACGCCCGACAGTAAAAAAACAGAACGCACGCGCAGCTGTTCGCTCGGAGTGCAGAAGTGCGATTTCTGAAACGCGGAGTCACCTAAACGAATGGTTTTCCCATACAAAAACCATTCGTTTAGGTGACTCCGCGTTTCAGAAATGGACTTCAGATGACCTGTGTCGAAGATTGTGACAGTCTGTCATATCGCGATGTGAGTGAAGTGCGCCGCGTCGCCCGTCCGATCTGACGTTCGTGCGTAGTGGCGCCGTCTGGTTGTCGCTGTTGCGTCAATGTTGCCAGCAACACATATTTAAAGTAAATTTTATAAAAATGTGAAGCTACAAAGGCGCACTTATCAGACTTAAAAACAATAAACAAATAAACAAAAATTTATATGCATTTTATATGAAAATTCAAAACATTTTTTAATATAGTTTATTTACATTTAACTAAAGTATGTAGGTACCATTTTGTTCGATAACTTTTTGCCATCTTATAGGTAGGGACATGATCCCATTACTATAGAAATTTTGGGGCTTCTGATCAAAAAACTGCGTCAAGTAGTTTTGGCAGTCCTCTCGTGACGTTAACCTGACACTGCCTAAAGAATTCTGAAGAGACCGAAACAGGTGGAAATCTGAAGGTGCCAGGTCAGGACTATACGGCGGATGCATTAACACCTCCCAGCCAAACTCTCTTAATTTTTGCTGAGTGGTTAAAGATGTGTGAGGTCTAGCGTTATCATGATGAAAAACCACACCCCTTCTGTTGATTAATTCCGGCCGCTTTCTCTCAACTTCTTGCTTTAATCTTATCAGTTGTTCGCAGTAGAGTTCTGAATCGATGGTCCTGCCTGGTGGTAACAGCTCATAATAAATAATACCCTTCCAACCCCACCACACACACAGCATCACCTTGTTGCGAGTTAACCCGGGTTTCGCCACAGTCTGCGAAGCCTGACCGGCCTTTGACCATGACCTTTTTCACACGTTCTTGTCGTACGTGATCCACTTTTCATCACCAGTTATCAATTTCTTCAAAAATGGTTCGGTCTCATTACGTCGTAATAAAGAATCACAAATGAGTACACGGTATATTAGGTTTCTTTCAGAGAGCTCGTGAGGTACCCAAATATCGAGCTTTTTTGTGTACCCATTTTTTCCAGTTATTCATCTACGTCGTAACTACTGATATGCCGATCTTGCTCCACTTTTTCAAAAATAGCATCGATTTTATCCGTAACAGGGCGACCAGAGCGACGTGCATCTTTGTCATCAAAATTTCCGGATTGAAAACGCTTAAACCAAATTTGTGCTACTCTCACAGACACTGCACTAGGTCCATAAACATCGCAATTTTTTTTGCGGCTTGCGTTGCATTTTTACCTTTTTGGTAGTAAAATTTTAAAATGTATCTAATTTCTTCATTAGATTCACTCATCTTGACGGCAAGAAAAACAAATGAAAATCACGCATTTTCCTAATTTGAATTTGGAATTATCTTCTTTAAAATTTAAACTTTTAAATGATACCAAAACCAGCCAGAAACAAATAGTATAGCCAAAGTGGTTTTATTACAAGTTCATACATACTATATGCGAAAAGACTTTTTCCCCAACCTAATATGTTGTTAGCGGCAACAGAAGTGCATCATCTGCGAAAATTTCAATTGTCTAGCTATCATCTTTCATGAGATACAGCCTGGTGACAGACAGATAGGCAGACGGACGGACGAATGGAAAGCCGAGTCTTACGTAGGGTCCTGTTTTAACTCTTTGGGTACGGGACCCTAAAAATGCTTTAAAAATAGTAATTATTAACGAAGTGTCCAAGACACTGTTAAATACCATTGTATAATTGGCTGGATTCAAAAGAGCAACTTTCAAATGAAACATAAAGCAAACATTTATGTTTCACTGTAAGAAATGTAATAGCGTTACCATTATCTAAGTTTAAGACTGCCGTTAAAAATCCTTTAATTAAAAATGCTTATTATCATGTAAATGACTATTTATCTGATCAAAATTCTTGGAAATAGATGACTGCAAAATTTTATTGTATTATTTAGATACATACACACATACATAATATCACGCCTATTTCCCACAGGGGTAGGCAGAGACTATGGACCTCCACTTGCTACGATCCTGACAAACCTCTTTCGCTTCATCTATACTCATCAATCTCTTCATACATGCCCTTCGGTTACGGGTACTTTTTACCTCTCCTTTTTTCAGAACGTCTGCAATCTGGTCGCAGAATGTTCGCCGAGGCCGACCCTTCCCTACTGTTCCTTTCACATTATTTAGATGTGTAATATAATGTATGAGGACAACCCAGACACAGCTTTATAAAGCAAATAAAGGAGAAAGTAGGAGTAGTGTCTTACCAAGACGTCAAAAGGCTGGCTGAGGACAGACAGGAATGGATGAAACTCCATCGACAAGAGCGTCGCTCTTAAATTTAAATGAAAACGAATATAATGTATACTGAGCTTAAGTGTAAATCTGTATTGTAAATGAAACATAGCCCATCAGGCTGGGTAGGGACCAATACTGAACTGGGTTTCTTTCGGCGTAATCTTCCCAGCAGTGGTCGTTCCGAAATGCTTGTAGTTTTTAGCTTTTGCACTAAAATAATATTAAAAAAATGACCTTCAATAAGAGATAAATTTATCCTACATTGAATAAAAAATTTTGACTTTGGCTTTATGTCTGAACTCGCGAACTTTCTTATCTCGGCAACCCCTTGACTGAAATACTCACCAATAAAATTTTTAAAAGTTTAATCCCAAATCAAATCATCAACAAATATACTAACAAACCCATATGACTTTGTTTTACGGTACAGTTTGTATGTACATACAAACATCGTTGCACATACATGCTAGATTTAAGATTCAAAGATACAAATTCAAAGATTCAAATTCAAAGATTCAAATGTTTATTCAGTAATTAGACCTTTACATGCACTTTTACACGTCAATAAGTATATTTTACGTTACGTGTAAAGCATATTCAAAAATAATTTATTTTTAAAGAAAAGCTACCGATACCAGCGCTTCGTAACGACCACTGCTGAGAAGAAACGCCGAAAGAAACTTATTTTCACTAGCTAATAATCAAGCTAGCTTTTGTTCCGCATGCGAAACAAAAGCTAGCTTGATTGTTCGTGTGAAATTGGTGAACCTCTCTCATTTTGCTCGCTCGTTCAATTATTGTACATAGAAGCTTTGACGTGTAAAACGACCTTAATAAGGATAAAGGTAATATCATTATACGCCACCATTAAGACTGCGAACGGCGCCAATTACAAATCGTCCTCATTAGAGGATAATAGGTAACTGACACACCTAATTAATAAATGCCGTCAGATTTCATTGCGTATTGTAAATTTGATTTCATGAGATTCGTCATTAAGCGCGTGAGATTGAGGATTTTGGGGTTATACTCGTTTCATGGAGATTATCATGTCTTTATCCCTAATGCGGCAGACAGATCATTTCGGATCTTGCTGCCCTAAAAAGTCAGTGCTAAGGCCGCGTGTGATGGTGGAGAGGAGAGCCACGTTACAAAAAAGATGCTAAATTTGAAAATTACTCAGATAAGGTGGATGGAATGCGTTAAGGACGATAAAGATAAAAAGAATGTGATAAGTGCCTTGACAAAGATTAAGGGATATGGAAAAGACACATGATGTCCCAATCCCACGTAAAGTGGGATAAGGTGAGGAGAAGGGAAGGAAGGTGGGCGAGAAGATAAAATAAAACCAGCCCAACGCGAGTCGGACTCGCGTACAAAGGATTTCGTACCATCTTCTAATATATAAAATTCTCATGTCACAGTTTTTGTTGCCATACTCCTCCGAAACGGCTTGACCGATTTTGATGAATTTTTTTGTGCTTATCCGGTATCTATGAGAATCGGCCAACATCTATTTTTCATCCCCCTAAATGTTAGGGGTAGTCCACCCCTAAATTTTTATTTTTATTTTTTAGACAAAATTTTTAATTTCTATTTTTTTATGATACAACATACAAAAATACATACAATCCTCAATTTTGGCAAAACAACGTTTGCCGGGTCAGCTAGTTTACTATAAATAGTAGATTGTGCTACTAGGGGCTAAGGTAATTTTTGAAGGCGAGGGCGCTACTTTGTATCCAGAGCGAATCGAAGGATTCCACAGATTCTACGGTGGAATCCTAAGTGTAGCGAGGGATTCATGTATATCGCCCGAGATAAAAATATTACCGTACCCGAGTAGCATTATCATACAAAACAGAATGTAAAGAACAGTAAAACACCTACAATACCGTCTGGACAATTTAATACTAACCTTTGTTTGGTGTCGTTTTCATACAACAAATACTAAGAAATATTTTTTTGAAGACCACCAACTTAAGATAAAATGTTCACTCATAAGTCTCATAACTTTTTTTGCTTGGTCCTTCATATCTTTTTATTTTTATACGTAAACTTGATAACTATTCACTATTGGCCTTAACTCACGAAAAAGTATTCACATTTACATAAATAATTACAATAAAGGGATAAATTGCGCTTCTTAATTATACTTATTTTTGTTTCCGAGGCAAAGAACATACAAAATTTAACCTACATTCATCCATGTTGAAGAATGATATGTATGCCAAATTTAAAAAATCACGAAGACTGTGCCTATTTCTTTTTTTAAACAAAATTCTTTTTTTTTTTTGATGGATTGCCAACATTTTTTTTTATTCTTCATAGATTAAACTCGTGTTCTGTTTTCAAATTGGTTTTAATCCCTAGAGATCTCCTTTTTCACGTTTTATTCCCGAGAGAATAACCAGTAACTTTAGTTACAAATGTTTTGGTATAAAAACATCGTTTTTTGGGTAGATGAGATGAAAAATTACTTTTGTTATATGGGACTTAAATGCAGGGTGACTATAAACTTTTTTTGACGACCTCCGTGGCTTAGTGGTCACCATACTAGACCGCCACCCTGAGGTTCCGGACTCGATCCCCGGTCAGGGCAAGTTGGTAAATGGCCTTTGTCAAATTGTCATGGATCTTGGATGTTTATCTATATATGTATTTACTATAAAATATAGTATCGTTGACGTAGTAATAACACACAAGTCTCGAACTTACTTTGGGACTAGCTCAATCAGTGTATTTCGTCTCTCTAAATTTATTATTTACACACCCACCAGCCAAATATTTCACCCACCAGTCCCGTTTTTACCCTTTGCGTACATAACCCTAAAAAGGAATCAAAATAGTAATAGATTGCTAGCCGCATCGCGATTCCGACAACTTGAAGGTAAGTAACTGAAAGTAGGTACAAAACTTTCGCCGGACATTATTTTCTCGAAGTTAAAATTGCTTCCAAATCCGATCCTCGACTTATTGTGGATAACTGAGCTTTTATCGAAACATGATCCATTATTTAATTGGATCCCATCTAACCTTTCACCAATTTATAACCGTTAGGTGGGCACGATCCAAAGATAGACTACGTCTTTATTCCTGACGGAGTAAACAGAGCTTGCAGCCGTGTGGGCGTGAAAGGGAAAAAAGAACCAAAAAATTGTAATAAATTAATATACAACATGGACATATGAAAGGACGTACCGTAATAAATCGAACTACGGACTGTACTAGATCACTTATTATTATTTAGTATTTACAGTTGTATTATACAGTTATTCTTTTATTATTTTAATTCCATTATACTAGACATAGTATAATGGAATTAAAATAATAAAAGAATAACCAAAAAAAAAATCGACAGTCCCATACAAATTGCACGGGCGGCTGCACACTTTTGTATGGAAATGGCAATTTTTTTTTTGCATTTTGGCTGTTATTTTGGTTTCATTATACTATAGTGATGACTAGTATAGCCTGTGGCTTGATTTATTACGGGTGAATCCTTTCCATGTTGTATACGGACAAATCGCACAGATTAAGCTAGCCCCAAGGTAAGTTCGACACTTGTGTTATGGGATACTATAATTTATAATAAATACATATATAGATAAACATCCAAGACCCAAGTCAGTCTGAAAAAGATCATTTTCCTTCTTGCCCTGACCAGAGATCGAACCTGGGTCCTCTGTGACAGCGAGGCATGGTGACTACTAGCCCACAGAGGTCATCTTCGTCTAATTCGTCTATTCCAAGTCCAACCAACCGTCAATGTGATGAGTAGCATAATTCATTTACTATCATTCAGCTAATAAGACTTGCGTGGAAAGAGAAGCAGCTCGTACATCCCATGTTTTTTTTCTTTGACGACCTCTGAGGCCTAGTGGTCAGCATTTTAGGTAGTCACACCGGCGGTCCTGAGTTCGATCTCTGGTCAGGTCAAGATGGAAAATGATCTCTTTTAAATTGACCGAGGTCTTCGATGTTTATCTATATAATTGTATTTGTTGAGTTAGAATCCCATTACGACAGTCTTGAACTTACTTGAGGGTTAGCTCAACCTATGCTATTTGTCAAAATATATTTATAATTCCTTTTATTCCAGACCAGCATGAAAGGATCTAAATTTAACCGCTTTTCGTCCGTTAGTTAAGTCGGCACGTTCTCCGCCGATATATAAATGGATTTGAACGTTATTTCATCTTGGCTTCTGCGACGAACACTTTAAGATAAAACTAGAAATATAAAAGCTGATTCAATTTCTAGTTTCTCGGTATCTTTTACCGTATTTCATCGGAGTGTAACTAATTTTGAACCGACTTCCAAAACAGAGGAGGTTATCAATCCGTCGCGATCATTTTTTTATGTTCGTTCACACCTTAATTGGTTACCTATTAAAACTCGGCGTGACCTTCACATCCTTTGTTTCCTTTTTAAAGTGTTGTTTAATCCCTCCTCTCCTAAATACCTTACCGAAAAATTTTCATTTCGCGACATTGACCCCCGTCTTCGGTCGAGTAACAACCCGACGTTGCACATACCCGCTCACTCTTCGCAGGGATATAATAAGTCCTTCGTAGTTTTTGCAGCAAGGCTTTGGAACAAACTGCCTTTAGAAATCAAAATGTCGTCAACTTTACATTCTTTTAAGTTTAGATTGAGGAAGCTTGTGGAAACTTCTGAAGACTTATGTTGAGTTATATATGTATATAAGTATATATTGCTTAGGTATATATTTATTGCATATGTATATATATTTTATGTGTGTATTCATATATGTATTTATATTTACTGTGTAATAGTAAAGTATTTATTTACAAGTATTAATTTTAAATAGTTAGTAAATAGTTGTAGTATACTAAATAGTTAAGTGTAATTGAATTCTGTTTTCTATTGTGTGTCTTCTATTCTATTCTATTTTACTTTACATGAAAATGCTTTGATTGGATTAGTATTTGTTAATGTCTTGTTTATGTATACAGAGGAAATAAAATTTTCATAATCAGAAATTAATTAACGATGTCAAGCAATTTGCAAGAAAGATTTGATCACCATGTGCAGAGCAAGTGACGCAGTCAGAAAGAGGTTATAATGCTCAACAGTGGGTTTATTTGTATATTTACATAATTACAGCTATGCTATTGGGCACAGTCGTTAAAAATTAACAGAACGTTAAACATATCTAACCAATAACATATTATTTTACGAGTATCATTCACTCATGCCATCATACCTGTGGCCATTTTTCAAACGGTTTTTCCATACGAGAAACCGTTTGTTTAGTGACTCCGCATTTAATAAATTCTACCACTTGGTATACAATGGTGTTGCAAGCAATAGTATAAAATATCGAAAGCATATCGATACTATCGTGGTCTTGAAAAACAATCACAATATCGATAGTATCGAATAACTGACAATTGATACTATCGATGGTATCAATTGTCAATAGTTTGCAACACTATTGATATAAGGTAAAACTATCAATAGTATCGATACTATTGACTTTAGATACTATCGACAGAATTCGGTACCATCGATAGTATCTAAATTCAATAGTATTGCAAACTATTGACAATCGATATATATCTAACCTACACTATCGATAGTATCGGTTATTCAATACTATTGATATTGTGACTGTTTTTCAAGGTCTAGTTAAACTAACGATAGTTATGCAACGCTAGTAAACAAGGAAGTGATGTCATCTAATATACCTACAAGTCGAATGCGAGGGCAAAGTTCCCCAATCACACGAATTCCGGAGCATTCCAACATTGCCCACGACCGCCCGGCACTTCAGACATCTCGTCGATTAGACTCCAGCTCCACTAGCAGCCAATTACCGCATTCTCCAGCCTCCACTCGTGTGTGAACAAGGGTCGATATTTGCTTAGGCTCCTTAGATTTTTAGTAGTATTCGATAAACTAATTAATATTTTTGCCATGCCAGTCTGGAAGAATAGAAAAAATTTAAAGCCGATCGAGGGAATGGGTAAGAATGTAAATCCAGTCATTTCGATTAACCTTTATTTACTAATTCAAACAATAATCAAGTATAACAAACATTACATGTTGGTAATACAAAAGAAAAAAAATATATTAATCAAATATCCCGCCCTGGATTGTACCCGATTCAAAGGAATAGCAATGGATATCCTTTGGACCAGGTACCATCCCGACCGTTGGTCATATCATTAGGATATAATTAATAACTTTTAAAACACAATATGTAACAAAAACCCTGACCGATCCTTGTAGGAGCAACTCAGACCGTCAATATGAACAACTTTTCCTATGGGACCAATGCTTGAAACTCGAGAAAAAAATCGACATTTTCGTACAAAAGTGTTCAGCCGGCCCAGCAATTTGTATGAAAATGACAATGTTTTCTTTGAATTTCAAACATTGGTCCCATAGGAAAAGTTGTTCATATTGACGGTCTGAGTGGTTCCTATAAGGATCGGACAGGGATTTTGTTACATATTGTATATTCACTAACTGGTAAGTTTGTTTATATTTTTGTGACATTTTCAGTCTGTCAACTCTAAAATCAAAAAAATAAAAATTGCTGTTCAATACAAAATTAATGCGACAATTTTTATGGAACAGCTAAATTTGATTTCACTTCTTATTATTTACTTTTGATCTAAAACACCACTTACTCAATTATTATAGTTCCCAAAACTATGTTGGCACTTTTCGAAGAAACTATGGCATCATTCATCCATGTTTTAGAGTGTTCGGTGGCAACTTTGGCCATGTGGTGGCAAAGTTGTGTTTGCGGCGAAGGCGGCAGCCTGTGGCTAATGTGTTGCTTCTGTTTTGTGAGATATGATACAATTGGCATTACAATATTGTTGTTGAATTTCGATGGACAAAAATATAAAGACATTTTAAATTAAGTGAAAGTAAACATTTTAAGCTTTATAGTAAATTTGTTTAGGAAATTTTCACGAATAAAATAAACATTGATAGATACTTCGAGTTGAAATAGATTTTTGAGTAGCCTAAAAGCTTGTGGCCAACCTACTTCAAGCTTTATGCGAATTAATGTTATCATAATATTTTGAACGGGCTATAAGGATCAAAAACTACTCGTCACAATAGTATAACAGTACCTATATGTATATCAAATGTATGTAGTCCTTCATACGCAACACCATTAAGTTATGCTTTGTCCCGAGAATACCTAGGAACATATACCATATATCAAACGAGTTAATCACTAGCTGATCCATTGGCTTTTATTGCAGAATTCAATAGATGTGCTGACGAATGGATGAATTTAGCACAAAGCAAATTAATTGGGACAATCTGTTGGCAACAGTTATATAAATTGCTTAGTTTCGAGCGTAAACAGGCTTATTTCGTCCGTTTATTGATCGAGTCAAACCCATTTCAAATGTACGGTTACTAATTATCATATTGTCTATTGAGTACCTAGTTTGGATAAAAAAAAAGTAAATAAGTGTGTAAGTAGCTAAAACTGTCTACACACGAAACAACTTGCCATGCAATTTGCAGCCGCAGTCTTCTGTTCTCTACACACATTGCAATTGTGACCAGAATTTCAATCACAACTTCAGTGCGCGTGTCACAGCATGCAAACGCCACTTATGCTTTCGAGATTGCAAAAAGCGGGGCTCGCGATTGCCTTAGGTATGTCACGTCTTTGCTTAACGTATGAAAGAAAGCGTTGTCACCCATCCGATTAACGACCACGCCAAGAGATACTTTTGATATTAACCTTTCAAAACGTAGTTATCCATTCTATTAGAGACCATGCCCAAAATCACTTAACCCTTGCAGTAGTGTAGGTATATATATGTACCTGAGGGGGTGAGCTGTCCCACTTTTCTGCCCTTAATATAATTAATATGCAAGTCAATCTGGTCCAAGGATCATCATCATCTGAGCATATTTCCAGTTGCATCCTCAGCGACAACGCTTCAGAGCCCGGGGTCCGCTGCCTACCTTAGAAGATTTAACGAATGTTTTTTACAATTGATTTTTACACAGAGCGACTGCCGTCTGACCTAAACAATCCAAACGGTAGACTAGAACCAATCCTTGGACAGGTTTGAGCAAACGCTAGATGGCGCTCTAAACTCACAGTTTATGCGTGCCTTCCGAAACACGGAATCATCTTTCTTTTCAGATAATCAGTTAATTCAAGCCTGTAATATCTTAACCAGACTGGAAATAATTTTTTACAAAGTATACTTCCAAGTGAGATTCGAACCCAAAAATATAAACTATTTTAATAGCCTTTGTCTGCATTCAACCCTATATTAAATTTAAATGTCCAGCGAGCAATAAAAAAGTATTGACGTTACATAAAGCCTGCAAATTTTAAACAGCAGTAAAAAGTTATGCTTCAATAAACACGAAATCCGAATGTATTGTTTATAGTGTTGTAAACAAACTGAATTCTGAGCTACGAAAATAACCAGTAGACACAAGAACATCTCGTTAAGGCCCATTTTCAGATTTTCACACTTAAATTTTTATGTAAACCAATTAGTGACATGGTTGTTAGTTTAGACAATGCAAGTGGTCTATGCTTCAATTTAATTGTATGCAACCATTCAGATTTGTGTTTTCAACAGGCAAAAAACTTGTATAGACGTGATTTTTTTATTATTCTTATCAAAATCCTTATTGAACCAAAACAAAATATTAGATTACAGAATATAGATGTTAACAAGATATTCTTTTTTTGTTTCAAAACTGAGAACCGTCTTTTACCCCAAACTACACAACGGATCTTGATAAAATTTACATGGAATCACCACGAAAGTATGCTCTTTGAAACAAAAGAAAACAAATTGTACGGTAAGCCTCAAAAGTGGAGTCTCAATTTTTCATACAATTAGTATGAGAAATTGGGACTCCACTTTTGAAGCCTACTTACTATACATAAGTATAAGTTCAAACAAAAAAGTAAATTCAAATAAGTACATTCGAATTGATAACCTACTTCTTTTTTAATTCGGTTAAAAAGGTGGCCTCATCTCAACTAATATCTCTTCCATACTTGGAAATGTTTGACATAAACGATGTTTGAGATAAAGTGCAAAGTTATATGCCTATGCTTAAACTTTGGCAGTACATATCATCATTTATCTTCTGAATGACTGTTGTTATTCACGTGTTTAATCCACCAGGGTTGTCCACAAGCAAGCAATCTAACTTTCCGGCTTCCAGTGGCCTTCCCGCCTGTATTTATTCGTTCCATATTTCGGATGCCCTTTAAAATCCCCATAGCCACGAGAAAATGAGGCCGAATCCGTATGTGTTAATGTGTAAAGTTTGGCCGCAGGGAGTTACGGATTAGGCTCGCGAATCCTCAGCAACGCCCGGCATCATTCGGCGTTTCGACATTCGGTGAAAGGATACGTCAATTTGATTAAAAATGTGTTTAGGCGTTCGTTTGAATTCGGAATTAGAGCTTTTATTCAACTTTGTTTGAGTTTTTGTATAATTTATTAATTAAACATTTTTGGTGGGATGAAAGTCTTTTATCCCGCCAAAGACATAAATGTGAGAATGGAAGCCAAGTTCGACAAAAGAATTAAGACCTAAATGGCCGCCAAGTTTTTTAGAGAATAATGAAATTTATTTATAAGAAACTTAACATTTGACCTGGCTAGTTTTTACCAATTCTGATATTCAGAAGAATAGGACCTTACAATGTAATAACGTATAGATGATAAGTTAACTAGCTAAATGTAAATAGGCTTGCAAAAACTAGCCATGTGAAATGTTAAGGTTCTTTTATAAATAAATTACAATATTCTTTAAAATGCTTGGCGGCCATTTAGAACTTGGCTCCCAGTATCAAAAAGAAATAATCAAATTTATGAAATTCACTGTTATTTGAATTTTTACTTTGTAAACGCGTAATAGTTTTAACTAAATGCCAAGTATCAACTTTCCAGGTCATATGGAAGAAGGTTACTGTTTTGATAATTGATAAGTGGTCCATTGACAAATAATCAAACCTATGAAATTCACTGTTTGTTTTTTTCCTTTGTATACGCATAATAGTCTATCTAGATGCCAAATATCAACTTTCCAGGTTAAATGGAAGTAGTTTACCTTTCTTGAAAAATAATCAAATCTACAAAATTCACAGATTTTTTAATTTTTTCCTTCTATAAATATATAAACATAAATATACAATAGATAAACAATAAATATCATTTCCTTTACTTCGTTATATTCGATAAAATCATAAAAGTCCATGTTTGTCATACTAAATGAAGTTTTCCTTTGTTTCAGATACCACCATCATAGAACAAATAGGATGCCAAGAATAAAGAAGAGACGGCACCACAAGAAATACAAAGTGCGGTGAAGGATGCCCCATCAGTAACGATGCTAGAAGACGGTAGTCGAGACCTCTCCAAACGCGCGTACTGCAAGCCCGATGCCTTCGTCGAAGAACCAAAATGCTGCTTCTCAAGACCAGCTCTTAACGACTCCAAACTATTCTGCTGCCGATGCGCGCACAAACGAAGAGCATCTCCGCTAACATGCCTTGCTATACTCTTCCTTGTATTAACATACAACCTTCTTGGTGGTTTCCTCTTTTTCGCAATAGAAGGAAACACAGTAACAGAAGAAACTGCAGTAGCAGCGTCGAAGCCCAATTTAAGCCGAAGCCAAAGCACTAGTTCGGATCTTAGATCGAAGACGGTTGAGAGACTGTGGTCTATAACGGAAGATCTGAATATACTGTACAAAGAGAACTGGACAAAACTAGCTGCGAAGGAGTTAATGGACTTCCAAAAGGTCCTGATAAAAACGATTAAAGGAGGAGCGACGTTAGAGAACAGGCTGTCGTATGATCACGAGGGGGACTACAGATGGACGTTCTCGAGCAGTGTTTTGTACGCACTTACCCTCATCACGACTATTGGTAAGGTTTTCTTCTTGTTATCAAATTTGTTAATAGCTTACACTGGTAGGTTTTTTCAAGTAGCTCAGTGACATGTTTTCTTACGATGTTTGTCTTAATAGAAGCAAGTAGTGGATGATTAAAATGACTGCACGTCAGTCAGATTATTTTGCAAACTCTCAAGGTATACTATTTGGCTGGACGGGAATTGAATCTAGGACGTTTATGTGCGCATAATAGGTTACGTTTTTAAACTACTACTCCACTACATCTTCAATATTAATACAATGTCCTTTTTAATTAAGTACAAATATTTTAAGGGGTCATTCAGTCCATCATTTTAAACAACTTTGCCCAATAAATATATATCGAAATACGAAAAAAAATATTTAGGTTCTCATACGGATCGAAGTAGTCACGTGATATCGTAACTATGAAAAATGCAAAAAAATTTTTCGTATTTCGATATATATTTATTGGGAAAAGTTGTTCAAAATGATGTACTGAATCACCTCTTAAAATATTTGTACTTAATTAAAAAGAACATTGTATATAAATTCTATGTTAAACTTTTAGTTTTCTTTGTCGCATGTGTAAATGATTTTGACTATAACCATATCTAACACCTGGTAGGTGTCAGATATTTCAAGTTGCTAAAAGCCATTTAAAATAGTGTGTTTTTTAAACCCAGTTGAGTTCGAAGTGCAATTCGTAAGGATCGAACAGTTATGCACGGCCAGTGCCTAATGACCACTTGGCTTTCACCGCTTCTTTTAATTTTAAGATTTTGTAATGTCAATTGGGCCGTTTAAATATAAAATCATTCTGCTGTACGAAGGTAAAATTTTCATATTTCAATTATACCTAATCACACCAAAAACTTACACCCCAAAGCCAAAGCTTAGGATTAAAATAGCATCTGTTCTGCAGGTCATGGAAACGTCACACCGCAATCGTCAGTGGGCAAGATGGTCGCCGTTGCGTACGCCTGCGTGGGCATCCCCATCATCATGCTGTACCTGTCCACCGTCGGCGAGGCGCTGGCGCGGAACTTCCGCGTGCTGTACTCCAAGCTCCGCCCCGCCACGCTCAACACCGGCAACTTCCACGCCAAGGCCGACTGCCTCAACCGGTTCACCGGGACAGAGTGCAAATACAGTGACTGTGATAAACGAGACAAGTGTTACAACGATAGGCAAGGACGGACCCCCTTTCAGGCTGCGTTAAACCTAGACAGTTTCAGTGGCGGGTATCATTGGACGTGTCGAAATCACACGCGAGTGCCAATATTTCTTAGTCTGCTGCTCATAGCTCTGTACATAGCGTTAGGAACCGTTCTGTTCCATTCTACGGAGAAGTGGAGCTTTATTGACGGTTATTACTTTTCGTTCTCCAGCCTCGCGACCATAGGGTTTGGGGACTTGAAACCTGGACTGTACGCGAGCACGGTGTCTGCTAAAGCAGAAGACGTAGCTGTCGGAGTGTGTTGTATTTACATTTTAACCGGCATCGTCGTTGTTGCCATGTGTTTTAATTTAATTCAAGAGGACATGAGTTCGGTTGTAAGAAGTTTCACCGCGCTCTGTACAGGGGGTTCGAAATCCCGCGCGGTGCATAGTGTAGAGAAAATTTGTGATGATAAGATTTCCATGTCAGTAGTGTCCTGACATAGAGAAACGGCCGAGTCGGGGCCGTCTGTAGCGTTCAACTGTCAGGAGAAACGTCAGCAAGTGACGTTTAAGATTGACAGTCTGAACCCAACGAAGTTTAATAGTCTACCGAGAAGGAAGTCCTCGAATTACGGAGAAGAGAGTTTCCAAAGGAATACACCAGTGAGAAGATCGGCTGGTCACGCTGAGAAGTGCGTAGAATACTTCGTTCCGAGGAGCTTAAGCGAGTTTAATTTAAGTGGTGTTGGGGAGATGTATGACTTATCGTTTGGTAAGGGACAGGAAGGGAAACAGAGTGCGGGGAAGGGAAGGGACAAAATGGTGACGTTTGAGGACGACCGGCCGCAAAACAAGGCGCTCGCCGATGACGTCTTCATGTGACGGCGTGGCCTAGCTCTAGGTTTGTTGGTTTGGACACAATTTGTTACACAATAAAGACGTTTTACACACCACCTTCTTTCATTTATAGCTCATCTTAAGGGCGTGGCGAACCTGATTTACGAGAATCCCTACCGAAGCCATAAAGAAAATTTATGTTGTGGTAATTCGGATAAAATATCTTGCCCGCCATTATTTAAAGGCGTTTAATAGAACATTTGCACCAAATTTTTGGAATAGCCGGTTTTATAGCTCTAAGCAGCAAGCAGTGGACGTTATACGGCTGAAATGATGATGGTTCCAAGTAAAAATTACTGTTGGCAAATAGCCTGAGGTAACTGTGGTAATCTATCTACGTCAATCCTCTTCGGGAATGCGAAAAGTACAGTATTACAAGCGGGCATTGCCATGCCTGACGTCATTTCTTTGGAAATGCAGTTGTAGCGCGAGATGTTTGTGTTTAATTCTTATGACATCCACCTGAAGAGATGGGAGTGGTTATATTCTAGACCGGAATCCACACGCCAAATTGGTACATTCCACGTATTTTGACCCGACTGCGCCACAACGAGGATTATGTTGTTCGAGAGTATGTATGTATGTATAATTGTTTGGCACTCTCTGCAGCCTGAACAGTTGATGGATTTTAGATTGAGAGGTGTCGTAAGATTCGTATCTACAAGGAGAGTGACACTGGGTATATCGAAATATAAAAAAATGGCGGATTTTTGGCGCCAAATTTAAATGTTTGGCACGCTCTGCAGCCTGAATGGCTCGATGGATTATAGACTGAGAGGTGACGTTAGATTCATATTTACTGTAAAAGTGACACAGGATGTTTAAAAAGGCAGTCGTGCTTTTAGTTTTTTTTTTTAATTATGACTACTTGTCTGGATATTTTTTTCCTCAAGCAAGACTAGCAAGGAAGGTCTTTCAATGAAACATGTTAGCTTTGAGTTTAGGACCGTATAAAAAACATAATATGTACTATGCTCCAAATACCCAGATTGTGGACATGTGAAAAAAGCTGCAACACTTAGTGGAACTGGGCAAGCCATGTTTGCCGTATGTCCGACGAACTCTGGACCAAATCAGTGACACAATCCTCAAAACGGAAAGCGGAAACCCGTTAGGCCCGGGAGGATATGGAGGGACGACCTTGTCTCCGACTTCAGCGATTGGGCCTCGAAGGCCCTCAACCAAGAGATTTGGAGTGCTGCAAGGGAGGACTTTGCGCTGCAGTGGTACAGTGTAGGTTGAAAATAGAATGTTAAAATATGATAAAGTTGCGCTTTGAAGCTGTTCACACGGCTTTGCAGCCACGGCCGCAGATTAATTGCTTTATTTGCCGTCCATTAGAGAGAGTGGCTGTTAGCATATCAAAGCTGGCCGGCTCGAGGCCGTAACGAGATCAGTTTGAAGCATATAATATGTATACCCCACTACTATCTACGCCAACTAGGCTGCCCTTATCTCTTCATCTGTTGCAAATAACAAAACAATAGATAAACAATTGACCTGGGATGAATTCCTCCTAGTGACAGGTAAGGGGTTAAATGACTTTCGCTTAATAAGGATGTAGACAGGATAAAAAATATATTATTTTATTTAGTCCATCAACTAGATATAACTATTTTTTCGTTTTGCAAAGTAATAAATACTCACAAAGATATAGCGCTTCGAAGTTTCGAAGTGGGGATGATTTACGTCACTTTAGTTAAAAATCGTAGCTGATCGTGACGTCACGTATAATTTAAATGCGCTGTGCTGTACCTTCATCAATATTAGCTTATCAGAGAAAAGAAAAAAAACCGTAAACCACACTTTTTAGGGGTCCGTACAAAAAATTTCAAAAAAATCGGAACCATTATTGGGTCACTCGTGCGTCTCTCTGTCCGTCCGTCTGTCACAGCCAATTTGCTCGGAATCTACTGGGCCAAATCAGGCAAAATTTAGTAAGATGATGTAATTCTATGACCAAAACACGGACTTTTTAAATAATGGTCATAGTTTCGGCAGACAAATTAGGAAATTAAATAAAACAGTTTTGCAAACCTTGCTGTGTTATTATATCAAATGAAAGAACTCGTTATGAGGATCTCAAATACATGTTTGTTATTATTGTAAAATAAATAAGTAATTGTTTTTTATATTCACTTCTCCCTCTACCCAAAGGTTGACTGGAAGAGATTGCTCTGCGATAAGTCCGCCTTTGTATTATAATTCTGTCTTCTTTTTTTTTAATTGTTTTTCCTTTTGTTTATGGTGCAATAAAAAGTATTTGTATTGTATTGTATTGTATTGAAAGAGGACAAAAATTGACCATTCCCCCCTGATCAAGAAAACCTATAAGAGTTCCATCAAATGAAAATAAAGTGGAAATCTCAATATAATACGTTCACTTACGAAAAATAGTTCACTAAAACACCACTAGATAGCGCTAGTAGTAGTTAACTCGCGTCTTACTGTGAGGATTTCAAATGTGATATTTTGTATTGTATTAATTTAAAAACATTGCCAGTGTACGGAACCATTTCCACGCCAGTTCAATTCACACACTTGGCCGGTTTTAATGTATCTTATAAGCCAAAAAATGTTTTAGTCGCATCCCTATTTAGTTTCGAAAGATAATACATTGTGAGCGAGATACAAAGTGAGTGAGACATAATACGAGTACAAATTCACAATTTATCGACAGTTTATATCGCAAGTTTATGAACTATCACTGGCCGCAATCATACGGTGTTTTAAACGTAGACGTATATGAAATTGCAATGTCCACGCTTTTGTTGGTTTTGTGTGTGTAAGTGGCCAATACTGGCGTCGGATTTTTCAAGCTGTTGGCATCTGACATAGCTTAACGACTGCCATATAATGACAGCAGAGACTAACGGCTTATACGTGCCTTCTAAAGCACGGAGGAGCTCGAGAATTTGTAATGCCACTTGAGGTCACCCATCCAAAAGTGGACCATGTGTCGCTTTAATTGCGAAAGCAATAGTAATTAGTGTTACAAGCAATAGTATAAAATATCAATACTATCGTGGCCTTGAAAAACAGTCACAATATTGATAGGACTATCGATAGTATCGAATAACCGATACTGTCCCTGTCCCTGGGTGCAGGGACGGGGAACGGGGACACATATTGCGCGGGACCCTAGGAGTTTCCATTCTGTATACTTATATTATATTAACTCTGTGGTAATATGCATATATGCACTCCCACCGGCATCCCGAGGTCCTATTCTCTTCGATTTTTTGTGTGATGGTGGGCGAGAAGGTCGAAAAAGCAATTAAAATAGTGATGGATGGCTAGCCGCATCACCTCCATCATCATCATCCGAGCGTATTCCCGGTTGCATCCTCAGCAGTAACGCTTCAGAGCCCGGGGTCCGCTACCTAACCAAGGAGATTTGACAAGGTTACTGGTTTTTACACAGAGCGACTGCCGTCTGACCTCCACAACCCAAAGGGCAAACCAGGAACCAATCCTTGGATAGTTTGATGATCAAACGCTAGGTGGCGTTCGGGACCCACAATTTTACGTGCCTTCCGAAACACGGAATTATCTTTCTTTTCGGATAATCAGGTGATTCAAGCCTGCAATATCCTATCCAGACTGGAAACAACTTTTCACTAAGTATGCTTCCCAGTGGGAATCGAACCCATGACCTCCGGGTCACAAGGCGAACGCCTTGACCACTGGACCACGGAGGCAGTCAAGCTAGCCGCATCACCTATTAACATGATTAATATTTTCTCCTATTCCCCTGGTCAGCTTCTATGACCTTCGCGGGAAGAGAAGCAGCTGGTACATAATAAGTTTTCTCTTTTCTCCCAGACCAGAATGGAAGGGAAACGTCTATAGTTTAAAAGTGAAAAATTCTATTGCTATGAGAGGACCAAATATCACTTTCTACAATAGAGTATAATTGTAGTTAGTCCGTCTTTTAGATTATCCAAAAATAATGGACACATATTTTTCAGTTTGTTAAAAAAGTTAACATTCACAAAGATATGAAGCATCAAAGTTCCGGAGTGGGGGCTCGCGACGTCACCTCTATGTATAAATCGTACGTAGTGACGTCATGCACAATTTCAATGCGCCGTATCTTTGTCATGTTTTGTTTCTCGAAGAAAAGAAAAAATATGTGGACAATACTTTTTTACAATCCAACTAATGAGCTATAAATATTTTTCCATTCGTCATGCCTATTGCATTGCATTGTGCGGAGCACGGAGCACGGAGTCCAAGCTGCATGGATGGAAGGGCAAAACAAGACTAGAAAGCATTAAACCGTCTGGAAGATACCGAAGTGGTAGGTGCGCTGAAGGCCTAGGTGTCCTACGTAAGGGTGCGTGTACCTAGCGGTCCTAACACTTACTAAACTTAAGAGATCGGAACAGGTACGTGAAATAATAGGTGGTATCTCGACTAGGAATATATTTGCAGACTGTTAATTTTTACAACAAAAAATGCCTTATATAGTTCGCACTAATTAATAATAATTGTTCGCGCTTGACCATGCGCGCGAGCAGGTGGGGGATGATTCAAGATGGTCGCCTTACGAAAACAACGTGCCTCGTTGCAACGGTTTAGGACTTAATCGTCAACTGGCGAGCGCGAATCTCGCGAGCGCGCGCGAGTTGGCACTTTTCGATTTTGCCTACTTTTTTTGTCGTCAACTCGCGCGTCTATATAATTTGATGTTTTAATGTATAGTCAGCTACAAAAACGTTATAACAAATTTAATTTAGTTAGGTACTTACCTACTATAAATGTATAAGAAACTTTATGAAATTTGATTTTTAAAATAAAACAAAATATACATCGTTTTGAAATCAGTTTATTATAAATCAACAGGACAAAATATAAATTATAAGTAGTATTTCCCTTACTAATTATCAACAATATCACATTGATTTGAGAATTTGGCTTATTATCTTATTATCTAGTATGTAAATTGTAAAAAACTAAGTAAATAAAATAGAAACAACGAAAACACTCCCCTCACATACTCGTATACTGAATATTGGTAAGTATAAAATAGTAAAGCTAAACATAGTAATTGACAACAAACTGACTTATTATTGCTCCCTAATAAAATCAATCTTAGGAACCATAGAAAGAGTCTTAGAAACTATAAAATCACAGATCACATATGGTTGTAAATGATTTTTACAAAAAACGCTAAACACTATCAATAAGTAGATTCATCAATTGGCTAAGTTATTACTGACGACCTACTAATAAAACTAATCACAGACTATACAATCACAGATCATGGTTTGTTATAAATGATTTTTATAGCAAACGTTAAAATAAACAGACTATGCTAAATTAAATCAAAAATCACAAGATCAAAAGTTCGATACATAAGTCAATATTTATAACCCCATGGATAAATTCGTTAACAGTGTTGGTAATGTGCTCGTCAATAGCACAAGTTTCTTTACATTTTGCAGTTATATTAGACTTCTTTAAGTATAAAGTCTGATAATAATTATCTTCTTCTTTTAAGATGGTCAAAAATTGTGCAATACTTTTGGGTTTGCTATTAATTTTTTTATTTACCGTAGAATGCCAGCTCTCAACCATGTTCGTAGTGCGGTGTTGGCTAAAATTACAAGACCATTTGTCTGCGAAAATGGAAGTCTCATTCAACCAAGTTCTTACAAAATAATCATTAAATTTTACAATATTTTTATCATTCGGACATTGAGACATAATATACAACCAACCATTCTCAACAGCTTCTTTGGGCAAATGTGCCAAAACAACGCACCTCTTTATATGTTTTCTAAATAGTACAGATTTTGTTATGCCTATTTCGTCAGCTTTCCGCCACAAACTTCGCGAAAAATGAAAGAAACACCCTCTAAGAACAACGAGTTAATCTAAGGTTTAACTAATCAAGATGCCTGGATAAAAGTAACAGAACACTTTGAGAGTATTACCCGAAAAGTTTAATTGTTATAAACTTACCCCCACAGTACATCAAAATCACTAAAAACTTCCACATTTTCACACCAAATGGCATTCTTATAGACTTAATAAAAACATTTATACTCTGTAAGTATGTTTACTCCGTAAGTGCACTGTAAACGTCAGCTTAGCTTACGTAACACTAACGTCACTAAAATACAGTGTTGCCAGGGCTCTTGAGTCGAAAGTTACGTTTCGTTTCCTGAAATGTTACATTTTTGCTGCAAAAGTTACATTATTGTTTTTTTTTTTTAATTTACGTATTTTTTGGGGTCGGGCGCAAATTGAAGTTTGCAAAATGGCGGAGTATAACGGAATGTATGTCTAATGGTGTATTTATGATAAAACAGACTGTAGTTTCATTTGTTCGCAGCGCCATCTTCACTGTTGTTACTATCTGTATCTAGTCTAGCACCCAACTTATTCTATTAGTTGAACCAACAATTCGTTAGTTTTACACTGAACTACTAATATAAGAAATCACAAAACATTGTCAATTTGACAGGCTTACTACATTGAGACAAAAAACCAAAAAAATAATGTTAGAAAATATAGCGAATTGAGGACAAAAAAAAACATCGAATCCACCAACCTGGCATTAGTTTTTTTTTAAATATTGTAATGTAATACTCGTAGAGTTTTAAATCACAGTAATAAAAAATCGTTGATTTAGTTCCCCACTTTATGTAGATATTAATAACATAACGAAACAAAACAAATCACAATTAGCCATGTTTATATACTTTTTACCGCGAACGGCGCGAATTCGCGAAGTATGAAACGTGCACGCACACGCTCAAGCAAAATCAAGTTTTAATACCTGCAAAATAAGTTTCATTTTGTCATGGCACCTTCCATTCAGATGTGACACATGGAGTGAAACACTTTTTAGACGCGCCAGTTTTAGGTGCGTTCAATTTGGATGCGTTCGTAAGCTGTTTTCAATAAAAATCAAGTATTACAAATCTCTTTCTTCTCAAAAGTTACGAAAATAGCCTTAAATTAAAAAAATTACTTACATGTTACGCAAGGGGGTCAAAAGTTACGAAAAATGTAAGAAATGTAACCTTCTGGCAACACTGCTAAAATAATAACTAGGGTGCTTACTCCTGATGAACTTCGAACGGCTAAACGATGTACCCGTCCCTGTCACACACACACATCACTTCCGCCATGTTAGACGTGACAGGTACATCGTTTGTAACTAAGTGCATAAGGAGTAGGCACTCAGTTTGCAAAATGAATTAGAAAGAGATAGCGCTATGACAGCTATACTGTTGTGCGCATGCGCGTTAGACGAGATAGTATGTGTCATTGGATGCGTTCCCCAGGCCTTCTCATTTCGGCCCTCTAAATCGTAATCTAAGTCAGTACTTCACAGAATCAGCTAACGCGGTCAATAAATAATTATTAATAGTTTTTGTTTTCAATCTCTTTTTATTTGACTGTACTTTACATAGACGCGCGAGTTGACGACAAAAAAAGTAGGTAAAATCGAAAAGTGCCAACTCGCGCGCGCTCGCGAGATTCGCGCTCGCCAGTTGACGATTAAGTCCGGTTTAGTGACTCGAGCGTCAACTCGCCACAATACATTACAAAGTAGACGAAAGCATCCATTTATAATGGACTTAAAGTATACATTAGTTATTAGCATGAATCAAACGGGTTACTCATACGAAGGCTCAAGGTCACTCAAAGCGCTATGGAGAGGGCTATGCTCGGTGTTTCCCTACCTGATCGAATCAGAAATGAGGAAATTCGTAGGAGAACAAAAGTCACTGACATTGCCCAGCGGATTAGTTCGTTAAAGTGGCAGTGGGCGGGACCGATGGCCGATGGGGCAAATGGTTCTCGAATGGCGACCACGTACTGGCAAGCGAAGCGTAGGACACCCACCAACAAGGTAGTCTGATGACCTGACTAAGGTCGCTGGAAAGCGCTGGATGCAGGCCGCTCTAGATGGGTCATTTTGGAAATCTTTGGAAGAGGCCTATGTCCTGCAGTGGACGTTATGCGGCTAAAATTATGATGATGATGAAACGGTGGCGCGATTTTTCAAACGCGGAGTCACTAAACGTTCGGTTTTTTGTATGGAAAAATCATTCGTTTAGGTGACTCCACGTTTGAAAAATGGCACTTCGGGTTACTCTCGTAGTGAGTCAGATACTGGCCGACATGATTCTACCTCAGTCTTCATCACGGCGAATGTGTCTAGAGGACGCGCGTACACTATGGCGCCTCGAGACACACTAATAATCTCTTAATTAATTCAAGCTTATCATATCCGTTTCTCACGTTAGATACACATTATGACAAGGTCTGCGAGTTCGGGTTTTTCATGCTCAGTAAAATGTTCAATCCGGTGGTGGCGTCGCTGGTCGGGTCGTTGGATTCCCTCTAATATGGATGAGTTTAACGATGGCTGATCCGTGCGTCAACTAGTGAACGGGTGCTGCCGGGAGGGATTGGTCAGCTCGGCTTCGCTTTTTTGACTACTTAATATTTTTTATTACGCAATTTATGTTTGTTTACTTGTTCGCAAGCATTACATGTTATAATGTGTCAACGTTGTACTATATTTTAAGTATTTATTAATTTAGCAAGAATAAAAATATATGTGACAAAGCCCTTCTGTTGGAGTAGGCGACCAATACTGTGAAAATGAGTTTCTTTGACGTTTCTTCTCAGCAGTGGTCGTTTCGAAGCGATAGTATCGGTAGCTTTTCTTTAAAAATAAATTATATTTTAATATACTTTACATGTAACTTAAATTATACATATTAACGTGTAAAAGTGCCTGTAAAGGTCTAATTACTGAATGAACATTTGAATCTTTGAATTTTGAATCTATAAATTCGTTTTAGAAATAAACATTCATGCATACACTGTAGGCATGGCCTTGGGCTGATAAAAGAAAATCAAAATAAAACTCTTCCAAGCTAGTCTGAAAAAAAAATCTAACAATATGCTTAGAATGTACCAACTGCTTCTCCTCCTGTGCAGATCGTAGAAGCTGATCGAGGGATATGACCAATGTTACTAGATGATGCGGTTAGTAAGTCATCACTATTTTAATTCCTTTTTACACACTTTTACCCAACACCATGCTAAAAGTGGCCTTTGGTTCTTGTGGTCCCAGGCTCTGTCTGCTAAGATAAGAGTTTTTTGGTGTGACGTTTAGGGTAGGTAGACTAACCTTTAGGGTTTAGTTTGGAGATTTATCATAAACACTAGGAACCAGAACAAGTGAGACTTATAATGAATGAGTGAAAACAGTACACACACAGATTCGAACAGAGATCTAGATAGGGTCGTGGGCCTAGCACTTGGTCTAATGAGTAGCCAACCAGGGCTACTTAGCTCGGTGTTGAGTCTGCCGCATGTGGAGTCGCAAGAGGCCGGCCGATTTTTTTTTGACATGACGTACATAGGTTGCCTCGGACGGCATTTCCTACTTCACCGGACAAGGTTTGAGGAGCGAGCTAGAGGCCCGGCTTCCAATATTTATATACTACTAGCAGCAGCGCAAAGGGCTCCCAAGGGGGAAACCTCGGCTTTGGGCTCGCTAGGGACTATGGCAAATTTAGGGGTGCTGCAACACCCATGTTTTGCCGGAAGGGCCGAAATTACGGCGCCAAAAGGGCCTACTTAGGACGCAAATCGTCCAGGTACCGCCGGGCGGTACCTAGTGAACGAGCTAATGTTCCTACGCCTACGTATTCGATAACGACGAATTCGGGGGGGGGGGGGGTCCGACCGCGTGGCCGGCTGCAGTTGCTCCGAGCTTTATATTTGGCCCGGCTGAAGAGCGCGAGGCGCGGGGCGCAGGTTAGAAGTGCGACCACGCCACAATGGCTATGGTTAAAGACATTTACTCTCATAAAAGAATCTACAAAATTCATTTATAATGAAAACTTACAAATGAACATTTATTGGACGCGTAAGAAAAGTCGATGAGGTAATATTTGTTCCGTGCGACTAGCCACAGGTTTGTTCTCTTACCATTACCAAATGATCTTAGCCATGCTCAAAATAGAAAACTGTACATACAGCTAAATTAGTACTTAAATACAAGTAAATGGAAACCCAGTAAATACCTCTGAAATTTCAAACCTACCAAATATAACCATCACTAGAGCCCGAGAAATGATTTCGTTAATTTTGGAAAGCTCCCGGACTAGACGCGCTTTCATTTAAGCCTGTTAGAGTGGAGAGCGGCTTGCGCGGCACCTCCTTACTTCAATTAGACGGAGTAGCATCACTATTCATTTAGTAAAAGTCATTTGAAATTGAAAACTACACTGTATACTGTTTAACGTAAAATAAATAAAGTTTTTATTATTATATTTCTGCAAATTAAGGTAACAATTAAACACATCAGAAAATAATTTTTACATTTTGATAAAAATACGTGTCTATTATTTTTATCCCCAGAGAAAAGACATGTTTTATAAGTTAGATGTATCTGATTATTTGTGTGTCTGTGCTCTATCTGTGGCATCGTGGCGCCTTGACGAATGGGTCGATTTCAATGCGGTTTCTTTTTATTAAAAGCTGACTTGATCTAAATGGTTCTTAGTTAAATTATAACATATGAACTTAATACGCGACTAAAAACAAACAAAAAACTTTTCATAAATATTGCACGACATACATACGGAGTGTTCGCTTTGTTGGTTGCCTCTGAAGGAAGAGATTTGTGAAATTAAACTACGGAATTCAACTGTTTGTTTTACTTGCATCACTATATCACAAAGAAACAGTTTTTCACTATAATTTAAAGCTCACTTTTTTTTTCGGGTAATAAACTTCCTAGGGATGAAAGGAGACTTCCTTTTAAAGAACAAAAAAAATCATACATTTTGGAGAGAAACGGTTAACTGTTAATCTTTTTTACAAACTGGCTTTGACATTAAGATGTCATTATTTCCCAATCTTGGTTATGAAAAAGGGAAGCATAGACAACAACATCCTACTTAATTCCACGCTTTATTAATAATTTAGAAATATGTTTAAGACAAAGTATCACACAAAAAAATATAAAGAATAAACTTAAATCGCACTTCTTGAACAGTCTTCGGATCAACAGGTCTTGCAGTGTGCGATGCGGATTTCCGCCGGCACGAATTGGGTAGCTATTTTGTAACACAGTTTGTTATAAACATATTTATTAATGCTAACAACTTTAGACATAAGCTTATAATTAATATATAAGTACTAACGTTATAATATAAGATTGAACGTAGATGTATTCTCTTCGGACAGATCTACGTGGTTTTTAGCAGGCATAAAAATGTATTTTAAGTTATTTGGTGAAAATAAATAAATAAATAAAGCTGTGTCTGATGGAAATCGGTTTAATGGTTTAAATTTTCTTAAGGGTGAACGCTTGAAACTCCGGAGTTTTTAAATTACCTGGCCAATAAGACTTTTTGATACTTTATATGACGGTCTAAATAAAAATAAATTTTAAATTTATACAGACAAACCACACAGATCGAGATAGCTACAAAGCAAGATACAATTCAATACCCTTTGTTACACAAAATAAATTAAAACAGGACGTAATTATCTTAAAAACCAGGAAAAACGCAAAAGGTGGCCTTATCGCTAAGCAATTTCTTCCAGGCAACCTCGCTATATAGCAAATTGTAACGGGAAATTAGGTAGTGCGGGGCGGTCAACATAAACATACTTAATACAATAATTATAATAAACATACATACACATCTTACATAAATACATAAAACTTACACAGAAAAAAAATGATATTAACAGTACGAGATGAAGGGAAATGGATACAAGGGAAGAATATTTATTTACCTTTCATAAGGTTAGAAAATAAGATTTAACTTGGGATTTGAAGCTGGCTAGCGTTTAAGATAAAATAATATGTTTTCCTGCAGCTTCCTATTGTAAGTGAAATGTAATATTGAAACATTACAGTAGCTCCCTAGGGCAACAAATCTCCGAATACATTATGTCTGATCCGCGCTCTTGTCAAAAGCTCGGAAAGTAATAATCTCTGTACTAAGCTCCGGGGTCTCAAAGCCGCCGTTCAAGCTCAGATCTAGCACATTTCGAAACCTTGTTGTAATCTGCGAAATTATCAAAAATCGACATTGGGAGAATCGGACTAATCCTTTAAAGGGTTTAAGACAGAACAATACTTCATTGTTTTTTTTTCGATTGAAACAAGTTACGAAAATCCAAAAGCGCACGTTTCATAACAATCATTAAAAAAAAATATAGGTAACTCAACGAAACTAAATAAGGTAGTAATTTTTAATAGAAAACTACCCGTGACGTGATAAACTATAAAAAAATGGTACAAATACATTAAGTAGTTCGAGCGTAATCGTGGCAAATACATACATCAGAATACCCACGACCAATTTTTTTAAATGCTTGACAAGTATTTTCTACAAGTTTATAAAAATATTGTTTTTCATATCTCTGTTGTTGACGATAGCTCACGCGCTATAGTGGACTGTATGACTTGAGTTCAAATTAAACAAAGAGTTCGTATTACTAGATATTTATTAACACTTCGCTATGCTGATCTGGCTGAATACAAATTAACTTAATCACTATTTTTCACATTTGTTCTTTTCTTTTGGAGGCTCCTCGTAGTTCCATTCGCTGACATACCGATCCGTACAATACAACGTTTTACTCTCTATTGTACTTCTCACACACCGCCTTTCGGCGGGAGTGGGGATGCTGAAAACCAAAAACAAAAAACGTTTTACTAACTAAACTTACAGCTATATATGCAAAATCTTAACGCTAATCGTAGTACACGGCTCGCGTTGGCCATGTACCAATAGGGACGCGCGAATTTCCTCCGTCTCACTCTACGCGTCCCGTTCTCTCCGGCCTCCCCTCCACTTCTGCCGCCAGTTGCTCACGGCGATCGGTCGGGTGCGCTGGCGCTGCTGCTGTTGTCCGCAACATCTGTACTTATATTACTGTACTAGCTTTAACCCGCGACTTCGTCCGAGTAGGAGTCGAAAATGTTTCTAATAGTATTTTAAATTGGTTTTGTACGTTATTAATTTTGTTATAACATATGAATTATTATGTCAAATATTTAAATGTTTGAATACTTATTTAATATAACAATTTTTATAATAGTGTAAGGATTTAAAGGCCTATGCTCTCGATTCCGCTCCCGCTCCCACTCCCGCTTCAAAAATGACGAAGATTCATACAAACTTGCAACCCCTGTTTCACCCCTATAGGTATGTTATTTTCAAAATCAAATAAATGCATTATTATTTTCTACTAACTACTAAAATAAATTTAAAATGTCATGTGTCTCACTTTAAAAATTACGAAGTTTCATACAAACTGGCAACCCCTATTTCAACCCTTTTAAGGATGGAATTTCCAAAAATCCTTTCTAAGCGGACGTCTCCTAGTCACAATCTACCAAGTTCCTGCCAAATTTCATCTTCATTGGATAAGTAGTTTTCGAGATTTCGTGATTTTCGCTTTTTATGTATAGATATAATTGTATTAGTGCAAAGTGAATATAATAGAGACAGTTTAAATCCAGAAAAATGTTTAATCCTGACATGTTGAGAGTAGAACACTTGTTCTACTTCAACGCTCCGCTTATGGGGCGTGCAATAAAAGGGTTTTCAATCAAACTACTCGTGACTGAATAAATGTTACTTGGGATGGCTCATGGCAAATAGATCTTATATGAAACGGCTCAATTTTCATGGACGACCTCCGTGGCGTAGTGGTCACCATGCTAGTCCGCCACCCAGAGGTCCCGGGTTCGATCCCCGGTCAGGGCAAGTTGGAAAATTGCCTTTTTCAAATTATCCTGGGTCTTGGATGTTTATCTATCTATGTATTTGTTATAAAATATAGTATCGTAGAGTTAGTATCCCATAACACAAGTCTATAACTTACTTTGGGGCTAGCTCAATCAGTGTTATTTGTCCCTATATATTTATTTATTTATTTAATTTTATGGTGATGGGGATGCTTGATGGTTCTTTAAGAGTCTTACCCTGGACAGAATCAGACATTCCCGTACAAACGTAGTCTAGTATTTATTCTGAAACGGCATGTCAGATATTGGCGAAATTATGTCATTTCAAAGAAATTAAAGTATTTATCTGGTTTTCACAGTCAAAATATGAACTTAAAAGAGAATATAGTGTATCATGTCTTATTTGACCATCAGTATGGAAAATTTCTACACTCTCATATTTTCTTTCAAGTTTATATTTGACTGTCGATAACTAGTTATAAGCCTAGATTTATGCAATTTCTTTAAAATTACAAAATATTGCCTAAATCTCGCATGTCATTTCAAAATAAATATGAACTTAAAAGAGATTAAAGTGTATCATGTCTTATTTGACCATTAGTATGGAAAACTTCTACACTCTCATATTTTCTTTCAAGTTCATATTTGACTGTCGATAACTAGTTATAAGCCTAGATATATGCAATTTCTTAAAAATTACAAAATACTGCCGAAATTTCACATGGAATTTCAAAATAAAAGCAAGACTACGTTTGTATGGTAAAGTCTAGGTAACATTCTTAAGGGATCGAATCAGAGGTGAGGAGATTTGTAGAAAAATAGAAATTACTGCTATCCATTAGGTAACTCGTTGAAGTGAAAGTGGGCGGTCATTTGACGACCTCCGTGGCGTAGTGGTCACCATGCTAGTCCGCCACCCAGAGGTCCCGGGTTCGATCTCCGGTCAGGGCAAGTTGGAAAATGGCCTTTTTCAAATTGTCCTGGGTCTTGGATGTTTATCTATATATGTATCAGTTATAAAATATAGTATCGTTGAGTTAGTATCCCATAACACAAGTCTCGAACTTACTTTGGGGCTAGCTCAATCAGTGTTATTTGTCCCTATATATTTATTTATTTATTTAATTTTATGGTGATGGGGATGTTTGATGGTTCTTTAAGAGTCTTACCCTGGACAGAATCAGACATTCCCGTACAAACGTAGTCTAGTATTTATTCTGAAACGGCATGTCAGATATTGGCGAAATTATGTCATTTCAAAGAAATTAAAGTATTTATCTGGTTTTCACAGTCAAAATATGAACTTAAAAGAGAATATAGTGTATCATGTCTTATTTGACCATCAGTATGGAAAACTTCTACACTCTCATATTTTCTTTCAAGTTTATATTTGACTGTCGATAACTAGTTATAAGCCTAGATTTATGCAATTTCTTTAAAATTACAAAATATTGCCTAAATCTCGCATGTCATTTCAAAATAAATATGAACTTAAAAGAGATTAAAGTGTATCATGTCTTATTTGACCATCAGTATGGAAAACTTCAACACTCTCATATTTTCTTTCAAGTTTATATTTGACTGTCGATAACTAGTTATAAGCCTAGATTTATGCAATTTCTTTAAAATTACAAAATATTGCCTAAATCTCGCATGTCATTTCAAAATAAATATGAACTTAAAAGAGATTAAAGTGTATCATGTCTTATTTGACCATTAGTATGGAAAACTTCTACACTCTCATATTTTCTTTCAAGTTTATATTTGACTGTCGATAACTTGTTATAAGCCTAGATATATGCAATTTTTTAAAAATTACATAATGCTGCCGAAATCTCACATGGAATTTCAAAATAAAAGCAAGACTACGTTTGTATGGTAAAGTCTAGGTAACATTTTTAAGGGATCGAATCAGAGATGAGGAGATTTGTAGAAAAATAGAAATTACTGCTATCCATTAGATAACTCGTTGAAGTGGAAGTGGGCGGTCATTTGACGACCTCCGTGGCGTAGTAGTCACCATGCTAGTCCGCCACCCAGAGGTCCCGGGTTCGATCTCCGGTCAGGGCAAGTTGGAAAATGGCCGTTTTCAAATTGTCCTGGGTCTTGGATGTTTATCTATATATGTATCAGTTATAAAATATAGTATCGCTGAGTTAGTATCCCATAACACAAGTCTCGAACTTACTTTGGGGCTAGCTCAATCAGTGTAATTTGTCCCTATATATTATTATTATATATATAGGGCGGACAAAGTTTCTTGAAATCCTATTACTTGTGCTGACGTCACTGAGGGCGTATAAGGGACAGAAGAAAAAAATAAGTAATTAGGTACATAGTTATAGTTTTTACTTTACATAGTGAATAGAAAAGAAAGACCAAGAAGGTCTTTCATGAATGAAGAGCTTGGTAGCCCAGCGTGAGAGCTTATTACTAGCGCTTTCGCGGGTAAAGCTTACCAGGTGTGGTCCGCACTTAGATGGGTGGCCACAACTAGCATACAAATTTCTCGAACGCCTCTATGCTTCGGAAGGCACGAATAAGCCGTTTGACCTGGCTGTCATCATTGTGTGGTAGTCGTCAAGCTATGAAAGATGCCTTTAGGTAGCCTAAAACATCTGACACCAGTGAAATTGACCAGTTACACACACGAAAATCAAACTTAGATGAAATAAAAGGCAATGGTCCTGTCGTATAGAGAGGTTAAGCATTTAGCCGAAAATAGAAAAACATGGAAAATACTTCACCGACAAAAACCTAGTTCTTAAATTTATTGACATTGTATAGTCCATTTGTTTAGATAGTTAAAAGAGTGTAAACAATCTTGACATATCTTTTTATTGAAATTTACAATTTATAAATCAATACCTTCGCAAATTACAAATAAATTATGTTATTATTAATCTTTAATCTAAATCTAAATATACGTGGGGTGCACTATAAGTTTCCGGAATGAATATGAAAAAATACTATTAAAGGTACAAAATTCATTTATTGTTTTTCAAAATAATCTCCCTTGGCGTCTATGCACTTTTTCATTCGATGAAACCAGTTTTGAAAACTTTTGTGCCACTCCTCTGTGGTGACCTCTTAAACGTGTTTTTCATACTCCTCGACAGCCTCTTCTGGTGATGAAAATCGTTGACCGCGTAATTGGTTCTTAATTTTTGGGAACAGAAAAAAGTCACAAGGTGCCAGGTCGGGACTGTATGCAGGATGACTCATGAGTTCTACATTTTTCGCCTTCAAAAAGTCGTTTGTCTGTCTGGCCGTGTGAGAACTAGCATTGTCGTGGTGCAGGATGATACGGCGTTAACGGTTATTTTTACGGAGTTCGTCAATAACTTCCGGCAAACAAATGGTCGTGTACCAGTCACTATTCACTGAACGACGATTCTCTAAAGCAACAGTAGCCACGTGTCCAGTTTTATTAAAAAAAGAAGCAATCATCCACTTACATGCACTTTTCACGCGCGCCACTTTGGTTGGTTTCGGCTCATCTTGAAAGACCCATACGCTCGATTGCTGCTTTGTTTTGGGATCGTAGCAATAAATCCATGTTTCGTCACCTGTTACTATGTCCCACACCAAATTTGACGCACCTTCGTTGAATCTGGTAAGCATGGCACTGCACCAAGTGACGCGGTCCGTTTTTTGAGCCTCGGTCAAGTTGTGTGGGATCCACCGCGAGCACAGCTTTCTCACACCCAAATGTTTGTGTAGGATTAATTGTATTTGACTCATGCCTATTTCTAAGGATGCGCGAATTTCATGGTAGGTCGCATGCCTGTCTGTTTCAATCATACGGCGCACAGCATCGATGTTTTTGTTGGTCACAGCGGTGGACGGCCAACCATCGCGAGATTCGTCACTGAGATTGATACGACCACGCTTGAATTCTGCAAACCAGCTATAAACAGTTGTCTTGCATGGTGCTTCATTGCCAAAAGCTGTTTCAAGCCGAGCGATGCTCTGTTGAGCTGTCAAATTACACTTAAAATCGTAGAAAATCATACTACGAAAATTTTCCCGAGTTAAATCCATAAATATTGTTTATGTAAGTGGCCAGTTCCGGAAACTTATAGTGCGCCCTATGTATATAACTCAAACTTGACTGACTGACATAGTGATCTATCAACGCACAGCCCAAACCACTGGACGGATCGGGCTGAAATTTGGCATGCAGGTAGATGTTATGACGTAGGCATCCGCTAAGAAAGGATTTTGATCAATTCTACCCCCAAGGGGATAAAATAGGGGATGAAAGTTTCTATGAAACTTTGTCAATTTTAAACGGATCGGGCTGAGACTTTGCATGCATAAAGCTAATATGACGTAGGCATCCCCTAAGAAAGGATTTTGATAAATTCTACCCCTACGCGAGCGAAGCCGCGGGCAAAAGCTAGTAATTTATAAAATAAATAAGTATAAAGTGTATTCTTCAATAAAAAGACACGTCAAGATTGTTTACATTCTCTTAAATACCTGAACAAATGGACTGTAGTAAATAGAAACTCATATTTAAAGTTTTACGGGAATTGGTGACTAACTTGCTGTGAAACTGAGTATTAACGCTAAAAGGTTCGTTGGAAGTCAAAGGTGGTCATTTTAATTGCTAAATACGTTTAAACTGGATTCAGCTCGTTTACTCGAGTTTTGAGTTTAGATTGTGTGTACCTAAGCACTAAATTGAGAAGTCATAGCCATTAGCTTAATTTTAGGGCTAATACTTAGATAGTATAGAAAGCGTTATAGAGAGAAGGGTGGTTACTGGTAATCGTGTGAATGGGGCATTACATTCTTCTATGAACAGTAGGAAAGTGTCTGCCAAAGCACGTCTTGCTTTTCATCAGGGAGTGTTGATACCTACTCTTATGTATGGTAGTGAAAGCTGGGTATGGCAGAAGAAGAATGAAAGTCGGATAAATGCAGTTTTAATGCGAGCTTTAAGAAGTATGTGTGGTGTAACTTTGAAAGACCGGATAAGAAATGATGTAATACGTGAAAGGTGTGGGGTGAAAGAGAATATAGTGACAAAAATTGAGAAAGGAATGTTAAAGTGGTTTGGACATGTTGAGAGGATGGATGAAAGAAGTTCGTTCCTCCTCAGCTTATCCCACTTTAATTTACTTTTTAGGATGGATGAAAGAAGACTAATTAAAAAATATTTATCGTGCGGATGTGGATTCGAAAACTGGACCGGGTCGACCTCGACGAACGTTCTGCGACCAAATTGCAGACGTTCTGAAAAAAGATGAAGTAAGGAGTACCTATAACCTGAGAGCATGTATGAAAAGAGTAATGAGTGTTGACGAAGCAAAAGAGGTTGCAAGGAACGTAGCAAGTAGAAATCTTTAATCCCTGCCTACTCCCATGGTAAACAGGCGTGAAAATATGTATGTATGTTTGTACTATAGAAATAATACTTTGCCTTTGTTACACATACAAATTAGAAAGATAAATCAATCATTTATTTATTGGGCTAAACATAGTTTTATACTAACGGAGTTGATAAAGCTTAAGCTCTGAGGCCGTTGGTCTGTGTTTTTGGTTTTACATATTTTGCGGTCATAAAACCATGTTTAGAATAATGTTATAGTGGTTGTGTGAGTGGAAATTGGAACCAAAAATGAGAAGTTGATCGCCGCATCGCTTCTCGATATTTTTTTACGATCTGCACGGGCAGAGAAGCAGCTAATACATTCTATATTTTTTAGGGTTCCGTACCTGTAAAAACGGTACCCTATTTATAAGACTCCACTGTCCGTCTATCTGTCTGTCACCACTGTATCTCATGAACCAGGACAACTAGACAGTTAAAATTTTCACAGATACTGTATTTCTATTGCCGCTATATCAACAAATATCCCTTTACCTGTATAAACAATTGACCTGGGAGGAATTCCTCCCAGTAACAGGTAAGGGGATATTAAAAACAGAATAAAATAAACATTTAAATGGTCCTCCTATAAAGCAAACGTGATTTTTTATAGATAATTATACAGAACCCTTCGTGCGCGAGTCCGAATCACATTTGGCTGTTTTTTTTATTTTCTCGCCGACAAGCATAGAAGAGTTGAACTGGTAATATTTTAGGTCAGAAACCACACGACTCAACTCATTCATCATCATCATTTCAGCCGCATAACGTCCACTGCTGGACATAGGCCTATTTTAAGAATTTCCAAAATAGTCGGTAGACCAAGACTCAGCTCATTGGTGACAGCTTATTCCACCATAAAGCCACAAGCACTGAGCATGTGCTCATGGATCCGTGCTCTGCTCAAACATCGCTCATTAAAATGGAATTATCACAAATGAATTGCACAACGACCTCTGGGATTACAAAAAATGTAGACGATAGTGAGCTCTAATGGCAAGGAATAAGGCATAAAGTGCATTGATTAGTAGCGAAGCATTGTGTTGACCATTTTGTAGTGACTTTACAGATTCAGTTTTTGTTGCTATTATCCCCTAAGTCAGACAAAGCCACGGATTCAATGCTCTTACCGATTTTATATTCCACACATAAATGATTTACGATTCCCTACTTAAAGTAACTGCACAATAAATAACATGTTGAGAATAGCAAGTATTGTTACACATTGACGATCTCCGTGGCGTAGTGGTCATCATGCTAGTTCGCCACCCAGAGGTCCTTGGTTCGATCCCCGGTCAGGGCAAGTTGCAAATGGCTTTTTTCAAATTGTCCTGGGTCTTGACAGTTAAGCGTATAACACAAGTTTCAAACTTTCTTTGGGGCTAGTTCAATCAGTGTTATTTGTCCCTATATATTTATTTATTTATATTTACATCTGTACCTTATATTTAACTTCAGTTTTGTAATCATTTGCTACAATATTCATAAAAATCTGTCCTTCTAAATCAGTCAAATAACGTGTATGTTACCAATTTAAGGAGCGCAGCCTTTTTATGCGGTTGATAGAAACAACGCTTCTTCTTTATTAAGAGGCATTTCACATTTGGTTTGGGTGTTTCGTTCGTACAATCAAACATTTTTAAAGATTATTAAAAAATGTGACTCATTTGTAGAAAAGTGTTTCATTAACATTCAATATAATTATATTATGGATATTTTAGACATGTTTGTATATTGTGTAGACAATGACTACATTGAGAATTAGGTAATCAAAATTTTGATGACCTAATTCTCGACACACACACACACACACACACACACATACACACACACACATAAACAATAAAAAACATGTCTAAAATATCCACAATATGATTATATTGAATGTTAATGAAACACTTTTCTACAAATTAGACACATTTTTTTATAATCTTTAAAAATGTTTGATTGTGCGAGCGAGTCAGCCAACCAAATGAGAAATGCCTCTTAACACAGCACGGGTTACTCACGTAGAGAGTCAGCTTCTGGCCGAGATGTTTCTACCTCATCCGAAGGTCTTCATCAAGATGAAGACCTGATGAAGACTTCCGGATGATCTCGGCCAGTAGCTGACTCTCTGCATGAGTAACCCGTGCTGTGTTAATAATCTTTGTGTCACATGTTAGTTTTAATCAAAAAAACGCTCCTTCAATCAGTAGCGTTATACAATATTAGTAATTGGGTTGGCATTTAGACTCGTTTGATGATTATTAGTTATGATATTAATGTATCAAATTGAAAATAACACTACTCAGTTTCAGCCGAATGCAAACACTGAAACACGAGGGTAATTTGGAACGTTCGTAATTGGCGGCATTAATGTATGCGTCAGGTGAGGCTCGTTATGACATTAAAATTATGGTGATATACTATATCTTTGTGATTAGCAGATTGCAAATATAGTGACGGGTTTATAGTTAATTACTTTCAATAGATATAACGTTATAATAATATATGAGTATATAGTGAAGATCTCGAAAATGGCTCCAGAGATTTTGATAAAACTCGGTATTTAGTCTTGCGGAAACCAGCATCAGCAAGTTACGGTGGAAACAAATTTACAGCCATGCCGCCTCAGCCAGGCCCCGGTAGATGTGGTAAACGACTTCGGCTTTTGCAATCAGACCGAGAAGACAGTTTTTTTTAGTTTAAAATACCCCTATAATATATGTAATTAGCGTGTACTCCAAAATCGCAATAATTGATAAACGTCACCGGTGACTCGCTAATATGACCAGTCAGGGCGGCGACTGATCCGTTAAAATTAACATTTGCATGAATATAGAAGGCTAATAAGAGGAGAGGATGTTGTATGAAGGATAAGAATCAATGCCGAAATAAAAGACCTAGTAGGTGAGCCTAACATCATGGGCAAAGATGAAGCGTGCCATCTTCGCTGCCTGGGAAATCTCGAGAGAATGGAAGAGGATCTGGGGATGAAGAGAGCATACCAGGGCCGGCCGAGGTCAGAGGTCAGTGGGCCGTCCCAGGTATTGGAGTGACGTAATGATGGCGAACTTGTGCGAACTTCAAGTTAATGACAACTGGCGAGAGCTAGCACAAGACCGAGAGCGCCGGCGTGCTCTTGTGCTAGAGGCCAAGACTCACTTTGGGTCGCTGAGCCAAGATAGTAAGTAGTAATTAAGTAAGTATGAATATACAACCTGGTGAAAGAGCCAAATATAATCGGTGTGACTAAAGCACTCCGTTTGCAATGGCTTGGGTATCTGGAAAGAATGAAGGGGAAATGTATCTGCTTTGAGAATCACGGGCCTTTTCACCCCGGTCTTTTGACAGGCTTGCACGGGGATACAGGTCCAACACGTAGAGGCCCTTTGGAGAAGTTAATGTAATGTGAGCCAAAACCCATTCCTGGATATACCTATGAAAGGTGTACCCTTGAATAGGTTTCGGCAGAAAAAAGTCTATCAAGGAAAAGGGAAAGAGTTATAGGTTATGGAATGAAGTTGGCATGGACTGATGCTGGGATATTGCAATGGAAACAACGTCACCTGACGTAATCATGATTACTGACTATTGTAGGCAGGTGGTGGCTTGCCGCCCACTTGATGGGCCCCTCAAACGCGCCGACAATATTTGCCGGTATAGGAACAACACCGGTGCAGGCGACTCAAGGGTGTCGAGAGGTGTGCTGCGCTTTCTTCGAAGTTACTCGCGGCGTGATGCACTTTAACACTTATAGCTAGATTATTATTAAACCCTTATTACATTTACTCATTGTACTTATTTCATTTTAAATTATCTCTTTGTGCTAAATTTTTCTTTTAGTGTACAGTAAAGAGTTATCTATCTATCTATCAAGACTACAGATTTCCATGGTGGTAAGCAGAGACCATGGATTTCCACTTGGTACGATCCTTGCAAACCTCTTTTGCTTCGTCAACACTCATTACTCCTTTCATGCATGCTCTTCGGTTGTAGGTACTCCTTACTTCACCTTTCTTCAGAACATCTGCAATTTGGTCAACGTTCGTCGAGGTCGACCCGGGTCGGTATTCGCATCCACATCCGCACGATAAATATTTTTATTTAGTGTGTTTTCATCCATCCTCTCAACATGTCCAAATCACCTTAACATTCCTTTCTCAATTTTTGTCACTACATTCTCTTTTACCCTACACCTCTCACGTATTACATCTATATATTAATAAATATACAATCTATAGTCTCTACCCACCCCCATGGGAAACAGGCGTAAAAATATGTATGTATGTATGTATGTCTTAGTCAACAATATATGAATTACGCCAAAACGTCACCGGTGACTCGTTAATATTACCAATCAGGGCGCGTCTGATTACCATTTCAATTTAAATATGAATAATATGTTATGTAAGTAGCATTATACGGAGAAATCTGAAGGGAATAAACCGGTAAAATGGATCATATAATTTTATGACATTAATCTTAATTTGAGCGCTTTCCTTGTTGCCTGCTAAACTGTGCTGTTAGGTGCTCAAGGTCCGCTTTCAGGCTTGTTTATTTATTTATTACAACTTTATTGATTTAAAATAAAAAAGATTGCAATTGCGTTTTTTCACAGTTACATAAGGACAGATAGAAAATTTATTGCGCCGCAAAATAATTTAAATTATAACATAGCAAATAATATATATGTTACCGGCAATCTGTACTCGGTGTTTCATACAATGCCTAGGCTACGTATAGCATGCCTTAAACGTCCAGGAAATGCATTAAATTTTATTTATTTCACACTTGGCTTAGGCATTGTGTACAATGATGTATGAGCAGCTGGAAAGGGCGAGGCGCGACGCTAGCGAGCGGGCGACGGCCGGGCAGCCTTAGCTAAGAAGAAATACAAATTAACATACTAATACATAGGTTCTCACATATAAAATACATACACATACACACCTACAATGAATGACTATGTTGATGAGTTACGAGTAGTATAATAAAAAGTTCTTCTTCATTGACGATATGCATGTTAATACTCAATGGGAAGCCAAGGATGGTAAAAACAATTCAAAGCGGATAAGGAATCCAAAGTTATTTAAATAATTTTACTATTTTTACAACCGCTTACTTGACTAAAGGGGCTACATGAATTTTTCGGGATCCAGTGCTGCCCCCATTTAAAATAAATCATTAGAAAAGAAACGGAGATATCATTTAAAATTTGGTCTTGATCAGACCCTGGATAACCCTTCAAACTATTTTATAAACTACTGTTTACAGTTTAAAGTGAGGACTGAAGCTTTTCTACGCACAATTGCGAAAAACAGCCACTTTTGGCGTATGTGTGTAGAAAAACTTCACGTTCTCACTTTAAAATGTAAACAGTAGTTTATAAAATAGTTTGAAGGGTTATCCAGGGTCTGATCAAGACCAAATTTTAAATTATATCTTTCTTTTCAAATGATTTATTTCAAAGGGGGGCAGCACTGGACCCCGAAAAATTCATGTAGCCCCTTAAACTCTCATTGGGAATGCAATTCATATAAAAAGTTTTATTACCTGACACCACCCAACGTCAATCCTCTTTGAATTCGTTGTGATTTGTCCTCTTGTTGGTAACAACATCCACAAGATGAGATTGAGTTGTTTCTAGTATGGCTTCACAACCACATCAAATCAGAAATATTCATTCATCAGTAGCGCGAAGAACCGATGGCTGATGGGGCAAAAAGGTTCTCGAATGGCGACCACGTACTGGCAAGCGAAGCGTAGGACACCCACCCATAAGGTGGTCCGACGACCTGACCAAGGTCACTGGAAAGCGCTGGATGCAGGCCGCTCTTGATCGGTCGTTTTGGAAATCTTTAGGAGAGGCCTATGACCAGCAGTGGACGTTATGCGGCTGAAATGATGATGATAATGATCAATAGCGTCACCAATGTTATACCAATTAAGGAGCGCAATGATCGCCTTTAAGGTAATATAATAGTTTTGGGTTAATTCCCATCCTGATTCCTATCAGAAAGGGAATAAACCGAAAAGTGGGTCTTATATAAGGTTTTTATATAGTATTGGATACAAATATTTTAATGGGCAGATTGGTGCATCATTTTTAACAACTCTCCCCAACATCATCATCCGAGCGTATTCCCGGTTGCATCCTCAGCTGTAACGCTTCAGAGCCTGGGGTCCGCTACCTAACCAAGGAGATTTGACGAGGTTACTGGTTTTTACACAGAGCGACTGCCGTCTGACCTCCACAACCCAAAGGGCAAACCAGGAACCAATCCTTGGATAGTTTGATGATCAAACGCTAGGTGGCGTTCGGGACCCACAGTTTTACGTGCCTTCCGAAACACGGAATCATCTTTCTTTTCGGATAATCAGGTGATTCAAGCCTGCAATATCCTATCCAGACTGGAAACAACTTTTCACGTATGCTTCCCAGTGGGAATCGAACCCATGACCTCCGGGTCACAAGGCGAACGCCTTGACCACTGGACCACGGAGGAAGTCAACAACTCTCCCCAACAACTTCACCTAATGGCTGCAAATGACATACTCTTATCTATCAAAGTGGCGCAATAGGAGTGACAAAAACTAGTAGGTACCATGAACACAAACAGATGAACCACTCTAAATTTATTAGGAAAACTTGTATCGTATCATGAACTAAACATTGGAAACATTTAAATTAAAAATAACTTTATTTGATTAAGTCAACTTTCAAACAAACAAAAACTCATCAAAATCGGTCTATTTATTAAAGCGCCCATACATCGACACAAAGGCGAATGGCAGAGACATATGGGCTCTCAGTATTTCATAAAATATTGGTTAATTTTTGACCAGACTGTATGGACTCGATAGCTTATGTGATTTATAAAAAAATGCTGTAATTACAACATACTTGTAGCAGTTCGGAGAAAAAGTTGTTTACTTAAAACCTTTAGACACTCCTCTTTTTCGTCGGAAAGGAATAGAAAACATTTACAAACAGCGATATTGTAAGTAATTAATTCTATGAAATTCCAAATCAGCAATATTCATAGCGCTATGAGCGTCACCGGTGAACGGTGGAGATTCATTAATATTACCAATTAGGGGCGGACTGATCGCAGTTTAAATTTACATTTGCATGAATATTCTCATGTCGCATTATACGGAGGAATTTGAAAAGGGAGCGACGGAATCGGTGTCGAAAATGGTACATATGATTTAATGATTACAAAATAATTCTGAGAATTTATCAGTAGGAAAAGGAACTGTGAGAATGAGTTTCTTTCGGCGTTTCTTCTCAGCAATGGTATCTGTACGAAGCGCTGGTATCTGTAGCTTTTCGTTAAAAATAAATTAAATTTGTAGCGCGCAATTTTATTCCGCCGATGTTGGCGAGCCTGGTGGCTCCGACCAATGACCACACTAGCCGCGCAAGCACATCGCGTATTAATTTCGTCATGTTGTCGGTCCGGCCGAAACAGCCAATCACAGCGCCTGCCGCTCGAACGAACACCGATCGCGGGCTTGCTCCGCGCGCCCCCTCTCGTCGCTACAAGAAACATTTCTTCTAGACTCTCTCTTGTGTGTCGCTCGACATCCGCTATATCTCATGTCGTGCATTTTTCACAATTGTAACGAAGTGTGTCTTGTAATAAAACACCAGTTAACGAAAATGTTGTGATTTTATTTTAAAAGGAACTCATAAAAGTTAGCTCAACGCTACAAATTTTAATATACTTTACGCGTAACATAAAATATACTTATTGACGTGCAAAAGTGCCTGTAAAGGTCTAATCTTTGAATCTTTGGAACAATCAAGTAATATAAATATCCAAAGAGAAATAAATGATTTTTGACTTTTTTTTAAAAGGTACTTTTTATTAGGGTCCTCTGTCTCTAGGGATCTGTCGATTACCAGGCTGTATCTTATGGACCGTTATAGCTAGAAATTTAAATTATTTAACACATGATTTATTTATGATGTCGCTATAACAACAAATTACTATAAACAAATTTAATAATTAGGTGGAGCTTCCATAAAAAAACGAGTTTTTTTAAAGATAATGGTACGGAACTATTCGTGTGCGAGTCCGACCGAACGGTTTTATTTTATTTAAGTTCATTCGGAAAAAAACATATTTAGAACAATGTACCGAACTGCAATCACTCCCCAATTATCTGTTCTTCATAAGAAAATTACCTCATGTTATTTGTATCTATGTATGTATGTTAAGGGACTTAAGCTACAACATAAACTCTCAACTAATTGAGTCATAACAAGATTGTCTCTAAAGTTGGCTAATTAAATAAAATCGTGTAGGCGCGCCATCTCGGGCAATCCGACCGAGAGCAAACGTCAAGTTGAATGATAAACAAGCCACAAACTGTCAAGGGTTGCCTTATGATTGAATAAGTAAATTATACAATATATAACAGTACAGGATGGTAATTACAAGCCTAGGATATTATGCTAAGTCTATGCTGTTTAAAGAAATAAATGTTAGAAAGATATGTGCAGTAGACAAGTAGGTCGACAAGCCTAAAAGATATATTTTTAGGGTTCCGCACACAAAGGATAAAAACAGGACCCTATTACTAATGCGGCTACACACGACACAATTTTGAATACAATCTGCAGAAACAATCTGGTGCTGTGCTGCAGTGATGTGCAAAGGTCGGAATTAGGTAAAAATTAATAATGTAAATACTAAAAAAAATGTTTCTTAATTATCTTTGTTTTATTTGTCTTATCTATCTCTGAGGTTTTTATTATTATTTATTTGTTATATTTTTGGGAACATGGCATTGTCCATTAGAAATCTCGGGAAGATCCATATTTATGTCAACATGTCGATGCAATTACATAAATAACTCTACCTAATTCCGACCTCTGGTGATGTGTCTAGACGTATTGTGGGCATGTCCCAACAAATTGCGTGTCGGCTGTATCCGACCGCTGCTACTATACTTTACACGTAACATAAAATATACTTATTGACGTGCAAAAGTGCCTGTAAAGGTCTAATTACTGAATAAACATTTGAATTTTTGAATCTTTGTAACAATCAAGTAATATAAATATCCAAAGAGAAATAAATGATTTTTGACTTTTTTTACAAGGTAATTTTTATTAGGGTTTTCTGTCTCTAGGGATCTGTCGATTACCATGCTGTATCTCATGGACCGTGATAGCTAAAAATTAAAATCTCTCGTGATGTGTCTAGACGTATTGTGGGCATGTCCCAACAAATTGCGTGTCGGCTGTATCCGACCGCTGCTGTACAATAAGTTGTATCTATGTCGCAACGTGTGTAGCGCGGTTGGTATGTTGGATGCAATTTGCCTCAGTCGCGCGCGCACCGTTCATACGACAACACGTCACGATACGGTTCTCTTAGTACCTAGTCTTTGTTTTGAACCTTTGTTCCGTACCTACGTTAGTTTATTGTGTAGTATACGTACATCCACGTAATGTGACGTTACACGACCTCGATAAATAAATAACATTATTTTATTATCTTATATCTCTACGTACATTTACGTAGTGTAACGTCACTCGACCTAGATAAATAAAGAATTGTTTTAATTATTATCTTATAAGTTCAATGTCAAGTGACGAAAGTCTACGCTGTGAAAATCTTGTTTATAAGCCGAGAAAAACCAACAATAAAGGCGGTTACCCACGAACCTACTCCCAGTGTGTTTGATTTTATACACCCCGCGCGCTACATCATAATTGACTTTGACGATTCCGTGGCGTAGTGGTCACCATACTAGTCCGCCACCCAGAGGTCCCGGGTTCGATCCCCGGTCAGGGTAAGTTGAAAAATGGTCTTTTTCAAATTGTACAGGGTTTTGGGTGTTTATCTATATATGTATTTGTTATGAAATATAGTGTCGTTGAGTTAGTATCTCATAACACCCCCCCCAATGGGTTCCCGGTTTGTCGTACCGGGGGGGCTCAGTACCCGTGGTAGCCTCGAGCCACGGGGAAGCTAAGAGGAACCCGCGAGGGGGCGCTCCTGCTGTCGCCAACCAGCAGTGAGCGCCCACATTGGGGCGGCGGGGGAGTGGGAAGATCTCCCCCCACCCGGGGAGGGGCGCTCCCGCGGGCTCGGCTTCGGCCTTGAGCCTGTAGGGATGCGCCCAATGGGGCGGCGGGGGAGTGGGAAGTTCTCCCCCCACCCGGGGTGGGGCCGCCGGGAGGGGAATGTTTCATTGCCCTCCCGGCGCTTCAGGCGGGGCCACTTCGCCGTGGCTGTGGTTGGAGATCGGTCGCGGAGGAGGAAGAGTGTCGGTGTTACGTTGCCGCTCTCCCTATCCTCCGCGACCGAGCGGTGCGGTGGACTGCGTGGGAGATTGACGCCTCTTAATTGGGCCGAGGAGGTATGGCGCGTCCGTGAGTTCCGGACGCGCCGACTTGGTGAGTGGGGGGGCGCTGTGACGCCCCCGAGGAGGGGCCGCTTAGGCGGCCAGCCGCGCCGGGGTTCGCGGATGTATTTCCGTTCCCGTGTCCCCGGCAAAAGCGGTTGAGATGGAACTCCGGAGGTTTTTTAGTGGGTAGGCTTGTCGATCTGGCGTGGAGTCCCACATCACCCGACAGCCTCCCCCGCAGGCTGACAGGTATCCGTAACAGGAATCTTTACACCGTAAAAAAAAAAAAGTATCCCATAACACAAGTCTCGAACGTACTTTGGGGCTAGCTCAATCAGTGTTATTTGTCCGTATATATTTATTTTTATATTAATTATTTATTTATTAAATATGACCAGCAAAGACAATAGTGTGTGGTTAAATATTTGAGAACTTTATAAAAAGAGGTCCCCATACCTAAACGGTAAAAACGGGACCCAATTACTAATACTCCACTGTCCGTCTGTCTATCTGTCACCAGGCTGAATCTCATAAACCGTGATAGCTAGACAGTTGAAGTTTTCACAGATGATGTATTTCTGTTGCTGCTATAACTAAAAATAAAATATAATAAATATTTAAGTGGGGTTACCATACAACAAACGTAATTTTTTTTTAGATAATGGTACGTAACTCTTCGTGCGCTAGTCAGACTCGCACTTGGCTTTTTTTTTGCCATAAGCATAGATACGTCGACATTTAGGGTTATAAATAAAAGCTCACAGTTAACGGTGCACTACTGAGAATTATTTTTTATTATTTAACTTCATACACAAATACAAGTGTAATGGCGGACTTAAAGCCTAAGGCCTTATCTACCAGTCAACCAAACGGGTGATGTGGAGAATGACAGGGGTAGTGCAAAACTTGAATCGGTATATGGCAAAAAAAAGGCTTTATGTTAAAACAATAAACTACATACCAAAAAATACACGCTATTAAGTATATACTATGATAAACAATACCTACATATACTACATAAATACACTATGATCTATCTGACAGTTTTTGAAGAAAGTGTGCCTTCACCTGTTTCTCAAAGCGGGTTTTAGCCTTCCGCGTATATTATGTATATTATGTATTAGAGACAACCCTGCTTCCTCTACAATATAAGAGGGTCTATGTTGACACCACGTAATCTATAACACACCACGCCAGTCGTGAAACAGGGCATATTTCGCGGAGTCGACAAATATCAAGGATAGTGCGTTGAGATGTTGCCGTATTTCATAGCTTTATCTGTGTGTATATTATACGATGAAAGGCCAAATGTTCTCGCTAATGGTAATGGGTAAAAGGAGATAAGCACTTTATCAGACTTAGTTACTGCAAGATATAGTTTTGAAAACGAAAAGTCGATTACCGTCAGAAAAAATCTTATCCAAATTAAATATTGTAATGCTGTTAATAAACCAATAATTTTGAAAAAATCTTACTGAAACGTACGTTTATCCAGTTAATGCAATCAAAATAGGGAGAATCAGGTAATAATGTATATATTGTGGAAATATACTGGTTTAAGTCTTTTCATTTGATACCGCACACGGTATGATTCGATTTTATTATTTTTTTAGTTTATGCTTGAAGGCCTCATGACACCATAATTTTTACTGTGAAATCAGATATTCATATTCAATTATTCACATAAAATTTGTAACAAGTTCACATGCACCTTTTATAACATTGTCATTAAAAGTCGTATTATTTTACAAATTCATCTAAAAGGGCAGCACATTTCAAACATATATTCATTATTAGCTTTTGCTCCCAAATTTTCCGCAGTATTCAGGTATTCGTTTTTGAAACAACCTGTATCTTGTTACAAACGAAATTGAAAAAGTCGATCATATCTCCCCAATTCCATGATCTTTATCTTAAAATGGCAGATAAACAAAACAACGCCATTGTTGCTGTGAAGTTACACGGCCTTATTCGGCTTTTAGTGTTATCTCGTAATTAAAAGTCGTAATTCTCGCAGGATTTAAGGTCTGTGAAGTAAAGTGCGTGGAAAGTCAGGAAGCCAAGCTATTGTCTTTATCATTGAACAAGGCTATATTCTCCTACAAAGTCAGGCAAATTTACCAAAACTATTTCTAAGGAACAATAACTATATCAAAATATAAAAAAATTGCAAACCATACAAATTAACCGATCAGTTGATTCGTGCTTCAATGGAAAGCAAAAATTTTTTTTTGTATTACGTTCATGGACTGAATCTGCCATTAAAACAGTTTCAGTGTATTTTGTTAACAGTTATAATAGCAAGCATAGCCAGCATAATCCCGCCGATAGCCCGTTGAGCTACCTACTGCCTTTTATATTTATTTATTTACTAACCAACTTCTGAAATGAAGGATATCAATTCGTCGAAATCTTTTTTTTTAATGTATTTTCTCCGATTTCTCGAAGACGCAAAATCAATTAGAATTTTTTTTGTTTCAAATGGTATACTGTTTAGTGGTTTTAAAGAATTTTTATCAAAATTTGCTCTGAAATTTGTCGTTTAAGTGGGTTTTAGTTGTGAAAAATTATGTAAACTTTTATTTAACTTGCGTGTCGCTAGATTCCCTCTCATATAGTTGAATTTAGCGATGCCTGATCCACGTCTACACGTGACAACAGATTCCGCAAAAATGGACTGGTCAGCTCGGCTCCACAGTTTTATTTATTTCTGTAAATTGATGGATTTGACACGCGTTCGCAAAGATAAAGATAATTTATTTGCCAAACATGTGTTACAAGATATTACATTCAGCTTCGTCCAATCAAGTACAGCCCCGGGACATTCAAAAGTAGATTGAATGGGTATCTTTTGGATAGGCATGCTTCATCCTAGTCTTCATCGTCGCTTACCATCAGGTGAGATTGAGGACAAATGCCTAAACCAATATATTGTAAAAAAAAAACATGTTTACCATCACTGGTGTGCAAATTTTGTCAGAAAAGCTATAATCTATCATAATACTATAAATAAATTATCTACTTAATCTATAAACATTTTACAATTTACTATGAAACAAAGTCAATTTACAGTTTATCAGATAAGAAATCCTTAACACTACAAGATTATAATTAGAAATTATAATACATCCTTAGCAAGATTTACATATTATATTGTAATATCATTGTATGTATAATTATTATGTTTGTAAACAGGCAAAGCCTTTCTGGCGCGTAGGCCACTAACACTGCGTAAATGAGTTTCTTTCGGAATTAGCAACCACCTGACAAGTATGTGCTTTTAATCACGAAAATAATTTTCTAATTTGGTCCTAGCATCTTTGAATTATCGGAGAACATACATAAAAAAACCTTACTAAATGCATTTGAATTGGATACTTTCCTAATGAATAAATAAATTCATAGGTACGGACAAATCGCACAGATTGAGCTAGCCCCAAAGTAAGTTCGAGACTTGTGTTATGGGATACTAACTCAACGATGCTATATTTTATAACAAATACATATATAGATAAACATCTAGGATCCTGAATATTTCCTGGACCAAAAATAAATTATTTGGTACTGTTAAGACTATAAAATGTCACAGAATAATGTCACTTATCATGATCTTATCCATTGTCAACGTGATTTTAGATTTATTATTGCAGAAAAACTGACAAACTTTGACGTCTTAGTTTATATGTCATACAAATCCCACAGAGAATTTTTGTTTTGACGTATAGAAAAAAAGTATTTGATTTAATTTGTTGGAAAGTAAGTCAGTGGTCGTTGCGAAGCGCTGGTAGCTTTTCTTTAAAAAATTAACTTTTAATATAAATTACACGTAATGTAAATTATACTTATTGACGTGTGAAAGTGCCTTTAAAGGTCTAATTACTGAAAAAAAAAAACTAACCTCATATTCATAAAAAATAACAACCGTTTGCTTATCCTATATTAGTTAAAAGATGTTTTGTCCCTTTCCCAATTTTCAATATTGACATTGCGAGAAGACAAAACATATTTTAACTAAAATTGGTTGAGCAAACGTTTGTAACTTTTTATGAATACGAGTAAGAGGGTTGCATTTTTAATTTTGTAGCGAATTGAGAATATGTATGTATATAATATGTAACAAAAACTCTGTCTAATCCTTGTAGGAGCAACTCAGATCGTCAATATGAACAACTTTTCCTATGATACCAATGCTTGAAACTCAAAGAAAAAATCGTTATTGTCATACAAATTGCCGGGTCGGCCGAACACTTATGAAAATGACAATTTTTTTCGAGTTCCAAGCATCGTTCCGATAGGAAAAGTTGTTCATATGGACGGGCTGATTTGCTTCTTTAAGGATCGGACAGGGTTTCTGTTACATATTGTTTATCTTGTGGTTAGTATGCATGTGTAGTTATTTTAGTTAGATATAATGTTAGTTTCATTTATTCGATGTAAGTACGAACTTCTATACCCTTCTTGTGAGTGATTGTCCTATCTTCTTATTCGCCATTGACTGGAAGAGATTGTCAATTTACTCTTTATGTTGTTATTTTATGTAATTGTGTGCTTTCGTAGTACAATAAAGTTATAACAAACTTTCTTTTTTGAAGACGGTTAAGGAATAAAGTAATCATAATTAGTAAATATTTTGTTTTCCTCAGTTTTCCTCGCGCAATCTTTTCCCCGTCAGCACATAAATCACTTGTTTTGTTAAACAAGCTTCCGGTGTCCGCGCTTCCGCCGGAAGTGGATGGCGTATGCGAAAACTTTTCTGTATTAGCTCTGATTTCTTATTTGCCGTTTTCGCGTTTCTTGTTGCGAATATTTTAACCCCGATGAGAAAGAGGGATGCTAAACTTTGACAATAATGTCTGTCTGTCTGTCTGTAGCATCGTAGCGCTCGAACGTATGGATCGATTTAAATGCGGTTTTTTTTAAGTGAAAGCTATTTCCCTTGCGGTGGTTCCAAGTAATTTTTATTGAAAATTAGTTCATTGGGGGTTTAAATGTAGGAGTTTTTTAATATTCCTTGCAAATAATAGATGGCGCTACGGATATCAATTCCACTTAACATCGGTTCAAATATGTAGTTCTGCCACTCGTCACAGGATGGTGTCGTCGGATATTATTAGGGTTTCGTACCCAAAGGGTAGAAACGGGTATTTATTACTAAGACTCCACTGTCCGTTTGTCTGTCTGTCCTCTGTTTGTATGTCTGTTTGTCACCAGGCTGTGTCTCATGAACAGTGATAGCTAGACAGTTAACCGGATAAAATTAATTGTTAATTTGATCTTTAAATTAAGTAACTTAATATTATAAATCTTAAAATTATATTGAATTACTTAATTATATAATTTTGATTATTTTTCCGACCCAAATATCGACCAATAGAATTGCACCATTCGACGTCACGTGGTACAACCTACATGGTATTATACTGATTATTTTTCCGACCCAAATATCGACCAATAGAATTGCACCATTCGACGTCACGTGGTACAACCTACATGGTATTATACTGATAATTTTTTGAATATTTTCTCTGGTAGTTGCTATATATAAAAAACAAAACATAATCCAGTCAAATTAACCACACGTCAAACTGACAGGTTGAATTCAATTGTGAAAATTGGAGATTTTGCATGAAAATGAGTCGATTTGGAGTTTGTTCTCTGTCCACCATCGATAAAAAAGTCAAAGGAAATGTTCCCATTAATACGGAGAAGGCAATTTGTTAACTGTTCATTTCATCTCATGGTGCAATTCTATTGGCCGACATTTGGGACGGAAAAATAATCCCCCGAATACCCCACGAGCTTCAAAATTATCTGGCATTTCCCTCAAGGTTCCCTGCAAACAAATAAAGTCGTCAAGTTTTTCAGGAAAAATCACTCGCGCTTCGCGCTCGTGATTTTTTAACCTGAAAAACTTGACTCCTTCATTTGTTTGCAACGAACCTATCGGGAAATACCCGATAATTTTGAAGCTCTTGTGGTATTATAAGTGAGAATTATTTTAATTTTGAACACCTTTCCATGGTAAAATGTTTAGGTACTATAATATTTGTTAACATCACATGTATTTTTACCTACATTCATGCAAATAAATAATTCGATTTGAAATTTTCTCACATGATGTATTTATGTTGCCGCTATAAAAAACAAATAAATATAAATAAATAAATATATAGGGACATATAACACTGATTGAGCTAGCCCCAAAGTAAGTTTGAGACTTGTGTTGTGGGATACTAACTCAACGATACTATATTATATTACAAATACATATATAGATAAACATCCAAGACCCAGATGAATTTGAAAAAAGGCCATTTTTCAACTTGCCCCGACCGGGGATCGAACCCGGGACCTCCGGGTGGCGGACTAGCATGGTAACCACTACACCACGGAGGTCGTCAAACAAATACTAACAACAGAAGAAAATAAATATTTAAGTGGATTTTTATAGATATTGCTACGGAACCCTTCAGGTGCGAATACGATACGAACTTGGCCAGTTAATTTAACCTACATCGAAGTTGCGCTACAAGCCAAAATTATAGACGAAGTAGCCGCTTTTGTGGCCGACGAGTCTCATTCGTAGCACTCGCGTAGCTCTTTCGTAGCACAAGCTACGAACGACCGCTACGAAAATCATTTCGTAGCAAAAGTTGCGTAGTGATACCTTAGTCCATGCACGTAGTCAACATTGTTGTCAGATTTCACGAGCTGCCAAAAATATAGCTTGATGCATAGATTGTTTAACCGACAAAGCTAAAGAGGAAAGTTATCAATTCGTCGAAATCTTTTTTTTATATATATATTTTCACTGATTACTCCAAGATGCGAAGACTGATTTGGAAAATAATTTCCTTGTTTGAAACGGTACACTTTTAAGGTAGTCCCGTAGAAGTTTTATCAAAATCGGTTGTGAAGATTGGTGTTGAATCTGTTTTTAGTTTTGAAAAATTATTAAGATGAATGGTAATTGGTTTGGCTTCTTCACCGTCACTTGTCAGTGTTTACTTGCTACTTGTTCAAAGTTTCAAATGTTTATTCAGTAATTAGACCTAATATATATGTATAATTTACGTTACGTGTAAAGTATATTAACATTTTATTTATTTCTAAAGAAAAGCTACCGATACCAGCGCTTCTTAACGACCACTGCTGAGAAGAAACGAATAAACTCATTTTCACAGTATTGGCCGCCTTCTCGCCAGAAGGGCTTTGTCATATAATAATGATAATCTTTAAATTAATAAATACATATAATATAACACAATGTTGACCCATTATAACATGTAATGCTTGCGAACAAGTAAACAAACATAAATTACGTAATAAAAAATACTATGCAGTCAAAAAAGCGAAGCCGAGCTGACCAGTCCCCCCCGGCAGCACCCGTTCACGGTTGACGCACGGATCAGCCATTGTTAAACACAACCATATTCAATCCAACGACTGGATATTTTAGTGAAACCGGGTGTAGACAACGGAATGTAAAAACTTATAAAAATTGTATTTTCTCATAGGTTTGTGTAAAATTTGACAAACTTATGTATTAATAAGCTTGAAAAATTAATTTTATTAAAGGTGACGGTATCAGTGACGAGTACACAGCCTCCCCGCGTGCGTGCGGACCGTATGTATGGTTGTATTGCGTTTGTCGCTCAGTCGCCTGCCTTCCTATTAACGAGGCATACGTATCTCACGTCATTCCGCCGGTACCTTCCCATACGTAAACTCATAAAGTCGTTGTTATTTCCTATCACCTACACCGGGCTTTGTACAGTATGAGCTTTGAACAAGCTAGAACGATTGCAAAATTTATGCTTAAGGTTCATATTTGGATTAAAAAAGTTTGATCATGTGTCTGAATACCGCAAACAACTTGAGTATAGAATCCTTTGTCTCCTTTTCAAAATTTTGTACAACCCTACTTATCCTACATATCTACGTGATCGGTTTTCTTTTGCCCGTCCGTCTAATGTGCTCTGTAGGTCCCACCTTAGAACCGTACTTAGAATCCCTGACTATACTTCTGCGTGCTATTCCCACTCCTTCTCTGTACAAGCGGTGAAATTATGGAACTCACTACCACATACTATACGAGACTCCAAATCATTTTCTGTTTTTAGGAAGCGAGTAAAAGAGTATTATTTTTCCTTAACGTAATGAATGGTATATAGTATATAGGTATATTTATTCTATACTTATATATAATTTTATTAATTTACATTTATAGTTAGGTATATTTTAGTTTATGTATTATATAATATGTATGTGTATGTTTTAACTTTTAGATAAGTCCCTATTTTATGTAATTGTATTTAACTTGAGTCTATTTTGTACACGCCTACTATTACCTGTTTTCTTCTCTTTTCCTGTCCTGGGTCTGCTGGAAGAGATTTCTTATGAAATAAGCAGTACCTATGTACTCAATGTTCTTACTTTGTTCGTTCCTATTCTTGTATTTTGTGTACATGAATTTTGTAAATAAATAAAAAATATGAGGTATGTACTTTCTGACTAACGTCGTATAATGGCATAACTTTCAGTCGGTCGCTTTTTGTTGTTAATATAAACATTTTGGCATGAAGGCCCTACAACTACGATACAGATAAGATAGCGGCCGTTCGTTGGCGGCGCCCGGGGGACCCATCGCCACTTCAAAGTCGCGCTTCGTGATATTACCGAATAAATAACTTTTTGTACCGTTATGGTTAGTAAAACCTAGATTTAGAATCTAGGAGGATAGTTGAGATAAAGGAAAGACTAGATATTGGCAAATGAGATAGGTATAATGAACAACTATTACATTACATTAGTTACAAAGATTCACAAGAACACTAGGTACAGATTAGGTAGTCAGGGTCGTGAGTTATAGGCACTAGATCCGTTTAGTAGCCCTTCTAGGTAGAAGAGCTACTTAGCTTGAGATGCAGCCGAAGAAAAAGAGAGAGCCCGAGCACCGGCCGCCGCGCCTTATATATGGGCATAGGCCCCCCCCGCTGCGCCGAAGAGGGGCGGAGGAGTGCTGGAGCCCGCGCGATGTCACATTTTGAGTGGGGTATATAGAAATATTCACCTATGCTGGTCTGAGAGAATATTATTGTATTTCCAATACTCCTTGAGTTGCTATGATTAGAACATCAATATACCTAAGACCTGTCTGTATTATGAATTTATGACTCATAGTTAGCAAATAAATGTTTGAATAAAAAAAAAACAAGCAACTGAAACTCAGTTTTATTCTATAGCGGTTTGTTTAGGATCGTAATATGTAAAATCCATCTTTGTGTTAAATTTTTAAATAAACTTGTAACGTACCAGCTACCTTTTCTTCCCAGGCAGACCGTAAAAGCCGATCAAGGAAATGGGCGAAAATTGAAACCATATTAAGGGGATATACGAAATTTTTGGGGACCAGTGCTGCTCTCATTTGAAATAAATTAATTGAAAGGAAACGGAGATATCATTTAAAATTTTGTCTTGATCAAACGCTAGATAACTCTTCAAACTATTTTATGAACTATTGTTTTAAAGTGTTAACGTTAAGCTTTTCTACACACATTAGCCAAAATTGGTTTACGCTAAGATGCAAAAAAAGCTTCACGTTTTTACTTAAAACTGTAATCAGAAGTTCATAAAATAGTTTGAAGGGTTATCTATAAGGGTCTGATCAAGACAACAGTTTTGAATGATACCTCCGTGTTCGTTCAAATAATTTATTTCAAATGGGAGCAGCACTGAGCCTAGCAAAATATTGTGTATCCACTTAATAGGCGATGCGGCTAGTTGTCTAACTATTTTGATTCCTTTTTCCATCTTTTCGCCCACCATCACGCTCAAAGTGGCCTTTAGGTCTCGCGGCGCAGGGCTTTATTTGCCAAGAGATGTATGTAAAAACCCTAAAAACTAACGATACATACATAGACCCTGAATATTTTCAGTGTTACCCTTCTTTTTTATGACTTGTGTAAATATATTAGCTTTTTGAAGCAAAGTGTACTTGTATATGATAAAGAATATAGAGTCGAGAGTAATTAGAAGATGAATATGCCATATATTAAGACTTACAATCTTTTCTGTACGTATATTTCACGAGCTTACGTTCATTTTAAGATATTATTATTTCTTAATCCTGCTTTTAATGAATATAGATAGACCATCTATCCCGTAAGTCATTTAATTACGAAATTGTAAAATTTTACGCTCACATTCAATTTTCTAATACTCTTAAAGCATGAACCAACATAATACTTTTAGAGATAGAATATAATATCTGTTTTGCTCATTTCTTTTTTAAATATGCATTACTAAAATTTTGATTTAAAAGCGACTGTGTGGATATTTATTTAAAATGCAAAGCGAGAGAGACGACCGAAGACATTCATAATTTACTTATTTAAACATGGCGGGGCACTCAGCCCAGACCGCGTTCCCTGGACTAGACTGTGTACTCAGGTGAAACTGGAGACGAATTTATTTCTCCCTAGGAGTTTCATAAATATGCAAAAGAAAGGATTACTGGCGATAAAAAGACAAGTTTAATGTGTTAGTGAAGGTTTATGGTTCCAGTGAGTAAAATAATCGGCTAAGTGCAAATCGGACTCGCGCATGAAGTGTTCCGTACCATTATCTATAAAAAAATCAAGTTTGTTGTATGACAGTTCCTATAAATATATATTTTATTTTAACGTAGTTATTTAATTTATAATAAAACTAGCTTTTGCCCGCGGCTTCGCTCGTGTAGGGGTGTAATTTATCAAAATCCTTTCTTATGGGATGCCTACGTCATAGTAGCTTTATGCATGCAAAGTCTCAGCCCAAACGGTTTAAAATTGACAAAGTTTCATACAAACTTACATACATCCCCTATTTTATCCCCTTGGGGGTAGAATTGATCAAAATCCTTTCTTAGCGGATGCCTACGTCGTAACATCTACCTGCATGTCAAATTTCAACCCGATCCGTCCAATGGTTTGGGCTGTGCGTTGATAGATCACTATGTCAGTCAGTCAGTCACCTTTGAGTTATATATATTCAGATTTCAAGCATCTACCTGTTGCCGTTATTAATATCGAGCAAAAATCGACAAAAAAAAAACACGTTTGTTTTATGGGAGTCCCCTTAAATATTGTAGTGTAGTAACATGAGTGTTCTAGTTGTAAGTATATATATTATGAGAAACATATTAATAAAGAGAGTCCTAATCCAACCGTGTTTCAATACTGTCGCCTCCTACACCACAATATATAGCGCTAACAGAAATACATTATCTGGGAAAATTTCAACTGTTTAGTTATCATGGTTCATGAAATATAGCCTGATGACAGACAGACGGACGGACAGCGAAGTCTTAGTAATCCGCTTTTAACTTTTTTGGTACGGAACCCTAAAAATACCCTAAGTAACGTTTACGTTTTTGAACGAACGAGCAAGCGAAGTTCTCTGTGTCAACTTGAATAATTTAGTGTTTTTTTATTTTTATTTATATGTAACAATTTAGTGTTTTTTTGTGTGTAAATATCAGTAACGTGCACAATATTTTTACAGGGTAGGCACTAATCTTAACTAAACAACGAAAACTGCTGCACATCGAGCAAAATACATTTTTCTTTAGTATCCCCCTCCTACATACGTCTGCTCATTGTTGATCGTCGTGATGTGTCCGACCTAACTTTTTTACGATCTCCCTCCACTTATTTCGATGTTTTGCCTGCGCTAGTGCCGTGGAGATTTTGATGTGTAGGTGTTCCTTTATTTGGTCAGACCATCGTATCAGGCTACGACCCCTTGATCTTTTGCCTTCCATTCGTTAGTATACTACTATATGACATTACATAAGGGTGGCACGGGGTAGACCAATTCTATCTGTCTGCATGAAATGCATGCTACTCGAGTAGTTTTGATCGGAGCTTCATAAACCTTGTGGGCGTATAGAAACCGTTAATAGAATTAATAAGTTTGAACATGATTCACATCGGTCAAGGGGTTACTGTTATATAGGGTTCTTGATTACACAGCTCGGGACGAATCAATTTATAATATTTACCTACTTAATCATATTGCTTCATAAGGCTAGACATATAGGACTAAAATTTTAACAAAATACTAGTAATCAGCTCGCGTCTATCAGATTTTTAAATTGGATTATCAAATTACTCGTAACTTTTACACATTTTATTCATAGTAGTTAAAAAGACGTGTTTTACTACAAAGGATGTTACATTATCAACTTTCAAATTATTTTATCTTTCAAAACGCGGGCCTGCGAGTAGCAGCTAGTATGCTATAAAGTCGTTTATTTTTGCTTCAAACAAATTAAGTTCAACTCGGTGATTTCTGCCCCTCTTTAAATCTGTTTAAGTAATATTATGGGTATTTGCAGTTGACACCCGAAGTAATAAAGTTGAATCAACTGAGCCGGCGACGGGAGTCACGCTCGGAGATGAGCAAATAAATTGGGACCTTCCCGACTCACCAACACTGAGGCATGCGATCGCCTTATAAACATAACTATTTATCTTTCTTGTCGCTAGATGGCGCTATAGGTATTTTTTTAAGTATTAAAATCTTTTATTACTATTATTTAAATAAAGTAGTACTGAATATGACTATATGAAATGTAATAAATATTTTAAGAGCATATTCATCACTTTCATTGTCACTTTTTTGCTAGTCGTTTGTGCTGCCATCTCTGTGTGCCTACCGCAACTCCAGTTTTGCCTACTTATGGGCCCTCCAATATTTCTCTATCGCATTGGGTATTGGTTACGTTATTAATTATATTATATTTGAACGAAGCAAAGAATCTCAATTTCTAACTAGGTATACAGACATTTATTACGCTATGAATCAGTGTGTGGTGTGAGAGGTGACTGTATTAAAATACGGTTTGATTAGGAGTCTATTTACAAGTTCATCAATATATAGTGAAGAATATGACAGGTTACGTACGAACGGGTACGTATAAGCGATATCATAGGTTGCAGTTGACACCCATCATCATCATCATCAGGTCTTTTTGTCTCCACTGCAGGATCACGACCCTCTCTGTACTTACTACCAGAGCCATACTTGGCCAAATCAGCTAGAGGACATGGCCTACACTCTCCTCGCTGGCCAGACGGGTTGGAGAGGTCTCATTGATGTTTATAAGCTTTGTTTAGCTTGTATTCCCTAAGTCACCTTCTACAACATCCACAGGAGCACTTCGAGTAGCCCTATTCTACTCTGCAGGAAACCACACGGCCAAGTTGACACCCAAATAATAATATTTTTTAAAAACTGAAAACCTTTTTGCTGTGTGTATTTTTTGTGTACAGTAAAGTATTACTAACATAACTTAACCAAAATACACAACTGATTTTAATAATTTTTCTGTGGACCACCTAAAAAGTAAAAATAATTTTTCAAATCGGTCTACGCGTTTTGAGTAATCAATGAACATACATTAATACAAAATAAAAGATCCCGACGAATTGACAACCTCGTGTTTTTTTTATTCGGTTAAAAAGAACAAGCCACTGAAGTGAAACACGGCACTGTAAGAAGAACCAATCAATTGGCACTTTGCTGCAAAGTCAAAAAACATTTATTTATCTTTAGATATTTATATCACTTGATAATTGTCATTTCTTTTTTCTTTCGATTTCTTAATAGTTAGTTGTTGACGTCAGATCATTTACTTACGACTAAGTTTACTGCCGCCTCCAAAGCGCAAGTACAGAAGAAGCGGTAACAAACTGCCCCGCGAAGACGATAGGATTGAATCTAGCATCTCAGCGTATGTCCAGTTGCAACTTTATCTAGGCTGTAACGCTGTGAAGCTTGGAGTCTGCTTTCCTGCATTAACTTCTCAACTTCGCACGGTCTTGAGCATTAGTAAGATTACAGAAATAGGCTTAAGTAGTGGTGAGACTGATGTGAAATCACAGTGTTTAAATAGATAATTTATTATTATATTATGTAGGTACGTACGAGTTTCTTTAACCCTATGATTGACTGGGAGAAAATATTTTAAGGTGAGAGAACGTGAAGCTTTTCTACACACATTAGCCAAAAGTGGCCATTTTTTGCTAAAGAAGAGAAGCTTCACGTTCTTACTTTAAACTATAAACAGTAGTTCATAGAATAGTTTGAAGGGTTATCATAGGGTCTGATCCAGACAAAGTTTTAAACAATATCCCCGTTTTCTTTTTTATAAGTTTTTTTTTTAAAGGGGGCATCAATGAACCCTGAAAAATTCAATTAGCCCCTTAGATTAAGTTCGTTTTTATTATTCATATATCATTATTTATTGGAATCATCTTAATTTTAACTTATAATGTTCATTTTAAGTATATATTAAATTTCCTTCTAAATAGTCAAATGTATTTATTTAAGTATATTTGTAATAATATTTGTATGTATATGTATGTTTATTTGTAGTTTGAATAGTTTTATATCATTTTAATTTTCTTCTTCCTTTATTTCATGTATAAACACGCCTGTATGACTCTCTTACATAAACATCTCCTCTCACAGGCCTACTGGAAGAGATCTCTTTTGAGATAAGTAGTGCCTTTGTACAACTTTTATTTCTTCTCAGCAGTGGTCGTTACGAAGCGCTGGTATCGGTAGCTTTTCTTTAAAAATAAATTAAATTTTAATGTACTTTACACGTAACATAAATTATACTTATTGACGTGTAAAAGTGCCTGTAAAGGTCTAATTACTGAATAAACATTTGAATCTTTGATGTATTCTCTGTATAAATTTTCCGTGTAACAAATTTTTTTAATAAATAAATAAATTAAAGTTTTTGAAAATAAAATAAATAAAGTATATAAACTTTACGAGTCTGTTAGGACGCCATTATAGTATTTGCAGTTCACACTGAAAGTAATAAAGATAAATAAACACGGCTCAGCGACGGAATTACGGTCGAAGAGCAAATAAATTGAGACCGCCTATCGCACGGAGACTAAACAGAAATAAGCAGGCGTTCAGTAGAACATTTATTGAAATGTAATGTTTGTGTCCAGTTGATTGAAATTTATTTTTCTTTTAATTAAGTAAGAACCTTGTTAAATGTTTGCTGATAACCATATTCCGGAATTGGGCGTAAACAACTGCAACACAGTTTTATACTATAGCGGTTTGTTTACGATCATAATTTGTTAAATGCACCTATGTTTCAAATGTTCAAATAAATTCTTTAATTCTAATTCTTTAATTCTATTTACTTACTATTGTTCTTACTTACTTACTTCGCTGGCTCGGCCGCAGCGACCCAAAGTAGATCTTGGCCTGCAAGACGAAAGTGTGCCACAATTTTCTGTTCTGACCGATATCGTGCCAGTTGACAACTTCCATATCTCGCAAATCAGCCTACACGGAATTGCTCCAGCGATATCTGAGTCGACCTACTGGTCTTCCGCCTCATACCTTTTCCGACGCCACGATCCTCCTTCATTATATCCAGATGACCAAGTCATTGTAAGCGTAGCGCTTTAGTAACACCAATTATATTCGGCTCTTTTACCAGCTTCTCTATCCCCACATTTTTCTGGACTCCCAGCTTCCGTCAGAGGTCCGAGGATTTTACGAAATATATTGCGCTCTGCTGCCAGTAGTTCGTTTTCCTCCTTTAGAGTGAGCGTCCAGGCGTCGCAGCCATATGTCAGTATTATTTCTGCTAAAAATCTATAAATATGGTTCATGATAAAAAGATATGGAGAGTATTGACACACAGAGCCGCCCAAATAGGGAAAAAGCGAGATTATGAATTTGTGCTAGAAATCTGTTAAAACACCGGTGTGGGCCACTTAAACACACGGAAAACAAAACAAAACACCCAATCAGGGTCTCATGTGTATTTTGTAAACTAGATTTACCGACTTTCAAGCGTTAACGCCCAGTAACTTTTAAACGGCTTGACCGATTTACATTAAAAATGGCTTAGAACCATCGCAAGAACTAACTTTCATGCAAAAACCCGTTCAAGAGCTACGATGGTACAGACGGACACTAGCGTCAAACATGTAACGCCCCTCTTTTTTTTCGGGGGTATAAAACACATTTTGTATGCATAATTTCATAGAACTTACATTTCTGGTAAATATCAAGAAGTTTTAATAATGTTTAAACAACGTAGGTATCTGCAGTTGACACCGAAAGTAATAAATACAAACAAACAGAGCTCAGGGAAGGAATCGCGATCCAAGAGCAAATAAATAAAGACTTTTCTGTCCCGCGAAGATTTTTCTTTTACCAACAAATCACACAAATTGAGCTAGCCCCAAAGTAAGTTCGAGACTTGTGTTATGGGATACTAACTCAACGATACTATATTTTATAACCAATACATATATAGATAAACATCGAAGACCCAGCACAATTTGAAAAAGGCCATTTTCCAACTTGCCCTGACCGGGGATCGAACCCGGGACTTCCAGTGTGGCAGCGTGGCATAATGACCACTAGGCCACAGAGGTCAAATAACTGAGAAATAAGAACCAGGAGTAGTACACAGTTTATACTACATCCCCTTATTGATTTTTTCCTTCACCATTGATTTTTTCAAGCTCCTATTTTTTTCGTTATAACATGTTTTGTCTCTATCAATCTTAAATTTTTTGACAAAACATATTTTAGCTAAAATAGGTTTAGCAAACGTTTGTATCTTTTATGAATAAGAAGGCAAGTAGATAAATCTGTTTATTACGAAATTAATCTGTAGAAAGTTACTACAGGCATAGTACGGTTTTAAAAACGTAGTGTAGTCGGAAAAGGCGGACTAATTTCGATCGATCATTCCTAGAGCGAGTATTAGGAGGAGCGGCGACCTAACGGTTTAGCAGTCCTCAAGGCACTGAGCGAGCGTAGCCTCGCGTGTCGCCTCACGTGCCGCTGCCTGCGCTGCTCTACTGGAAACGAAACGTGGTGTGTCCATAGTTTTTGGTGATACTCTTGTAGCTGAAGAAACCGTCGTGTCATAGTCGTCTCCAGCCTCAGGTATTTATTATTAAGAATGAAAAATCTGCCAATAGTTGACGCTGCGTCATACATCAGCCGACATTTGACACTGCGTCATAGCCGACATCGGCCGACAGTTGACGCTGCGTCATAGCCGACATCGGCCGACAGTTGACGCTGCGTAATATCGGACATCGGCCGACAGTTGACGCTGCGTAATACCGGACATCGGCCGACAGTTGACGCTGCGTAATACCGGACATCGGCCGACAGTTGACGCAGCGTCCTAGCAGACATCGGCCGACAGTTGACGGTGCGTCATAGCGGACATCAGCCGACAGTTGAGGCAGCGTCATAGCCGACATCAGCCGACAGTTGACGCTGCGTCATACCGGACATCGGCCGACAGTTGACGCTGCGTCATACCGGACATCGGCCAACAGTTGACGCAGCAGACTTTTTATCTAAATTTAGTGCGGCCGTTTTGCACGATGACAATGTTTGAAGTTACTCTTCCATAGTGTTAACGATCGCTGATTCACAGGCAATTTTGAAATTAAATTAAAAAAAAACATTCCCTTATATGATAAATTGTGTTCTGGTCGTAATATTCCAATTTTCCCCGCAAAATACCACTTCACTAGATCAAACATGAAATATGCAGTAACCCAATCGCCAACTTGCGACTCCATTTAAAATTTACGCCATCAATTTAACTCGAGCACAATATGGAAATGCATTAGCGGCGGAATTTGTCCGCGACGAGTTTCCGCAGTAAGTTGGTAGTACAGGTATTGTGGAGGCTAAATTACATTCATGTTCAAACTGTCCCTGTTGAGAATGAATTTTTTGAAAGGAAAATATGTTTGGCAGATGAAAGGCGCGTTTATTTTATTTTACTTGGCGCTTAATATAAATAGAGTCATGGAGATGAAAGAAAGGCCTTTCCCCAATACTGAAACATTGATGGCTTTTAATAACACATAAATCGACTAAGCGCGTGTCGGGCAGAGTTGCCAGATACGGGTATTTCTTTTTTTCTTTTCCGGGACATTTCTAAAAAAAGAAGCGGACGGGTAGAGTAGTTGGGTGAAGTTGGAGTTTTAGAGTTGTTGTTGGACCGTAGTTGGACGGGCCGACTGGTCGGCCAGGCGCTCACCTCCCCTCGCACCTCACGCACTCACTCTCATACTCTCACACAGAGTCTGTAAATTGTATGACATGACCGACGAAACATACCTACAGACCGTGACAATATTTTCTTGTTGCGTCGCCGTAATTTGGTGAAAAAAAAAGTATTCATGAATTTCCGGGACAGTAAGGTGTAATTACTGGACAAGAGACCACAGGCAAAATTCCGGACAATCCCGGAATACCCGGCCATCTGGCAACCCTGGTGATGGGCCACGCTCATTAGAGTCTGAGTGTACGCAAACATTTAAAATACACCCTCTGCTTCTTTCCTGAACAGATCTTAAAAGTCGTTCGATTAAAATTCGCAAAAAAATAAATTTATTTATTAGGACAAAGGCAGCTAATTATAACAAAGCATTATTTAAATTTATATATTTTTTTCTTTATTTAAATTAAATTAGAATGTGACTGTAATATGATATGATACAATCAGAGTTGAGCGTAGTTAACTACTATTGTGTAGTTTGATTACAAATTACAATTGCATGTAGTTAACTACAAGTAGTTGAAATTACATTAAATTTAACTTCATCAATTGCAACTACTGTAGTTGTAATTTGTAATTGTAATTAAGTAGTTATAACTACAAATTACAATAAGAATTTATTACCGCGGGCGTGTGTTTTAAAGGTGTCATATTTCGAAATTGTAAGTGTAAAAAGTTGTAAGCAAGAAACGAAAATTAATAAGTAAATCTTTATAAAATATGTAATTTAAAAAAGTAGTTTGTAATTGTGATTACAACTACTTTTTGTAGTTAATAGTTCAACTACTTTTTCAATTACTTTTTGTAATTATGTAGTTGCGATTACTAACTACAAAATTTAATTGTAGTTAGTAATTAGTAGTTTAATTACATTTTGCCCAACTCTGGATACAATAAAGATAAGATTTATTTTTGTTTCTCCTTTTGTAATTCTTCTTATTGTGTCGCTGGCTCAAATTTCAAATTTTGTTCTTCCAATACGTCGCTACTTTTACGACTTCCTCCGAGGCAGAGTATAGGTCAAGCGTGGTACAGCTGGTAGGGCACAAAGGGCATGAGAGGAGGTGTTGACAGTCTGGTCGTCGTGACCACATGGCACTGTGCTTCTGCTTGGTCAATATAGCGCCAGCGCGCCAGACTGTGCCTACACCGACTTTCCTCAGTTCGGAGGCGATTCAAGCTCCTCCATGGCAGTTTGTGACCTGGCGGTAGCTCTTCTGAAGGTTGGATATAATTAGGAGTGGAACAAGCTGCTTTTGAAATTATATTATATTAGGTAGTTTGGATATATATGTCTTTGGCACAGTAAGTTTTTATAAAAGAAAAATAAAATCATTTTTAAGCTTCTATATTTATCTCCATGAACTTAAGTATAAATTTAATTAATTAGGTAAGTTATGTATACAAAAAAAATTCAAAATAAAAACGAAATTAAATCTAAAGTACAAACTAAACTAAAAACTAAATTAATAAAAATAAAAAACTTACAAATAAAAAATGTCGTGCAGATCATTGCCCTGCGGTAAAGTTCCCAAAAGGCTGGCAGCATTGCCACGCTGGATGGCAATGCTTATTCGTTGGGCGAAGTAATTGCCAGCCCTTTGGTCACCTGACACCTCGACCAACTTTTGATTAAAAAGTTTAAACAGTTTATGGGTTGATGGCCCCCACGGACCTAAGGTCTCAACCCCAAACGGCTCAAATATGAAGCCGTTCCCTAGGCATTCATACTTGCGTTTTAGGGTTACCGCAGTGGCTGCAGCTGCGCCAGCCTTGGAGCTGGTACCGTGAAGATGGGAGGCCGCCAGAGTGTCGACACACGTAGCGTCCCACACCAACGGCTTTCCCAACTTCCACGGCATTTTAAGTAAATAGTTTTTAATCAAGTTTCACAAAATGGTAAAGTTAATAACACGATCCCCGCAGGGTGACCAGATCGCGCTCCAGTTTCCAAATAATTAATCAGCATCGCCGGAACGCGGCGGAACTGCACTCGCTCATAATTTCACATAATTAATGGGTCTTTGACATTTTAAATAAATTGCCGGGAAAAGTCGAGTGAAAATTCAAAAAACCACTCTATTTTATAATAAGATTTACAGAGATATTTTCGCATGGACGATATTGTAGTGCTACCTTTCAGTTTTATTTCCAATGAATACCTAAGTTAATGACCATGCCTGCCTGCATGACGTACCGATTTATATAAACCCCTAATAAAAATCTGTCTTTCTTTCTGTCTGTGGCATAGTAGCCTAATAGAAGATTTTGATGCGGTTTTTTTTCGTGAAAGAAGTTTCTTTGCGGTGGTTCTTAGCAATGTTTGATAAAAATCGGTAGAGCCGTTAAAAGGTTATTGGAGGTTGACGCTTAAAGTCGGTTTTTTTTATAATTCCCTTGGAAAATGATAGATTGCATTAAGGATAACAATTGCAAAATTTAGGCGTTCATGTCATACGGCTGGGCAAATATTTCTAATGAATTCTGTAAAATATACGTAAATTACGAGCTTCTTAATTTCGAGTAACATAATTGACCGAGCGAGTGAAGCGTCTCAGTTTCTAGATTGGCCAAAAATGCTTTTCTCTGGCTGTTCGTTTGGCTGTTTGTTCTCGCTTACAGGTCGCATTTCTCAACTGATTCTCATGATATTTTGTAAAAAGGTTTGAATTTTTTTTCATCGATTCAGGTTTTTTGTAATTTTTCGAAATGGCGGATATATGGGGGTTGAAATTAAAAAAAAACATACTTCAGCCATATTGAAAAAATGACAAAAATCTCATAAAACTTTTTTGTCTTAACAATTTTTTTGACTCGCGAAGCCTAAAGCTCACAGAGCCACTTGTTTATCACAAATCTTATAATTATAAGACTGTGTGACATATTTCCCTTATGACTGCAGACAAGATTGAGAAATAAAAAAACGTCGGTCCTACTGTAAATCCATCCTTCAAAGATTCAAAGATCCAAATGTTTATTCAGTAATTAGACCCTTACAGGCACTTTTACACGTCAATAAGTATAATTTACGTTACATGTAAAGTATATTAAAATATAATTTATTTTTAAAGAAAAGCTATCGATACCAACGCTTCGTAACGACCACTGCTGAGAAGAAACGCCGAAAGAAACTCATTTTCACAGTATTGGTCGCCTACTCGCCAGAAGGGCTTTGTCATATTATTATTATTGTCTTTTATTTATTAAATACTTGTAATATAATACAATGTTGACACATTATAACAAGAAATGCTTACGAACAAGTAAACAAACATAAACTGCGTAAAAATAAATATATATTAAGTAGTAAGAATTCTTTCCCACTCCTTTTCCGTGCAAGCAGTTGACTATAGAATCAGCGACCACCGAAAATTTGTGAATCTAAAACCAACGAAGTTTAAGAAACGAGTAAAAGATTACTACCTCTCTGTCTTTACGAGTATCATCCTAATCATCATATTTAGAAAATATTATATTATGCATTCATTTATTATATACAGTTTTTTCTCTTTTTTAACGTACCTACATACTGTTGAATAAGTACGCTAACATTATTAGAATCTAGCCTATTAATCTAAGACTAATTAGTAATTTTACATTGACCTTGTTTTATAAGCAATAGTATAAGAATGTGTCCATCGGCACTTTTCTTACTGTCTCTATTAAGGGGAAGGCACTTTGTTCGTGTGTCTTTAATTATTGCATTATATACATGAATAAGTATTAACTTTTATATGTATGTTATTTTTTGTACGTTTATGTAGGTATGTTTATTAAAATACTTATCGATGTTGTTAATTCATTTATTTTTGTACTATACACGAAAAATATCTCTTTCTTTCCATTTCCTCTCGCGGGTCTACTGGAAGTTTCTTTAGGAATTTGTATCTATAGCACCTATTTACTATGTTTATTTTAAGTAATGTATTATTTGTAATTTTTCAAGTGTACATGAACCAATACCATAAAATTCAATACCATACGTACTAATAAGTGTGAGCACAGACTTTAATCATTTCATTTCAGTTTCCTTGTGTCCTGAAGGTTTATCATAATACGCAATAGATCGAATAGTAGTAAGTTTCTGAGATAAAGACACTTTACTAACAAGTATACATAGAACAAAATTTGACAAACGTGACGCGATCTCAGGCGGAACATTCAACGATTTAGAAATATCTAGACATTGACTTTGATATTCGGAATAATAAAAGCGTGAATCAATGCTTAATTTTCAGTGCTTATTGCTTCTGTCATGGATCAATCAGACCACTGACACTAAGCAGACACAATAACACCGCTTTGTCTCTTTCTGAGGCGATCGTAAAAGATGCTTAATAACTATAAGCATTACATCATTACCATAAAAAAAGATTAGACTATGACACATCGCCTCTCGTGCCCTACCAGCTGCACTAAGCGTGACCTATAATGCGGCCTCAGACAACACCGTGAAAGTAACCTACTGACCTGTTGGAGGTAAAAAAATATATTTTATTTTGAGCTTTCGACACGAAAAGAAGCAAAAGGACTAAGCAAAATTATTTCGTTCAACAACCGAATTCCTAAGGAACATTGACGGCTAACAGGCGGCTACTCTAAACACACTAAACTAAATTGTTGTAATAGTTTCAGATTTGTTTCTCCTATCATATTTGGAGATGAGAAATATGTACTAAGTCTATTTTGTAAATGAATAACCCATCATGATAACAACAATCTCCCATAATCAATATAAGATTACATATGTTTTTATTATCAGATATTTAGCGTAATTACAGAATCCATCATTATAACAAAATTAATAAATTTTGACGACCTTATTGGCGTAGTGGTTACCATGCTAGTCCGCCACCCAGAGGTCCCGGGGTCGATTCCCGGTCAGAACAAGTTGGAAAATTGTCCTGGGTCTTGGATGTTTATCTCTTGGATATATGTATCTGTTATAAAACATAGTATCGTTGAGTTAGTAGTATCCCATAACACAAGTCTCGAACTTACTTTGGGGCTAGCTCAATCAGTGTCATTCGTCCATAAATATTTATTTATTTAATAATCTCTCACAATCAACATAAAATTATCTTTGTGTTTATTATCAGGTATTTAGTATTGTTTAAAAAAGTATATTTTGATTTTGATATTATGATTATCTTTTTTGATTCCCTTTTTCCACTTTCGCGCCCACGTTCATGCTAAAAGTGGCCCTTGAGTCTTACGGCTCTATGCACTATCTAACCCGTTAGTGATAAGCCGTTTAAGTGTATCTGTGTCTGCCTATATCGATGGAGGCGTCATATCAAACGTGACATGAGCTAGGTGAGAGCAAACACCTTCCCATGCGTAGGGCTGCCAACACCTAGTGTTTTCAAGAAGCAACGAGTTACAGTTGGTCTTGTTCTACCTACATTTTAAATGATATTTCTATTGTATGCTTCACTTAAAATCTTTTCGAAATTCACTTGTTCGATAGATACGACAATATTGCAAAGTAATTAAAATCTTTATCTAAAATCTATTCTAAGTATCCACTACGAGACACACATATTGAAAACTATCTTAATACTTAATATGATCACATGATTTTCAGTTGCAGACTAACTCTCACATTCACAAAAATTAACAACCGTTTGCTAAACCTATGTTAGTTAAAACATGTTTTGTCCCTTTCCTGCTTTTCAATATTTGACATTAAAAGAACAGATAATTCGAAAATGAAATGGGAAATATATAAGAGGAAGTTTAAAGGTTGCTACAATAGTGGACAAGTTGGTATGGCCACGTCATGAGGAGGGATGTCAAACATCTAGCTAAGAGGATGATCCATATGGAGGTGGAGGGCTGCAGAGGGATAAGGAGACCGAGAAAGACGTGAAAGGAATGTGAAGGAGCTATGGGCTAGTGCAGATATGGTAAATGACAGAATGAAGTGGAAACAGTTGACATACAGAGCCGACCTTAAATAGGGAAGTGGCGAGAAAAATGATGATGACCATTTTTCAACTTACAATGTCGATAACGAACCTAGAACATTCAGAATAGTGGAGTAGTTATTATTCGTACCAATGACTTTTACTTATTATTCCCAATAGCAAAACATTTAGTTCTTCGTAATTTTTCAACCTGCCTAAACGTATCGGACATAGTTTGTCAATGATAATAGGAAGGATAAGCGGCTTAACGTACTTTTAGAAGCAAAAAGGTGTTTGAGACATTGTTATCCTGCACTTTCATTGACTCGTCTTAGTGGGGTCACTTCTATGCCCCCGATGCAACTGGTAGTCAATCATCCAAATGCGGGTTCATCCGGGGTCGCCTAACTTGCAAAACCACTAGTAATGTGGGGGCCACAGAGCTCTTCCGTCCTTTGTTTCGACTCACCTTCATCTGTTTTGCTATGCTCCAGCAAAGCATTCCTTTTAGAGTCAGCCCTACCGCGGAGTGACATTTAATTTTGAGAGAACACTTCCCATCTGGAGTACAGGTTAACGTTCCCTGTGAAATAACGTCAGTTTATTCACAAAATGAATATTGACACATAGTAATACTAGGTGAGCTGTAGATCTTGCGAGTCAGCCCGGCCCGATGGAGTTTACTTGATTAAGTTGTTCAGACCAAAAAGTTGCATCTTAATAAGGGTGACAAAGAAATTTTATGAAATGGCTGAAATATGATATTTTTAAAGTTTTCAATCACCATAGGTCCACCATTTTTAGAAATTTAAATAAACTGAATCGACAGAAATGCCTATATAATTTTTATATCTTTTCTCCAAAATTCACAAGAATCGGTTCAGATATGTGACTTGAAGGCGAGAAAAGACAGTACGTGGTCGCCATTTGAGAAACTTTTTGCCCCATCGGCCAACGGTTCGTCCCGCCCACTGCCACTTCAACGAGCTCGACTTTTGTTCTGCTATGAATTTCCCCATTTCTGATTCGATCACGTAGAGAAACACCGAGCATAGCCCGTTGAGTGACCTTGAGCCTTCTTATGAGACCCAATAGTAAGGGACCACGTTTCAGAGCCATAAGTCATCAGTGGTAACACACATTGATTGAACACTTCGTTGCATTGTCGTCTAGAGACACTGAGGCATTTTGGACAAGAAGACACTGCGTAGGTAATTAAACTTGCAAGATTTGATAACAGACAAACTATGAGACAGATGAAAGTAAATAAAAGCTATTAAAAATAAAATAAATAAAGTAGTATTGACTACATTTTTCATGTAAAGTGTTTCAAAAACGTTGTATACGATAAGATGTAATGATAAAGGTCAATTTCGTGAGAATACTATATCTGCACTAGTTATAGCAAGATCCTAGAAGAAGACGTCGGTTTATTGGCGAAATGGATATTGATTTACCTGACTTAGCTATTTTTGTTGGAAGAAATAACTTGCCAAGTTGGATGATATTTTTGAAGGATAAGGTAATACAAGACGTTATACTATTGCGAAGTATTATTACGATGTACAGTCGAGGATGTTGTATTTTTAGATAAAATAACTTTTTCTGAAATATAGATGAAAGTGGCGAGAATGTACTTATATCGTGCGTCTTAGAAAATTTACACATTATGCTGCCGCAGCGACGCGGACTTGTATTTATAACCCCCGACAGCAAAGAGGGGTGTTGTAAGTTTGAAGCTAATATTTGTTCGTCTATCTGTCTGACTATGTGTCAGTCTATCTGTCCGACTGTGTGGCATCATAGCTCTCGAACGGGTGGACCGATAAAGATTTTTAGCTTGAAAGCAAATTCTCTTGCGGTTGTTTTTAGCTATGTTTGTAGAAAATCGGTTTAGCCGTTTAAAAGTTCTTAGAAGATATCTCTTGACTGTCGGTTTTTTTTTTTCATTCACCTGGCATATAATAGATGCTATCAATTCCACTTAACATCGGTTGGAATATGTAGTTCCGCCTCTCATCACTAGATGGTGTCGTTGGGTTTTTTTTAATTTACCTGGCAAATAAACTTGTGTTTTGTACTTGTTATGCTGACGATGCCGCGGCACCGTGTCACCTACAAAGCCACGCGCGTGGCTACAAAGCCACATATAAATAAAATATAATTAATTGGCTTACTGATGTAAATACAACTCTTACAGTTATTTGTTTGTTTTTCGTGTGTTAGTGACCAACACTGGGGTGAGATTTTTCAGGCTACCTAAAGGCATCTGACATAGCTTGATGAAAACCATACAATGATGACAGCCGGTACAAACGGCTTATACTTGCCTTCCGAAGAACGAAGGAGATCGCCTCAGCATTTCACCCCGAGTTTGAGGTAATGCTGTTTATCAGGCATCCCCACTCTTTGTCATCACAGGGCATCTCTACCATCGTAGAGGGGCGAGAATTTTTGAAATGGGGGCTAATGGGCAGTGGGGCTTACATTCTTACTAAAACTAATTACAGTTTAATAAAACTAATATGAACTTTAAAGGTAAATAACATAGCTTCTCACTTAATAAAACATATTCGAATAGCATTTTCTCATTCTCGCTTGTTTTTGTTTGCTTTAGACCTCATATAATTTTAATGTTTCATTATTTATACAATTTCAGGGAGAAAATTACTTGGAAGTATGAATGATTCATAGTGGCTCGCAAACAGCTTTTAGACTGGAAATGTTCATAAATATTCCTTAAAAAGCAATGTGTTTCGTGAATATCTAATTTAGTACTATTTTGCAAGTTAAAATAATACTTCAAAGTACACTTTATTATCATTCTGAGGAACTCATATATATATATATATATATATTTATATTTGTGATTTTAACTATCATCGAATCTTTGACCTGCTGTATCTTTATGTTTTTATTTTTATTTCGATAAACCGTGAAATAAAATATCGGTAAAATATGGCACGTAAGTAAAAAAAAATAGTAGATGAGACTACTAGAATTCTTACATATACATAAACATGACTTTATCCGTGGGGCAGATAGAGTATTTAGGATCTTGCGGCTCTCAGTAACAGAGCCCAGGGCACAGAATAAGTACTAGTAATCACGTACAGAAGTTTTACTCAGAAAAGAAATTTGAAAAAATATCTACATTTAATGTGCTACGGTTTAATATAGCTCTCGTCAGAACTTCTCGCCTCTTTGTTTAGATACCTAGGCAATCATTGCAAGCCAATTTCATTCTTATTACACTGGACAAACGATTCATGTAACTGAATTTTTCCCTTCGAAGTGGTCGCCGCGAACATAGTAATATGTAGGTATATTTTGGATACTCAAAACGGGGAGTGACATAGACCTGCTCTGGGCCGCTAGACCACGCCTTTAGCGTGATGGTGGGTGATGTGCAAAAAGGAAAAATTAAAATATCAACATGATAAGCATTTTTGCTCACTCGCTCGATCAGCTTGTACGATTTGCACGGAAGCAGCTGGCACATTCGGTCTTGTCTGTTCTCCCAGACCATCATGTAAGATTTTTTAATTTCAAACATAGGCCTAATATATTGGCAAAGATATAATGGGATTGAAAAAAGAGGTCACGAGTTCACAGTGCGGCCGAACTACTAGAATATGTAGTTGCTATATTATATGTTTCCAGCAGTAGCGCACTCTGGTAACAGAGTTACCGGCGCTTTCACGGCGCGTCGCAAATTGTATTGGAAACAAAATGGCGGCCGTCAGCCGAGGCGAGACAAGCGGTTCGTTTGCCTGAAATAGTGGAGAGAATATAGTAAAATTGCTGCGAAATAAATATTGTTTGCACTGGTATAAACACACACATCACGTCTTAATTCCTAACTGGGCAGACAGAGCAATTTGGGCCTTACGGCTTTAAGCAGACAGAGTCTAGGGCCGCAAGCCCCAAAAGGCCATTTTTAGTATGATGATAATAATAAAAGAATAACTGGAGTTGCTTCTCCAAGTCTTCGAAGAGAGGTGTCATGCGCGGCCGAGCGCAGAGTCCAGGAGCGGGACCCCCGCCATCCTTTATTTGACTATTGCCAAGCTCCCCAAAGACTGAAAAGTCGCCATAGATTTTTGTCAAGCGTAGGCGCCTTGGACGACGATGCTAAGACAGTCAGACTAAAGCTTTGGGAGAGAGACCACACTGTAGCCAATTTATCGCCCCGCGAGAGAAACTTCCACCTGGCAACGATCAGCCCTGGCCCATTTGGAAGTCGTTAAACAGACTAAGAACGCAGGTGGGCCGTTGTAAAGATAATTTGGTCATGTGGAAGATGATAAACAGTTCGCAAAACTTTTGCCAGTCTGGTTTCTCTCCACAAACTATGGAGAACGTACTTACGTGTCCCAGGTGTCTAAAAACCTGCACTTGGGTCTTCCCAAGTGCACCTGATGGCCGCAAATGACATAGCTATCGATGTGGCCCGATACTGGAGCGAGAAAATAATAATATAACTAGCTTTTGCCCGCGGCTTCGCTCGCGTAGGGGTGTAATTGATCAAAATCCTTTCTTTACGTCATAGAAGCTTTATGCATGCAAAGTCTCAGCCCGATCGGTTCAAAATTGACAAAGTTTCATACAAAGTTTCATCCCCTATTTTATCCCCTTGGGGGTAGAATTGATCAAAATCCTTTCTTAGCGGATGCCTACGTCATAACATCTACCTGCATGCCAAATTTCAGTCCGATCCGTTCAGTGGTTTGGGCTGTGCGTTGATAGATCACTATGTCAGTCAGTCAGTCACCTTTGAGTTATATATATTTAGATTAGATAGTACCATAGACACGAAAAGAAGAAGAAGCATGATAATGAGCGAGAAGGTGGAAGAGGAATTAAAATAGTTATGGGTTGCTAACCGCATCTATCTGCGACTGCGAAAAATGTAACGTTACACTCAACAAATTATTGTGAAAGTTTGTGTGACCAATTATATATAACACCAATAATGGTGATAGTGATGACGATGAATAAGTGGCAGTAGGTACAGACGGACGGACATTTTTTTTATTTGACATAAGCAATTGTTTTTTTTGACATGTATATATTTTATATAGATTTTTTCTTAGATAATAATAATAGTCTATTTTGCATGTATGTATATCTAATAATTGTAATGTGTGATAAATGTAATTGGTTCATATTGTTTTTATCACAATAAACAAAAATGTTACAAGTTTGATGTCTGCGTGTCTGTAAATGAAATCGTAGCGTTTAAATGAATGGGCCGTTTATGATGCGTTTTTGTTTTGTTTGATAGCTGACTTGATCGAGATAGTTCTTAGCTATGTTTAACGGAAATCGGTTCAGCAGTGTAAGAGTTATAGGGGGTGAACGCTTGAACGTCAGGCTTTTTTTTGTTTCGAATACCACCTTGTAAAATAAAAACGTGTCATAAATTGTACTATACTTTGCCTTTACTACACTGCACATGAACTTATACTCAATTCTTTATTTTTGTGTTCCATATTAGTTGCATAAAAAATTACATACAACAAATTTACAGAAAATAATTCATACAAATTTTTACTGTGAGGTCTAAGGACCTCAAGATAGATGTAATTAGTCCGAACTGAATGAGGTTGCGTCGTTTCATAACAGAGTTCCTACGTCTACCATCAGATCAGCTCCATGTCATCGAATTTATTTATGTACACGGAAAATGTGTACAGAGAATACATAAAAGTTGTACCATTTTAAAAGAGATCTCTTCCAGTAGGCCTGTGAGAGGAGATGTTTATGTAAGAGATGCATACAGGCATTCTAATAATATTGCATTGGCAAGTGTATTGCATTAAATAAATAAATATACAGGGTGTTTTTTAAATCACTGGCATCCTTTCTACTGGTGAAATTTCTCATGAATATGAGCAACATTTTGTATAGGACCAACTCAATCCAACCGTGTAATATTGCATTAAATAAATAAATATACAGGGTGTTTTTTAAATCACTGTTATCCTTTCTACTGGTGAAAGTACTTATGAATATGAGCAACATTTTGTATAGGACAACAACAACCGAAAAAAAAATTAGCTGTTCCATACTATTTTACAATACATAGAATCCCAAAATGTATGGAACAGCTGATTTTTTTCGGTTGGATTGAGTCGGTACATACAAAAAGTTGCTCATATTCATGAGTACTTTTACCAGTAGAAAGGATGCCAATGATTTTAAAAACACCCTGTAAAGGGACAAACTACACTGATTGAGCTTGTTTCAAAAGTAAGTTCGAGACTTGTGTTATGGGATACTAACTCAACGATACTCTGTTTTGTAACAAATACATATATATGTCGGAGCGTAATATGCAATGGCTGTATAAAACTAGATTCCTTAACTTTGAATAATTCGATGACGTTTAGCAGTAATTCCGTGTCAATGACATTTAGGACAGTTGACAAAAAAAGAATAGATTACGCGGTATGAGTTGAATGTGAAATTCCCTTTTTATTGTTTTGCACGTGCAAGGAGAAAGTTTTTTAGTACAAAATGCAACCGTTGGATTTTAAATGGCAATATTCGTTAGCAACATATTATAAAGCCGGTCGCCTTAGTGACAGGGAGAGAGCCTTGTTCGAGTGGCCGTACTGTGCACAACTCGTTTGTGTAGTTCGCTGTGCCTTGACCACGACTCATTTAATTGGGACTGGTCAGCTCGGCTTCGCTTTTTTTGACTACTTAATATTTTTTATTACGCAATTTATGTTTGTTCACTTGTTCGCAAGCATTACATGTTATAATGTGTCAACATTGTATTATATTATAAGTATTTATTAATTAAAAGACAATTATAATAATATGACAAAGCCCTTCTGGCGAGTAGGCGATCAATACTGTGAAAATGAGTTTCTTTCGGCGTTTCTTCTCAGCAGTGGTCGTTACGAAGCGCTGGTATCGGTAGCTTTTCTTTAAAAATAAATTCAATTTTAATATACTTTACACGTAACATAAATTTATACTTATTGACGTGTAAAAGTGCCTGTAAAGGTCTAATTACTGAATAAACATTTGAATCTTTGAATCTTTGAATCTTTGTATAATAGATACACATATAGATAAACACCCAAGACCCAGGACAATTTTGAAAAAGGCCATTTTCCTGAGAACCTCCGGTTTAGCGGACTAGCGTGTTGACCATTACGCCACGGAGGTAGTCCTTCTGTTATTGTAATAGATGTGGATTGGTGAACCGATTTATTACAATGACAGTTTGTTTAAGCAAGACGGTAAGCCCAGGTGTATACACAGTATTCAATTCTATGGGGCCAGGGAATCCAGACATGATTCAGTGCGGAGGCGGGCACTGGATTTCCGTCACATTTTATAAGGCTCTCATGGGCGGCATCGGTAAGGTGAAGTGACTGTAAGTAAGTTTTCATCCTGACATTATAGTCTGTTCTCGTAACTAAGTGGGTAGTTCACGTCACTCGGGATGTCAGATGCCGATCACGCCGTGCTCTGCCCACCCCCTTTTACTCGGCCGTCTGCGACATATAGATAAACATCCAAGACCAAAGACATTTTGAAAAAGGACATTTCCCAACTTGACCTGAGCGGTGATCGAACCCGGAACCTTTGGATGGCGGACTAGCATTATGACCACTACCTGTCGATATACACCTAAGTTTGCGTGCAAAATACGGAATACGGGAAGTAAGTCTTTAACTTGTAATATTTCATTATACATAGACAGACAGACAAAGAAGCAGACAGACAAAGGGACAAGCAAAACTAAAAAAAAAACTTGTAAAAAAGAACAGAGAGAACAACCAGCTCCTAAAATAAAATCACCGGAACTGTGTTGGCGAGTTGGCAACTAGCTAAATTAATTTGTAAGCTCGGCGACGCGCTGTCAAAAGCTCGCGATAAAAAGTAGCTCGTGAAAGTTTCCAATTGGCGCGGGGCTTTCGAGAGCTACCGGGAGCTTTAGCCGGACATTCCAGACACCTCTCGAGTGTCGAGCGCTATCGACGATGAAAACCTGAATGGTGTAGAGCTACTTACTGATGTCTCTTTTAAATCCGGTTCAAACTTTTTACTGACATTTATAGGATTAAATCGGACGTGGATATATGAGACTGATAAGTTTTACTTGCATTAAATAGGGTGTACAATACAGGTGTTGAAAAATAAAAGTTAAGTGTTCTAACATTAATTTATTCAGGCATCGAATTCGCAACCATTAACTTTACATTCTAAAAACTCTTTCATTGAATAAAAAAATCTTTTAAGCAGCCATTTCCGCAGACATGATTTAAATTTATTTAACGGGAGCTCTTCTAATCTGCAATTTTATGCATTTATATACTTATCTATATATTCATAAACATACATGTAAAAATACACAAATATTCCATAAATTCATAAACCCGACATAGACTACATAAATATTTATAATATGACAATTGTCTACCTGTTGCCATTTTTAATATCGAGCTAAAAATGGCAAATAAACACGTTTGGTGTATAGGTTAAATATGTTTTAGAATGTGCTGTTATAGCGGCAACAGAAGTGCATCATCTGTGAAAGTTTTCACGGTCTAGCTAGATATCACATTTTATGAGATACAGCCTGGTGATAGACAGACAGACAGACGGACGGACGCACAGACAGACGAATGGACAGAGGCGTCTTAGTAACAGGGTTCCGTTTTAACCCTTTGATTACGGAACCTAAAAAACATATATTCATTTAATTTAACAACCTTCTCCTTATTTGAAGTCGGTTAAAAAATGAACGCAAATGTTTGAGGGTTCTTTACAATGGATCATGATTTCGCAGTTCTGGAAGAAAGGCTAGTTTAAATGTATTTGGACTCCACTAAGACACTAAGACACTCAGTCCAACAAAGACTAACTTTCTTAACCAACTGCGTTAGTTCTATTTAATGCGATAAAAAAGGCACTCTCGCACTCCCGCCGCGGAAATTAATTACCGACTGTGAAGCACAAGAGTAGAGTACCCCCACTAACCGAGTACAATGGGGGTAATCCACATTCTCATTGATAAAGTAAATAAACTAACTAAAGGCGCTGGACACACTGAAAAGAAGTAAATCGTTGGGGCGCAGACATAAGTCTGCTCCGCGTCCGTTTCATACAAAATGTATAGAAGCGTCACAAAGTAGAACACACAGAAAAAACGAGGCACGGACGGGGCACAGACAGACGCTTACGCATCTGTGTCCTATGGTAGAACATACAGAACGGACGGGGTACAGGCGCGAGTGGGCAAAACGGGCTTGTGGGCAGGTGTGGGGGGACTCGCGCGTCGCGGTGTTGCCAAAGATACGGATTTGTTTGTATCTGTCACGTCCGTGCCTAGTCTGTTCTATGTGTTTTCAAAAGCCGCGACGGCGTCCCGTCTATGCTCTGGCCGCGCCCCGTCCACGTCCTACGTGTTTTCTATGTGTCCAGCGCCTTAAGTTGACAAGCACTGGCCAAAAATAAACAATAATTTCAAACGAATTGAATTGTGTTTTCCACAAACTCACTTTCTGAATGCAAATACTTGATTCATTGACAAAAACATCAATATCTAAATATATATAACTCAAAGGTGACTGACTGACTGACATTTAGAGATCTATCAACGCACAGCCCAAACCACTGGACGGATCGGGCTGAAATTTGGCATGCAGGTAGATGTTATGACATAGGCATCCGCTAAAAAAGGATTTTGATCAATTGTACCCCCAAGGGGATAAAATAATGGATGAAAGTTTGTCTGAAACTTCGTCAATTTTAAACCGACCGGGCTGAGACTTTGCATTCATAAAGCTACTATAACGTAGGCATCCCCTAAGAAAGGATTTTGATGAATTACACCCCTACGCGAGCGAAGCCGCGGGCAAAAGCTAGTTAATATATATTTGCATAGAATATTTGAAGAGTTTCTTCGATTTCTCGAGGATCCCATCAAGGTTTCAAGAGGATTCCATCATCACCTCTGATTGTCACCCGTACTGTAGTTTCGAAGATAAGCGTGAACAGACAGACTAAATCATATAAAAATCTTTTTGTGTTCAGTTTCTATTTCTCTTGTTGCCCATACTCATTTTACCCTCGAGAAAAAGAGAGGTATTATAGGTTTGACGCTAATTTCTGTCTGTCTGTTTATCAGTCTGCCTGTCTGTCTGTCTGTGGCTTCGTAGGTCTCGGACGGCTGGACCGAATTCGGCGGTTGTTTTCGTGAAAGCAAGTTCCCTTGCGGTGGTTCTTGGCTATGTTTGATGAAAATCGGTTTCGCTGTTTAAAATTTATTGCAGGTTTACGCTTGAAAGTCAGGGTTTTCTAATGTATAATACCTGGTAAATTAATAGATGGCGTCTTGTATATTAATTCCTCTTAACATCGGTTGGAATATTTAATCCCGCTGGATGCTGTCGTAAGCATTTTTTTTTTTGGCTTGCAAATAAACTTCTTCGATAATTATTATATTAAGGGGCTACCTGAATTTTTCGGGGTCCAGTGCTGCCATTTGAAATAAATCAATTGAAAAGAAACGGAGATATTATTTAAAATTTAGTCTTGATCAGGCCCTGGATAACCCTTTAAACTATTTTATAAACTACTGTTTACAGTTTAAAATGAGAACGTGAAGCTTTTCTACGCACAATTGCGAAAAACGGCCACTTTTGGCGCATGTGCGTAGAAAAGCTTCACGTTCTCACTTTAAATTGTAAACAATAGTTTAAAGGGTTATCCAGGGTCTGATCAAGACCAAATTTTAAATGATGTCTCCGTTTCTTTTCAAATAATTTATTTCAAAGGGGGGCAGCACTGGACCCCGAAAAATTCAGGTGGCCCCTTAAGGAACAAACCTGCGTTCTTTTATAGGTTGTATCCGATACAACATATAAAAGAACGCAGTACGTACAGTACTGCATTATAGTATCAATAATGTGATGAATTGATTATTATCTGCAGTTAATAAAAAAACTGCTGTATCAAAAATTATAAGTACGTTTGCTTGTTATTGTTGTATCAAGAATTCTTTGACTGATTTGATTACTAAATGTATAAGTAGCTTTACATAAAACAAACCATATTGAGTTTTAATTTTGTACAACACCATCTATTGGCAAAACTATGTTTTACTACTACCATAATATTGTTATTATTTGACAGTACTAGATAGAATACAAAATTGCGTGAGAAATGCAAAATTTGAAATATACCTATGTAGGTAGATGTAATTTTACTCAAAACTCACCATATTATACTGTATTCGCCCGTTACCTCGATCGGCGTTTACGATCTGAGCAGGAAAAGACTTTTTTTATTTTACATTATCATGTTTCTATCCCGGTAGACAGAGTATTAACACAGGCAGGCCTGTGTCACTCCCCGTTTAAGTATTGATATTATACCTACACTAGCTTTTGCCCGCGGCTTCGCTCGCGTAGGGGTGTAATTTATCAAAATCCTTTTTTAAGGGATGCCTACGTCATAGAAGCTTTATGCATGCAAAGTCTCAGCCCGATCAGTTTAAAATTGACAAAGTTTCATACAAAGTTTCATACCTTATTTTATCCCCTTGGGGGTAGAATTGATCAAAACCTTTCTTAGCGGATGCCTACGTCATAACATCTACCTGCATGCCAAATTTCAGCCCGATTCGTCCAGTGGTTTGGGCTGTGCGTTGATAGATCACTATGTCAGTCAGTCAGTCACCTTTGAGTTATATATATTTAGATTTAGATTATTCTATGAAGGAAAAATTCAGTTACATGAATCGTTTGTCCAGAGTAATAAGAATAAAATTGGATAGCAATGATATCTAGGTATTTAAACAACGAGGTAAGGAGTTCTGACGTGAGCTAAAATAAACCTTAGTGCTAACCACATTAAGTGTATATATTTTTGAATTTATTTATAGTATCGATAGCAGTTTTACAGCAATATGTACTATTGATAACCAACAATGCGATCAATAGTATCGATCGATGACGACAGGTAAACTATTGATAGTATCGATAATTTTTTCGTCATCATTGATTGATACTATCGATTGCATTGTTTAATTAATGGTTAAACAAACTTACCTTAAGCGAAGTTTGACCATAATTTTATAAGATGGATTGGTATGGATAACATAGATCATTTTTATAGATAGAGCATGACTTTCTTCTTCGATGCTGTGTGACATTTGTGTCGAGGATACTTTTGTCACATTTAATCATGATTAAATAAACGCATTTAGAAAACACATTTGAATGTAATGGTATCTGAAATAACGATAATTCAAATCAATCAAATAGGGAAGAGGCTAAGAAGATGATGACAGGAATTCGAAACAATCTGAGTAACAAAAGTCTTGTTCGATTTGACGTCCTTACCACATTTCCCTAGTGACTGGTTCTGGTCTACCTTTTCCGTTGCGGAGGTCCGACAGCCGTCACTATGTGTAAGCAGAACCAAACCAGTTACCTTGTCAAATCAACTAGATTAGGTAGCGGATCCAGGGCTCCAAAGCCTCACCGCTGAGGATGCGCTTATATTATTTCCTGTGTAGCGAAAATTAATCCATAGTGAAAATAAATCAATAGTCTTTTTAGAAACGTTCCAAAGTTTTTTTTTTTTTATTATAGAGACCGCTTAGCGTCAAGAGATATCCATTGTACATAAATCCTATAGATTTAAGTGCAATAAATTAAATAAATAGATTTGGTAAAATATTTAGAAGATCAGGATATTTCTGCAATTACCTATAGTATGTTGTCAATTATTTAAATTGTTATAACCAGCCTATAGTTAATATAGCCAATCTTTATTTCTTAGTATATGAAAATATATAAGCGTTTTTCTCAAAGCGTGACTTATAGTTATAGCTTAAGACTAAAGGTTTGAACAAGATAGTCTTTAACCATATTAAAAAGAGTCACAATTATCAACTTCAAATTTTGTATGTTATTGTAGAAACTGTTTAGATTGCAGGCAGTTTTATAACCTCTGCAATAAAATGTACCAAATTTTAATTTTCACATATTTAATGTATTAATAAGGCTGATGTCTATAAAACCAGGTTATAAATTAAAAGTTCATTTACTTTGAAATTTATCTAAATAAATTTACTGCATTTTTTCTATTCAACAACATCTTTGATGAGATCTCTATGTAGAGATTAGATAGTGTCATTACGCGTAAAAACAATATACCTGTAATTTGTATACAACTATTTACCATATTCTATAAATAAAGTATAATTAAATTAGGTTTTGCTGATTTCATCACGAAATAGATAATAAAAAATTATACTTAAAGATAATATTTATTATCTTTAAGTTGACTATTTCAAATAAGCATCTCGATAAGAAGCTGGACTATCTATGCACGTTTAAATTACACAGCAAGTATGAAGTTTCAAGAAATTTTCATTTCAAAACTTGGGTTAAATCTGAATATATCAATAGCCTGATGCTATTTCCTACAGGGATTTCCTCCTCTGAGAATCTCCATTTCCTCATGATCCATAGCTCAAGATACCCCGACGTTTAGATATCACTTGTTACATTTTTGGTTGAAAATATATATATATATAAATGTCTTATAATTTATTCCTTGTCTAGGTTAAAATAAGTAGTAGACATATTTGGGAACACAAAATTTTGACAAAGATGTATTCACTCTGTAAATAATTTTCAAGGGCTATATAATTCGATGCCCGATTTTATAAAATAATTTAGTATTTAATATAGTCATTAAATATTTGTTTATGTATAAACCTACATGGTTTACTGAGCAAAGTGAGAAAATTCATATAGAAACTTTTATTTAGCCGTATCATTGATATAGAGCAATGCAATATTATATCAATATTATTCATGGTTTTACGACAGTTTATAAACGATCGCTAAACGATAAACGATCGAATCGCTTTTCACTACATACGTCATTATGTTTCCATCATTCATTCAAGAATAATTTGTTATGGCCATTTCATGTTGTTAAGGATAGATCATAACTTGAAGAAGAATAAAATATTACAGCGTAACAACGTATAAATTGGCATGGTACAGCGTAGTACAGCATGATTTGACATAGTTCAATACAGTACAGCATAAATTTGTATAGCTCAGCATAGTACAGAATAGTGCAGTATAACTCGGCATAGTACGGAATCGTACAAAATGGTACTGAACAGTACTATGTAGAACAGCACAGAACAGAACACAACAGCGTAGTAAAACGTTGTGTAGCGTAGAGAAGCGTAGGGCGGCGAAGGCAGCATAGGGCAGCCTACAGCAGCGTAGAGCAGCATGGCATGGTACAGTATATCTTAGTGCTTCCTTGTATATTGTACTGCTTCTCAGTACATTATAGAAATCATAGTACACCATAGTAAACCATTATGCATCATAATGCATCATAGTACATCATAGTACGTCATAGTACATCATAGCACACCATAGTACATCATAGTACAACATGGTACATCATGGTACATTATAGTACATCATAGTACATTATAGTACATCATAGTACATTATAGTACATTATAGTACAGCATAGTACATCATAATACATCATAGTACATTAGTACATCATAATACATCATAGTACATCACATTAAAGTACATTTAAATACATTTTTAGTACATTTTAAGTACGTTTTTAGTACATTTTAAGTACAGTTAAAGTGCATCGTAGTGCATTATATTACGTCATAGGATCTCATAGTTTATCAAAGCATGCCATAGTGCATCATAGTACATCATCGTACCTGCTAAAACATTGTTGTACCTCATTGTCATAGTATATAATAATAAAGTACCTTACGGTGTGATACATTATAGTTTAGTATTGAAGTAATTTCCATTTGTACTGTAGATAGGTTACGTCTGAACAAGATTACGACCGCATCGTAATACTAAAAGTGCGTGACATATGACCGCATCATAGTTCTATGCACTGCGTTTAGAACTCAATTGTTATTTCCATTTTCTCTGTACTGTAATGCTTGAACAAGACTACGACCGCATCGCAGTACGAAGTGTGCGTGACTATAACCGCATTATAGTTCTATGCACAACGTTCAAAACAATTGTTATTTCCTCGTGTGTGATGACGAACAGAGACCATTTTCCTTAAATCTTGTAATCGTTCGTTGAAACCAAAATACTTCACATCGTAGTACTTGCTGCATCACGTATGCTTGCCTTTTTCTTCCCAGATCAAAGAAACTCCGACAAGATATGACAACAATCTGAACTAGTACCTCTTCGGCTGATATTTATTTTAGAACGAAAAATAAATTCACGTAAAATAGAATAAAACATAATTGTAGGTAGTTTACTACTGAAAAAACATTTTACGATCTCCGTGGCCTAATGGTTGGTATGCCAATCCACCACTCGAGGTTCTGTGTTCGATCCCTAGCCATGGCAAGATGGAAAATGCCTTGGGTCGTATATATTGTATCTAAGTCAGCAATTTTTATTGCTTTTTTTTGCAGGTACCGACTTTGGAGGTTGTAATTAATAAGTTACGTACGTTACGTAATAGTGATAAAAATTTTGAATACACATGAATAATTCACAATATAAGTACCCAGTTTGAATAAATAGTTACAATACTGCAGTGAAAAATACATGAAAAGAATTAACTTACAATCATTACTGCTGCATAAAAAATCCACGTCATGCTGGTGCTTCTTTCACCTAATTTATGATTATTTCACAATCTATATGTATAAACCACAAGTATAATGTAAATATAACACTAAAACTATGGAAAAAAACTAAAACTAAAAAATAATTTAATATATGTGCTATCGTGCCCGCACAACAAAAGTGAATGAAGAATGCGGCCGGTTTGACAGGTGACAGAGACAGGTCAGACGTTGTTTTTTTAAATTAAAGATCTCTGAAGACTGTGTTATCTGCCCAATACAATGAACAGTGAGACTACGTGGTATACAAATAACGAGTGATACAACGATCGTAGTAAAATTTAAAATAGGAATCGATAGTCTACCGATACTGGACTATCGAGCGACAACACTAGTACACGATACAACACCGCGACAGCTGTTTGGCCACGGGTGCAACGAGTGGAATACACGCGGAGACGCAGCGGCAAAAATCCGCTGCCGTTGCAGCGTAATGTGTAGACGCTCTTATAATATTTATGGAAATGCAATATGTTGTTTAGACACAAGTTTTAAAGAATATAAATAATTTATTTGAACATTTAAAACAGGTTTATTTAACATATTTTGATCGTAAACAATCGTTCCATGCTGGTCTTGGAGAAAGGAAAAAAGTTAGAATGTACCAGCTACTTCTCTTCCCGCGCAGATCGCTAAAACCGATCTAGGGAATGGGCGAGATTTGAATCATGTTATTATGACGACCTCCGTGGCGTAGTGGCCACCATGCTAGTCCGCCACCCAGAGGTCCCGGGTTCGATCCCCGGTCAGGGCAAGTTGGAAAATGGCCTTTTTCAAATTGTCCTGGGTCTTGGATGTTTATCTATATATGTATTTGTTATAAAATATAGTATCGTTGAGTTAGTATCCGATAACACAAGTCTATAACTTACTTTGGGGCTAGCTCAATCAGTGTTATTTGTCAGTATATATTTATGTTAATAGGCGATTCTGCTAACAACCCATCATTATTTTGATTCCTTTTCCATCTTGACGCTCACCATCACGCTAAGCGTGGCCTGTGAGTATTACGGCCCTGGACTCTGTTTACCCCGTCGGGGACAAAGACGTGAAGATGTATAAAACTGTGTTTCTTGTTGTTTACGCAACACGTTCTGTTCTGTTCTGAGTCCGCCCAGCCAGCAGTTACACTGCAAGAGTTTATAAATGAGGTCTACCTTGAAAAGTGCATCATCACGCTTGCAGACCAAAGCCGGTATGTGTACCGTCCTCAGTTCGTCGAGCTTGGCGATGCCAAACCTCGTTATACCACTCTCATAGCTCGAGAAACCAGACAGTTGTTTACGCAACACGTAATAAAATATTAGTAAAACGTATTCTCTGCTATAGTTTAAAAATTTAATTTAAATACAACCAAGAAAACCTGTATACAACGTATATCCACCTGCAGATGTGCTTGCAAGTCCGCAACAGCTAAAAACAAAATATGACATTATTTCACTGCAGTATAATTTGCAGAAGGCTAGCTCTACCTAGGTTACACAGACATATAAGTTTTACCTATATTGACGTCTGCCATATCATACAAGGTGCTGATTTTGAAAATTTATATTATAAAACAAAATTGAAGCAAGCTTTTGTCTCAAACAATGAAATTAATAGTTTAAAGTGCTCCTCAAGAAAAATTAAACGAGACAAAACTAGATAGGGTTGCGTCGTTTCATCATAATATTGCATTGTCACACGATATATTATAAGTATTTATTAATCAAAAGACAATAGTAATAATATGACAAAGCCCTTCTGGCGAATGAAATGTGAAAATGAGTTTCTTTCGGCATTTCTTCTCAGCAGTGGTCGTTAGGAAGCGCTGTTATCGGTAGCTTTTCTTTAAAAATAAATTATATTTTAATATACTTTACACGTAAAGTAAATTATACTTATTGACGTGTAAAAGTGGCTGTAAAGGTCTAATTTCTGAATAAACATTTGAATCTTTGACGTATGCGTACAAAATTTCAGCTCAATCAAAAAAGGGATATGGGTCAAATTTAACTTGCAAGATTTGATTACAGACAGTCTGACAACAACGTTACTGGTAAAACTAAATTAATCTTTATAAAAATATTTTTTCTACTCCTGTACTGTTATCTGTCTTTTAAATTGTCCCGAACACTATCCTTATATAATAGCACATGTGTCGTTATTTCGCCAAAACGATACTCCTAGCCATAGACCTATAACTTTTTTCTTTAGATCTACCATACTGCCAACATAATAAAATCGTTATTTTAACATACGGTGCCATTTTTAAAACGTGGAGTCACTGAACAAACGGTTTTTTGTATGAAAAAACGTTTGTTTAAGTGACTCCATGTTTCAAAAATGGCACTTTTGGTCACTTGGAAGACGTCAATAAAAAAAATTAAGTCTTCCATAGATACCTAGTATCTAGCAAACAAATGGTAGTATTTCATACTTTTCTTTGTTTATTTTTGGATTTATTTTAGTAAATGTAGTCGTAGAAAAAGTATTGTATGCAACGTTGTATAAGTATGTCAAAAAATGATCGATGGCGTCTCCTTACGATGCTCGCTAAGGCTCGCATCGTAACCTGCGCCACTCGCATTTTATGAACCTTCTTATACAACTGTTTCATAAAATACTATTTTACACTTCGTACGCAAGAATCCTGAAAACAGCCATGTTTTTTTATTAGCTGTTCAGGTGCCACTGCTGGGCAAAAGCCCCCTCTCTTTTCTTTCATAACTCTCTGTCCCTGGTCTTAACTTCCCAATCCTGTTCAAATGCAGTCAAGTCGTCTGCCCATCTCGTTTTCGGTCTATCCTCTTCCTACGTCCATCCGTTGGACTCTAGCCTAGGGCTATTTGCGTCCATTTTTTTATGTGCATGTGACTGGCGTGACTCGCACAATCCCATTTTAGCTTAGCTATTAATATAAATTTTGTAATAGAGCGCAGCGTTGTGTTGAGGCACAATTGTCCTGAAAATGCACGTAGAAAAAAGTCACATTGCAAAATCTGCACTAAATATCTGATATTTCGTGCATTTTGCAATAATATTACTAGGCAAGTCCATACATATTCGCTCTAGAAGATTTCCCTCAACCATCACAGGCTGTGAGGTACCTATTCTGTGTTGGACATGCACCACCACGGTCGCGCCGCAATTCAAGGCTCGTTTCTTCTGGCAGCGAATTGACTATTTGAATCCCTTTGATAATTACTTTTCTCTTAACCTCATCATGAAATATCTGCCCTCCTAAATCAGTCATGTGGTGAGTAAGTAGATATGCTATCAATTTAAAGAGTGCAGATAGGTCTGTGCAATTGGCAAAATAAACAGTGCTCCTCAAATCAATATTTTTTATACTATATAACTAAGGAGTCTAGAGTCTAGCTTATTGGTGTTGGGTAGTGGCCTAAGCCAACCTCTAGCCGCTGGAAAAAAAACATGTGCTACTGGTCAGTTTACTATGACATCGCAAATATTTGAGACAATGTCGCTAAGCGCTTCATTTTTATGAAAGGATTTGCCGTCTCATATTCTGAAATGCACGTTTTCGGAATTTTCCGGATGCAGTCTCATTTTACTTGCGTTCAGTTACCGTACTTCAAATGTTCGAGCGAAATGAGGTAATGCGTTTTTCAACTTAAGGTATTATCTTCAAATGCATAGCAATTAGCTTAATAAGATTTTTTTATTTAGAACGTGTAATGTGTTTGGCGATACAGTACATATAGTCATGTCATGGGTTCGATTCGAACCCGCTGGAAAGCATACTTTGTGAAATTGTTTCTAGTCTGGTTAAGATATTGCAGGCTTGAATCACCTGATGATTATCCGAAAAAAAGACGATTCTTTGTTTCGGAAGGTACGTTTAAACTATGGGTCCCGAACGCCATCTAGCGTTTGATCATTAAACTATTCAAGGATTGGTTCTGGTTTACCCTTTGGGTTGTGGAGGTCGGACGGCAGTCGCTCTGTGTAAAATCAGTAACCTCGTCAAATCTCCTTGGTTAGGTAGCGGACCCCGGGCTCTGAAGCGTTACTGCTGAGGATGCAACCGGGAATACGCTTGGATGATGATGATGATTATACAGCACATTTTTATCCCTAAAGGGGTAGACAACCTATTCTTACCTAATCGTGTTCTCTCTCTATCCTAATCTCTAAATGTCTTCAAGTATTACTAAATAAGAAAATGGAACCATTGCAATAATTCGGCTTTGGTTATACTGCTAGCAGCCTACTTGACATCAATCCTCCTTGCGAATGCTATTGCAGACATAATGGTAGTCTTACTCCACCCAGAGCCAACACACGACAAAAATTTCGCAAACAATCTGCAATAACAAGCTTTGGGTGTACCACAGGTATGGCATTAAATAGAAGAGGAGTATTATTTATGCCTACACTACTACAAACGTAACTATACATCTGTGCACACGGCAATGTGTGTGTGTTCGCTCGCACCAGCCCGCTAATACCCTCGCCAAAGCGAGGATGGGGGAGAAGAGCGAGGACGGTTTTTTGAAAAAAGTTTTATTGAATAATGCGTACTATACTATCAATGATTATTTAAGAGATAAAAACGCGTAAACACTTTCTAAAATTTTTCCATTACAGACGACATGAAAATTAAGATAGCTGTATTTTCCGTTACCATTACTTACTGTAAAAACATGTAAATGCTCTGCGATCAATAGGTGACCAACATAATATAACTAATATTTCCTCTTAACAAGGTCTGCGAGATCGGGTTTTTCATGCTCACTAAAATGTCCAATTCGGTGGTGGCGTCGCTGGTCGGGTCGTTGAATTCCCTCTAATATGGTTGAGTTTAACGATGGCTGATCCGTGCGTCAACTCTTGAACGGGTGCTGCCGGGAGGGGCTGCTCAGCTCGGCTTCGCTTTTTTGACTACTTAATATTTTTTATTACAAAATTTATGTTTGTTTACTTGTTCGCAAGCATTACATGTCATAATGTGTTAACATTGTAATATATTATAAGTATTTATTAATTAAAAACCAATAATAATATGACAAAGCCCTTCTGGCGAGTAGGCGACCAATACTGTGAAAATGAGTTTCTTTTGGCGTTTCTTTTCAGCAGTGGTCGTTACGAAGAGCTGGTATCGGTAGCTTTTCTTTAAAAATAAATTAAATTTTAATGTACATTACACGTAACGTAAATTATATTTATTGACGTGTAAAAGTGCCTGTAAAGGTCTAATTACTGAATAAACATTTAAATCTTTCACGGGAAACGGGGACGCACATGGCATTGGACCTTATAGGAGATTCGATTCTGTATGTAATAATACTTATGTTAATTTTGTGGCTGTACTACAGATTGCATGCTAAATTGTCGTGCGTGACCTTTAGGGCATTCTTAGCAGCTGTGCTGCTTCGTACTGCGCTTGCGTAGACTACTTACTGGGTAATACTTAACACAGGCAACCAAAAAAGTAAAGAATTAAAAATGTGAAGATTGTATAAAATATGAGTATTCCAATTACTACGAACCCCTAAAAGATCAAAGCTAATTTCAATTTCAATATCGCTTGTTCTCTGATTTTCATCCTTTGTTCGGAACAATGCGAAATTGAAACTTTGTTGTAAAAACAAAACATCCTTTGAAAATATAGTGTTGCTTGCAGCGAAATGAAAATGAAAATCTCATTCCTAATTATGATGAAGTCGGCTGTACTGCTTCCTTGTTTTAAACTTGAATTTGGATTCAGTGAATTCGGTTTTAGGGGACAGAAGTTTGAGGAGTTCGGCGGTCCAATGGAAGTACGCATTACTATCTGTTTCGCAAGTTAAGTAACCCGGAGGTGGACGCCAATTGGACAAATGATTGCCTGTAAATTTCTCAAGATTGTCTGCAAGTTTCTTGGAAATATGTCCGAAGAACTAATGTATTCTGCGTAGACATATTGTGAAGAGTCTGATCTTCATTCGTAATTATTTAAGGATAAAAGCGTGTGTCCGACGAGCTGTCCATGGAATCCAAAGTATTTTTCTCGTCGTCGATTCTGGTGCGGTCTAGTTTCTTTAGGGTCCAAGTCTCAGCGCCATACAAAAATATTAATAATATCATGGTAGTGGCTAGCTTCTTTTTAAGTTTGATGGAGATGTTCCTATTGGTCCAGATCCGATCTAGTTGTAAGATTGCATTCTTGGCCATACCTTTTTTTTACAATATATTGGTTTAGGCATTTGTCCTCAATCTCACCTGATGGTAAGCGACGATGAAGACTAGGATGAAGCATGCCTATCCAAAAGATACCCATTCAATCTACTTTTAAATGTCCCGGGGCTGTACTTCTCTGGGAATATAGACGCAGGCAGTTCATTCCACACCTTAGCTACTCGAACCAAAAAGGAATTGTCGAAGCGTTTAGTTCGAGACTTAGGTATTTCAACGACAAAGGGGTGAAACCCCCGTCCGCGCCTCGTAGTCCGATAGAAAAATGGTGAGGGTTTCACGAGATCAAAAAGAGCCTTCGAACACTCTCCAAAATGTACTCCAAGTGGTATAAAATTAGCTCGAGCTCCTCCGTTCTTTGGAAAGCACGTTGAGCCGTTGGTCCCGGTCATCATCATTGTATGGCGCTGCAACTAGATCTCTATTTATTCCTATAGTTGACTGGGAGAGAACGCTTTTAGCGTTAAGTCCGCCAATTGTAATCAATTGTATATTGAGGATCAATAAAGTTTTATACATAAATAAATATGGCAGTCAAGCTATGTCGGATGCCTTAGGAAATTTCAAAAATCAGACAGAAGGTTTGCCCGTCACACCCGAATTACAAAACAGAGGGCAGAAGTAGCAATAGACCTAATTTTCACGACGGAATAAATTATATTATATCAATAACATATTTACTTACAAGGTTCGGAGATATATTATTTCTGTTGTATATTAACGACCTACCTGAAGTTACAACACATAAATGCTCACTCTTTGCAGATGATATAGCTTTGGTCGTATCGTGCTCAAATATTCTTACTTATAATGTTGATATTAACAATGCTATAATGAATGTAGTACAATGGCTGGAGGCAAATAATCTTAAAGTCAATACGTCTAAGACAAAATATTTGCAGTTTCATAATCAGGGCGGTAAAGGTCATCCATTAACATTAACTCTCAATGGTGAAACTATTGATGAGGAGGAAGAGGCCGTTTTGCTGGGTATAACTCTTGATAAATGTTGCACTTGGAAAGTCTATGCACAAAACTAAACCGTTTCGTATATGCTTTATGGCGCCTATCTAAAATAGTTAACCAAAAAGTAGCTCTTCAAGCCTACCACGGCTATGTGGCCTCTAACCTGAGGTACGGCATCCTGTTGTGGGGTAACTCGGTTGACTTGGACAGACTTCTTACAACACAGAAAAAATGTATAAGAGCCATGTGCAATGTTCCTCCTCGTACTAGCTGTAAAACACTTTTTAAAAAACTTAAACTGTTGACACTTCCTAGCCTGTATATTTATGAGTCATGTGTTTTTGTAAACAATAATATACATTTATTTCGACGGCAAGGCGATTATACTAATTACAGTTCTAGACGTCCAAACCGACTCCTCCTACCAAATAGTAGAACTATGATTTGCTCTAGAAATTGTAGTAGCATGAGTATAAAAATGTATAATCGTCTACCCGAAAATATTAAATGCCTACCGATTAAAACATTTAAGAAAAATCTTTTTGACTGGCTCAATGACAAAGCCTTTTATAGTATTAATGATTTTTTAATGAGATAATTTGTATAGTATTTGATCGATTCTATGTACAATTTTATGATATATGTTCTAATTTAATTTTATATAATGTTTAATTCTATGATTTATTATTATGTGACTAGGTAGTATCTGTTTCAGTTTGACAAAAATTATGACATATGTAAGTTGAATGTATTATTTAATTATTTTTGCATGCTGGAAACAGCTAGGTGTATTGCACTTATGCGAAATAAATGATTTGATTTTGATTTGATTTGATTATAGCAGAATAGAATATTTGGTTTAATTTGTTTGCTCACTTGTTGAAGCGGCAGGGGGCAAGACACATACCGCGAAGAACCGATGGCCGTTTCGGCAAAAAGGTTCTTGAATGGCGACCACGGATTGGCAAGCGACGCAGAAGACACCCACCCACAAGGTGGTCAGACGACTTGATCAAGATAGCTGGAAAGCGCTGGATGCAGGCCGCTCTAGATCTGTAATTTAGAAATCCTTGGGAGAGGTATTTGTCCAGCTGTGGACGTTATGTGGCTAAAGTTATGCCTTGACCACTATTGACATTGCTAGTTCAATTCAATTCAATTCAATTCAAATATATTTTTATTATCATAGGATATTTATAATATCTCTTAATAATCGTCACTTTGTTTTATTGCACAATAATTGTTGACGTCAAAAAGTTACTTAGAACTAAGTTTACTGCCGCCTCCAAAGCGCTAGTGCAGAAGAAGCGGTAACAAACTGCACTGCAGCATTTTCTCCAAGAACGTCAACTCACAATGAAATTAAATATTTATAGTTGATATGTGGACAGAGTATACATTGTTTGTTGTCATAATTTAAATTAATTTTTTTAATGTCGAAATTTTGAAATAATGTCAAATCAAGTTGTAAATTCAGTATGTACTTAATGTACCAGATTATGACCATTTCTGAGTATACAAACCTTTAAGAGGGACCCGCGCCAAGCTCAAGCCAGACTTTGTTGTCTTTAAGATAGTCATCGGTCCTATAATAAGCCTTCTCACAGAGTACCTTCTTTACATAAGCTTTAAACTTTTTGTCACGCATATCAAGGACCGATTGTGGCAGTTTATTATAAAAAAGTATACCGTTCCCCATAAACGTTTTACTAACTGTTTTGAGCCTATAATACGGGGCAACTAAGTCACTTTTATTGCGTAAGTTTCTGACGGTAAAATCGCTTACTTTATTGTATGAGGAAATATTTTTCCTTACATACAGTATGTTTTCAAATATATACTGTGATGGTAAGGTTAGTATACCTATTTCTTTGAAGAATTCTCTGAGTGAGTCTCTAGATCCTAAGCCGTAGATAGCTCGAATTGCCCTTTTTTGTAAAATGAAAATAGTCTGAATATCGGCTGCACTCCCCCATAGCAGTATGCCGTATGACATTAAACTATGAAAGTAACTAAAGTACACTAGTCTAGCAGTTGCTACATCTGTCAAATGTCTTATTCTCCTAACAGCATAAGCCGCAGAGCTAAGCTTATTTGAAAGTTTTGATATATGAGCGCCCCACTGAAGTTTCGAGTCGATCGTAATTCCTAAGAAGGTAGTACTTTCAACAAGATCGAGTTTTTCGCCATCTATCAGTATGTCGACGCAAGCTTGCCTCACATTGGGAAGAGAAAATCGAATGCATTGGGTCTTTTTCGCATTTAACATGAGGTTATTGGCAGTAAACCAATCAGAAATGGAAGACAAGGTGCTGTTATAGGCTTGTTTCTTTAATTTCCCTTTGGATAACAAGAGGCTTATTCTGAAAGTGGCATGACAAACGTATGTACATTACAGTGTTGAGGACAGCGAATCCGTCGCGTCGCCGCCCCACTTAACAAAACTCGCCCTGATGATGATCGTCTAAACCGATCGAAACTAGTCGGCATTTTTCGACTACACTACGTGAGTAATACCGTTTTAAATATTTAGGTATGTACAGTCGTAGCAGACAAACCTTACCCTCCTGACTTTAAAGGCCATACGGTGGGGGGTCACTTTTATCTGTCCCTAACTGTACGTGTCCGCATTCCAGTATCAAGCAACAATGAGCGTAACGACATAATGTTAAAGACTAATTTCATTTGACATCGAAAAAGAAAGACACCATCGGACGAAACAAAATCAAAAACCTTCCAATATTCGCAAGTTTGCTCAAAAACTTCTTTCAGTCAGTCCTACCCTCTCTTGCAAGATATATGGCAATAAATAAAGTAGATCGCAGCTAATAAAGAAAAGTTTTCGCATCGCCATCCCACTTCCGGCGGCAGCGCGGACACCGGATGCTTGTAAAACAAGTGATTTATAAACTGCGCGGAGAAAGGATGGAGAAAATGCAATAAAAATATTATTAGGATAGAAGTTATTTTAACAAGTTTATTTGAAAAACAATTTTAAAAAACCCCCGAAGACGCCATCTGGTGATATGTGGCGAAACTATACATATTCCAACCGATGTTAAGTGGAATTGACCCCACTTACAAGCGTAAACCCCTAATAACTTTTAAACGGCCCAACCGATTTTCATTAAACAAATAACTACCGCGAAGTAAAAACCTCATTGAAATCGGTCCATCCGTTAAAGAAGTACGACGACAGACAGACTTTAGCGTCAAACTCATAATATCCCTCCTTTTTATCGACGGTTAAAAAACTTTTTCTCTGGCTTGATGTCTTTGTAATAAAACTCGAAAATCTTTTACGCATTGCCGTCAACACGGCGTTGCGTTATTACAACGTAGTCGCAATGAGCACACCCTTCCCGATTCGTTTCGGGAACAGAATAGAATAGTATATAATCTTTATTGAATATGACTTAACACACACAAGCTATTAAGGCTAAACAAAAATAACACATAAAAATACAGAAGTTATTATATAAAAACAACAGTCTGTGTGAGTTGCAGCAATTGAAAAGGTCATGAAGCTCAGCGTAGACCTTTCGGGGGTAATCAGTCGTGCGCGCGTTGCGTCACCGCAGTGCATCGTGTTATGTGTGCACTATTGTTATTTACCTAAATACAGCGGTTGTACACCTACAACGACGCGACGTAGACACAACGTAGACACAACGCAGAAGTAACGCAGAAGCAACGCAGACGCAACGCAGACGCAATGCAGACGCAACGCAGACGCAACGCAGTCGCAACGTAGACGCAACGCAGACGCAACGCAGACGCAACGCAGACGCAACGCAGACGCAACGCAGACGCAACGCAGACGCAACACAGACGCAACGCAGACGCAACACAGACACAACGCAGACGCAACGCAAAAGCAACGTAAACACAACGCAAACACAACGCAAACATAACGCAAATACAACGCAAACACAACGCAAACACAACGGAAACACAACGCAAACACTACGCAAAAACAACGCAATACAACTCAAACACAACGCAAACACAACGCGAACACAACGCAAAAACAAAAAACAACGCAAACACAACGTAGATACAACGCGCTCTGTGGACTCGCTTGGAAGACGAGTACTTTAACACACACAATACTAGATATCATCTCGCACGTGTTCAACAAGATAAACAAACTGTTACAACTTCCCAGAAACCGTGAAACTAGAGACCACCCTAATTACAACTACCAGTCTTTGATCCGCGCATATTTGCGCGGCTCGTCAATTTGTCGTCCAACTTTGCGCAAATAAATCAGAGTTTGGGGAAGTTTGCCAAATTACGTCGAGACGGATTCCAGCAGGCTGAAGTAATCAAATATTTTATTTTACCTTACATATGGTTGTTGGATAGAATTTGGACCGATATACGCCAAGCAGCCGCCGTGTGGCTTCCGGCTTAGTATTCCTATGGATATCGTAAGAGGCGACTTAAAGAATAAGCACAAATATCTCGTGCTACCACTGCATTACCAAGGAGGGTAAATTCATGCATTCCCAAGGAATGCATTCGTGTGAAAAGTTTTGAGGAGCTCGGTGGCCCGGCGGGAGTGTGCGTTACTAGCGCTTTCGCAAATAAAGCGACACCGGGCGTAGTCTGCACTTGGATGGGTGACCACAGTGGCTTAAACATTTTTCGAGCTCCTCCGTGCTTTGGAGGGCACGTTTAAGTCGTTATCGGCTGTCATCATTGTATGGTAGTCGTTAAGCTATGTCAGATGCCTTTTGGCAGCTTGCAAAATCTGTCACCAATGTTGGCCACTTACACACGCGAAAAACAAACATGTTTGTTTATTTTTCATATGTGTAAGTGGCCATTCCCAAGGAGGGTTAAAATTACGCAAGCGGCCGGTCAAAATAAAACTATAGACAAATCATTTCGACTGTTGCGGCCAGTTCTTCTTCACTTCGCAAGGGCCTTAGCGTACCTGGATAACCATTGACATACATTTTATAACTGGAGAAGAAAAGGCAGGAAAGCGCACCCCGGGTTCCGAAGCAGCACAGCTGAGGACGCAATCGGGAGGAAGTTAAATAAATAAATAAATATAAATATATGTGAACAAATAACACAGATTGAGCTAGCCCCAAAGTAAGTTCAAGACTTGTGTTATGGGATACTAACTCAACGATACTATATTTTATAACAAATACATACATAGATAAATATAAAAGACCTAAGACAATTTGAAAAAGGCAATTTTCCAACTTGCCCTGACCGGGAATCAAACCCGGGACCTCTGGGTGGCGGACGAGCATGGTGACCACTACGCCACGGAGATCGTCGAGTTACTAGGAAGTTGTAAGTTCGCATGACTTTTTTTATTAGCTCACTTTTGTCGCACTGCTGGACAAAAGCCTTCCCTCTATGTTTCCAAAAACTGTTCTTTACTTTTCTTGTCCAATTCCAATCAAGCAGTCTCAACTCATCTGTCCTTGTCTTTGGTTTACCTCTTTTCCTTGTACCGTCTGTCGGAGTCCAGACAGTGGCAACATGAGCCCACTATTCTGGTGGCATTTGACAAACGTGACCAGCCCTATCCCATTTTTATCCGACTCCCACAATGAAGGAGGTTATCAATTTGTCGCGTTCTTTTTTATGTGTGATCACCGATTATTCGAAGACGTCTGGACCGATTTGGAAAATTCTTTTTTCTTTTCAAATGGTCCCATAGAATTTTATCAAAATCGGTTGTGTAGTTTGAGGTTTCGGTTTCTTGTTTTGAAAAATTATAGCCTACCTGTTCTTTTTTGCCAACATCTACAACTCGCCTGCCGCCGCCGCCTTTTACCCGATGTTCTGTCCAAGTTAAATTTACTTTATTTAAGGCTTATTGTCAAGGTATGTACACGGGCGGCCTATGGTTTAAGGTTGCTAAAACGTCGCTTGATACTCTACGCATCCAATATAATAATATTTTTAGGATAATGTTGAAACTCCCTCGTTTTTGCAGCGCCTCCGAAATGTTTGCTCAGGCTCAAACATACGGGTTTCACGCCATCTTTCGAAATAAAGTAGCATCTTTGGTAAGGAGGGTGCGAGGGAGTGACAACGGCATCATGAAAATGATAGCTGAGGATGTACATGCACCTCTGATGAGACACTTTGTCCGGACGATGACGGAAAGACAAGATTGTCGTCTGGAAGTACGGTCTCATCCGCACGGAGTGCCTCGGAGGTATATGATCTATTAATGTTAAATTAAACATCAATAGATTAAAATTATTGTGTAACATTTTAATTTTAATTTTATAACTAACTAGCTTTTTCCCGCGGCTTCGCTCGCGTAGGGGTGTAATTTATCAAAATCCTTTCTTAGGGGATGCCTACGTCATAGTAGTTTTATGCATGCAAAGTCTCAGCCCGATTGGTTTAAAATTGACAAAGTTTCATACAAACTTTCATCACCTATTTTATCCCCTCGGGGGTAGAATAGATCAAAATCCTTTTTTAGCGGATGCCTACGTCATAACATCTACCTGCATGCCAAATTTCAGCCCGATTCGTCCAGTGGTTTCGGCTGTGCGTTGATAGATCACTATGTCTATATGTCTATAGTTATATATATTTAGATAGAAGATAGATATAAAATAATTAGGTTTAAATAACTTTGTAACAAATGAATCTTGTTAACCGATAATAAAGAAATTTGATTTGATTTTGACTACTTTTGTTATGAAATCGCATGATTACAGTTTATAAATAAAAAGCAACAAAAACGAAAAATACTTACGGATCTATGCCCACAGAGCCTCTCTCTCCTCTTTAGTATTCTAATAAAAATTTCAGTGCATGGAACAATACGTGACAGTCGACCCTAAGCTCGGTTGAATGGAATCACCGATATATTTCCGAAGTCGTGATTTGTCGATGTTCGCCACACCATTGAACGAAGTGTGTTATTTGTTAACCTCCCAAGTTGGATTGGATACTGTACCCTTTGTCTTTTCAAGTGCTTTGTCGCATGTCCTCAAATAAGATTTTCACAGTTTAATTAATATATTATCTTCATAATCATCATCTTAGACAATAATAATTGCCATTGACACGATAAAAAAGAGCATCATCAATCTATAGACCAATATTTCAAACAGAAATTTTGATCTTCTGTATTTTATCATAGTACCTAACTAACGTTTATAAAATAAAGTAACCGGCCAAGTGCTAGTCGGAATCGCACACGAATGGTTCCGTATCATTGTTTATAAAAAAATTCCGTTTGTTGCATGCACTTAAATATTTTTTAGTATTTGTTGTTTTAGCGGCAACAAAAATATTTGTGTGAAAATTTCAACTATCTAGCTATCACGGCACATGAGATAAAGGCTGGTGACAGACACACAGACAGACAGTGGAGTTCTAGTAATAGGGTCCCGTTTTCACCCTTTGAGTACGGAATCTTTAAAACTTACAAACCGCTTTATTTTTCTTTTACAGTATTTTTCTCTGTCTACCTGTTCTTTTTTGCCTTTTTCTGTAAATTCGAATCATAAAACAAATATTACCCAGTTAACGTTATTTAGAAAACGAGTGAAATGTTGAACATATGTCTCCGAGCCGTCCTTTTATTTCGCTGTGTCAAGCATTCTGCGAAGTGTCAACGTAGAACGACAAAACTCTGCAGTATCAGTCACTTCGCTTCCTCGAAACACATTGGAAGTTAGTCTCCTAGCTGTCTTATTGTTAATTTCTTTTGCGAAGTTGTTTAAATGAGTTTCGACACTTCGTACATATTGCCTGCGCAATATCGAGATACACTCTGTATTAACGTACCAGTGTAATATTAGAGATATTTGATAATAAGTATTGTTCATAGGTTCATAGGATCGTTTTCATTCCCTTATCTAAATATATATAACTCAAAGGTGACTGACTGACTGACATAGTGATCTATCAACGCACAGCCCAAACCACTGGACGGATCGGGCTGAAATTTGGCATGCAGGTAGATGTTATGACGTAGGCATCCGCTAAGAAAGGATTTTGATCAATTCTACCCCCAAGGGGATAAATAGGGGATGAAAGTTTGTATGAAACTTTGTCAATTTTAAACCGATCGGGCTGAGACTTTGCATGCATAAAGCTACTATGACGTAGGCATCCCCTAAGAAAGGATTTTGATAAATTACACCCCTACGCGAGCGAAGCCGCGAGCAAAAACTAGTTAGAGTATAAAGTAGCAAGAAATTATTAAAAGCCATTTTCTATACGATTTTGTTATGCTGCAGAAAAAAGATTTTCTTAAGTTCGACTGGTTTCATTGTAAATTTCATATGCATAAAGTAATCAATATTGTTTACACATCATATTTCTTTGGTATTGTGTATTATTTAGTGCATGAAAATTAAAATATTATAAGTACAGAATTGATGATAATTTAGATGCTTTCCAGCGTGATTGGTTAAAAGCTGCTGTGGATAGAGAAAAATGGGAGAGACCTTTGCCCAGCCTTGGGACAGTATAGGTTAATTTTTAAAAAAAGTAAAACATTATGAATGGTTATATAATAACAAAATGTTATTTAAGAAAAAGGTCTCTGCTTTCACTGCCTACCCCTGTGGGATAGGCAAACAGGCGGGATAGGCAAAAGGTACAAAACAAGTAATACCATGAATTGACGAATACGTGAACGTAACAAGTGACATCGAGAATTGCTCCCCAACGTGTGTCTCATTTATGAAAGTCAGTCCCCTGCCGTATCTCTAAATTCGTCCCCGGTATTTATTGAGCAGGAACGGCTCTCGAGTCTCTCGGTGACACTTATTTCCCGTGTAATGGATACTTGACGATAAATATGTATCGTAATAACTGTCGATACTTTGAGTATCAATTTCAACAGATAATTTTCGCGAAGACACAAATAAAAGTACGTGAAAATTGCTAAATTATATTTGGAGAAAACCTTCTTTTTTGTTGTAGTATTTTTTTCCTCGGAGAGGACTGTATTTGTGTAAAAAAGCCAGCAACATTTTTAAAAGATACCTGCTTATATCGGGAAGTATGTAATAAAATATTTATAAGCAAAATACACATATAAACCTCTCGACATTATCTACTTTTTACCTATGTTTTTCGAAAGTATGTATGTTTGTATGTATGTATGTATGTATGTTTAATGGTTTGACACGATGTGCAGCCTGAACGGCTCGATGGATTTTAGCTTGAGAGGTTTCGTTAGATTTGTATTCACTGTGAGAGTAACATTGGGTATACCAAAAAAAAAAAAAAAAAAACATAAAAACGGCCGTCGGGCTTTTTGTTTCTGTATTAATTTACTTGTTTAGCATTAAACTGTCTTCGTATCATTGTCAATTCTTTTGACAAGAAGGATTTTTAGGATAAAATGTATATACTTATCCTACGAATGAATCCTACCTTTATATTATGTGTTGGTAACATTGGTTGCGAAAACGTCCTGGCTGTATAGTTATGCCTAAACAAATAGCCAGGATGTTTCACTTCGAAAATCAGCGTTCGACCAAATGAATCTCCAAAATCTCTGCATTAGATTCATATTTGGACTTCGCAAATATGATCACATTTCTAGTTTTCGTGCACAACTCAAGTGGCTCCCTATTAGACAACGTCGTAACTTGCATATCCTTTCCCTTCTTTATTCCATCATGTTCGTTCCTTCTACTCCGCTATACCTTAAAGAACGCTTTAGCTTCTTTCGTGAGAACACGAATCGAAGTGTGCGTAGCACAGTCTCCTTTAAACTCTCAATTCCTGTTCATAGTACTCATTTCTATTCTAATTCTTTCTCAGTTCAGGCAGTAAAACTTTGGAATGCTTTGCCACTGGATATTCGTAAAGTGGAATCGTTGAAAAAATTCAAAGATTTGGTAACGTCTCATTACCTTTCCTCTAGCTCTAACTAATATCTCTTTACTTCTTTTCTTTTTACTGGCTACTTTCATTTACTTTTTTTTTTAATGTTCGTACAAATTTTATGGTTTATGTATTTTTATTACTTTATTGTTCATTTATTTGTTATGGTATGTACTCCTATTATTTATTGGTAGACTTATATTCTTTTACACTGTAATACTCTAACTGCGCCAACTCCCCCACATCTTTTATAGTTTTCTCTACCCAAAGGTTGGCTGGAAGAAATCGCTTTAGTGATAAGCCCGCCTTTGTACCTACTAGATTTTAAATGTACTTTTGATTATTGTCATACTTAGTTGGTGCAATAAAGAAATTTTATCTTATTTTATCTTATTAAGTATGGGAGGATGATTTTTTTTAATGGATTGAACTTGCCCCAATAACTTGGGCTGGTAGTTAAAAAGTCACCCTGTATATGGGAAATGTATGGTTTTTATTTTGAGAGAATATCTGTCTAGTGATAACGTAAACCATGTTCAGCTTCAATGGAGTCTGGGCCGAAAGTGGTTCATATAGTTAGAATTATTCATCGCTCAACTAATACTCAGCTTATCTTATATCTGCTTTGGTGGAGTCTGGTCATGGTCAAACCGTATCTATCAGCAGCGAGTATAATAAATACTAGACTAGACTTTACGGGACGTTTTTTATTTGTAATAGTTTATGTTTTAATGTTATTTATTTTTAGTATTTAAGTTTATTTAGTTATATAAGTATATAATAGTATAGTTATTATTTCATCACTTAGTTTAACGACATTTGACCAGTATGTGGCCACTTACTTTATAAAAACTTAGTTTATAAAACCATTCAATAATTGATCAATAAAAAACTTTGTTTAAGCGCAAAAACTGTATGTATTATATGTAGGTTTATGTACGTATATACATATAATAAATGTAGGTATAACTAATTATTTTGCGCCGCAACTAGATCTCTGTTTATCCTTATGGTTGAATGGGAGAGAACGCTTTTAGCGTCATATCCGCCAATTGTAAAAAAAAATATACTATGGATCCATAAAGTTTTATAAACAAAATAAATAAGTAAAAAATAAAATAAGCAAGTGCCTTGAAACTTTGATAAACTAAAAACTGTTATGTCCCAGTCAGAGACAGCAGTTCAGTGCGCGAAACTTCTTTCCTGCTAAGTTTTAATTGGATCGTCAGTCTTGTTGCGATTATGTCGTGTTTCTAACTAAATACCACGCTAATAAAAGTTATGCGTTTTAACTAGACACCGTCATTGTGCATTTCTTTTTCGTTTTTGACGTTCATCTAAGCCTTTGTCTATCTTCCCATTTTAAAATTTATGAAATATATTATAACAAAAACTTATTTAATTCACAAGCAACATAGTTGTATTTTTTACGAGCCAGTAGGTATTGTGTCCCACTGCTGGGGAAAGGCCTCCCCCTTATCTTTTTACTCTTCCATTCCTTCCACGACCTTCTGCCACCCACATAAAAATCTAAGTCGTCCCGCCATGCTGTTTATATTTTTCTTATCATAATCTAAATTAATAATACCACAAACAAAGAATAAGCCAGACATATTGTAATGATATAATTTACTTGTTTTAGCATAATTTGTTGACCTACTATTACTTAGATATATATATTTCATTAAGTACAAATATAAACCATGATTTTTGTATAAAAAAAGGATTTGTTCTTTGAACACATGTATCGTGCATATAAACGGGATTTAGCACGAACTTTTTTGTTGGGTCTAAAGTTTCGAAAAGGAGTCACATCCTTCGTGGTCATATACAGAGAATGATGTAACTCCTATTCGAAACGTTAGAACAAAAAGAAAATTCGTGCTAAATCCAGTTCATATTCAAGTTTATATTCAAACACGTATTCTAAAAGCGATAGCTAAAAACAACAAAAAAAACAAACTAGTAAAAAAAATCTATAACCACAAGCAAACCCATCTAAATATTCCTAATCGCAAAACTATGTTCGAACAAACCGGACCCGGCCGTGTTTCCCATAAACTGATTATATCCCGATACAAATATCAAGTTTATGGTTTTCACATTACGAAGTTTTGGGAGCTGCGTCCGAATGCGGGCGCAACAACTGCTGGTGTTGATTGTTACGCTTCTTCTTCTCGAGTCGAAATGCTATTATAAATTTGACCAGCGTTTGGCCGCGGCGACTCCCCGATCATTTGCCTTATTAAGGTCCTGCAATGTGCAGGAAGTAGGGCTTTTTAGACAGGACAACAAGTGGGTCATTGATTGGATAGCACCACACTCGCCTATATCGTTTTTGGAGAAACGCCACCTACCTCGGTTCTCTTGACATCTCCCAACGCCAGTCCAGAGTCTATTTAACGACTTCCAGACTGCCCAGGGGAGATCGGCACCCGGTGGAAGTTTCTCAGCAGGCGGAATATCGGAAAGTGAATCTGGAAATTTATGGCTCCATAGCTCTACACTTGTTTTTTTTTTTTATTTAACTTCATACACAAATACAAGTGTAAGGCCTTATCTACCAGTCAACCAAACGGGTGATGTGGAGAATGACAGGGGTAGTGCAAAACTTGAATCGGTATATGGCGAAAAAAAAAGACTATATGTCAAAACAATAAACTACATACAAAAAAATACACACTATTAAGTATATACTATGATAAACAATACCTACATATACTACATAAATACACTATGATCTATCTGACAGTTTTTGAAGAAAGTGTGCCTTCACCTGTTTCTTAAATGAATGATCTAGCGGCTTAGCGCTTAAAGACCTAAAATGCTCATTGAGCGAAAAAATGGGCCGCAAGTGCCGCAACGCGTTGCCGAACATGTCAAACGGACGCGAAGCGAAATTCATGTTGTGGCCCTAAAAACAGCCACAACGCGTTGTAATCGCTTAGTGAATTACAATAGGCTATTTGACTGATTTTGAAAAAATGTTTTAAATTGTTCGTTGGTATACGATTAATACACCACATATATATTTCTGCGAAATTTGCAGTATTTTCCGTAAAATATTGTGTTAAAATTTAAATTACCATATTCGCGCTAAAAACACTTTATCTGTAATGGCGGACGCCATATGATCTGCGTGACGTCACAGACAAGTAAACTAGTGTACCAAAGTGTACATTCAGCGTGTTTATAATATTTTTTCTGTTAATATATTGGACAAAATGGTGTACAAATGGTGTGTTGTGCCACAATGTACAAATACTTCTATAAAAAATCCACAAAAACTGTTTGTTTCTGTTCCAACGAACCCTAAGAGACGTAATAAGTGGTTACAGTTAGCTCGAAGAGACCCAAACAGCATTTTATCTCATACAAATGTTTTTATGTGTGAAGATCACTTTGATGTAAGTATGTCAGTAATATTTGATTCGAATAGTAATAGGAAATAAGTTAAAAATTGATTTTTGTAAAACCAAATAAGTATAGTACATATACATAACCTAAAACCTTTTGATTTGAATGTGTTGTTTTAATTAACTTAATAGCAGAAACTGTTTTTACCTAGCTTTGACTATGAAATTTCAGATGGAAAAAGATACAATTAATTACATGAAGTACAAAATGGGCTTTAGTTCGAAGATTCTTTTGACTGATGAGGCGGTGCCAACTAAATTTCATTGCCAAGAGGATCGTAAGCGTCGGTTGGGCGACCCTGATCATCAGAGTGCAGTAATTGCTAAAAGAAAAAGAATGGAGCTTCTCAAACAATTTGCAGAAGGAAGCCATGTTCAAAGTCAGGACATGACAGAGACTGTGCAAAAAGATGACAATATTGTACAGGAAACTATTAAATCTGATGAAGGTATGTAACATACATAACCTTACAACAAGACCTTCCTTCAATGACCAATAATCATAGTGCTGTTACATTTCATTACTCATTTATTACTTAAAAAACTTTTAAATGTTCGCTTTGTAGGCTAGGCTTACTGGAGATAGGTACTTATAGTGGGTTAAAAAGTAACATTAAAATTTTAAGTGTGGGAAATCAAAAATAATGTTAGATAGGTATATAAAGTACACACATGTAACCTATCTAACCTATTTATTGTATTTAAGTTTTGTCATTGTATTTAAGTGTACCTAATAAACTTGAATATTTACCTTTTCAGAAACACCAAAAACAGAAGACAAAGAAACCACAACTGTACCTATAATAATGGTTGATAAATCTATTCAAGTAACAGTGAAAGCAAATGTGCATTACAGGAGCAAGTTCGTACAAACAAGATTAAAAAAGAAAGACATTTCAACCTCCCCGTGGAAAGTATCTACAACATCTCGATTTACTTCACCCTTTAAAATTCAACAGTGCCATTTTCGACCTTCTCTGTCTGGAGCTATTAAAGTAGTTAAAAAAAAAATTTTTCACAGAGATGAAAATTCAGATAGTGATATTTCCGGTTACAAGTTACAAGTTGGCAATCATCGCCTATTGCTACATCTTCATCAAGGGTTACAGACTCTGATAGCAATGTTACAGAAACTAATGAAAATATTGAACAAGAGATGTGCCTCAAAAATACTATGCGGTTGATACAAAGGAAACCTTCAATGTATATAGGAATTAGCAAAGATTGTTACTTTTTAATTAATCTGTTACATAAGCACACTAATATAAAAGAAGAATACATCTTGCTTTGCTTCAAAAAAATTAGATTAAACATAACATTTTCAGAACTAGAGGATAATTTTGGTATCTCATTATCATATGCTAGTAAATTATTTTTAACTAATATCCCAATCATAGCTAGTTTTTTAAAACCGTTTATTGTTAATATAGACCAACAATTAATTAAAAAAAATCTCCCAATTTCATTCAGACACAATTATCATAATGTCAGCTGCATTATAGATTGCTTGGAGATAGACATCCAAAAACCGTCTAAGGCTCTTCATCAAGCTTTAACATGGTCCGAATACAAGAAAGGAAACACTGTAAAATATTTAATATCCTGCACACCAAATGGGTTAGTAAACTTTGTGTCTCAAGGCTTCGGGGGTAGAACAAGTGATGTGGCAGTAGTAGAAAATTGCAAGTTTTTAGATGGATTGCAACAGGGCACTGTCATTCTAGCTGACAGAGGCTTTAAACACATTGAACAGATGCTCAATGAAAAGGGTATGAAGCTATTGAGGCCGCCCAGTGTCAGCACTGGTGAAAAGTTGTCCAAAGATCAAGTGCGACAAACAAAAATAATAGCTAGTTTGCGGATTCACATAGAACGTGTAATAAGGCGCATCAGAGAATTCCATATGTTAAAGCAACATTCCGTAATTAATTTAAATATACTTCGTGTACTTGACCATGTTATTATTATTGCATGTGCACTAATAAACTTGCAGGACTCTATTATTAGATAATATATGTATTTAAATAATGAATGAATAACAAATAAAACAAAAGACTTACGACATACATTGGTTTTATTTTCTTATTTACATAACATACATTCCTATAAACAAAGATTCAAATGCTTATTCAGTAATTAGACCTTTACAGGCACTTTTACAGGTCAATAAGTATAATTTATGTTACGTGTAAAGTATATTAAAATTTAATTTATTTTTAATACCAGCGCTTCGTAACAACCACTGCTGAGAAGAAACCCCGAAAGAAAACTCATTTTCACAGTACTGTTCGCCTACTCGCCAGAAGGGCTTTGTCATATTATTATTATTGTCTTTTAATTATTAAATACTTATAATACAATGTTGACACATTTAACATGTAATGCTTGCGAACAAGTTAACAAACATAAATTGCGTACTAAAAATATTAAGTAGTCAAAAAAAGCGAAGCCGAGCTGACCAGTCCATCCCGGCAGCACCCGTTCACGAGTTGACATCCATACATTTTCACACACTAGTGTTTCTTAATAAAATAGGATAAATATTTGATTTCCAGAAATATAAAAGGTTTTTTATTAACTGATTGACATAGTCAGCATCATAAGTGACTAAATGAATTTCAACTGTCTTATTTTCTTCAAATTTGCTGTCAGCAACACAAAAATAACACTTTTTTACACCAGCGGCATACATTTGTATTTGCACCTGGGCTTTACATTTTTCAGATATAACACCATTTTTTAAATATTTATCCATAGATTTTGCTTTACTAGGGCACTTTATTTCTACAATGGCATCATTAGCTACACCATCAGGTGAAGCTGCAATCATGGGATAATTTTGGCACATATACAAACCACACAAATCAATTTTGGTTTTTAATTTCTTACTGATTGTTTTCCTTACTATTTCCTCCAAAGTCCTACCCCTTTTCATGGCAGCAGTGTCAGGTATTTTTGCACCCATAATTGCAGCAACTAATGAGCCATCTGGTGTACGGCAAACACTCACTTCATGTGCTTTAGAAGCAGTAATACGACCATATCTAATTTCATACCATAAGCTACTCTTATTCTGCTTTCTTGTTGCTCTTTCAATCATCTGTATTGCAGCGACATCAAATGTTGCCCTCATGGCCTCTATAAGCTTCTCTACATCCATTTTAATTTCTTGACATTGATTTGTCATGAAAATGTGCAGAGAGTACTGAATAACACCAGTATGTTTAAAGTCATGCTGATATTTCAGCAGCTCACAGGTATCAACTTTCTTTTTCTTTGCCTCGGAAATAAAATCATCGTAAACTACTGATGAACTTGGTCTATGAGGTACTTCTTTTTTACACAGCTGGGTAACTGTGATGTACTTGAGATTAGTACCTACTCTAGATAGAATAGGTTTCTTCCAGTAACACTCTACTGATGTGCATGGAGGTTCTTCACTGCGACGATGAGCCCACATCAAAAAGGCAACTGCATGCTTACACCCACCAGCCGAAGCTGCACAATCATGGCATTTACAGCTAATGATTTCACCGTCAGTTTCGTTCACCATCATTGTAATATTATATGGTTTGCTTCTTACTCTATGCTCAGGACACATTTTACATTTCACGGTGCAAATTCCATGCTCCCGGTGTAATTGTACGTAGCCAACAGCGTCATCACCATAGGATTCTCTGGAAGATCTGTAGAACAAAAAAACTGAGGTCAGAAAGGTTTTACAACAAATTTTGAAGGGGATAAATACACATAACCTAAAATATTTTTTTATACCTCAACGCAAATTAATATAAAAATATCATTATAAATAAATAATTAGATACTTACACAGCAGTTTTTATATTTTTGAGCTCTGCAGCATAATAATCAGTATTATTTTTAAAGAAAAGTGCAACCATAAACGCGTCTATCTGAGGTAGGTTTCTATTGTCGGCTTGTACAAAATTCTCGTCCATTTTGAGAGCAAAAACTATTGTTTATATCACTAGATATTAGTGTCTTGCGGAATATTAAGAAATTCTAGTAAAAAATAGCACAAGAAACGATGGAAATACGATAAAAATGATAAAATCACACAAAGTGTTTAAGAATAAACAATGTTGACTTGCGTGTGACGTCACTCGAGGCGTAGCCAATCACAGAGCGTTCTTGTGGCTTAAGAAATTTAAAAAATAATTTGAATTTATTTTGTTTATTTTGAAAAATCTATAAATATTTCTGAATGAAACAGAGATAAATATGTTTTTTTATGTTATAACCTAACTGGATGACCACATTTCGTAGCATATTTTTAATAGTGTCAAATAGCGTATTAACAACGCGAATTGGAATTATCTATGACCAGTGAGGCAACTCTAGGCGTGGTCACTAATAGGATAGGTGACCGTGCTTTTACAGCTTAAGGAACTACGGGCGTTGTCGAAACTTGGATGGGTGACCTCACTTTTACAGGTTAAGCAACTCCAGGCGTGGTCACTAATAGGATGGGTCACTAAACTTTCACGGATAAAGCAAACCAATTGGACTAAAAGGATGGGTGATCCTATCACATGTGTGACTCTATCAAAGCACAGCTTAAGCAATAATGGGCGTGGCGTGGTCTAATTTTTAATTTAAAGGCGCGGTCACCCGTCCTATTTGTGACCACGCCTGGAGTTACTTAACCTGTAAAAGCTTGGTTACCATCATAGATATTACTGAACACGCCCGAAGTTGGTTAGCCCATAAAAAAGTGTTAACCCATCCAAGTTCCGACCAGGCCCATGATTGCTTGACCTGTACCTATAACCTAACCACAACCACAGAATAAGTACTAGTACTCACGTACCACAACGTATTGTGGTCGTTTTGTGATTGCCAAAACGCGTCATGGCCATTTTACATTTACCACAACCAAGGCTGGGAACCGGTACAAAAAGTACAAGTTCTGTGGCCTTAGTATGATGTTTTATCCGAGAGGTCTTTACGTATCTTCCCTCTGTAAAAATGTATATGACAAGATATAATTCATGAATGAACACGTAGTAAAATGAGTCGTCACACGCAGGCAGGTTTTAAACAGTGTTTCTAATGTCTGCGTCTGCTAAGAAAATATAATAGTTTTAAATTGGAACACGCGTTTTGTAAAACAACCACGATAGATAAAAGAATTATACAAGGACGTAATAATTCCTAGAGAAAATATTGCAACCAAAGGATATTAAAAATTATTAAAATGAAATGTTATAAAAATAAATCTGCAACGGAACGTTTTAACTTATGTCGTACAACCAACATAAAGGAAAATACCGCCGCCGAGTACATATGTATTCACCACCGCCGGAATAGTTGTTTGATTCATCAAAAGATGGCGCTATAGTTTCGTGTTTACATATATTTTTTAAGTTTTTAATCTTCAATAATACATTGTTTAAAGATATCTGCCTACATTTAAATATGTAAATATACATTTGCTATTAGTTCAATGGATTAACTGTTTAAAATACGATTGGAAATGGTTTAATTGAGTCTTAAGTGGGTCTAACAAATCGGCGACAAATTTACACGTCGAAATGTCTACTTTGACCTGTCAAAACCATGCTCGCACGGGAGTTAGGCATGAGATAAAATACATTTTATGAATGAAAGTTATTCTGTCGCTCAATTTTGTCTATGTTTGTTGCGGTAAATTACGCGAAATGCGACAAATTAGAAGGATAAAAATTTGTCGCCGTAAGCATGCTTGTTGCGCAGGACTGGTATTTAGAGGTTCTTTTCATTTCGGTACTTGGGTACCTGTACTAGATGGGTACCGGTACTCCTCCAGGTACAGGTACTTAGTACCAGGTTCCTAATTTAGATACCTGCTTGCTGTCTGCTTTATACTTGCACCTGCTGGTATCTGCTTTCTCTCTGGTACCGGTATAGTTAAGATACTGACGGAAAAATAGTACCGGTACAGATAATACAGATACTATGTCTGGAACCGGTACTGCACCAAGGTCAATGGTACCGGTTCCCATAAATACCGATATTTCAAGCCTTTTACCGGTAATGTTTGTATAGGCAGAATGTTCTACTTTGTTGTTGCAAACAGCATTGATTTCGGTCCGCTCCGCTGTGTTGGAGTCCAAACTATTGTGACTATGCAAATGTAGATATTGACTGTTCGAGCTATTTTTAGAAGGCACCGGACCCCTAAGGCCTAATTCATAGCAGTGAGTTAATTTGAAACATGTTATTATGAAGAGATGGATGAATGTAGATGAAGCAAAGGAGGTTTGTCACGATCGTAGTAAGTGGGGATCCATACTCTCTGCCTGGGAGACAGGCGTGATATTATGTATGTATGTAAATAGGACAAAAACCGAGTCAGAGTCGCGCACGAAGGGTTCCGTAGTAACAAATGCCAACTTTGAGTTCACGCCACTAAAAACGTCTAAAACTAATTTTCTATTGAATTTGTACGAATTTTTCCTTTTTTGAGTACAGTTTATAAGATATAACTTTTTAATTTGTTAACCCTACTCAGCTCTGATAACTTTCCTTTAAAATTCGTTATATATACTATAGCTGTGATTTTTTTCACGGGTCCATATATAACAATTGACTCACAACAACACTTGACTCTAACAATAATGTTCACTTTAAAACCAAATATTTGAAAGACCTATTCAACGATACCCCACATGCTTGGTTAGTTGAGAAAAAAAATACTTTAAATTTACTTGAATGGGAAGTACCCTAAAAAATGTTTTTCGGTATTTTATTCTAACACTCTTTTCGCATAATTAATATACATATCCATGCCAAATCACTGCTTATAGTATTTATGGTCGCTGAGTAAAACTGCAGACGGACAGACAGACAGACAGACATGGCGAAACTATAAGGGTTCCTTGTTTACTACGTAACCCTATAAAATCACGTTTGTTATATGGGAGCCCTATTTAACAATTTATTTTAATATATTTTTAGTATTTTTTACATTAGTTAAAGCGGCAACAGAAATACATTATCTGTGAAAATTTCAACTGTCGAGCTATCACAATTCATGAGATACTGCCTGGTGGCAGACAAACAGACAGACAGAAGGAGGGACGGACAAAATGTATTAAGTAATGCTAAAAGCTACATACATTTTTTGCAAAATAAAATGTATGTTATGTCACAAGGTCAATAATGACAAATCGATTGACTTATCATTGTTGTAAATTAGATAAAGCGGTTCGGATGCTACGGTGGAACATATATACATACTGTTTAAACACATACTTACATACTTAGATACATAGACTGCTAAAACCACTACCCTTCCTCTTGGTTTTGCCGTAATCGGGTAAAAACAGCAATAACTGAACCTCAATATATATAAGAGAAAATATTCAAACATTTCAATACTTACATTTTTATACCGGTGTCGCTTGAGACATTAGGCTCATGGGGACCAGAGGCCAAAATATAAAAGACTTGTCTACGCGTCGGGTTAAGGCAACAGGAGACTTCAGAGCTGGTAGCTTCCTTACCCAAAGAATTAGCTTTGCAATTCAGCGAGACAACGCTGCGAGTGTTTTGGGTGCTTTGCCTCAATCAGATGCATTTGAGGAAGTATTTCATATTTAGTTTCTTTCATTTTCTTTTTCTTTAGGTTTTGCTAAGATTTAATTAATTTAAATATTTTAAGTTCTTTTTTGTTAAAATATTTATTTATATTTATATATAGATAAATATGATTGATCCCAATACATTTTACTCTAAACCTCTTAAGGGGCTATATGAATTTTCCGGGGTCCAGTGCTGCCCCCATTTAAAATAAATCATTTGATAGGAAACGGAGACATCATTTAAAAATTTGGCCTTGATCAGACCCTAGATAACCCTTTAAAATATTTTATGAAATACTATTTACAGTTTAAAGTGAGAACGTGAAGCTTTTCTACGCACAATTGCGAAAAACGGCCACTTTTGGTGTATGTGCGTAGAAGCTTCACGTTCTCACTTTAAACTGTAAACAGCAGTTCATAAAATACTTTAAAGGGTTATCTAGGGTCTGATCAAGGCCAAATTTTAAAAGATATCTCCGTTTCCTTTCATATGATTTATTTCAAATGGGGGCAGCACTGGACCCCGGAAAAATTCAGGTAGCCTCTTAAGTTCCTAACACCCACCTTCGACAACTAATATCATTGTTTACAACGCACCATTCAATCAGTCACCACAAAATGATGTATTTAATTTACATATAATTTGATCCGCGATTACGTGTGGTCGTCGTCAAAACATGCAAATATGTCCAGAGGAGTATTCCGTTACACGATTCCGATTTTACAATGATATATTTCCAGATGTACCGGAGAAGTGCTGAGCTGTATTGGAGAGCGGGAAAAGAATTGGTCGAATCTTTTTTCCTCTCTACTTATTTTCTTATCCATTGAACATATCTGGTCAAAATGCACAGTCCAGTATCGTATTTGTAAGTACTACTGGTAGCAGCTTATCAATTCAGTGCTGGACTAAAGCTCTCTCCTAATCAAGGAAAGATTTGCTCATAACCACTATCCGAGAATAAATGGTTTGTATAAAATCAAAGCAAAAGACGCTGCAGCCCTTACCTTACCTATACCTTCCCTCGTATATACTAGTGGCTCTGTAAGCTGTATTCTGCTCCCACATTGCTGTTATAAATGTTTACAAACATATTCTAACACTATAAAAATGCATTTTAACCTAAAAATAAATACTATTATAACTAATTATTATTATAATAATAAAAACTTATAATAACAAAATAACAAAAATAAACGTGTTGAATTGAAAAAGTTATTCAGACAAAAAAAGTTGCGTCTTATTAAGGGTAACAAAAAAGTTCTACTATATTTTTGAATTTTTAATGGAATGGTTAAAATGTGATATTTTTAAAATTTTCTACCCCCATATTTCCGCCATTCCACCAAGACAAAAAAGCTTAAGTATATAATTTTTTAACTTCCTCACAAAATTTCACTAGAATAGGTTGAAAAAATACGACATGTAGGCGAGAACAGCCGGACAAACTGACAGCACAACAATTTTGGCCAATCTCGAAACTTAGACGCTTTGCTCGCCCGGTCAATTACTGCTTATTTTTACTCAGTAAGTTATAGTTCAAATAAAACTACAATATTGAAAATTGTTTGTTGATTTCGTGATAAATAAAATTGAATTATAAAAATATATTTTTTTTTTTTTCAGAATACTGCTGTAGGTTTTGCCGACCGGCGCCGCCCGACACCCGCATAATTACGTTGAACCGACTTTATTGACACGCCGCGTGAAAGTCACACTTGATTAACGCAATTTGGCTTTATATACATAAATAGCTGACCACGTAGAAGGAATATTGTTTTTGTATGTATGTTTTTGTCAGGCATGTCACGCACTAGACGGACACGACCACAACTAGTGGCCGCAACGACCAGATTAACTAAAAAATGAACGTCGCGCACTAGGCTGCAACGACTGGCGATAATGTTGCTGAATAATCGATACTTTCACAATCGATAGTTTCACAGTCCATAGTTTCATTCTATCGATAGTATGAATAGCTGTTTTATAGCAATATCGTTGATAACCAACAACACTATCAATAAGATCGATCGATGACAATGAAGAAACTATCGATAGCATCGTTCAATGACGAAGAACAAAGTGTATTTTTGATAGTTTTAAAGTAATTATGATATCTAGCCTTATATCTTTTACCTGTTATTTAGACGCCAACTTTCTCATCTGTTTATTTTTTCCTAAAGGTTGACAGAGAGAGAATGCTTAAGCATAAAGTCCACATATTCTAGCTTTTGGCTCAATAATTCTTTTAAATAAAATAAATAAACAAACAAACTATCGATACGTTCGATGACAACGAACAATAGTTTCTTCGTAGTCAGGATCGATACTAACGATAGTTTCGGTTACCAACCGAATAGTATCTGTTTCCAACCGATACTATCGACAGTTATCGGCACTATCGATAGTATCAGTTTAAATTTAAAATACCGATAGTCTATGGACTATCGAGCACCACTGCTAGCCGCACACCGGGCCGGCACGACTGGTCGTGGTCAGGTCGTCTAGTGTGCGAGGTGCCGTAATGATATTGCGGAGCTGAAGTAACCAAACAACATTATGACTTACCTAGTCATAAGTAGCTAGTTATGGCGGTACGCTGTACGCAACATGGCCACAGTCTATATTACCGTTTGCAATCGTTATGATATATTGCTTTGTTTACCGGGGGAAACGGCTTGGCTGGAACCAATGGGGCATTCAGATATATTACCTTACCGTTATATGTCGTCTCACCTTCACTAGTGGATTGCAAGCGATGCGTTAAGTACTAATAGAACAAAATTATATCCATTCTGTTTTCCCTAAACATAATTTTTGAATATTCTGTAATTGGCAGCAAGTAACAGTTCATAAGATAAAATAATAATATTGTGAAGTGCTGTTGATTTTGTTAAGAATAAATACATAAAAAATAACTGCTTGGTACTGATGCTTAAGATAATAATAATAAAAGTCTATTTGTTGTATTTTTGAAGTAAAAACTTCTATAGGCGCGTTGGGATTTTTTTGAGATGGAAAAAAACATTGAACTCTTGACACTGTTACCATGACCGACACCAACTGAAAAGTGAAAGGTAATTTCACAAATTTGACTATCTCATCGATAGCTGATATGGGAGAGTGTATGCCTGAGATTGTCGATGTTTCTGGTTCAAACCAAAAACGCGCCAATATTTTATTTTATTGTTTGACTTGTTGACGACTCGGACACGATATTATTCGGACACTCTGTCCGAATCGACACTATATAATTTTAAATATTTTTTCACTGATAATTCAGACACCATCAAATTTAGTACAGTCAGATAGAAAAAGTTTTAACTAATTGAATAAAAGCGTTACCAGATGAAAAAATATTTTAAAGTGGCTTTAAAAAATTGCTTTGTGGATTATATATTGGACATGTACTTGAATGGTGAAAAAAAACTATCAAATCCATATCACTACTGCCGGGCTAAAAAATACACCAAATATTGAGTCGGTCATCACGTTAAAACTCATGATGACCAAAAATATCCTGTGAAAAACAGTTTTTTTACAGCTTTTGTCTTTTAAAGTATCGTCGGAAATTTCTTTCCGACTGTACAAAAAAAATTTTCTTTATTGACGTCCGAATAGTCAGTGAAAAAATATTAAAATTAACAAGTGTCAATTCGGACCGGGTGTCCGAATAATATAGTGTCCGAGTCGTCAGCAAGTCGTTTATTACTATTATTATTAATTTATTATTTATTGTCACATCGTTACCAAATATTCCAATTTCTTTTTGAAAAATTACCAGACTACATTTTTGTAAAGGAGTTTCTTCCCTATTCCTAGAGTTTTTCATCATATCTTCACCAATTTAGTATGGAACCAACTAATAAGTAGTCAAATTGAAAACCTTATTAGTTGAAGTCGTTTAACAAGCCAAATAATTTTTCTTTTAAATTTTATCATGGGTTCAATCCGGTAATTTAAAGTGTCTTGTACTTCTATCAAATCTACCTATACTGGGACATAGTACAAGTACACTTTAGAACTTAAAATTCACAAGCAAATACTATACCTAAAGTCAGTGTACTTCTACTAATCTGTAAAATCTCTAGTTCTTCTACCCCATAAGAATAAATGTGCTATTAGTTTTTATGTAAGTGAAGTTAATGCTAAGTTTTTCGAAGCGCCGGCCAGCTCGGAATCAATGCGCCATTCAACAAACAATATGCACAAACTTTGGCGCTCTCTCTAAAGGAATTCGAAATTACCCGTAGGACTAAACTTGCGCATTTTCGTACTGGTTTTATTCCGCAATGCACAAAAACAACGTGAAAATGCCTGGTTCTGAGAACATTAATAATAAGTTGATCACTGTTACCTACAGCTCGTTTCTGCTATTTTGACGTCACTTATGTAAACAAAATGGCAGTCGACGTTTTTAATCACGTGACATGCAGATAATAAAGTACGATTTGGTTTTTGTAACGAATAAATCAATCGTAAGTTTTTGTAGAAAATTAACACTATATTCGTATAGCTGTAAGATTTTTATGCATTTACCCCCATATTCATAAAAGTTAACAAACTTTTGCTCAACTTCTTTTAGTTATAATGTATTTTGTCTCGTTCTCACTATGACCAATATTGGAAAGAGGGAAAGAGACAAAATATGTTTTAACTAAAACAGGTTCATCAAACGAGTGTATTTTTTTATGAATATAAGGTTTAGAGTTTTCGATTTAACACAACATTCAGCCGTGCGGTCCCCTTTCTTCCTCACTCAAGCCATTAGTACCGAATTAATATAAGTTTGATACAGAACAGAGTCTCCTTAGGTCCTGCGCAATATGCGTCCCTGTTCCCCGTTCTCGCAGCTCTTCCCCGTTGCCGTCTTGTCGACACGGCACGAGGGGGAGAGGTGCAGGTACGTGAGACGTGGACGCGCATAGCGCGAGACCTTAAGAGATTCCATTCTATATGTTATAATTATAATTCTGTGACATTAGTCCAGCAGTGGACTAATGTGGGCCGAAAAGAAAACTAAAACAACAACATTGAAACAAGATTCAACAAGAAGATAGCTTACTCGTATTAACTGAATTCAATGTAAGGACTACGTGGGAATCACCAACACAAAACTAAAGACTACTCTAATCATGCGGACACTGTCGCGAGTAAATGCTAACAAAAGATTAATATTTCCATAACAGTTTTCCAGGAAAATCACATAAACTTAACTCATTTTCAGGAAAATACCTTTCAACGAGAAAAGTGAGTTTATTAGATTACATCTGTACTGAAGGAGCCTTTCACGGAAAATTCAATATCAATTATGACGAAAAAATACAAAAAATGGATACATAAAGTAATTTTTGTCTGGAAACAGAGTAAAAATATCACAATCGAGTACCTTACGCAAATTGTCAAGGTCATTGTCATTAAAAAAGGGAAATTTATTAGTCTTTTTTGACAGTCAGGTTGAATTTATGTTTGCTTGTTTATTCGACGAAATTTATCATCAACAACATCATTTTAGCCGCATAACGTCCATTGCAGGACATAGACCTCTCCCAAGAACTTCCAAAATAACCGATCTAGAGCGGCCTGCATACAGCGCTTTCCAGCGACCTTAGTCAGGTCGTCATACCACCTTGTTGGTGGGTTCCAGTGTTCGCCATTCGAGAACCTTTATCTATCGGCCATCGGTTCGTCGCGCTATGTGTCCCTCCCACTGCCACTTCAACGAGCTGATTCACTGGGGTTTGTCAGTGACTGTTGTTTTTTTTGCTGTATTTTTTTTTGTTTTGTTTGTTGTGATGATTTTTATCAATCCAATATATTTTTGATCATACATACATACATACTAACGATTACAGATCAGACTGAACATTTTGGGTCTTGTGGCTCTAAGTAGACGGAGCCCAGGGCCGCAAGAGTCAAAGGCCGCTTCTAGTCTGATGATCAAATAGCTGGAAAGCGCAACCTGACGGGTTCCGAAGCACCACAGCTGACGCAACCGGGAACGTGCTCAGATAAAGATGGCTAAACTTCATTTGAGGTTATTGAAATATAAAGTTTTAATTTCGAATAACCAGTTTATTTTATACCGGGATCAAGGTTGAGGGTTTACACTGAGGACCAGCCTACCTAGATACGATTACTAACTGTTAAATACATCTGTACCTATATTGGAAATAGGAATTGTTTGACCTTCAATATTGTAAGCTTATTGCGGCTATAAACTTATTATTATTATTAAAAGTAACGTGAGAACGTCATAGGTAGGTATTTTAATCACGGTTTGACTCACGTAGTTTAGTCAGAAAAGGCCGACTATACTACGTAAAACCGTACTGCGTGAAACGTAGTTGTTAAAATACCTAATTGTGTCGTCTCACATTAGTTTTTAACCGAATTTCAAGAGTTAGATTTTTTTATTTTTTTGAACGAATGATTGTTGAGTGGTGCCATAGAGATGTTATTAAATCGGTTGTGTAGTTTCGGAGACAAGTCGGATTTTAGTTTTAAGAAATTATAACAATATTAAATGAGTTTATAATCTGCCGCAATAAGCCTACAATATTGAAGATCAGATAATTCCTATTTCCAAGATAGATACAAACGTAAAATATAATACAAGATAGATGCAAATGTGAAAGGAACAGTAGGGAAGGGTCGGCCTCGGCGAACATTCTGCGACCAGATTGCAGACGTTCTGAAAAAAGGAGAGGTAAAAAGTACCCGTAACCGAAGGGCATGTATGAAGAGATTGATGAGTATAGATGAAGCGAAAGAGGTCTGTCAGGATCGTAGCAAGTGGAGGTCCATAGTCTCTGCCTACCCCTGTGGGAAATAGGCGTAATATTGTATGTATACGAACTGTTACATACTTAATCTATGACCATATATTGCTGATCTGCTAAATTGCCAAAATTTTGAGATTAATCGGAAATATATGGCTATATAATCAGTAAAATTCTGGTTGTTAGACTGTCGTCATTCTGCTGCTCTTCGGACCCGGCTCAACCCCTCCGAATAGGGTTCTAGTGACTAGCACTAGGGAGCCACAACGCACCCCATGGTCCACCGCGATACTTTAAGTTTAAAATAAACCAAAGTGAAGTGACGTCAGGTTATAAAGTTATTGTAGTGGAAAAGTTAAAAATAAATTAATTAAGTTCGGGTAAAAATAAAATTGTTTTTTTTTTTTTTTTATAAGAACAAAGTGGCCCGGACTAACATTTGGTGTCAGAATAAAGCGGGATTTACTTTCCCGTTGGTCGCCCACATCCTGACGAGACGACCTAAAACAACTGAAGCAGAGTTGGACAGCGTGCCGTCCTGGTCTCTTTGACTCTCGACGCTCAGCCACCGCCAAGCTGCCACTACGTCGCTACTACGTAACCACTGCGTCATTACTACATCGCGAAGAGCCTAGCTTCATCATCGTAACCCACTGTGCCCGAGGGTTCTCTGCCCAGCCAAGGGGTTAAGAAAATCATCGTTGATTCCCATTGATTTAATTTCCTTACGAAAACATCACGACGACTCGCATCGCAACCTAATTTCGCAACTTCCGAACCACCGCGCCGCAGCCGCTGCCGTGACCTCCTGACTCAGCAAACACCGGGCGATGACACCGTGCCTACTGCTGTGCTTGTGAGTGATTTTTTATAATGGAAATAACATCTACATCTCATGAACCACTACAGAGAATCTCCATGGACATCGTGGGTCCCTTACCCGAATCTGGTACTAATAGTTTCAGATACATAGTTACATTCCAAGATGATCTAACCAAATATTCTATGGCTTACCCCATCACTCAATCAACAGCTGAACAAACCACAGAATGTCTCATCAGATTTATTAGTCACTTTGGCATTCCCAAAACTATATTATCTGACCAAGGTGTTCATTTTATAGCTGAAGTATTCAAACAAGTTACGTCACTCTTTAAGATAAAACATCTCTTTTCTTCCCCTTATCATCCTCAAACTAACGGTGCTCTTGAACGAAGTCATTGCACCCTAAAAGAATATTTAAAGTCATATGTCAACGAAAACCAAGATGATTGGCACAAATATCTACCTACCGCTATCATCTCATACAACTCATGTGTTCACTCCTCTACTAATTTTACTCCTCATGAACTCCTTTTCGGCTCCAAACCCCATATTCCTAGCTCGATATATGACATTGATTCTTCTGCCACTTACCCAGACTATATAAAAAACTTAAAACATAAACTTACTCATTCGCGCAACATAGCCAGAGAAAATATAATCAGAAATAAAGAAAAATCTAAGAAATATTACGATTAGCATACGAGGGAAAAATCTTACAATGTTGGAGATATGGTTTACGTAAAACATCACCATCGATTAAGAAAGGCCCTATCCCCGGTCTGGAAAGGCCCTTATAAGATAATAAAACTCCATTCAAACAATAATGTTACTATTCAGGTAAATAGGAAACAGATCCGGTACCATTTGGATGAAATAAAATTAGCTTATGATAATTCCGTTCCAGGGCCATCGCGCCAGTTGCCCTCAATGCCGGAGCCTTAACAACGCCGATTATCAACAGCCCAGGAATTTATTTTGATAATATAGGAACTCTAAGATATTTTAATAATTTTTGGAATATAATTACATATACTGATTTTTCTTATATACAACCTCATTTAGAAAACATTGAACATATACTTCAAAGTGCTAAAACAATATGCGATAACCATAATAATAATTCCACTAAGATTTACATAGATTGTTATAACATTCTTAGTCCATTGCAAAGTCTATTTAATAATTTAAGTAACAACTATAAATCTCTATCATATTTAGTTAATAGCAAGAGGACCAGGCGTGCTTTGTTTGGAATAGGTGGTCCTATTCTCAAACAACTATTTGGAACTTTAGATGAAGATGATGCCAAACTATTTTCAGATGCTATTAACGCTGTTCAAGATGACGAAAGACACATGGCAACCTTAATGAAAGATAACATCCATGTTATATCATCCTCAATTTCCACCTTCAATAGTACTGTTTTAAAACTAAACGAAAATGAGCAAACCCTTAATGATAACATAGGTAAACTAGATAAAATATTAGATCACGTAGTCAAAAGTACGAATAACCTCGAAATTCGTTCACAGTTAGCAATGACTTTTAGCGCTTTAGAAAGCTCAATCATGATACTGAATTTTAAATTGAATGATATGACCGACTCTATCTTGTTTGGTAAAAGGAATATAGTTCACCCCTCTGTTCTATCACCTATCCAATTGTTTAATGAATTGAGTTCAAATAAAAATAATGTAGCTAATAACTTTCCCCTTCCGCTCTACCTGGATAACATGCACACCTTACTCGATATCTCAGATGTGTCGAGCTTTGTCAATAACACCAAACTAGTGTTCGTTATTAAAATACCATTGGTTTTCTTAGCGGAATATAACCTCTACCATGTTTATGCCTTGCCAACCGCTCATGATATTGAACATCCTAATTCATTTGCTATGATTAATCCAACCACAAAATTCCTAGCAATAACAGAAGATAGATTAACATATGCAACAATGGACTCAGTGAGTGAATGCAAAGTGATATCAAAAAATTACTACCTGTGCAAATTAGGAAATGTACATTCCACCATGACAAATCCCATTTGCGAAGTGTCAATTTTAAGTGAACATGTTAATAAAATTCCAGACTCTTGTAATTATAAGATTATTTTAGGTAACGTCGATGTATGGCAAAAGCTTAGTAATAATAAGTGGATCTATGTACAGTCAGAAATAACTAAATTATCTGTTAATTGTAATAACAACATAACCGATTATAATATCATTGGAACAGGAATCCTCAAAGTCCCTAGAAATTGTAGAGCCTATCATAAGTTACTTCAGTTTATCCCTTCAACTGAACTAGAATCTAAATTATATTTACCTACCCCTAATTTCAACATTATAGAAGACGATTGCTGTTCCAAAATTAAGATAAATAACTCACTTGCATATTTAACTCCCATTAAATTATCTCATATTAACCTAGATTCCTTACGGTATACTTCTCACAAATTAAATCAATTTAACGAAGAACTAGAAAAAATTGAAAATCAGCCCTATCATGTTAAATATGGAAGTTACTTTAGTGTCCTAACTACGATTATATCAATTGTAATATTCTTATTCTGTTCATATAAAATATTTAAAGGTTGTTGTAATAGAAATAGAAGAAATCGCACATGTAGTTCTGGTTGTTGTATTAAAATATTCAATAATTGTTATAATAAACCGAGCAATGATATTCGTGCAACTTCTAATATAGAATTAACAAATAGGCCAAGTACTAATATTCATAGCAGCCCTGAGAGCTCACCTAGTAATATAAGAAGAAACTTAGAATATTAATGAAATCAACTAATAAAACTCCTTAATATTCTATCAGATAAATAAATTCAATTCATTATATTATTTTTAATTAAATTATACTTAAAATAATTTGGGTGTTGGTATGTTTTATAATCGATTACTTATATTGTATCCTTTCTCTAATTTATCATAATAATGTTCTTTAATATTTCTTATCTGTACCTAATTTTTATTGTTAGACGTCACTCCACTTGATCATTCTCTACTCGCATCCTTTTTATCCTTGATGCTCCGTCTCCAACGGGGGAGGTGTTACATACTTAATCTATGACCATATATTGCTGATCTGCTAAATTGCCAAAATTTTGAGATTAATCGGCAATATATGGCTATATAATCAGTAAAATTCTGGTTGTTAGACTGTCGTCATTCTGCTGCTCTTCGGACCCGGCTCAACCCCTCCGAATAGGGTTCTAGTGACTAGCACTAGGGAGCCACAACGCACCCCATGGTCCACCGCGATACTTTAAGTTTAAAATAAACCAAAGTGAAGTGACGTCAGGTTATAAAGTTATTGTAGTGGAAAAGTTAAAAATAAATTAATTAAGTTCGGGTAAAAATAAAATTGTTTTTTTTTTTTTTATAAGAACAAAGTGGCCCGGACTAACAGAACGTATATGCTAGTAAGTAACCGTCTTAAGGTAGAATGGTTCTCAGTGTAAACTCTCCACATCGACACCGGTCCTTCGACGGACGTGTCAATGACTGACGATCGTCGGAGGCACGTACGAGGAGTCAGCGGTTCGCAGGATCGATACCTTGAACGTTCTGTCTATCGGTTGCTTTGTATCTCCATCCTCATTTTAGAAACCATTCGTGTTGTTAAACTGCAAGTGGTAAAAGTTGTATAGGTATATGTTCACCGTATGATTGTGAACACTCTGAGAGTTTATAAACCAACGCACGAGATTATAAACTGTCGACACTCTTGAAAACTTGAGTTTTAAAAACTTGTGAATAGAAGATGAGCTTTTAAATAAGCTTATTTAACAAGCTCATCGTGTTTTCCAACACTACTAATTGCGCAAAAACTTTATTTTATATTTTATTTTCTACTTTAAACGCATTACATTTAGCTTTCCTTATTTTCAGATAAATATACACTTTTTAGGCGTCTGTCTAAAATATGCGAGATGGCGTAAAGTGTGCCAGAATGTTTGCCCTGTATTTAACTAGAGAAATGCCTGTGTATGAGTTATAAAAAGGTTTGCCTACCAAAATGTTAGTAGCTACTATAGTACAATTAGTTGAATCAGACCTTAAAATTAAAGCCCCTTTGCATTGTACTTAAGAATATGGATGTGGACATCTTTATTTATATTTTCTTAAGTCCCAAATCCCAACAGGGGTGACGACAGGGTGAGAAAAGTATAATTGTAATCAGTCCGTGTATAAGATTATCCAAAAATTTTCAGTTTACCAAATAAGTAACATTAACAAAGTTCCGGAGTGTGGGCTTGCGACGTCACCGCTAAGTCAAATCGTACCTAGACATGACGTCATGACAAAATTTCAATGCGTCGTATCTTTGTAATTTTAAGTAAAGACAAAATACGCGAATAATATTTTTTTTTAAATCTCACCGATAGGCTAAAACTATTTTTTTAACTGTAAAAAAATAAAAATAAAATAACGTTTATTTGTTCAAAGAGTACATACATACATACTACAACAATATTTGTATGAGTGAAACCGAAAATTAAATTAAAGTAACAAAGTAACCAGTTTTTAAAACAACCATGCATTTTGAGAGTAAATGAGTATTATTGACACTTAGTGCCGGACCAGACGACACGCAAGTTGCGTCGCGCAACTTGCGTCGCGTTACGCGCTTACACAGCATTTCATACAATTTCTACCAATCGTTCACACGACGCGCAAGTTGCGCCTCAACGCAACTTGCGCTGCGTTACGCGTGCTCGCACGGGCCCGCACAGAGGTGGTAAAGTGTTAGAGAGCTGGACAAAAATGTTTAGAATTATTTTTTATATGCAAAGCAGACCTTGTCTATGACTTCTATCAAAAGATCTTAGAAAAGATACATTTTTTCTATGTACATTTTAACTATTATAAATTTTTGGTATGCAATAAAGTATTACTTAATATGTTAGGTTCAATACAAAGAAATAGTTCTTTTTTCTCGTAACTTATAATATGGTAGTCACACTTATATAAAAGCTGTTGCTTTTAATGTATGAATATGATCAGCAAAGAATCAAAACAAAAACCACACTTTAATTTCTATGTATGTGCAGGCTGATTCTCAAACCACTGTGCGCCGGTGACACGAGGCAAGAGCGAGAAAGATGTATGTTCTTTAAAGTCGTTGACCCACAGAGAAAATTATAGTCATAATCGACATAAGAGAGAAACTCTCAGCATTTCATACCGAAAAATGTAAATGTAACCTAACCAATAAATTTCGTTACTAAAATGGCTTTGTATGAATGAAGATAATCCATTGCAGTAGATTAATTCAACTATACAGTAACTTAAATAATATCATCATTATCCTCGTTCTTATTTCCGTTGTGTGTTGTGTTATGTGTATGACATGTATTTTATATTGTTAGTAGTTTTATGTAGATATGTACTGATGTTTGTATGTATATATCATCATCATCATCCGAGCGTATTCCCGGTTGCATCCTCAGCAGTAACGCTTCAGAGCCGGGGGTCCGCTACCTAACCAAGGAGATTTGACGAGGTTACTGGTTTTTACACAGAGCGACTGCCGTCTGACCTCCACAACCCAAAGGGCAAACCAGGAACCAATCCTTGGATAGTTTGATGATCAAACGCTAGGTGGCGTTCGGGACCCACAGTTTTACGTGCCTTCCGAAATACGGAATCATCTTTCTTTTCGGATAATCAGGTGATTCAAGCCTGCAATATCCTATCCAGACTGGAAACAACTTTTCACAAAGTATGCTTCCCAGTGGGAATCGAACCTTGACCACTGGACTACGGAGGGAGTCAAAACATGTATTTTATATTGTTAGTAGTTTTATGTAGATATGTATTGATGTTTGTATGTATATATATGTGTATATATACTTATATATTACGTATTAAGAATTTATATTTATTACTATTTTTATTTATTTATATCCTAAATAAGTTATCTTACTTATCCTTTATATATGTATATATTTTTTACTGTTTAATACAGAGGTTCCCAAACTTATTTTGTCAAACGCCCACTTTAAAAAATCAGTTATTTTGTAGCGCCCCCCATTTTTTTCACCGTAAAAACCTGAATCACATATTTGTCTTGCCTGTAGTTTAATTCAACCTATATTCTAAACTAGACTTTTTTACAAGAGAGAGCAATAATAATACATACACCAGTACATTAGAGTATCTTTTATAATAATCAACATTGTTAATTTTAAATAAAAAAATAGCAATAATAATACAATTTTACAATAATAAAGAGTATCGGAAGTGGGGACCTCACCTGCGAAACTTTTAAACACGAAATTTTTTCAGTGTTTGATTCCTTTAACGATATAAATAGCGTTGTGAACACATTAAAATAATAAATATTAATTACATTTTTAGTTTATATTTATACAATAAAAAAGGATATAAATATGAACTAATAAATGGATGTTGTGTAGTAAGAGGATTTTAATTTCAGTTAATTTTAAAATATGAAATAGCTGAAGTTATAAATCACTCATTGCTTAAATCATATCAGCGCCCCCCAACTTTATTCTGGGCCCGTTAGCGCCCCCCTTAAAGCCTCCAGCGCCCACAAGGGCGCGTTATCGCCCACTTTGGGAAAGACTGGTTTAATATCACAATATAATTTAAGTTAGTTAATTTTCACTATCGCACCACTTATTTATTATTATTTTTACTTCCCAATCCTGTCACCCAAAGGTAGCCTGTAAGAGATTGCCTTGGCGATAAGGCCACCTATTGTACATCTGATTTACCTATGTATTCAAATATAAATTTCATGTGTTTTGGTGCAATAAAGTGTTTTTTGCTTTGCTTTTGCTATGAATGAAGAATTTCTTCTGAATGAAGACAATCCACTGTCATCATTATCTTGAGGATAGTTTATATCCTCAAGATAATGATGACAGTGGATTGTCTTCATTCAGAAGAATTCATTCAGATAATCATTTTAAAAAAAATATATATTTTTTTTGTATAGAGCCCAACATAATAATTAAGTAAGCAATTTATTGGTATAGATAAGCAAATTTATATCTTTTGATTTTAATTTTGAGATTTTCTCATTTCCTCTGTCATAACCAATTATCATTTCCCATGTCGATTACGATTATCGTTTTATCTGTGGGTCAATGATTTTCGTTTATAAAAAAACTACTTTTTTATGGAACCCAGCAAAATCATCGTAAGTAATACTTTATTTTATACCAAAAAATAATAAAAGGTAAAATGTACATACAAAAAAAAAGTAAAATGGGCGGTCTTATCGCTAAAATGATTTCTTCCACACAAACGATGGATGGAGAGAATATGGAAAAACGGCACCATTTTGCTAGAATTTCCATAGGACAACGCCTGTATTGTATTTAAAAATAAGTCTTTCAAAACATTTTTGTCTCGCTCTCTAATATACCATCTCAAAGCGGGCGTCTGAAAAAAATGACATTGTAATTTCGTCCTCAGAAAAAAATTACAGTGGATTTTTTTTCATTCAGACTAAGCCATTGACCGGACAATCCACTGTAGGAATTCATTTTCTTAGTGGACTGTCTAAAATTAGACAATGCCATTAACAGGACAATCCACAAAGACAATGATTGCTTTTACTTATACGACCCCATTGACAAAAGAGTATATACTGAGATAATTTATTGTCTTTACTAAGACGAAGCCATAGACAAAACAATCTACAAAGATAGTTCATTGTTTTTATTTAGACGTAACCATTGACAGGTCAATCAACTAAGACAATGAGTTTACTCGTTCTGACGAAGTCATTAACAGAATAATTCAGTCACTAAGACACTGAACTGTCTTAGTGGATTGTCCTGTTAATGGTTTCGTCTGAATGAATACAATCATTGTCTAAGTCTATCAGTGTCTTAGTGGAATCCACTAAGACAGTGATTGTTTTTATTTAGACATCTCCATTGTCATGACAATCCACTAAGACAATTCATGGTCTTCATTCAAACGAATCCATTGACAGGAAAATACACTAAGATAGTGATTGTCGTCATTCAGACGAAGTCATTGACATGACAATCAACTAAGACAATACTTTTATTTTGTATTTTATTGGTTCATGTACACTTGAAAATTTACAAATAAAACCTTATAAAAGTTAACGTAGTACATAGGTGCTACTTATTTCTAAAGAAATTTCTTCCAGTAGACCCGCGAGAGGAAATGGGAAGAAAGAGGTAATTGGCGTGTACAATACAAAGATAAATAAATACTTATACCTACAAGAAACATAAATAAATTAATAAACATACCTACATAGACGTACGTAAAATAAACTTACATAAATACATAAATATATACTGATATATACAATATAATACTGTCTTTTGGCCAGCTAAACTGACCAAATAATCTGTGTGCGACATTATGTACTTAGCGCATCTTGCGCGGGTAGAGCGGCCACACGGAGCGCGAGTTGCGCGGCGCAACTTGCGCTGTTACGCGACGCAACTTGCGTCTCGTTTGTTTCGACCCTTAAACTAGATACCTACATCAGTTTTTTGTCCTATCAGAGAAATAACATTACATAAAGAACCCTGACTGACCTGACATACTTATACAAAATTATAAACTCAAAATTGTCAACTTGTACTTTAACCGAAATTAACTTTAAAGCACCTTCGCGCAGTCAAAGAATTCCTCAACTGTTTTCCATACCTTCTAGTGCGAATAACATTGGCCACAACAATCCGATGTACCGAATGTGTCGACTTTATGATCGCCTGTGTTCATCACCTGAGTTTCCTCACATCTTTAGCACTTTGCTCGCGGCATTCAAAAGGAAATGCCTAATTGTCATCACAGATTCATAATTCATTCTTTCATTCATTTATTTTTTTACTTACTAGTTAATTTTTTATAACTTGATTTTTGCTATAACAGACATGTTATGTACTTATATAATTGTTTAGTTAGGCTATCTAGTTATAATTCTTATTCTTATAATGTATCATTTCATGTACCTAACTCACTGTATATGTACTAATAAAATAATAAAAAATAAAAAAAAAGTCGAAATTTCGTCGTTTGTAGAAGTTAAAGTTAAAAAAAATCATTTAATTCTCTTTGGATATTTGTATCACTTGATAATTGACAATTTTTTTTTCGATTTCATCATTTTTACATCATTTTTCACAAACTTTATCAACTTTTTTTCTTTGTCTCCTCTATTTGTCCCACTGCTGGGCAAAAGCCTTCCCTCTACCAGGCCTGTGTCACTCCCCGTTTAGGTATCAAATATATACCTACATTTTTACTATGCAGGCAGCGACCACTTCGAAGGGGAAAATTCAGTTACATGAATCGTTTGTCCAGAGTAATAAGAACGAAATTGGCTTGCAATGGATGTCTAGGTATTTAAACGAAGAGGTGAGGACTTCTGACGCGAGTTTAATTAAACTATTGCGCTAACCATATTGAGTAGATATTTGTTTGAATTTATTTTCTAAGTAAGACTTCTGTACGTGAGTACTAGTACTTATTCTGCGCCTCTACATTTCCTATTACCTCTGTCGTCGCTTTCTCATTCCAATCCCCTTTAAAATTTCGCAGCTCATCCTACCACCTCGTTCTAGGTCCTTACACAGGCGATTTGAGCCAGCCACTATAAGTTGTGAAAAAGAAGCAAATTGTAGTAAATTGACCTTTCAAACTTCCAAGTGTTTTAAAAGGTCATTTTATTTTAGGCGTTAAATTAACGCCTTTAAATCTTGAAGACAAAGCCTGACCTGGAACGCGCAAAAACCCTCCATTATTAAATTAGCCGGAAGTTGGCAAATCCAGGAAAACCTAATTCAACAGGTCCCGGAACGGCTGCTAATGGAAATTTGTTGAATTTACGTTGGCTGAATTCGGTCACGGAAATATAGTTACGTTAAGCTTGAAACCAGAGAAATGAAAAGTATTTAAGGCCCGAATGATAAAACGCGATGCTATTATTGCCAAAAACAAAACACACACAGCTAATAAGTAATCCTTTATAAGTTATCACAAGATATCAACCTACTTTACTGTTAGTTCAGTGTGCGTGATTGGTCCATATCATATTAAAAGAAATAAATATAATTTGCCATATCTTACAGTAGTATTTAAATTACTCACACCAAAATAGAATCACTCAGCTTATAGAACTGATGTGATAAAGATAATTTTTTTTTGCTAAACATGAGTTACAAGCAAGGTATTTACCCTTAAGTTCATCCAATCATGTTTTACCATCACAGGTGTGCAAATTTTCAGAGAGGCTGACAGCCTCTCTGAAAATTTGCACATTCATAACACTAGAAAAATATATCACTTATAGTGAATCTATCAATCTACCATAATATAATATACTACTTACTAATATCAAAGTCATTACAAATTATCAGATAAAAAATCTTTTACACTATAATAACAATTTTCAGTCAACAATAACTTAAATATTTTCTTAAATAGATTTAAACTTAGATCTTTATTTTGTTTCGGTATTTGATTATATATCTTTGGTGCCATACATACTACACTATCTTGCAATAAAGCAGTTTCAGATGCATGTAGACACAAATTATCACAATTTAACTCACGACGGTTTCTTTTCACTACATCAGATAAACTAGGAAAGAGATGAGAATTAGTCTTTACAAATATTGCTACTTCCATTATATATAGCAGTCTTTCCCAAAGTGAGCGATAACGCCCCCTTGTGGGCGCTAGAGGCTTTAAGGCGGTAACGGGCCCAGAATAAAGTTGGGGGGCGCTGATGTGATTTAAGCAATGAGTGATTTATAACTTCAGCTATTTCATATTTTAAAATTCACTGAAATTAAAATCCTCTTTCTACACAACATCCATTTATTAGTTCATATTTATATCCTTTTTTATTGTACAAATATAAACTAAAAATGTAATTAATACTTATTATTTTAATGCGTTCACAACGCTATTTATATCGTTAAAGGAATCAAACACTGAAAAAATTTCGTGTTTTAAAGTTTCGCAGGTGAGGTCCCCACTTCCGATACTCTTTATTATTGTAAAATTGTATTATTATTGCTATTTTTTTATTTAAAATTAACAATGTTGATTATTGTTATTTTTTTATAAAAGATACTCTAATGTACTGGTGTATGTATTATTATTGCTCTCTCTTGTAAAAAAGTCTAGTTTAGAATATAGGTTGAATTAAACTACAGGCAAGACAAATATGTGATTCACGTTTTTATGGTGAAAAAAATGGGGGGCGCTACAAAATAACAGATTTTTAAAGTGGGCGTTTGACAAAATAAGTTTGGGAACCTCTGATATATAGTGACGGGAGTATTAGAATTTCCCCAAAAAATTATACCATATCTAAGAACAGAATTCAACTAGGCCATAGTATGCCGTTATAAGTGCCTCAGTATTTACTTCATTCGATAGTCTATAAAGGGCATAGGATGAACTACTAATTCTTTAAAAAAATACTTTCAATATGTTCTTTCCATTTCAACCTAGAATCAATTATTAATCCAAGAAATCGAGTAAATGCCACATTACTTACTATATTATCCTGATATTCTAAATTAAAATTATCTGGCTTTTTAGGTCATTGACTAAAATGCATTATGTTAGTTTAATCAAGATTTATTTTTAAATTATTATTGTCAAGCCATTTTATTATTGTTGTCAATGTTAAGTTAACATCAGATTTATAAAAATTTCTGTTCTTGCATTTAATTGTAACTGAACTATCATTAGCAAATAATGACATATTATGTTTTATATTATAAGGGATATTATTGATATAGATAATAAAAAGGAGGGGCCCAAGGACACTGCCTTGTGGCACCCCAGACGATACATGTCGTTCATGTGATATGTAACGCTTTTCTGTTTTTGATTTAAAATCGAACTTAGATATTTCTGTTACTTGGCGGCATTCTGATAAGTAAGATTTAATCAAATTTGAGACATTACCCCTAACTCCATAAGCTTCAAGTTTGTCTAATAAAATTTTATGATGCACATAGTCAAAAGCTTGCATCATATCGCAATTGATAGAACAAACAGGATTTCTTTTATTAATTTCAGTGATAACATTTGCTGAAATATCAAAAATTGCCATATTAATTGTCTTGTTACGACGGAAACCTTTTAGTTCTTTACAAAAAAATTGCTTTTCTTCAAAATAAGAGTTCAACTCGTTAGAAAAGTATTTTTTAAATATTTTTGAAAATATCAAATTAAGGGCAATAGGTCTAAAATATTCAAATCGTTCCCAGTCCATTTTTTTAAATAAAGGTTTTACTATTGTCAATTTAAGATCTTCAGGAAAAATGCCCGTTTGGATACTGAGGTTAATAATATGACTGAGATGATGACAAATGAGTTCATTCACGGCTTTAACTATTGTTGTTGAAATACCGTCATAGCCAACACTGTTTGTATTTTTAAGATTTTCAATAATTTTAAAGATATCATGTGGTATACTTGGCGCCATAAACATAGACTTTGATTGATGTCTAATACCCACGGTATTAGATCCGCAATTTTTTACAGGTTTAATTTTATCTATGAAGAAGTCATTAAAAGCATTTGCTATTTCAGTTGGATCTGTAATATACTGATCATCAATCTTTAGTTGCGTTACTGGTTCATTTGGTAAGTTAAATTTTGAGTCATTGATAATTTGCCATGTCGTTTTCGATTTATTTGTAGATATTCCTATTTTATAATTGTTTTGACTCTGTTTCGTTAGTTTAATAATTCTTTTGAATAACTTTGTAAATCGCTTATACTTTATTTTATTAACTTTAGTAGGTTTTAATCTGAAATTCCATAAGAGGTTTCTTTTCTTTTGGCTACATTTTTTGAAGCCTTTGGATATCTATTTAACTTTACGAGTAGTACTGACAGTAATTTGTTTGAGAGGAAAACAAAAATCATAATACATTTTAAAAGTGTCTATAAAACTTCGATATGAAATATTAGGATCACAAGTATCATATATTTCAGAGAAACTAAGGTTCTTTATACAATTTTTAAATTTATTTATATTTTCAGCACTGAAAATTTATTTATATTTTCTGTTTTTTTTTTTTTAAATATTAAATTAGCTGATAACAACTAGGATAAATATTAGCTTTTTTTGGATTCAAATCTTACAAATGGTAAAAACAGAAGTTTAGAAAAGTAATCCATATTATACTCATATAGAAGTACTACAATATTTAAGAGACAGACAAAACTACTCTTACTTTTCTGCGTATAAAAATTTAAAGCTTTTATTTTAAATTAGTTATCAAAACTTCAGAATCGAAAATCAGTCACGTAATCTCTGCAAGTGTGTCGAATATTTTAACAAATTCTCAGAACTTCACGTTTTCCGTATATTTAAGATTCAGATAAGAATAAGTAACAAGCTTGAAGGCCCTAAGGAATTCGGAAAAATATTTATCTTGGAAATTAAATAACTTTTCAGGTAAAAATATGAATAAAATATTCTCCTTCACAGATAAATTGATGACGTCGACAGAAACGGAGAAATTTTCAAACTTTAAGTTACCTAATAACAATAAATTAACAACTAACTTTGTTTAAAATTGACTTGATAACAGATAATTTCTACGACCACGAGAGGACCAGCACATAGATTTAAAAAAAAATGTACCGTAACGTACTTTTTCTGTTTCTTTGTAAAAATGCGTAAGATACAGCACATTAAATTTCAAGTTCGCGTTTCTTCACTTATTGCTACAATTTTCACTCAAATGTGACGTTACAAACCCCCAATCTTTACTGTTAATTAAGTGTCTTTTATTTTCACCACCCCGCCAAAACAGAGGTGCGCCAAAACATAACGCTAATGTATGTCTGTCTGTGGCATCTCCAACGGATGGACCAATTTCGATGCGTTTTTTTATGTAAAAACAAGTTCCCTTGCGGTGGTTCTTAGCATTATTTGATGAAAAACGCTTGAAAGTCAGGTATTCCCTGGCGAATAAAAGGTGGCGCTACGGATATGAATTGCGTTCTTGAAAGTGGAGGTCTTCACCTTGAGCTAATCTAACAGTCAGACTAAATAGAATAATATTTTCCTGACCCAATCATCATTCAGCATTTGCCGTGCCCTGCCAACCGAATTGTATCTATAAGCTATCATGCTTGCGTTATGAATTTTAGTTTTACCTCACTTTTACGAGCAATTTTGCTAAGTTACGTCAGTGCCCTTTGTTCTCCCGCGAATATCATCATTTCTGGCTCTGTCACGTCACTGTTTCACGCAGAAAAATATCTAACATAACTGTACGGTGCAGGCTTCGGTGATCACCTAAAGCCCTCGCCATACCTGAAGAGATGATGATGTTGTGTGCTTGTTGATGGTATGGAGACACAATACCACGTCACATAGAATCTGTTTATTTCTGATGTTTAGTTGTGACGGGTCCTTTCTCGACCGCCGCTCGATAGTGTCTCAATTGTTAGTTGTATTTGATTCAAAATGCAAAGTAAAACAGCTGACACGCGACCTACAAAATATGTGGCCGCGTGCAAACGAAATGTGCGAGCTTAGCTCGTACATGCTCCCAAGCTCAAAAGATGAAAGAGAGATCGAGAAAGAAACCGCGACTTGACATGATAGAGTGTTGTATGATATGTAGGTGTATATTAAATGTAGGTTATATTCGCTTCACACTTCTTGATAGGCCATGCGACGTAGGGATCCGCTGGAATCGTCCCGGCGTCGTCTATCCGCTGCTACTGCTGCTGCTGCACGTCCTCCCGACCCGTCCCCTCGAACGGTAATTCTTGAGATGGCATGTTGATGATGATATTTATCTCCGGAATACATGACACCAGTACAGGTCGCAAGAGCGTTTGTTGTAGTTAGGCATTAGATTGTCTTTGTTTAGGTTGTTGTTCAGATTATCTCGACGAGGCGAAGATTTCATCACCTTGCTCACGGCGTATCTTCATTGTATGAATGTCCAGCTGAACGGCGAAGACTTCCCACTGTGTGCGGCAAAGCTCCAATGTATGTTTGTCCAGCTGAACGGCGAAGACTTCCCACTGTGTGCAGTGAAGCTCCAATGTTTGTGTGTCCAGCTGAACGGCGAAGACTTCACACTGTGAATGGCGAAGCTCCAATGTTTGTGTGTCCAGCTGAACGGCGAAGACTTCCCACTGTAAACGGCGAAGCTCCAATGTTTGTGTGTCCAGCTAAACGGCGAAGACTTCCCACTGTGAACGGCAAAGCTCCAATGTTTGTATGTCCAGCTGAACGGCGAAGACTTCACACTGTGAACGGTGAAGCTCCAATGTTTGTGTGTCCAGCTGAACGGCGAAGACTTCCCACTGTGAACGGCGAAGCTCCAATGTTTGTATTTTCAGCTAAACGGCGAAGACTTTACACTGTGAACGGCGAAGCTCCAATGTATGTGTGTCCAGTTGAATGGCGAAGACTTCACACTGTGAACGGCGAAGCTCCAATGTTTGTGTGTCCAGCTGAACGGCGAAGACTTCCCACTGTAAACGGCGAAGCTCCAATGTTTGTGTATCCAGCTGAGCGGCGAAGACTTCACACTGTGAACGGCAAAGCTCCAATGTTTTTGTGTCCAGCTGAACGGCGAAGACTTCCCACTGTGAACGGCGAAGCTCCAATGTTTGTGTGTTTAGCTGAACGGCGAAGACTTCCCACTGTGAACGGCGAAGCTCCAATGTTTGTGTGTCCAGCTGAACGGCGAAGACTTCCCGCTGTGTGCGGCGAAGCTCCAATGTATGTATGTCCAGCTGAACGGCGAAAAGTTCCCTCTGTTGGCGGAGAAGCTCCAATGTGTGTCGATGATTGTAAGATAGCGTCGGAACTTACTTGATGATGATGATGATATGTGTTTGTTGCAAGAATACTGTGGTTTAAACCACAGTACTGATGTACTTGTTCTTGATAGCTTCATGTTGAGCAACTTCGTTTGTTTCCATGTTTGCGCTGATTTATTTTCGGAGTGTTCGCGCCCCTGCGATATATGCGCCTTCTCAAATCAACTGGTTAGACCCGCTTGTGGGAGGCCAGTGAACCGATTCTATAGGTATCGCAAAAAAGGCCCGAAAGCCATCCGGCTCGAAGGACCAAAATTATGTATGGTGCAGGCTTCGGTGTCACCTAGGCACGCACTATACTCGAAGAGATGTTGAGGTATAGGTTGTGAGATGTTAGTGTGGAGACACAAGACCACGTCACGTAGAAACTGTTTATTGCTGATATAAGTTACATGTTGTAGAGTTGGTTGTGACGGGTCCTTTCTCGATCGCCGCTCGATAGTGCCTCAAATGTATTTGATTCAAAATGCAAAGGAAAACAGCTGACACGCGACCTACATAATATGTGGCCGCGTGCAAACGAAACGTGCGAACATGGCTCGTATAATAACCTTCTCCTTAGTCCGTTGATCGACCCATGATGTGTAAAAGCGTTGGTCCATTTACATCTAAAATGACGAATACTTTAATCGCAGTTCTTAAAATCTGAGACCAATGCAGGACAACTAACTTACATACACAAAAAAAGAAAATCGTATGCTTTTAGAATGCGGTCGTGTCTGATAGCATGCGGGGTCTAGAACAAATTATATGGACAGAGTGGCTTTGAGCTTGTCAGACGCGCACGCCTCGCACACGCATAGAGCACGCCCCGCGGCCGCGTATACAACTAGCAAAAATTATAAGACATTTGCCAAAGCGCGGGTGCAACACGTATGCAGGGTGAGCGCGAGAAAGCGCGAGACGGGTACGAGGCAAGCGCGAGACGGGCGCGAGGTAGGCGCGAGACAGGCGCTAGGAGGGAACGAGGCGTGTGTATGTGTGTGGACTTCGGTAAATGCAATTTGAATTGTATTGATGTGTGTTTGCAACAAATTTTAAAGCAAACTATAAGCGGGTGTTTCCGCGCGTAACGTTCGCTTGGCGTGCGCGTGTATTCTGAACGCGGCTTAACCGGTGGGCGTCAGGATTTTTCTAACAGAAAATATCTCACAAAATACGGCCGGCCTTAAAGGTCTTTTGAGTTCAACAAAGCAACTTTTAAAGACAGCATATTGCGTGACAGAAAAGCAAAGCCCTTAGAACTCTTAAACACTTCTAAATTGGCGATTACTAAAATTTAGGAGAAATGCTCGAGTTTTATTAAAATTTAATTCGGACCGGGATCCGTTGCTTGAGGCGTTAATATAATTAATTATAAAGGTTTCCGACTCTACAGAGTGTTACACGAATTAAAAGGATTTTAAATTATTCTATCCTTTTGGTCTTGGATAAAATAAAGAAACTTAGAATGTATTTATTGACTGGTTCGATTTTTTCTCATGTAAATCGTAATCACCGATCGAGTGCAAATCATGTAAAGAATAGGTATTCTCAATGTAACATCACTTTGGCTCAATAATAAACTAACAATGAGTATGTATTTTTGACTTTCGTAACTTACTACAAGTTACGAAAGTCAAAAAATACATACTCTGTAGTTCTGGACACATGGACTATTTCTGGTTCAAAACACGATATCGATAATTTAACTCGATCAAAAAAAAAACCGCAGCGGAGGCTAATTCGACGATTTTTTGATGTATTATTGATTATTACAGAGTTAATGAAAACTTTACTTACAAAAAAAGATGTCAAAAAAGTAAATTACACATACTATAACTATTTCTGGTCACTTTCTGGAAAATGATTACTTTATTTAAGAACAACCGATAAAATCTACATTTTGCGTTCTTTCACGTTCATTCCGCCTCCCGTTCCTCAGTAAGACGAGATATGTAAAAGTCTGCGGGATGCCTCGCAGATGCAAAGGGCCTTAATAGCGATGCGGCTAGCAACCCAACACTATTTTCATTCTCTTGACACCTTCTCACCCACAATCACGCTAAAAGCGGCCTTTGAGTCTTGTAGTCCTGGGCTCTGTGTCAGACCCAGGATAATTTAAAAAAAGCCATTTCCCAACTTGTATGGGGCCACAGGGGTCGTAAAATGACCTAAGCATAACCTGTACATACAAAACAAGTCATTATTTAAAAAAGACAGAAAACCCGCCTGGTTTTTTATATAAGTACCCAGTGTCACTCTCAGAATTATGACAAATCTAATGAAACCTCTCAAGTTTAATCCATCGAGCCGTTCAGGCCGCAGAGCATGCCAAACTATTAGACATACATACTAACACTCGAAAAACACAACCCTCCTTCTGGCGCAGTCGGGTAATAAAGATCATTACGCCGTCCTGGAACACCTTGTGTAATGAAAACTGTTATAATTTTTGGGCGCACCGCTTTAAGCTCGGGTTGGATTGTGGAAGCCTTTGTCTGAGGGTTCCTGCAAAATTGTTTTGATACCCCGATTGCGTCGGGGAAAGCGGACTCAAGGCGGTGCTCCCAAGTTAGATATATTTTAAGGATTAAACAAGTAATTGTCTAAAAATATATTTTAAAACAAGACTTTTATCTAAAGCGCTCCTCAAGACCAACAAAATGAGTCCAAACTCGACGGGGTTTCGACGTTTCATTATAGAGTTCCTATGGCCACCTTCCGGCTACATCATCAGACCACCTCCCTGTCATTATAATATTGTATTGTCATGCGATATACGTATGCGTGCAAAATTTCAGCTCAATTTATAACCGGGAAGTGGGTCAAATTTAACTTGCGAGATTTGATTACAGACTGACATACCGACAGACAACGGGACAGGTGAGAGATAAATAAAAGCTTGTAAAAATATCTGTCTTTCCCATCAGGAATTAAGTCGTAATAGTATGTATGTATGAAGCAATCTTTAGGTAGGTATGCTCACTACCATCATCCTCAGCTTTTAACTTCACACACAAGCTTCTCCGAGTTTCAAAGACACGTTTAACTGATAGTCCCCCCAGGCCTGTGTCACTCCCCGTTTAGGTATCGAAAATATACCTACATTATTACTATGCGCGCGGAGACCACTTCGAAGGGGAAAATTCATTTACATGAATCGTTTGTCCAGAGTCGAATGAAATTGGCTTGCAATGGATGTCTAGGTATATAAACGAAGAGGTGAGGACTTCTGACGCGAGCTAAATTAAACCATAGCGCTAATCACATTGAGTAGATATTTCTTCGAATTTCTTTTCGTAAGTAAGACTTCTGTACGTGAGTACTAGTACTTATTCTATAGTTCCAGCTATCATTATAAGAGGACAGTTATAAACCTATTTTAGATGAAAAATCTGACACGTGTTTTGCCCTCTTACACAAACAACCTCATTGCTGAAGGATAAGCGTCTCTCAATAAATGCTCCTTACCCCGGTCTCGTGTTATCTTATCCAAGTTGGTTTTGAGATCTTGATGTTACGCCGCATTTTGGATACCTATGGTTGGTCTTCATTTTGTGCTAATGGAAAATCTACGCTGAATGGACCACAAGTAGTTCCAGTATAGTTTCAATTTGAAATGAGCTTGCTTTTTATCTCAATTAGTATTTTGCATGTTTAAGTGTTCTACCCAATTGTATTTAGTCCCATTTTACATTTTCCAATATGTGTTATAAATATATAAGGGGACAAATAACGCTGATTCTTCGAAACTTCGAGACTTGTGTTATGGGATACTAACTCAACGATACTATATTTTATAACAAATACATATATAGATAAACATCCAAGACCCAGGACAATTTGAAAATGGCCATTTTCCAACATTCCCTGACCGGGGATCGAACCCTGGACCTCTGGGTGGCAGACTAGCATGATGGCCACTACGTCACGGAGATCGTCACATTAAAAGGGCTAGTCGAGAATTTTATTGAATACAATTTAATAACTTTCTTTCAAGGCAGTCAAATCTCATTTCAGATGTAATATAACATGAATAACCCCTAACGGATTTATGTAGACATACATAATTGTCAGAAATGTTTGGGTGACATTCAGTAGCAATAACGGTGACTTTCATAAATCAGAGGTGAACACAAAATAGATAATTCAGCTACTTAAGCTTACACCAAATTACATTTCATTTTTAAAGTCCTTTTTTGTTATAATCCAATATTAAAAGAGCAAGATTTTTCCAAAATAAATACTTATTGAATGGTATATTCGAGGCGAACCGACGACTTTCAAAAGCTAGACTTTTCAAGTGGGATTTAGATCGACGTAATTTTTATTCAAGATCTATAGGTTTCCTCTGATTACTTACCTAACATAGATACCAAGAAGGTTTGATAACTTATATTTTTATTACTTATATTTAGATTTCTACTAGACTACATAAACTATAATATTTCGTCGTTTAATAAAGTCTAAATATTGATAAAAATAACTTTTAAAAGTTTATTATATTTATTATAAATTTGCAATTATTGCATTAATTAATTATATAATTAAATAAATTGCATTTATTTTTAAATAAATGCAATTTATTATAAAACTTTATATAGTTTCCCTTAAACGATGTACTGACTGTTTTCAGCCTATAATACGGGGTAACTAAAACATTTATGTTACGTAAGTTTCTACCCGTAATATCACCTGTTTTATTAAATAAGGCAATATTTTTCCTCACATACATTATATTTTCAAAAAAGCTAAGACTACTGGCGTTTCGGAACGACCACTGCTGGGAAGATTACGCCGAAAGAAACCCAGTTCAGTATTGGTCCCTACCCAGCCTGATGGGCTATGTTTCAGTTACAATACAGATTTACACTTTAGCTAGGTATACATTTAAATAATACAATTAAACTTTGCAGTCATCTATTTTCAAGAATTGTGATCAGACGATGATAAATAGTCATTTACATGATAATATACGCATTTTTTATTAAATGATTTTTAATGGCAGCGGGGTTGGTGTGTATCTTAAAGACTATCTATCCAGTAGGTTATCATTGAGCTGTTACGACGCCCAAAAGGTAGACTGAGGCATTTGTATAATCTGCTCCGACACATTCAGCGAATATTTTCGATTATTGGTTTTACCTAGAACTCTCAGCTTGACATTCTGCGAAGTCGGCTTAGGCGAGAATAAAGGTGGCTACACACTATTTATTATAGCAATAATATAAATGCCTAAGGGTGAGTTTAGACGGAGAGGAGAAATGCTCGAGGAATTCAATAATTAAATTGAAAATAAGACTGTTGTTAGCGACACGCTCAATTTACTATTTTTATTGTACCTATTTTAATAGACACATGTGTAGCTGTCACCAGGAGAGAGTGTGAAACTGGCATATTGTAAATGTCATTGTGTGTGGAATAATCTTCCCGCCTTTTTGAATGTCAAAATGTTCTAAAGTCAAAAGTTTTCTTGCATTGATTGTCAATTGTTTTTTGGTATGGAAAAAAGTTTTTGGCTGCTGTTTTCAATTGCAAAAAAAACTCGTTTTTAAAGTTCAGAAATATAAAGTTTATCGGCGTCCCGGTGTTTTTCTCGCTACTTTGTAAACATCAAGTACAACTGTGTTACCATAGTCTAAAGTGTATAAACTTTTTAAACATGACAAAATGCTCGCGCGCTCATGTCTTTTACTATATGCCAATAGTTTAATAGTTATTTTGTAGTGTCATAAAAAAAATCCTCTCTACTGCGCTCCGCTCTGTCTGAACTGTCCCTAAAGCCAATATATCACCGCATAAGCATGAGGGTCAGGCATTTTAAACTATTTGTCGTATTTATCAGAGTATATTTTAAAATTAAGCAAATATAAACTAGTGACATCATATTAAGAGGTAGCTTTTTAACCACCGACAAAAAAGAGGGGTGTTAGAAATTTGACGTATCTGTGTGTCTGTCTGCCTTTGTGTCGGTCTATGCCATCGTAGCGCCTTAACGAATGGTCCGACATTGATGCGGATTTTTTGTTTGTTTGAAAGCTGGCTTGATTTTAAATTGACTTGAAACTGAGATTAGTTTTAGTTATTTTTGATAGAAATTAGTTCAGCGGTTTTAATATTTTGGACGGTGAACGCTTGAAACTTAGGGTTTTTTATTATGCTTGGCAAATTAACTTGTTAGGTACATATTTGTTGTTTTTATTGTACATAAACAGTTTACAGTTATAGGAATAGTTACAAACCATATAATGTATAAGTACAAAGGCGGACTTATTCCCTAATGGGATCTCTTCCAGTCGACCAAGTATTAGCGAATGGATACAATAAATGGGCAGAACGGGTAATGGTCAAAGTGTACAGATGAAAAGAAATCTTATCTTTACTACATAAATTAGAATATAGAAATACTATTATACGTATTTCTTAAACTAATACACATCGAAAACATACTACATCTTTGACTACTACTTTGAGTGCCCTTTTAACGTCAAGTTATCAATATGTCGCGATAATTTTTTATATATGCTCACCAATTATTTGAAGGCGCCTAGACCTTCTGTTACCATAATAAGCTTACTTTAAAAACATGTAAATGCTCTGCGATCAATAAGTGACCAACATATAATTAATATTTTCTCTTGACAAGGTCTGCGAGTTCGGGTTTTTCATGCTCACTAAAATGTCCAATCCGGTGGTGGCGTCGCTGGTCGGGTCGTTGGATTCCCTCTAATATGGTTGAGTTTAACGATGGCTGATCCGTGCGTCAACTCGTGAACGGGTGCTGCCGGGAGGGACTGGTCAGCTCGGCTTCGCTTTTTTTGACTACTTAATATTTTTTATTACGCAATTTATGTTTGTTTACTTGTTCGCAAGCATTACATGTTATGATGTGTCAACATTGTATTATATTATAAGTATTTATTAATTAAAAGACAATTATAATAATATGATAAAGCCCTTCTGGCGAGTAGGCGACCAATACTGTGAAAATGAGTTTCTTTTGGCGTTTCTTCTCAGCAGTGGTCGTTACGAAGCGCTGGTATCGGTAGCTTTTCTATAAAATAAAATAAATTTTAGTATACTTTACACGTAACATAAATTTATACTTATTGACGTGTAAAAGTGCCTGTAAAGGTCTAATTACTGAATAAATATTTGAATCTTTGAATCTAGACCGATTTGGAAAACTCTTTTTATGATGTAGCATACTATGAGGTGGTGGTCCTATTGGAATTTTATTAAAATCGGTTGTGCAGTTTAGGGTTGAAGTCAGTTCTTAGTTCTGAAAAATTGTTATATCCATACTGATATATTGTCACTTCACTCCTCTTTTTCATAGATTATTGACATTTGTACAAAGAAGACACCGTTCTGATATAAAATTTTAAAATAAAAAAAAATAATAGAGCACTTCGTCATCATATACCAGGTATATTTATAGATGAAGTACGTCTAAAAGCAGCGACTTAAAGTTGAATTTACTTCACCGTTTGATTGGAAGCCTGCCTGAGTGCCGCTGAAAGCCACCTTTAGAAAAATGAAAACTCAATCTGAGAGGTTCCAGCGAATTCCATTGAGAGCCTATAAATATAAACAGTGGTACTTGCGGTTGGTCACAGAAGTAGATTAGCGGTTTTCGATGCTTTTTTCTTACACGTTTAGAATTCTTTGACAATTCTTTGGCCACTTACACACACCAAAAAATAAACAAACAAACATATTTTTTTCCTTTATTGAGTTTACAGAGCCGACATTTGGATGGTGGCTTCCGTGCTAAGCCATAGCCATTTTTGTGTGATGATTGACATTCTTCCGGCACGAAGCTGTTTACAATGACTTGACTGAACCTTAAATGAAAAAAAATTGTTTATTTGGTACATAAATACAAGTTCAATTACAAATTAACGAATAGTACCAAATTGATCTCCGCTCAGCAATTTGTCATGGGGTTGCCATGAGTACATATTGAATGTACTCATTTTCTTATTTATTAATCGCTACCATGTTGCGATAAGATGACAAAATATTGGTGCAGTATTACATGTACCCACTTTAGTTGTGGCGATGAATTAAAATATTAACAATATCAGTAAATTAAACTTAAAGTAAATAAACATTAATATAAGTTACCGCTAAATACATAAATTTTTAAATTTTACGAGATTATAACATACTCACCTAGTTTAAAAGTATAATAAAATTGACAATAAAAAATGCAGGCAAAAAGAAGAGGTAAGCATATATAAATGAGTGAGGTTGCAGAGAAGCAGCCAGTCAGACGGATTTAATTGATTTTTGGATATTGGCGCATGTCCATTGGCGCAAAACAATCTACTAGAATCGCTAAGACCAATATAATGATCTTGCCCTTTCCATTCAAGTGTAACAACAATTTGTGAAGTCATCTGCCATTTCTGGAGCTCGCAAACACAAGCCTGTTTATCCTTTTTACCCGTTACTTGCAGTTTCTAATTACAACACTATAAATTACCACACAAAACTACCTCTTAACACTTTAGAATTACGGTCCAAATTCGTTCAACACAATTTCTTCTTTTGCGTCATCAAATCTATCAATGTAATTTGAACTTTGTGTGAGATAGTTTTAAGGTTGATTTTGAGTTTTAGGGTAAAGATACCCTTGTCTAAGGGATATAATTAGTGCAGACAGACAGACGGGTATATCCCTACTGAATTGGGAAGGTCCAACAGTGGCAGGTGTCGTAAGCATGTTAAGCCAGAAATAATTAGTGGAGGAATAAGCGAAGATTTCTTCAAGGATGACTTTTTGCCGTTCAGTTATTGGTAAATCTTTGTTTGCTTTAAGGAAATGATTTTCAACTAGCTTTATTAATCTAGTTTCTCAGTAATAAGACGTGATATTATTGAACATGCTTAGTTTTGAATATTAGGTCAGATGTTTAACAATAAACTAAAACTATTTGAACAGAATTAATCTATGAATATAATTATAACTTTTGACCGTATGTTATCTTTTCCTATTTATCGAATAAATGTATTCGCCTACAGCTTTTCCAATACTCAAAAGTTTGAACAACATTCCCGAGTCGAGAGTTCATTCTTTGACGAAGTATACTAGCATATAATGTTCCAGAGAACGTTAAAATGAATTACTACACCTCATCTTTCATTACCCCAATCCCCGAAGATAGACTTACATTCCCAGCCATTACCGCCATAGTGTCTGCACTGAGTGTAGCTCATAGCTGATAACACTGATTGATGGCGACATCATACGGGCAAGGCAGATTACATTATCAATGTTACCACTATTACGCTGATCTAGTGTTTTCGGGGCAAGATTATCAAACATTTCGTTAAATCTAATAGATGAAGCATAGAATACAAGTAATAAGATTCCATCTTAAATAATGATACTAATAAATGTTTATTTATTTTCTCCGCAGAAACATCTTACTCCAACTTTGATTACTCAAACCCCTGAAGATAGCCGTAAATTCGCATCAATTACCGCGATAGTGTCTGTAGGTACTGTGTATAGCTCATACACTGATTGACGGCCACGTCATATGGGTGAGGCTATTACATTATCAATGTTACCTCTTTTATGCTGATCTAGTTTTTTTTTGGGCAATTTTCACAACCTTCTCAGTTAAAAAGATTAAAGCCTAGAATAATAAAATCAATCTTTCATTACACAAACCCCTATGATAGCCTTACATTCTCGACTATCACCAGGATACTATCTGCACTGATCTAGTTTTTTTTTTTTTGTGGCAAGATTAATAAACTTTTCGGTAAAATAGTTTAAGCTTCAAATTATTAAGTCGATTACATCTAATATTTCTTTACCCAAATTCCTGAAGATATGCAGCCATTACCGCGATAGTGTCTGCACTGAGTGTAGCTCATAGCCTGATTACACTGATCGATGGCCGCATCATACGGGCAAGGCTGATTACATCATCAGTGTTACCATTATATGGCTTATCTGAAGAGGAAGGCGATAAAGACGTAAATTATACAACGTTAAGTAACGGAAAAGGGTAAAAATATAAGATCAAGTTTTACTTTGTGACCGTTCCCAAATCCTAAGCTAATTTGGCGCGACAGTAACGTATAAATTTTTATGAGTTAGCAAATTCCATCTAAAGTAAAACTTGTTGATATCAGTAGGTACTCTCGAATAATCACTTGCCACAATGGACACTTGTCACTAACTTAAAAACACTTTAATATCATCAGTGGTTAAATTTACTAACATTATATTTTAAACTATTTGAACGCACCATTATGTGCTCCAGTATTAAGACGAAGTGGTAGCTAAAGTGGCGCCCTCATTTGAAATAAATTGTTTAAAACTAAATATGGTGATAATTAAAAATTTGATTGGTATAAATGTCTAGAAAGACCTTTAAACTATTTTATGAATAACCTTTGAAAGTAATATTGGTAGTCCGTCTAGTTTTAAAACAGTTTTTCGCCAATAGTGGCCACTTTTGGCGAAAAACAGTTTTGAAACTAGACGGACTATTAGTAATAATTTCAAAGGTTCAAATTTTTAATTATCACCATATTTAGTTTTAAACAATTTATTTCAAATGAGGGCGCCACTTTAGCTACCACTTCGTCTTAAATGGATTGAAAAATTAAGTAGTCATAGTATTTTTCGGCATGATAATGTATAGCATCCATGTATATTAACCTTACCCTGGAGCGAGCCGCTATGATGTAGCGGCGGCCATTTGCAGAGCTCGCAAAAAATGGCGGGAAGCGGCGCGTAATGGCCGATATTCATATCTGTTTGCTAGGCTTTGTGCTATCCCCTGCCGCCGTTTGTTTATTTGTATACATACACACACTATCACGTCTCTATTCCAAACGGGGCTGACAGAGTACTTAAGGGGCTACCTGAATTTTTCGGGGTCCAGTGCTGCCCCCATTTGAAATAAATCGTTTGAAAAGAAATGGAGACATCATTTAAAATTTGGTCTTGATCAGACCCTAGATAACCCTTCAAACTATTTTATAAACTACTGTTTACATTTTTAAGTGAGAACGTGAAGCTTTTCTACGCACATACGCCAAAAGTGGCCGTTTTTCGCAATAGTGCGTCGAAAAGCTTCACGTTCTCACTTTAAACTGTAAACAGTAGTTTATAAAATAGTTTGAAGGGTTATCTAGGGTCTAATCAAGGCCAAATTTTAAATGATATCACCGTTTCCTTTTAAATGATTTATTTCAAATGGGGGCAGCACTGGACCCCGGAAAATTCATGTAGCCCCTTAAGGTCTCGCGACTCTAAGCAAACAGAGCCTAGGGAAGATACTCCATAAAATAATACTATAGTCGTCCGATAGTGACATCTATCTATCCGATATCAAATATTAATAGACTTTATCGCATATGATAATGATGTTCGTATCGCAAGACACATCTAGTTGCGCTTATTCCGTTTCACAATAGACAGTACAGTATATATATACACACACATTGGCACATCATCACTGTGCATCGAACATGCAGATATGACAAACTAGTTCCGTGCACACACTGAGAACCCGTGGCCAGCCGCACGGAACGAATATTGTTTAACTACCCACTGACCTTGTACGCGTCCACTAAATGTAAAATAAGTTCTCATTATAAGTGAATCTTGTAGATTCTTTTATGAGAATAAATGTCTTTAACCATATCGTCATACATTAATGCTCAGTGTTAATTAACACTGGAAAGGGAATACGCAGTTCAGAACGTCCGTATTGGCTACCGTTTTTGGGTTAACCCTATAGACACAATCCTATCTTATAACTTTAATCGATCAATTCTTATAAATATATAATTTCACCAATTTAGCAATTGGTTATGCAATGATCCAAAAGTTTATGTTTCGATAGATCGATTTAGTTTTTCCTTTTTTAGGGTTCCGTGCCCAAATAAAATACGGGACCCGGTTACTAAGATTTCGCTGTCCGTCCGTCCGTCTGTATGTCCTTCTGTCACCAGGCTGTATCTCATGAACCGTGATAGCTAGACAGTCAGTGGCGTAGCATGGGGGTGGCGGAGGATGCGGTCCGCACCGGGCGGCACTTTGCCGGGGGCGGCGCTGCGGAGGAGGCAGTTAGAAAAAAAAATTTAGGAAAAAAAATTTAAATTTAAAAAAAAGTTAATTTCGTTCAGTGTTTTTTTCGTCATTTTTTTTTATGTTACCAAATACCCAGGTACCTATGCAGGTTCTATGCATGGGTGATGCAAGCGCAAGGTTTCTCAATAAAAAATGTTAATTTCACTTTTCAATTCAATAAATCATTCAATAAAACTAATAAAAGTACTCTTTTTACCATGCCCAAATTTTTTATAATGGATTACAAAAATAAGAGGGCGGCAAATTTGGAATCCGCACCGGGTGCTAGTGACCTAGGCTACGCCACTGTAGACAGTTGATTTTTTACAGTATTTCTATAGCCGTTATAACAAAAAATACAGAATAAAATAAATATTAAAGGAGGCTCCCAATGCTCCCATACAACAAACGTGATTTTTAGGGTTCTTGGAAAAACCCTTCGTGCGCGGGTTCGATTCATATTGTTCTTAGTAAAAATAAGTAAGTTTTCATTTTCAAAGAATCTCGGGCTCAGGACTGAAATATCTCTTTTCCTAAAATGTTCGAGTTCTTACAATGATAGCGTTTCTATTTTGTTCACAGCTATCGCAAAATAATATCTTAGGTAGTCGTCTATTTATAATGTTCACACTTCTATAATATTAACATTAAAATTTTGCTTTTCCGTAATGTTATTTTTCTATATACGAGTAGGCTATCGTCTTCTTATGTCTGCTTTATTTTCAAATCAATGTTCTAAATGTAAAATCAATACTAACAAATGCGAAAGAAACACTGTCTGTCTATCTGTCACTCTTTCACGGCTAAACCGCTGATCCGATTTAGATGGAATTTGGTTAAGACATGGTTTATGAACCTGGGAAAGACTTCCCAGGTTCATAAACCATGGTTTCCGCTTTAAAATTGTAAGAAGGCGACTATTTTGAGGTTGCCGTCATTTTCTGAAAAGCGAACATTATATGCTAAATATAATTCTTGGAGACAGACATTATAAGAAGCTGACATTATGCAAAAGTCGTGCAGACAATATGGAGAAGCAGACATTTTAAGAAAAATACATTTCAGGAAAACCTACATTTCACGCCTGAGCCGAATCTCGTATTCTCGATGTTGGCCAGGTAACGCAGAGCAATGCATATGCAACGTAAGGCATATACTTCGTTAGAAAACTTATAGTCTTAAAATCTCCTTCTTCAGACATGGTTAAATATCTTTGTGAAATCTCAATTTTCTTAACATATAACAGTATACTTAACAAATTATTATTTAAATATCACATTTTATTTTTATTTACAACAATTAGAGAATCATTTTCCCTGCGATCCGAGACAATTCAATAATTTTAATCGCCCAATCCGAAACTTTAGTACCCCCTTTTACGGATCAATTAAGAAGCTTATAACCATATGGATTGTATGCAAAAAAATTAAATAAATATTAGGTCACATTGTAGCACAATGCGGCACATAGTTTTGTTTGTTTTTCGTGTGTGTAAGTGGCCAACACTGGTGTCAGATTTTTCAGGCTGCCTAAAGGCATCTGACATAGCTTGACGACTGCCATACAATGATGACAGCCGGGACCAACGGCTTATACGTGCCTTCCAAAGCACATAGGAGATCGAGAAATTTTTGTGCCACTTGTGGTCACCCATCCAAGTGCGGACCACGCCCGGTGTTGCTTAACATGCGAAAGCGCTAGTAATGCGCACTCCCGCCGGGCCACCGAGCTCCTAGTTGGGGAGAAGTTTATACTAAGCATATCATTTTAGAGTTCGCAGCCATAATAACTATCGACCTTACTGCAAAAGGTAGGTTGGATCATCGCAATATCTGGCTCTAAATTATATCAATGAACAAGGCAACGATCGAACTTTGTCCGCCCATTTTCACATTTTATGGTTTTGGCTCGTATAAAAGAGCTAGCTCCATTTCATTACGAGCCCTTCCAAGCAAACCGTCTGCCAAACCATCTGCTGAACTGAGTTCACTGACCTTTTATCTTTAAATTATATTTAGATTAGATTGTCTTTCGGACATTTAAAACGCTAAAAGCTGTGTATAGTGGAAAATTGAGATGATTTCTAATCTTCGATTTGTTTTAAGGATTATTTTGAATTTGCAGGGTTTTGTTTATGCTTGTCTGGGAGAAAAGAAAAAAACCTAATCATGCAACGGCTACTTACTGTACCTGCAAATAAAGAAAAAAGTAAATAAATATTCTCGTTCCGTGCAGATCGTAAAAGCCGTTTGAGACAGCTGACAAGCGATCACTATTTTAAGCACTTTTCAGCTGTCTCGAATGTTGAAATTTAAATGTGGCCTTTGGGGATTTCGGCCCTTGCTGACTGCTTAGACCTGCAAGACTCAAAATACTATCTGCTCCATTAGGAACGAAGATGTGATTGTTGTGGTTTTTCGTGTGTGTGAGTGGTCACACTGGTGTCAGATTTTCCAGCCTGCCTTAAGGAATCTGACATAACTTGAAAACTGCCGGGACCAACGGCCTATACGTGTCTTCCGAAGCAATGAGAAAATCGATTTTTTTTATGCCACTTGTGGTCACCCATCCAAGTGCGGACTCCACCCGGCGTCACTTGCGAAAGCCCAAGTAATGCGCTCTTCCGCCGGACCACCGAGCTCCTCTGTGGTAAGGATGTGGTATCTCATTAGAAGACTATCACCAGGGCAAATACGGAGTAGCACCGGCTGCGTCTGACTGACTGCGACTGACTATAAATAAATAAATGAATATATATGGACAAATAACACTGATTGAGCTAGCCCCAAAGTAAGTACGAGACTTGTGTTATGGGATACTAACTCAACGATACTATAGTTTATAATAAATACATATACAGATAAACATCCAAGACCCAGGACAATTTGAAAAAGGCCATTTTCCAACTTGTCCTGACCGGGGATCGAACCCGGGACCTCTGGGTGGCGGACTGGCATGGTGACCAATACGCCACAGAGATCGGTAACTATCCACGAGGGTAACCCGTTACTAAGTCATGATTTACATGCAGATTATCACTCCTGTTTTCCATGGAAATAGAGACTATGGAGCTTCACTCGCTACGATCCAAAATGATAAGGGAATATTCACTAGTCATCCTTTAGTAAACGATTTACAATTTTCCGCATCCGAGGGACATACATTGTGGATGTCCCGTACTATATGGGCCACTACGTTGGGTTTAACGTAACGTGGCGGGTGAACACGACTGGAGTAAATAAATTCAGTCAGTTTTATTAACATTGTTGGACGTAAAATAGATCGGCCAAGAGTTAATCGGACGCAATGTATAAAGATGAGCGTGAAAAAATAATCCCAGGCCAGGTTTTGCACGCCAGATGAATAGTGCTCTACTCTCAATTTGTCAGGGTCAAGCACTTGTTTAAAGCACTATTATATTTATATTGCACTAATGCATATATGTAAAAGGCGGACTGGATCTCAGACTTTGTTCCTTCCAAGCTATTTGGAAAAATTTACCGATTTTAAAAATTTGATTTACTAGTCTTGGAAAGAGTATTTTGATAAGAGATCACTAGAAAAAGGTATTTGGTATAAGACACTACAGAATGAACCTCTTCAAGTGCCCTGGTTTAATGATGTAAAGCTTAATAGAAATATTTTAAAGTTAGCTTTTATATTTCGTTCTGGACACTTTTCATCAAATAAATTAAAATTTTTGATAAATAAGTCGGATTCCCCCAATTGTGAATTATGTGGGGTAGTAGAAGATGTCCAACATATATTAATGGAGTGTACCAAATTCAAATGTAAAAGGGATTCACTAATGAGGGAATTAAAATTAAATCATTATGATATCGGTATCGCTCAGTCTATTCTGTCGAAACCAGGCTCGATAGTAACTAAAAAAATATTATAATTTTTTTATACTTCAGACGTAAATTCCTTAGTTAAGGGTACGATAGGGCTGACATGTCTATTAAGATAAAAGCCCTTAAAATAAAGAAAAAAAAATATATGTACAGATATATGAAGAACTGCTCTTCTGTAAACACTTTTAATACTTTTAGAAAATATTTATCAAGCATTAAATATTTTAAAAAAATATTAATATAATTATTTCGTAGATGTCCGGATGCATGTATGGACGTATGTGCCAGGATTACGCTCGAAAAAGTTAATGTGTTTGTACCATTTTTTTAAAATCTTCATCACGTTACGGGATTGAAAAATACTATCTAATTCAATATCGTTTAATTATAAATAAATACTTACTGGTATCCTGTACAACGCTAAAGTAAAGTTTTTTATACTTCATTTTATTTTGGTTCTTACCTTTCTTTTTTTAAATAAGCTTTATTATATATATTATAAGGCGTGCACTTTTGGATTTTCCAAATTTATATTTTAATGTCTAGGTAAATGTCTTATCAAGCGCTAAAGAATAGATAAAGCGGAATACACAAGTTTGGCGTTTTGGCAAAAGACTTTAAGCTCTCAGTTATAAAAAAATATATAAGAAAGATTACTGTCAAAAATAAAAATGCAGCTTTCCTAATATCGCCATTTGATTTAAGCAAGAAGTGAATAATAAAGGATATGAATTTTGGGGTATGAAGGCTAGCGTCTGATATCGGTTTTTAGTATTATATAGGTTTTAATATATATTATAACTAAAAGTCTTATTCAAAACTCCTTAAAAACTCCTCGTGAATACCCGATAATATTATTTTTGTGAAATAAAAAGCCATCTATAAAAATCCCTGCCAATATCGGCTGCATTAGCTCTCCATTACCGCAAGAAGTGAATTAAAAAGAGTATGAATATTGATCAGCTTGGTGTCGGCTGCTCGATATTCATAGCCAGCTGACTATTTGCTTTTAAGGAACGGGCAGATTCCAGCGGTCGTTTGTTTGTTTTTCGTGTAACAATGGACTCTTTTTTGTAATTCCTATTGTTTTTGGTGCAAATAAAAACTCTTTATATTGTATTGTATTGTATAGCTTTCTTTGTGCAATAAAGGGTATTGTAATGTAATTAAACACGATTGATCTGTAAACGCAAACTCAAAAAAAAAATCAATTTTGTATAAATTTATCTTTTATGGAAGTAATTTTTTTTTTAAGTATTAGTTTAGTGCAAAAAGCTAAAAACTACAAGCGTTTCGGAACGACCACTGCTAGGAAAATTACTTCGAAAGAAACCCAATTCAGTGTATCGATAACAGATATTGTTTTCTTTCGTATGTTTTGTATCCTTGTACAATAAAGATTTTTTTTTAAATTAGCCTTTCATGTCCCAATGCTGGTCAAAAGTGTCCCTTCTTTCCTTTCATAACTCTGTGCCTCTGGTCTAAACTTCCCAATCCAGTTTAAATGCTTTTAAGTCTGCTGCCCATAAATAAAGAATTTACATAGAATAAAAAAACAGCCGAGCGAGGCGATCCGAAGTGAGTAGTAGCTTTCCATTTGTACACAGTACGTAAGCATTATATTTCTACACAGAAGTCTGTGTAAATAAGTGGATATGACAGAGGAAACTTTTCCTTACCACCACTCGACCTAATTTCAATTTCGCATCACGCACCGATGCACACATACGCCCAATCTATACATCTACGTTTACAACTAGATACACTAGCCAGCTTCAAACAAATCCCAAGTTAAGCCTTATTTCTATCTTTATGAAAGGTAAATAAATATCCTTCCATTGTTTCTATTTCTTTTCATCTCGTACTGTTAATATCATTTTTTTCTGTGTAAGTTTTTTGTATTTATGTAAGATGTATATGTATGTTTATTATAATTATTGTGTATAAGTATGTTTATATTGACCATCCCGCAGCACCTGATTTCCCACTACTATTTCCTATATAGCGAGGCTGCCTGGAAGAAATTGCTTAGCGATAAGGCCGCCTTTTGCGCATTTCTTTGTTTTTAAGATAATTATGTCCTATATTTATTTATTTATTTTGTGGAATAAAGGGTATTGTATTGTATACGCCCAATCTATAAATAAACGTTCACAACTAGATACGCCCTTAGATCCATTAGCGCCTGAACTTTGTACTTTAAAACTTAATTTAACATGAATGTTTAGCGAAAACCTTGTAAGCCTAATTTGAACTCTCTAGACCACTTCCTGCAAACTTATTACTTAGACTTTAAGTTTGTTTAATACTTTAATTTCAAAATAAGCACTAAAGTGTCTGAATATTATCTAGAAACTTCGTCAAAAACGTTCCCATATTTGCGAACTCATTGGAAACACCCACTGGAGTTGGTTCATCTGTTTCCGTGGGCATTTTGCCGCGCCTAGGCTGTTCTTTTTAGGCCCCTTGCATGTGAGGGAGGCAGCGACTTTCTTCTGTGTCTCCCCTTTTTGGACTGGAAATTATTGTATCATTCGAGCCAGCTAATTAAAGATACACGAACAAAGTGCCTTTCCCTTAATAGAGACCGTAAGAAAAGTGCCGATGGACACATTCTTATACTATTTCTTATAAAACAAGGTCAATGTAAAATTACTAAGTATTCTTAAATTAATAGGCTAGATTCTAATAATATAAGCGTACTTTTTCAAAAGTATGTAGGTACGTTAAGCAGGTGAAAAAAAAATTCGAGCCAGCCCAGGTCGTCGAGGAAGCGGAACAGTGCAGAGGGTGAACTGCAGGCGTCCGTCAGCGCACGGAGATCCCAGGTATTCCTCTCGTGATGATGCAATTCACGGACCCTCTTTACGTATCGCGTGCTTCGCTGTTTCTTCCGTTTCCATACAACCTCTGCATAGAGGGCTGTCGGTTATACCTATAACGAATAGATGTTTATTAAGAGTACAGTGCCCTGTTAGTAAACCTACCATTTTTCTAAGTTTTACCCTTAAAAGTGTAAGTAGTCACGTCGTCGTCTCATATTTGCGAAATAGCTACTACAAACATCATTTGAAAAGCAAATGGCCAAGACACAAAGCAGGTATAGTTGGAAAGGTTGCGAATTCAAAATAAGGCAGCACATGAAATATTAGCACGCCATTTGGGAAAAACACGGCCTTGGCCGAAGAGTGAGAAGTTTTGTAGACGAAAAACTTAGTAAAATTAGATAAATAACAGGTCAAGTGCGAGTCGGTACCATTATCTTCAAAAAATCACGTATATAAGCCCCACTTTAATATTCAATTTATTCTGTTTTTGGAACGAAGTTCCTTACGGCAGGCTTGGAGGAGATAGGGATTTTGCTGTGCGACCGAATTGAAAAAAATGTGATAGTAAAACCGTAAGGATGACCTCGTTAAATAAAACCGTTAAATGAGACGTGCGCAGGCGCGAATTGAGCACGATTTTTCTTTTGCAAATTGTGTCGATTCTACATTAGCCGAAGGAACTTCGTTCCTACCTGGTGTCCCACGACACCACATTTTTTTTTTAGTATTTGTTGTTTAAGCGGTAACAGAAAACATCATCTGTGAAAATTTCAACTGTCTAGCTATTACAGATATAGCCTGGTGACAGACAGACGGACGGACGGATGGACGGACAGCGTAATCTTAGTAACAGGGTCCCGTTTTTACGCTTTGGTTACGGAACCCTAAAAATAAAAATTGGCAAAATTTTGTGAGGAACTCTGTCGTGATACGATGCCAAAAAGTAAGGGCCTATGTTTTTGACATCTTAACATGATCCTATAATACAAGTCGGAGTTTTTGGCGGGAAGTCAAGGGGTTCAGTTGGAATTTGATTTAAATTGTTTTGCAAATTGATTCTTGTGAACTTTATAATATGAAATCGGTGTAGTTTAGTGTTATAAATGCTCATGCTCATGGACAATATGCGAAATGGTTAAAGTGGACACTCATAGTGCGGCTGTAGTGTATTTAATTGCGGACTGTGGTGGGCCATCTTTAAGCGCCGTCCGCCACTCAATCGGCTATGAAAACCATTGGACTCGTATAGATTTGTCGCCAGAAGCTCCCTTGAAGCCATCAAAAGACCTACATCAAACTTTGATTGCATAGTTAGGGTTAGGTAGGAATAAAGAAGTGACAAAATAAAGATAGGCTCTAAAAGACTAGTATCCAGAGCCGTAAAATAACTATAAAAAATAAATACAATTCACGTCAATACAAACTTCGTAAGTAAATGTAATGTTAAAGTCAATGGCCGCAAATATTTATATCTGATGTCAACTCTCTATGAGAATGTGTTTTGTGCAAAAAGTTGTACAACCGGCCGCCAACCGATGTCAATGCGACATAAGTATGTCGCATTTGTAGGCGTTATATAAGAAAATTTGTTCGGATGCTATTTCAAATATTGCGTTTATAGGATTGGCCTCATAACAAAAGTAGCTTTAATTTTTTAAGAAAATGCTATGGTCATATTATTTTTTAAACTTTTTATTACTTCTAAAATTAAGTTTTTTAATCAACTAAAAGCCAAAGTCAATAAATCGATAAAATAATATAGGTGTACCTAAAAGCCTTTTTACGTGAATCCTTACAAAATGAGAGAAATTTATCAAAATCTACTCCTTATGCATCTTTTCTAGGGCAACAAAGTTCCTCCGGTTTCACCGCTATGGCGCTGTGATCGACGCCAGTTGTACTGTGCAAGTGCGTAGTCTATTCCGCGCGATTTCATTGGCTGAATTGTGATGTTGGACCGCTACCATAACGCAAACTGATTGGACGTAATGCTAGGTTGGTAAAAAGCTCGAAATTTGAAATAATTAGAAAACAATTTAAACGCTAAGGACGGAACATGTGCTACATGTGATCTGTCATGCTTACATTTCTCGCTTCAATATTACATTCACGTCTACGGCCATTTTGTCCAGCCCAATTAACGTCGAGTTGAATGACCCGAAATGAGATTTTTTCTTGGTACATTGCTTGTAGCCCTGAAACATTTTGATTGGCAGTTACAAGCGCGCAATGAAATGAAAACCGCAACAAAATTCAATTGTTGATTGTGCTATTTTCGAAGTAAAATTGGAGAACTTTGCTTAGTAGTTTTACGTGGGGCGCACTATAAGTTTCCGGAATGAATATGAAAAAATACTATTAAAGGTACAAAATTAATTTATTGTTTTTCAAAATAATCTCCCTTGGCGTCTATGCACTTTTTCATTCGATGAAACCAGTTTTGAAAACTTTTGTGCCACTCCTCTGTGGTGACCTCTGAAACGTGTTTTTCATATTCCTCGACAGCCTCTTCTGGTGATGAAAATCGTTGACCGCGTAATGGGTTCTTAATATTTGGGAACAGAAAAAAGTCACAAGGTGCCAGGTCGGGACTGTATGCAGGATGACTCATGAGTTCTACATTTTTCGCCTTCAAAAAGTCGTTTGTCTGTCTGGCCGTGTGAGAACTAGCATTGTCGTGGTGCAGGATGATACGGCGTTTACGGTTATTTTTACGGAGTTCGTCAGTAACTTCCGGCAAACAAATGGTCGTGTACCAGTCACTATTCATGTACGACGATTCTCTAAAGCAACAGTAGCCACGTGTCCAGTTTTATTAAAAAAAGAAGCAATCATCCGCTTAGATGCACTTTTCACGCGCGCCACTTTGGTTGGTTTCGGCTCATCTTGAAAGACCCATACGCTCGATTGCTGCTTTGTTTTGGGATCGTAGCAATAAATCCATGTTTCGTCACCTGTTACTATGTCCCACACCAAATTTGACGCACCTTCGTTGAATCTGGTAAGCATGGCACTGCACCAAGTGACGCGGTCCGTTTTTTGAGCCTCGGTCAAGTTGTGTGGGATCCACCGCGAGCACAGCTTTCTCACACCCAAATGTTTGTGTAGGATTAATTGTATTTGACTCATGCCTATTTCTAAGGATGCGCGAAATTCATGGTAGGTCACATGCCTGTCTGTTTCAATCATACGGCGCACAGCATCGATGTTTTTGTTGGTCACAGCGGTGGACGGCCGACCATCGCGAGATTCGTCACTGAGATTGATACGACCACGCTTGAATTCTGCAAACCAGCTATAAACAGTTGTCTTGCATGGTGCTTCATTGCCAAAAGCTGTTTCAAGCCGAGCGATGCTCTGTTGAGCTGTCAAATTACACTTAAAATTGTAGAAAATCATACTACGAAAATTTTCCCGAGTTAAATCCATGTTGATGCAGACACACAATTTTTTAAATGGCGCCACAATGTAAAAACAAAAGACAGTCAGATGAAACAAACTGCAATCTACAGCCAAAGAGTTCTATTTTCAAATGTTGCAATAAATTTTTAAATATTGTTTATGTAAGTGGCCTGTTCCGGAAACTTATAGTGCGCCCTATGTATCAATATACTTAAACTCCATTTCGTTTTTTTGTATGTTTCTACAACATTACGTACAGAAACTCAATTTCCGGAGTGCGCCCGCCGGCCCCGTGAAGGCATCTACTGATGCATCATTAGCATTTTAATTGTTTGACACAGCGACACAGTTGAAGCAGCTGAAATAAACATATAATTAGTACCGCAAATTGCGTAAGAGCTTATATCATATAGTAAGAGCCTTAATGGCTCTTACTATACTATACAAGTCAATACAAACTTCGTATAGTAAGAGCCCTGATGGTTCTTACTATACAATACACGTCAATACAAACTTCGTATAGTAAGAGCCCTAATGGCTCTTACTATACAATACACGTCAATACAAACTTCGTATAGTAAGAGCCCTGATGGTTCTTACTATACAATACACGTCAATACAAACTTCGTATAGTAAGAGCCCTGATGGTTCTTACTATACAATACACGTCAATACAAACTTCGTATAGTAAGAGCCCTAATTGCTCTTACTATACAATACACGTCAATACAAACTTCGTATAGTAAGAGCCCTAATGGCTCTTACTATACAATACACGTCAATACAAACTTCGTATAGTAAGAGCCCTGATGGTTCTTACTATACAATACACGTCAATACAAACTTCGTATAGTAAGAGGGCTGATGGTTCATACTATACAATACACGTCAATACAAACTTCGTATAGTAAGAGCCCTGATGGTTCTTACTATACAATACACGTCAATACAAACTTCGTATAGTAAGAGCCCTAATGGCTCTTACTATACAATACACGTCAATACAAACTTCGTATAGTAAGAGCCCTGATGGTTCTTACTATAAAATACACGTCAATACAAACTTCGTATAGTAAGAGCCCTGATGGCTCTTACTATACAATACACGTCAATACAAACTTCGTATAGTAAGATCCATTAAGGCTCTCGTTAAGGATATAAGCTGTTACGATCGAGAGTATTTAGATTTCTGCCAGACGTAAGGAACATGCTTGGAGGCTCCTAAAAAATATTCATTAATTTAATATTATACGCATAGATAATATTCAGTACGGACTATTATACTAAAAAAAACCTGAAAGTACGTTGAAAAATTTATAGATGCACGCGCACGGTGGGCTGTCTAAAAGCAATATCATCCAGACAACTCATAGACGGAGAAGAATGCGATGTGATTATTTATATTATTATTTTTATTATTTATTTATTTATTTATAAAGTTAAAAATCCATTGAGTTGTCAAAAAAGTATTAACAAAAAATTTTTTTAGAATAATCTCCTGTAGATCGTATCGCAACCTAGGCGGGGTCTAGCGAGATGGTGGCCGCAGAACAAAACGCTTCCAATTAAAATGGTAATCACTGGCCGCAAGACACCGCCCGCGCCACAGAAAACGGTGGGGCCACGAAACTTTCATATTTTAGCCAAAAAATAAGACAGATTTTGCTTTACTATTTTTTTCGCCTCTTCTTCTTAGCGAGTCGGAATGGCATTTTCATGAGGCAGTAGACCAGTGTGTGGCCACACTTACTGCCCTGTCACTAGCCGAGTTTAGATCTTCTAATGTACAAGAGGCTGGGCAGGTGGGGCATGACAGGAGGTGGGCCATGCTTTGAACAGCTCCACATTCACAAAGGTCGTTGTTTGAGAAACCCCACTTAACTATGTTCTCGTGGCATCTCCCAACACTAGCTCGGAGTCTGTTTAAGGACTTCCAGATTGCCCAGGGGAGGTCACTACCTGGTGGGAGTTTCTCATCGGGTGGGAGATTTGCTGGTAACGGGGGTATTCATCTTTCCACCATGCCAATCTAGTATTTCGGGCTTCTCTGGGTGGGATGCTTGGCTGCCTCAGAAAACTTTTTTTTGCTAAAGACTGCACTACAACATCAAGTAATGATTTTCAATTTCATAAATACGGCAAAATGGTATTTCATAACTTTTAAAGTGACTATGACTGTGACTTATAAAGTACATAATATTATCAAAATATTTAAAATTTATTGGGCGCACGAAACGCGACTATACGATGAAGGCATGTTTTTTTTTTTCATTATTAAAACGCACGAGTCGCCGAAGTTGCGACTAATTTACTTGTTTACATAAATTGACAACGCACGAGACGCGTCCACTCCAGACTGATACATATTATTGCAGCTGCGAGGCAAGTATGATTAGGGCGACAAATTTTTATCCTTCTAATTTGTCGCATTTCGCGTAATTTACCGCAACAAACATAGACAAAATTGAGCGACAAAATAACTTTCATTCATAAAACGTATTTATCTCATGCCTAACTCCCGTGCGAGCATGGTTTTGACAGGTCAAAGAAGACATTTCGACGTGTAAATTTGTCGCCGATTTGCTAGACCCACTTAAGACTCAATTTAACCATTTTCAATCGTATTTTAAACAGTTATTCCATTGAACTAATAGTAAATGTATATTTACATTTTTAAATGTAGGCAGACATCTTTAAACAATGTATTATTGAAGATTAAAAACTTAAAAAATATATGTAAACACGAAACTATAGCGCCATCTTTTGATGAATCAAACAACCATTCCGGCGGCGGTGAATACATATGTACTCGGCGGCGGTATTTTACTTTATGTTGGTTGTACGACATAAGTTGAAACGTTCCGTTGCACATTCATTTTTATAACATTTCATTTTATTAATTTTAAATACTCTTTGGTTGCAATATTTTTTCTAGAAATTATTACATATTTATATCATTCTTTTATCTATGATGATTGTTTTACAAAACGCGTGTTTTAATTTAAAAATTATTATATTTTCTTAGAAGACATTAGAAACACTGATTAAAACCTGCCTGCGTGTGACGACTCATTTTACTACGTGTCCATTCATGAATTTTATCTTGTCGTTACAGAGGGAAGATACATATAGACCTCTCAGGTAAAAAATCATATAAAGGCCGGTCTCTATATCTATCTTCCGAAAATGCTTTAGTTCGAAATCTTGAGGTATGTACTTAGAACTTTTGTTTCAAGACACATAAACCGATATAATCCAGATGGATGCGCTCCCGAGTGGATATATCTAGTTAGATCTGGATCTCACCGCCGAAGGCTGGTTTCAGTCGACTGATTGTAGTTTATGTTGTAGCTGTTATCGAGCCAGTCTGTAATTCTAACCTCGCAACCTTAACGATTTAGTGTAATTTTGAATATCGAAAGCCTTTGTGCTTTAAAGGTCAACTATAACAAACAAAAACAATTAAATTGTTTACAGTAAGTTTGTTTTAGAAAACTTAGAAAAACAATAAACATTCCTTCATTCATTTATTATGATTGAACTACGGAAAATTAAAATACGTAAAAAGAACATAATTCAAAGCTAGTAAAAATGCAGTTCAATGTTTGTAGCGAACGCGCGAACAGTCGGCGCGACACATCAATGTGTTCTGCGCGTATACACTAATACGGGCGGCGTCTTCTAGGCCAGACAGCATGGAGTAAAAAACGTAATTATTAACCGACTTCCAAAAGGTTATCAATTCGTTGGAAACTTTGTTTTAAATGTATGTTCACCGATTTATTATTCAAAGATGCCTGAACGGATTAGAAAAATTATTTAGAGGGTGTTCCCCTCTTACTGTAGCCAAAGGCAAAATTCAACATTTTTTGTTACATTTTCAGCTAAGCCTGGCTTTATCATTATAAGTTAATTGAAGAACAAAAAGGTAATTCTAAGATAAACAGTTTGTTAAAGTGGCTTTTAACCTTTTAAGTTAATAAGTTTGATTTACACAAACTTCCGTTTGACTAGAGTTAAGTAATGAACTAGCAGAAATTAGAGGGAAAGGTTTTGCATAAAATGCTTTCTGTTTGATTAAAGGGGATCATTAACGTAAAGTTGGTTTACTGCCGAAAGCCTTTTGGAAGAGGGATTAAATAAGAAGTTTAAACTAAATAATCTTGAATAACTACCATGGGATTAGGATAACAACTTTGCTCTTCCTATTGAACAATTGCATTTCTACCCGCATGTCAAAAGTCTCCATACACTAGGTTGCGTCACTTACTAATAAGGTACTGTTAGGGTGACGCAAGCCAACCAAAATACCACATTTGAAATAGTTTAGTTGAGTTACTTATTTTATTTAATCTGTGTTCTGAGTAAAATCAAGTTTAAGAATCGAACGATAGTCTTCGATTCCTTAAACATACGATAGAGTAAGATACGCTGAGAAAAAGCGACCAGTTAACTAGTGTTGAAAAGCCGCAATAGTTACTCGTTCTTTTACTGCAGAAATAGCCCATTTCCTGGCCTCGAACGAAAACTTGATGGAAAAGTAATTGAATTGTGAGCAAAAAGTGTAAAACACCTAAATCTTTACTCGGTGCATCTTAGCGTTTGCTTTGCGCCAGAAAACTATGAAAAATAACTACGCAAGCCTTATTTCTGAAAAAATAGAAGTTTTCTCCAAACTTCTAGTCAATGACGAAGACTAACAGTGATTTTTGACTTATTGCAGCTATGTGGGTGGTGGTATCTACCTTAGAAAATTAAATTACATACTTTTATTTAGCATTGATAAATACTAACAAAAAATCCGCATGCCGTTCCATTGTTTTCTGTTGCAATGCCCTATCAGGGTTCATGTTGTACCTACTAATTTAAGAAGTGACTATATAGAAAGTGTAATATATGTACAATGTGAGAGTAATAAATAAATTGAAACTTGAAAATAAGATACGTGTGTATTTATCATAAAATAAAAAAGTATTCAGATGTTTTAAAACATACTTTGGAGCTCGCTCATAATTATCACACATGATGACCTATTGGTTATTGGTCACATCTACGAATACTCCACAAATTGTATCGAATGCTCGCAAACGTAGATCCGAATTTCTCGAAGTTTTGATGAAAGATATCGACTAAATATGATGTCGAACATGCGTACATACATACCTACAAACTCCAGATTAAGTAGATCGACGACGGTCGCGTCCCTTGCTCGCTCATCCAAAAAATTCAGTCCTTTATTTGCAGCCGAGTTTTAACGTCCATTAAATTAAAAATATGTTTATTTCGTTAAAAGAAAAATTGTGTTTACAAACCAGACAGACTTGCTACAGACAGCTCTTTAATTCTTCAATTCTAAACACTTTTCAAAATGGAAGAATATTACAATGGATAGAATATAACATTATATTTTATGTAATATCTAAAATTACCTAAATACTATAACCATCTCCATCTCGAAGCTATGCCTTATTAATATGCAAGGAGTTCCAAATAGGATTCCTGCTCATCTCAATTTAGTAGCAAGCTTTAATATCAGATGCCTTGAAATTTCTAGATTAAATTATAATTACTGACTAAATATCAGTATATTTTATACGAACTGGATTAATTTCTTGGACGGTTGCATTTTCAATCACTTTTTGAAAGAAATAATTCTAATTTGAATTTATTTATTTAATTTAGTGCACTTAAAATCTTAACATTATTGACTGTATGTTTTTTTTATGTGATCAAACGAACTTCCCAAGCAAAGTTCGTTCAATGTTATATAAGTCGTTTCGTATATAATAAATAAATAATAAACATATACGGACAAATCACCCAGATAGATCTAGCCCTAAGTAAGTTCGAGACATGTGTTATGGGATTCTAACTCAACGATACTTTATTTTATAAGAAATACATATATAGATAAATATACAAGACTCAAGTCAATTTCAAAAAGATCATTTTCCATCTTGACCTGACCGGGTATCAAAGTGACCATTTAAAACATTTTAATAATAAGCTCGCAGTTTGCATTTGGCAAGGATGGGTGGGATGGATCCCTGCTAAATGAGAGATGGGTTAGATGGAGGAAAACTTCGTCCAGCAGTGAAACAATGAATGTTAAGAAAACAGTAGTTATTTACTTTTAATTATACCTTTGGAAAATAGCCAGGTACGTATTTACAGTCAAGATAAGACCGTGTAAACAGGGCCGGCGCAGGGTCAGGCGACACAATGCGAGCCGGGCTCAAAGGCCTAACGATGTCTCTTTGTCGCAGCTGGAAATTCCTGACCCACTAGCGCAGTAGTTAACGACAAGTATGTTTGACCCCAACACGGGAGCAGTATTGTTTGTTACTTACCATCTTTATTGTACAAATTACACGCATACACATTCTCAGAATAGGACCACTTCATGTCTTCTCGTGGATATCGATGGCGACTTAGGAAATAAAAGTTAAGGGGATACCTTAATTTTCCGGGGTCATGTGCCGCCCCCATTTGAAATAAATTATTTGAAAGGATAAGGTCACTCAACGCGCTATGTAGAGGGCTATGCTCGGTGTTTCCCTATGTGATCGAATCAAAAATGAGGAAATTCGTAGGAGTAACAAAAGCCACTGACATAGCGCAGCGGATTAGTTCGTTGAAGTGGCAGTGGGCGGGACACTTAGCGCGACGAACCGATGGCCGATGGGGCAAAAAGGTTCTCGAATGGCGACCACGTACTGGCAAGCGAAGCGTAGGACACCCACCCACAAGGTAGTCTGACGACCTGAATAAGGTCGCTGGAAAGCGCTGGATGCAGGCCGCTCTAGATCGGTCATTTTGGAAATGCTTGGGAGAGGCCTATGTCCTGCAGTGGACGTTATGCGGCTGAAATGATGATGATAATGATTTGAAAGGAAACGGAGTCATCATTCAAAATTTTGTCTTGACCAGGCCATAGATAACCCTTCAAACTGTTTCATGGACTACTGTTAACAATTTAAAGTGAAAATGTGAAGCTTTTCTACGAACAACGTTTTTCGCAAATGTGCGCAGCAAAGACTCACGATCTCACTTTAAACTGTAATCATATAATAGTTTTAAGGGCCTGGTCAAGACAACATTTTAAATGATATCTCCGTTTCCTTTCAAATGTTTTTTTTCTTTCAAATGGGAGCAGCACTGCACCCCGGAAAATTAAGGTAGCCCCTTATCAAAGCTTATAAATATGAGACCTTAAGACCTCTCCAACCCGTCTGGCCAGCGTGGAGAGTGTAGGCCAAATCCTCTGGCTGCTCTGGCCAAGTATGGCTCTGGTGGTAGAGAGAGGGTCGTGCTCCTGTAGTGGAGACTAAAAGACCTCATGACGATGATGAGGAAATATCTTCCGTGCTGGTCTGGGAGAGAAGAAAAAACGTAGTATTCCACTTGCTTCTCTTTCTGCGCAGATCTTAAGGCGGCCCTTCCCGGCCGCTCTGTTTTCAACGCGAGCATAGTTTGAAAAGCTTGGTGTTTCATCCAGGGCAGAGCTAGAAAAAAGGCAAACCAAAAAGAGAGAGATAGTGCCTAAGAGCATGGTTTGCATTCTATTAAATGAAATGAGTATTATTATTAACTATCCATTGAACAAATATTAACTATTCATAGGGTGCGGAAATTTCATAAAACTTGTTCCAGGAGATACGTGTTTATCAGTAAGCCTTACAAGTATATGGAATAAATGCTTTCTATTCAAAATTTTCATTACATTTGCAAGGTTCCTATTGAAATATTTTTTTTACTTTTACAATTTATGAGTACTTTATGAACAGTCAAAGTTCAGCTAAAATAAGTGCAAAAAAGCAGATTTTTGGAGGCTTATACTGACTTTGTTTTTCTAAATTTCTATTTTTTATTTCGATAAAAACCTAGAAATAGCGCCCAAGGTACCTGTGAGTTCAAAAGTTTTCAAGAAAGATCAGATAAAACGCCATAATCACGTACGAGCGTTTGTATGAAAAGTAAGACGGGAAGGCCGCTCTTAAGAGATATTAGTTGGCCAAACGCTTAGCAACCCGTCATTATTTTAATTCAGTTTTTAGGGTGTTGTACCCAAAGGGGATATATTCGACATAGACTCTGCTATATCCGTCTGTCTGTCTTTCACCAGGCTGTATCTCATGTACCGTGATAGCTAAATAGTCAAAATATTTACAGATGATGTGTTTCTGTTGCCGCTATAACAACTAATACTAAAAACACAATAAAATAAATATTTAAGTGGGGCTCCCACATAACAAGCGTGATTTTTATAGATACCTAGCTGCGCCGCGCGGTTTTACCCGCGCCTAAGTAGCTTATATGTTAATCCAGGGTATCAGCTTCCTACATACCAAATTTTATCGAATTCGGTCCAGCCGTTTGCGCTTAAAGAAGTAACAAACACACACACACATACTCACAAACTTTCGCCTTAATAATAATAATATAAATTTGTTTCAGACCATGTCCATATCGGGTTAGTAACATTGATTACATAAAAACTATTGTTAGTAACAAGCAATTTAATTAGTATGGAGATGTAGCCATCTGCCCCACAATAATATTATTTTGATGGTACGGAACGCTTCGTGCGCGAGTCAGACCCGCACTTGGCTGGTTACTATTTCACCTCCACGCCCTCTATACGCTGATTGGCCTTGGAATCTTACGGTCCTAGGATCTGTCTACGCTGTTGGGGAATAAGCTCGTCATAGTATACACATACACATGCGTACCTGACGGTAATGGCACAATGAACGCAGTAGCATATTATAATATAGTATGTATCAATACACATACACATGCGTACCCGACGGTAAAGGCACAATGAACGCAGTAGCATATTATAATATAGTATGTATCAATACACATACACATGCGTACCCGACGGTAATGGCACAATGAACGCAGTAGCATATTATAATATAGTATGTATCAATACACATACACATGCGTACCCGACGGTAATGGCACAATGAACGCAGTAGCATATTATAATGTAGTATGTATCAATACACATACACATGCGTACCTGACGGTAATGGCACAATGAACGCAGTAGCATATTATAATATAGTATGTATCAATACACATACACATGCGTACCCGACGGTAATGGCACAATGAACGCAGTAGCATATTATAATATAGTATGTATCAATACACATACACATGCGTACCCGACGGTAAAGGCACAATGAACGCAGTAGCATATTATAATATAGTATGTATCAATACACATACACATGCGTACCCGACGGTAATGGCACAATGAACGCAGTAGCATATTATAATGTAGTATGTATCAATACACATACACATGCGTACCTGACGGTAATGGCACAATGAACGCAGTAGCATATTATAATATAGTATGTATCAATACACATACACATGCGTACCCGACGGTAATGGCACAATGAACGCAGTAGCATATTATAATATAGTATGTATCAATACACATACACATGCGTACCCGACGGTAAAGGCACAATGAACGCAGTAGCATATTATAATATAGTATGTATCAATACACATACATATGCGTACCTGACGGTAATGGCACAATGAACGCAGTAGCATATTATAATATAGTATGTATCAATACACATATACATGCGTACCCGACGGTAATGGCACAATGAACGCAGTAGCATATTATAATATAGTATGTATCAATACACATACACATGCGTACCTGACGGTAATGGCACAATGAACGCAGTAGCATATTATAATATAGTATGTATCAATACACATATACATGCGTACCCGACGGTAATGGCACAATGAACGCAGTAGCATATTATAATATAGTATGTATCAATACACATACACATGCGTACCTGACGGTAATGGCACAATGAACGCAGTAGCATATTATAATATAGTATGTATCAATACACATACACATGCGTACCCGACGGTAATGGCACAATGAACGCAGTAGCACATGGTATGCATCAATTAATGGTAGCAGGCATGCTGGGACTAAGGGTTGGATCTCACTTGTCAGCACAGATCAGTACTTTTCTATGCTTCTATCCTTTTCAATAGCTCAGAATCGTCATTTACTAGAGCGAGAGAGAGAGCTACGGTGTATAGCACTATTATTACTATGCGCGCGGCGACCACTTCGAAGGGGAAAATTCAGTGACATGAATCGTTTGACCAGAGTGATAAGAATGAAATTGGCTTGCAATTAATGTCTAGGTATCTAAACGAAGAGGTGAGGAATTCTGACGCGAGCTAAATTAAACCATAGCGCTAACCACATTAAGTAGATATTTCCTTAAATTTCTTTTCTGAGTAAGACTTCTGTACATCAGTACTAGTACTAATTCTGTGCCCTAACAGCAGGTAGTGGAACAGTTTGCAGCAGTTACCTAATTTCCCTAATATATTAGGCGAAGCTGGTGCGAACAGTTAGGTATTAGTGGAAGTTTTCGACGCCTTTGTTGGAGCCGACCTGTTTACTTCCGACAGGTTTAACAGTTATGCTAATGCACGGAAGTCGCCGACGGAGCTGTTAGAACAACGTAGGTATTTGTATACTTTGCCTCCATTAACTGCCGTTATACAGTAGCCAGTTTCTCGAAAAATCTCTGAAGAGAATTTCGCCGTGGGTATTGCAGCAGGGACTTCATAAATATACTTAGAACAAGCCCGCGGCTTCGCTCGCGTAGGGGTGTAATTTATCAAAATCCTTTCTTAGGGGATGCCTACGTCATAGTAGCTTTATGCATGCAAAGTGTCAGCCCGAAGGTTTAAAATTGACAAAGTTTCATACAAACTTTCATCCCCTATTTTATCCCCTTGGGGGTAGAATTGATCAAAATCCTTTCTTAGCGGATGCCGACGTCATAACATCTACCTGCATGCCAAATTTCAGCCCGATCCGTCGAGTGGTTTGGGCTGTGCGTTGATAGATCACTATGTCAGTCAGTCAGTCACCTTTGAGTTAAATATATTTAGATTATGATCTGTTGTCCGCGGAGTTGACTGCATTATCAAATCGACTGTTCCTTATTCGACAATCCTTTGGGAAGACCAAAATTTTTTGGGATAAAAGTATTAAATATACATAAACGTTTTATTACGCCTGTTCCGCATGAGGATAGGCAGAGATTATAATGGATCTCCAATTGCTACTTTTGTCAAACTCTCCGGTTTCTGGTACTCTTTCTTGTCACATCCAAATGGTGGCAGTGTTGTTTCAATTTAAAAAGATTTTTGACTAGTAATCTGGTCAATCTGGTCTTGCTAGCCTCTTTCAGGTCCTCTTTGGTACATGACGTAGAGCAGCTCGGATACGAAAGAAGGTGGTCCATTGACTGAATGTCACCTCAGTCGCAAAGGTTGTTATCAGAGTGACGCCACTTCTAACTTTACTTCTCTTTAGAATGTCAGCAATTTGGTCGTATTATAATGAAATCAGTTATAAGCTAGCATTATAGCTAACTAGCTATGCCCGTGGGAAATTTCAGGATAGAAACTATCTTATGTCCCTTCCTGGATCTTAACCTATATCCATATCAATTTTCACCTAAATAAGTTTAGTGATTGAAGCATGAAGAGGTAACAAACAAATATACTAACTCACTTTCACATTTATAATATTAAAGTTGGGATTATTTGGGATTTAATAACAAATATCCAAACGTTTGTGTGTGACGACCTCCGTGGCGTAGTGGTCACCATGCTAGTCCGCCACCCAGAGGTCCCGGGTTCAATCCCCGGTCAGGGCAAGTTGGAAAATGGCCTTTTTCAAATTGTTCTAAGTCTTGGATGTTTATCTATATATATGTATTTGTTATAAAATATAGTATCGTTGAGTTAGTATCCCATAACACAAGTCTCGAACTTAGTTTGGGGCTAGCTCAATCATTGTAATTTGTCCGTATATATTTATTTATTTATATATTTTTTTGTATTTATAATATTATGTACTTGAATACTTGAATTTATATCCGATTATTTTCCTCTGCTCCAGCCAGTACTTTTACCACGACCACTTCAGTTTGAATTCATCGCCATATTGCTGAAATTTTAGTGCTAAATTACCTTTATAGTATGACCTAACTGTCCGACTCCTTTAAAATGAAAATGAAAATTCTTTATTGTGGAATAGGAAATTCTTGAGACAGTAAACATTAGCTAAGTTAAAATACTTGTGTCGCAGAAGTCAACGCCCACCTCCGAAATGAAGGTACAATTTTTCCTGGTTCTTAAAATGAAAACTATTTAGCATAATTGCGTGCATTAGATACATAAATTTAAAATCTACTTGATCAATTTCATTACAATAATTTTCATATCACTTGTTATTTTGCATATATTATTAATAGTTTATCACATTCCACATTTTTTTATATGCATTAATTCCTTGTACTAAAGTAGATCTGAATGTGGCCAATGACAAGGCGGTTGCCGGGTAGGTTTGGGCCGCATAACGTTTAATTTAAGCCATTTTGTCTCGATAAGAAGAAAAAGTGCTAAATTCACAGAACGATTTAAGACTGTAGAATACTGCAAATCTTGCGATATCGTAGGAAACAAGCCAAGAGAGTTGCTGATACAACCCCAAATTCCCCATACCCCGCGAGTCTATTCACTCTGCTCACGGAAGTGTTTGTAAACAAACTGACTCTATAACGAAGGATTCAAACCTTAATTGGTTCAGGATCATGGAAACACAGACGATATGTCTCATAGCTATACTTGTACACTTAAAATCTCACGAAAATACATTTTTAAAAGTAAAAGTAGTACTGACATAAATAAATAAAATAATAAATATATACGAACAAATCACACTTATGGTAGACTAACTCAACGATACTATACGATTATTGTATAATAAATACACATAGTCTTCATCGTCGCTTACCATCAGGTGAGATTGAGGACAAATGCCTAAACCAATATATTGTAAAAAAAAATAGATAAACAAACACCCAAGACACAGGACCATTTGAAAAAGGCAATTTTCCAACTTTCTCTGGTCAAACCCAGAACCTCCGGATTAGCGGACTAGCGTGTTGACCATAACGCCACGGAGTCGTCAAAGTGTACTTATTTCCTTTTGGATTCATAGATGCCATGAATCATCTTCTTTAGGGAATTGGAAAACGGACGCCGGTCTCCGATGCAATCGGGAATGTGCTGGAATGAGGAAGAATAAGTTCAAATTACTTTCTGTCAAAGTAATCGTCAGGTATGCGACGCAATAAATTCGAGAAGTTATACTCCGCTAACTGTCGTTACGCAGTTCCGGCGGCCATGTTGCCGGCGATGACGTCATTACCGATGATGAGTCCCGTAATTACAGAGTTATGACGAATGCGGCTGTACTTTCTCTTGGTACGATGTACTTTGCTTTTGTATAATTTTATAGTAAATCTTCTACTTGTAAAGCTCTTCTGCAAACCATTAAACAATCTCAGGAAACCATGCAGCTGAAAGTATAGTTGATCGAATCATCTACTCGTAAATTAGACGCCTATGAACATGATTCAAATCTAGCCCATTCCCTCAATCGACGTTTACAATGAGCGCTGGAAGAGAAGTAGCTGTTATATTTTAAGTATTTTCTTTTCTCCCGGAAGAAATTAAGACGCACTTTTTAGAAAATTTAAATACACAAGAAGAAGACTAAAAGTAATAAAATATAATTTTTCAAAACTAAAATCCGACTTTGATACTACACAACCGATTTTGATAAAATCTATAGGATTACCTGACAAGTACAAACAAAACAAGAATTTTCCAAACCGCTCCAGTTGTCTTCGAATAATCGGTGAACGAACATACATAAAATAACCGGCCAAGTTCGTGTCGGGCCACGCGCAGTGTAGGGTTCCGTAGTTACGAACGCCAACTTTGAGTTGACGCCACTAAAAACGTCTAAAAACTAATTTTCTATTGAATTTGTATAAACTTTCCTTTCCCGAGTACATTTTATAAGTTGATCGCTTATAACTTTTTACCTTAAATTTTTCGACATGTCAATATACAATGTCCTTTTTTATTAAGTACACATATTTTAAGGGGTGATTTAGTCCACCATTTTGAACAACTTTTCCCAATAAATGTTTATCGAAATACGCATTTTTTTTGCAAATTTTCATACTAACTATATCACGTGACTACTTCGATTTGTATGAGAACCTAAAATTTTTTTTCGTATTTCTGTTTACATTTATTGGGAAAAGTTGTTCTAAAATGATGGACTGAATCGCCCCTTAAAATATTTGTACTTAATTAAAAAGGACATTGTATAACACTTGACCCTAACAAAAAATTTAATATAAAACCAAATATTTCAGAAACAGATCCGTAAATCAAAAAATGATGTTCACAAGCTCACAATATTTTTGTAAGACCTATTCAGAGATAAACCGTACGATGGGTTAGTCGAGAAAAAAATTGACTCCTACATTACTTGTATGGGAGCTACCATAAAAAGTTTTTGGCATGATTAATATACATACCTATACCAAAGTACAGTTTTCTCGTACTTATAGTCGCTGAGTAAAACCGCGGACGGACAGACAGACAGACATGGCGAAACTATAAGGGTTCCTTGTTTACTACGGAACCCTAAAAACGACGAATTGATAACTTCCTCCCTTCTGGAAGTCGGTTAAAAAGTAGAAGCAGATAATATACACTCAAAAAACTACTTAGATACTAAAACTGACAGGGTCCTAGTTTTTGAGATTACTGATTATAAAGATCATAGAAACAGCTTAAAGTATTCAGTCATTAGGCAAGTCAGGCACAATTAACATCGGTGGGCCACAGTTCGGGCTAACTTCGGCAATATTGTGCAAATTTACGGCCCTATGCAAATATCGCCCACTTTGTTATGGAGATATGAAACAAACTGCTAATTGGCTATTCGGGGTGCTGTAAAATAAAATCCAAATGTGGTCAGAATTACAGTGTAATAACATTAATATCTAGGGGGGTTTTATGCCTCCGACTGTACCCAGCTTGAAAGCGTAATGGCCCATTTACACAGTGCTCGAAATGATTTGATTGGTTGACATTGTGTTTAATCTTGCAAGTCATCTATTGCTTCAAATCGATTTGTTTGTACCTAACAAGCAAGTAACTTGCAGTTTGTAGACGGTGCTTAACAGCGACGTATTACAAAATTTAATTGGTTGAAGATTTTAAGACCAGAAACAGTTTTTCAACCAGCTGCAAAAATTTTTATGTTCTATCTCAAAAAGGCTCTTTTTGAGCTAGAACACCCAGATAGGAACAATCGCTTAACGTATGCGCTACGGCATACTTGTTTTATGCTTTATACACAATAATATTAGATTTATTTTATTTAAGTACTTATTTACCTTTATTATAAAAAGAAAACATCAGGTGGACCAAGTCAACCTACAGGTTATACCGATAAAAGCTAATTGTACACAACATGGCACATTCTAATTTAACTGCAATGCGACACAAATAAGTTGAACAAAAATGGCGGACTTCTAAGCATATTTGTACAAATTCCCGGCACGTAGGTTGAACCAAAATGGCGGTTATCGGCGCAGGTACAAATAATGCACTGATGACCACCATTTTGGTTCAATTTACGTGTCGGGAATTTGTACAAAAATACTTTGAATTCCGTCATTTTTAACCGACTTCCAAAAAGGAGAAGGTTATCAATTCGTCACGATCCTTTATTTATTTTTTATGTTTGTTCACCGATAATTCAAAGACGACTAGACCGATTTAAAACATTTTTTTTTTTGTTGGAAAGGGTATACTTTCGGTTGTGTAGTTTGGGGGTGAAGTAGGTTTTTAGTTTTGAAAAATTATTGTTCAACTTATTTGTGTCGCATTGTACTAATTTATTAGATCTACTCGACTTTTAGATACCTGCTTCTCGCAGTGATCCTATATTTATGTCCTGCCCCTTTTATCGCCGACCGAGCCAGGCTACTGGCTCACACCGCAGTCGTGTGCAGTGACGTCGTTAATCTCCGCCGATCGAGCTCACCGAAAATGCCGCGCGTCACTGGACGATGGACAGTTTTACTTTTTTCCATACCATATTAATGTAATATTTTTTCAGCTTTTTTTATATATTTGCCTTTATGAAGAAATAGCTGAAATGGGATTGGACGGGCCATGTCAGCAGAATGCCTCCCGAGAAATAAGCGAATAAAGGAATTCCCTGGATACCTCAGGATAATATGTGTAAGTTCATGTTAAATTTATTAAGTTTATAGTTGCTTTAGATATTTATTTTTCCTTCTTAGTCAGTTGCACCACCGTCTTTGTCTTTCTCACATTCCTCTCCATCTACTGGTTGTCTGGAAGAGAATGCTTTGAGCGATAAAACCGCCTATTGTAATAATTTAATGTAAATTTATTTCTTTATGTTGAAGTTTATGTAATATTTCTTTTTTGTATACAATTAAGAGTTATCTATCTATTGTACTAAAAACTCAAAGGAAAAAATCTAACTTGGAGGTCCTCTCAGCCTCCCTAGCCTGAAGATCTAGATCTTGATTGGAAATTCTTGGCTTATGTCCAGCTAATACGATGATGATAGTTCTCAACCTGTATTTTACTCTTTTTCCTGATAAAATTAGGTCTCTGTTACGGAGTGCAGTCGTGTGTCCTGAAGCCGTTAATCTTTTTCGAAAACGCCGCGGGTCGTTAAACATGGACATTTCGCGGCACTTTATAAGGCCCTTTTAACGTTTTCAAGTCATATTAGGGCACGTGCTATTTGTACTGGTCTTTAACTAGTATTTTATTCCATGTTCTTGCTGATTAAGTGAGGTCACTGATTGATCAATAGCTTGAGTGCAGTGGTGTATAGTGACGTCGTTAATCTTCGTCGATGGAACTCTGAAAATAACGGCTCACTGGACCGTGGAATGTTTTACATCAATTATAAGACTTTTCCAGTGTTTTTAACATCATATTAAAGGCAAATACTTATTTTTAATCCTTCAAGCACATAAATCGCAGACACAATTGAATTCAATTGTTATTTTGACCCGATCGGGCCAATCGGTGCTTGAAGAGTTTAAGTGGTTTTTACAAAACATGCAGGAGTATTATTGTATTTTATTCCATTTTCTCACTGATTCGGCGAGGTTACTGATTGATCAATGCCTTCAGTACAGTCGTGTGTAGTGACGTCGTTTATCTTCGTCAATCGAAATCACCGAAAAACGGAGCGGCTCACTGGACGGTGGAATGTTTTACGCCAATATTAAGACTTTTTAGTGTTTTAAAAATCATTATATAATATTAAGGCAAATACTATTTAAAGTGGCTTTAACAAAACATGTACGAGTATTATTGTATTTTATTCCATTTTCTCACTGATTCGGCGAGGTCACCAATTGATCAATGGCTTGAGTGCAATCGTGTGTAGTGACGTCGTTAATCTTCGTCGATCGAACTCCAAAAAACAGAGCAGCTCACTGGACGGTGCGATGTTTTACGCCAATTTTAAAGACTTTTAGTCGGAAGCCCACAAAAAGAGGAAGTTTTTGAATAAAGAGGCTGAATTTCTTACAAAATACTGGTTTTTAAATTATTAAAGTACGTACCATAAGTAATGTAAATGAAGTTAAGCCAGGTATGACTGATACTCCCCCCCAATGGGTTCCCGGTTTGTCGTACCGGGGGGGCTCAGTACCAGTGGTAGTCGGTGGCCACGGGGAAGCTAAGAGGAACCCGCGAGGGGGCGCTCCTGCTGTCGTCCACCAGCAGAGAGCGCCCACATTGGGGCGGCGGGGGAGTGGGAAGTTCTCCCCCCACCCGAGGAGGGGCGCTCCCGCGGGCTCAGCTTCCGCCTTGAGCCTGTAGGATCCCTACAGGCTCAAGGCGGAAGCTGCCCAATGGGGCGGCGGGGGAGCGGGAAGTTCTCCCCCCACCCGGGGTGGGGCCGCCGGGAGGGGAATGTTTCATTGACCTCTCGGCGCTTCAGGCGGGGCCACACCGCCGTGGCTGTGGTGGGAGATCGGTCGCGGAGGAGGAGGAGTGTCGGTGTTACGTTGCCGCTCTCCCTATCCTCCGCAACCGAGCGGTGCCGCACCGCATTTGCGGCGAGAGGCAAGCGGCGGAGCTTTTCGTGGGAGTTTGCCGCCTCTCAATTGGGCCGAGGAGGTACGGCGCATCCGTGAGTTCCGGACGCGCCGACTTGTTGAGTGGGGGGCGCTATGACGCCCCCGAAGAGGGGCCGCTTTGGCGGCCAGCCGCGCCGGGGTTCGCGGATGTATGTCCGTTCCCGTGTCCCCGGCAAAAGCGGTTGAGATGGAACTCCGGAGGTTTTTTAGTGGGTAGGCACGTCGCTCTGGCGTGGAGTCCCACATAACCCGACAGCCTCCCCCGCAGGCTGACGTGTATCCGTAACAGGGATCTTTCCTCCGTAAAAAAAAAAAAAGGTATGACTGATACTGACAGTATTTCCATCTCTTCTAAGGGTTTTTTAGTGATAAAGGAACTTCTTTCTTTATTCAAGAGAATCTGGACGAGTGGAGATAACCCAATAATGATATCGCCGTGTTGAGCCCTTCACTGAGTCAGCATAGATTTAGGTTGCACAAGTGCAATTTTCGAAGCAATTGTTATTTATTATAACCTCGATATAATGACGACCTCCATGGCGTAGTGGTCACCATGCTAGTCCGCCGCCACCCAGAGGTCCCGGGTTCGATCCCCAGTCAGGGCAAGTTGGAAAATGGCCTTTTTCAAATTGTCCTGGGTCTTGGATGTTTATCTATTTAAGTATTTATTACAAAATATAGTATGGGTGAGTTTGTATAATACAAGTCTCGAACTTACTTTAGGGCTAGCTCAATCAGTGTGATATGTCCCTATATATTTATATTTATATTATAACCTTTATGAAAGATATAGTTATATTAATAACTTTTTAAAAAACGCTATTTTAGTACCTGATGCCCGACAATCGGACACTCGGCAGACTACGGCAAAGTTTCGTCCTGTCGTTTCATTACGGAATTCCTATAATACAATATCGTACTGCAATTACCTTCCATTACTGACATAACATGACATAGTCTGCATGTTAATTCGACGAAATAGAGTAAATTCCAAAATCCTCTCTTGGACGCCTTTACTATATTCTAGCTCATTTTCTTGCCTGTCTTGCCACACGTTTCATGTGTACGATGTCTATACAGGAAGCTTAATCGGGCGCTCACCGAAATATTGGTGAGACGCGAGCGGGTCACAACACATTGGTTAATTTGACGACACTTTTAGGTTTTGAACGATTTGCCATGTTATTACATTTTTGGACATGTAAGCGTTTGAAAGAATTGAAGGATACATTATTTTTAATTTTGTGTTGATTTGGATGCATACTGATTGTTAAAATATTTTTCTACTCCTGTACTGTTATCTGTCTTTTAAATGGTCCCGAACACTAATATAAGAACATAGATTATATGATTTCAGAAAAGTCTATAGTCTATTCCTAATATAATAGCACATGTGTCGTTATTTCGCCAAAATGATACTCCTAGCCATAGACCTAGAACTTTTTTTCTTTAGATCTACCATACTGCCAACATAATAAAATAGTTATTTTTACATATGGTGCCATTTTTTGGAAACAATAAACAAACGGTTTCTTGTATGAAAAAAATATTCGTTTAGATGACTCCATGTTTCGATGGCACATCTAATCCCTAGGAAGACGTCAATTAAAAAAAATAAGGCCTTCCATAGATCTACCTAGTATCTACCAAACATATGGTAGTATTTCATACTTTTCTTTGTTTATTTTTGTATTTATTTTAGTAAATGTCGTAGAAAAAGTATTGTATACAACGTTGTATAAGTACGTCAAAAAATGCTCGATGGCGTCTCCTTATGATGCTCGCCAAGGCTCGCGTCATAACCTGCGCCACTCGCATTTTATGAACCTTCTTATACAACTGTTGCATAAAATACTATAACAAATGTGGTAAATTAAGACCCAAAATGTAATAAAATGTACAACCTTATAGGACGTAACATTATATTGCTAAGGATATAAGAATTAAATGGACTAAATAGTAAAATTCCATGCTGCATGGTCTGAAAGCAAAGAAAAACGTAGAATGTACCGGCTGCTTCTCTTTCCGCACAGATCAAAAAAGTCGATTAAGGGAGGAAGCCAGACTCTGAATCATGTAAAGAAGTGATGCGTCTAGCAATTCATTAATTATCTAATATCCTTTTTTCCACCTTCACGCCATCTATTAATAGTGCAATTTCGGTTTTGCGACCAAATCACCCTAAATAAATGGTGTAAACTGTAGATGGTAGCTTTGACACTTACATTGACTCATCTAAACTAATATTATAAGAGAAAAGATTTGATTGTTTGTGTGCATCGAATAGGCTACGAAATTAAGAGACCGATTTAAAAAATTCTTTCACCGTTGGAAAGCTGCACTATCTCCGAGAAACATAGACTATACTTTATTTTCAACAAAATTAGGGGTCCTTACCTAAATTCCAATTTTAATTTTAAAATTTTATTGAAATGCTACCGCTAGAAAAGGCTCTTTATTTAAACCTTGGTATTAATTTTTATCATAATAAATTACTTTATTTTGAAGACTGCTTCAAAACCATTATATAACTTTTCGAATCATTTAATTTGGACATTCCATTCGAAAGATATCACGAGTTTAAAAATGTAAGTAAAAAGTTGCGTGGTCGGTCGTTCATCCCGCTTGGCTAACTAGGTAGCACCGTGATAAGCAATGCGATGTAGGCGCCACTACGCGAGGCGAGTCAATTTTTCAAAAGCAGGGGCAGGCCGCTTATATATAAACTAGCTGTAAGCCGCGACCTCGTCCGCGTAGAAGTCGAAAATGGTTCTAATAGGATCTTTAATTGATTTTTTACATTATAAATTGTGTTATAATATCCCGTTCCCGTTTCCGTTCCCGCTCCCGCTCCCGTTCCGTATTATTTTTTATTGACCACTAATACAAAAATGTCTATGTCTCGCTTCAAAAAAGACGAAGATTCGTACAAACTTGCAACCCATATTTAACCCCTATAGGGATGTAATTTTCAAAATCTAATAAATGCATTATTATTTTCTACTTACTATTAAAATAAATTATAAATTTGCATGTGTCTCACTTTAAAAATTACGAAGTTCCATACAAACTGGCAACCCCTATTTCACCCCCTTAGGGATGGCATTTCCAAAAATCCTTTCTTAGCGGACGTCTCCTAGTAGTTTTCGAGATTTCGTGATGAGTGAGTGATTTTCGCTTTTATATATATATATATATATATATATATATATATATATATATATATATATATATATATATATATATATATAAAAAGCGAAATTCACTCACTCACTCTTCACGAAATCTCAATCTCTATCTAATCTTCTATTTATATATATAAATAGAAGATATAGATAGATAAATAGTCGAATCAGCCTACAAAGAGATGACATTTCGAAGCCAGTTACGAAATGGGTCAACTTTTACTTTCAATAAGTAGCAAGCTTCGAAATGGTACTGTTTTAAATCCCATTTTGTACCCGGCTTTGAAATTCGAAACCGGCTTCGAAATGGGATTTTTTATTCCCGTATTGAAGCCAGCTACAAAATTTAGCTACAAGGTGGTCGGAAGGGGTTTAGACTTCGTTGTGGTCACGTGGTCGTGTAAACAGGAATACTCGCGTGCGGTATTCATCAGTTTCCGGAGCAGTAACACGCGGTCGTAAACCGTCGTAATGGTCGTAAAACGCCATACTTCTAGAAAGGCGACTTTAAATGCTGAAAAGTAAGGTATTTCATTTATGTGTGTATCTCTACTCTCTTTTACAATGAATTTTATTTATTCTTCATAGCGATATGACTGAAACATTAATTTGATCCTTTAGTTGTTTTATAAAACTATCTCTGTCTTCCTTTACCTCTTCTTCCTTCTATTTTCCTCTCCAATATTACTTTTAAAAATTCATCATGTCTGATGAGGTGTCCTGACATTTTTCCCTCTCCTAGAATTAATAGTTTTTGTTTCTCTCCAACAAGTGCCAGCACCTCCTCATTCGTTTTCTTTTCCGTCCAGCTAATGCCCTCCATTCGCCGCCAGCACCACATCTCAAACGCTTCTAATCTAGCTCTATCCTTCTTTCTCATTGTCCATGATTCGCAACTATATAGGGCTATACTCCAAATATATACTTTTATAAGTCGTTTTCTTAGTTTTTTGGATATATTTTATTTAAATAGTGACTTTTTGTTATTAAATTAATGTTTCAACCTACAAGGATGTTAAAGAGTTGACTTCAGAGAGAGATGGAAGGCTTTAATAATAAGAGAGCGATATGACTCCTCATTTAAAAATTTACTTGAAAACAATACAAAAAGTTGATGAAGTTCAGGAAGAGCAAGAAAGAGCTATGCAGACCAACTGAAAGCCGGGGTCATGTCGTATCAAGCGCTAAGGAGTTCGGCTGAAGACCGAGAAGTTTGGCACAAAACAAGGGCCACTAAGCTCTTAAATATGAAGATGTCCAAAGTAAAAAAAAATGCTTATGTTTGGATATTTGTACCACTTAATAATTTTAAATTTTTCCTTCAATTTCGTTAATTCTGTTGACGTCAGATCATTTACTTACAGCTAAGTTTAGCCGTTTCCTAAACCCAAGTACCGAAGAAGCGGCTACAAACTGAATTATTGCAGCATGAGACGACCTCCGTGGCGTAGTGGTCACCATGCTAGTCTGCCACCCAGAGGTTCCGGGTTCGATCCCCGGTCAGGACAAGTTGAAAAATGGCCTTTTTCAAATTGTTCTGGGTCTTGAATGTTTATCTACATATGTATTTGTTATAAAATATAGTATCGTTGAGTTAGTATCCCATAACACAAGTCTCCAACTTACTTTGGGGCTAGCTCAATCAGTGTAATTTGTCCCTGTGTATTTATTTATTTATTTATTTTCACCAAAAACATAAACTTACAATTGTGCATAGATTAAAATTAGATTTGTGGATTGGAAAAACATATTATGTCATAATTATTAATTAAAATTGATGTTAAATTTAAAATTATTGTACTTATACATGTACCGAATGTACTCAAATTATGACACGTGTGTGTATAAATAGGTACAAACCTTTAAGAGGGACACGCGCCAAGCTCAAGCCATGATGTAGTATGTAGATGAAGGTACGTTTTAACTGTAAACATACAAAACTCACGTGCGATTTTCATTTAAGTTCAAAGCAGTAACACGCGCGGTCGTAAACCGTCGCAAAGGCCGTAAAGTTTCAGGCTCGTGTCAAGAGGTGGTTTTAAATGGTGAAAGGTGAGGTATTTTGTTTATACAGATAAGTTTTATAAGGGACACATAGCGCGAAGAACCGATGGCCGATGGGGCAAAAAGTTCCCGAATGGCGACCGCGTACTGGCATGGCAAGCGAAGTGTAGGACACCCACCCACTATTGACAGACGGAGTTCAGACGATCTGACCAAGGTCGCTGGAAAGCGCTGGATGCAGGCCGCTCTTGATCGGTCATTTTGGAATTCCTTGGGAGAGGCCTATGTCCAGCAGTGGACGTTATGCGGCTGTAATGATGAATGGTGAGATAAGTTTTATTTATATCTATTAACACTTCCATAATGCTAGCATATAGGTATTATGAGTTATTCTTTCTAAGAATTCAATTGTATACATTAAAAAACTCACTTTCGATATAAATTTAATTTCTAAGTAACACGCGGGTAAAAGCAATTGTTAAATGCTGTAAAATTTCAGGTCCGTGTTGGAAGGCGACAGTTTTGAACGCTAAAAGTTAAGTTTTTTTTTCTCATATCTATAAACACACTTTTAGAAATCGTTGGAGAAAACCGAGACCCACGTTTTTAATAAATCAATTCTTAAAGACGGATCTATGCCATGGGGTCACGTGAGATAAAATCCCTTGGTAAAAGTCCGTCATTCGTAGAAAGTTTGAATTCCAAAAACGATCCTTCTTTTACGTCACATATTGCAATTAGCGTTTTCGAGTCTCGGCCGGCATAATTTACCAACAGAAATGGCAGTTACTGGCTCAAAAATAGTATACTACTTTCGGTGTATAATCAATCAGCTATAAGTGAAAATAATTAAGTGAGAAAAAAATATAATAAAGCAATCATTTTTTCTTACATAAATAAGTTTAAAATATTATTAAGCATTTGAGCAGCAATGTAAATGTAAGGCATTATTACACCGTCAGCCGTTGAAGCACCTATTTATCAACTAGAGAGTATAACAGCAATTCCAACTTCAAGCATAATATTCGTAGTCTCTAAAACGTACCAGAACTGAGCAGTTCAATGTTATTTTGAATAAAGACCGGCTTTTAGAATAGACAATTCATTAATAAACTTATATTTAAATGAAATATTTTTTTTAAACAAACTAAACAATGTCAAAGTACTCCACAAGACGAGATTTGCCAAAAACGCTTTTGTACGGCTGTCAGTTTGTCTGTCTGTCCGGCTGTTCTCGCCTACAGGCTGCATTTGTCAACCGATTCTTGAAATTTTATGAGGTTTGAAAATTTTATCGATTCAATTTATCAAAATGACGGAAATATCCCCCATCATCATCATCATCGTCAGCTCTCAACGACCCACTGCTGGGCATAAGCCTCCTTTTGTTTGCGCCATTGAATCCTATCCCTAGCCTTAGCTATCCAGTTCCTTCCAGCAATCCGTTTGATAACATCGACCCACCTAGCTAACGGACGCTTAACACTCCGTTTTCCATTCCTAGGGTACCACTCGGTGATAGCCTTACTCCACATTCCATCGTTCCTTCTAGCCAGGTGTCCCGCCCAGTTCCATTTCAGGTTCACAACCCTAGAGAGCACGTCGCGAACTTTCGTTCGACGCCGGATCTTCACATTGCGAACCTGATATTGCACACCATATTTTCGCCATTTCTGAAAACTGATAAAAATCGATAAAATTTTCAAACCTCATAAAATTTCAGTTAAAAAACATAAAAAAATATATATTTCAGATATTTTGATTTTTTTGTTAACCTTATGAAGACTGAGAAGAAAGAATCTTTAACGGATCAGGGTGACTCACGAGGTTTTCTGCTTACAAAGCCACTCGTTTTATCACAGAGATGACCACCTACCATCGCTATCATCAGATTAGCTACATATGTCATCATAATATAACATTGACACAAAATTTCAGCTCTTCTTAACATTTACAAACATGTCGGCCAATAGCACGTAGAGTACGTGAGTAAAACCCCTTAATTCATGTTAATAATATCTGTGACACACGTTAGTTTTAATCAAAAATATTCAGCTCAATCGGGAAGTGGGTCAAATTTAACTTGCAAGATTTGATTACACACAGACAAACAACAGGAAAGAACTTAATAAAAGCTTGTAAAATATAAGGTTATAATAAGATCATAACGCTGATGACCCTCGGGGCTCGACTATATTACGAGATTTAACCATTTAATAATGTTAATAACGCCCGCTTCTCCAAAGATCGTCTATGTGTTGGATCTGTATCACGCAAGTCTACCGAAAGACTGGGGTGAAAAACCAGTGATTCCACAAGATAAACGTTTAAAAAAGTAACGCCCGAATGCCGGAGGTATATGTAAAAACTATACATTTACTTAATACATGTGCTCATCAAGACCTTTTATTTGATACCCCACTTGATATCCAAACAGAATATTTATTGTCTCATTTTTTTTAATGTGACATGCGTGATTTAATGTTTTTTCATACAAATTGTAGCCTATGTCACCCGAACAATAATGACATAATTTTGGTTAAAATTGGACTAGCAATTTGGAAGCTACGGTGGAATAGAACATACATACCCACATAAATACATACATAGACTGCTAAAATCATTACCCTTTCTCTTGGCTTTGAAGTAATCGGGTAAAAAAGAAATATAAATTGAACAACGCCGTTATCTATCAGTTTTTTATCAATGGCTTTATAACAGTCAAGTAACTTTCCATTTAACGCGTAATCTGCGTCATTCCAGCAACTTTGAGCAGAGAACCTGTGTTGCTCCTGAATTGGCTTTGTGGAAAGTATTTACCAGGAAACAAATATTACTTCAAAGGGACGATATTTAAATATTTCTAACGTTTTTTGAATTGGCTGTTTCTGGTATTTTTCCATTCATTGTAGATGCTTAATTGAGATTATGCGAAAGCGTTGGAAACCAAGCGGTTTAGGCACTGGTTGTGATGCTTTGAGGTAAAAGTTTGATCCTCACTCGCTGCGACTGTATGATATACAAGTTTATTTGCTATCAAATAAAAAATAAAAGATTATCGGTATCCATCTAGTGATGAGTATCAGTAGTTTCGCTACTGCTAGATGGATACCGTAGCGTCGTCTATTATTTTGCTAGAGAAAGCCCTTGAAAATCATCAAGCGTTAACATTAATAACTTAACGGCTCAACCGATTGTCATGAAACATATCTAAGAACCACCAAAAGGAAACTTGGTTTCAGTTTAAAATAATCGCATTAAAATCGGTCAATCCGTCATTGCGCTACGATGCCACAGACAAACAGACAGATAGACATTAGACCCACTTCAAACTTATAACACCTCTCTGTTTTGTCGGGAAATAATAAAATGTTATTATAGAAGAATTGAAATATTTTATACGCATCTCAAATTTACGAACAATTATAACAGTCCATAGAAGGCAAGGAAAACAAAACAGAATGTCGCGAAAAATCATAGCACTTTTCCACGCCACGCCACAGCTCAATACCACGCTACGTTACCTCGATTCAGCTCAGATCATAGAGAGAGGAGGAGACATAGACAACTTATAATTATGAGAATATCTGATTTATTAAGTAGATTCTTGATAGATAGATAGATAAATTCATTTATTTGCAGCTATAACACACATAAGAGAAAAACCATACAAACAAAAATGGAATGCAGACACAAAAAACAGATACCTACCTACATAATTTTAAATGTTTGTGTTACATCAATACAAAAAGGTTTCAACTCAGTGGTAATATTGCCCGGAAGCAATACACTTATTTTCAGTTGTGACCTAAGGAGATGAGTGGTGCGGATCCCATACAAAATGATAAAAAAAAATTGCGAAAATAAGAGTATGTGTACGTTTATATAAATAAATAAAATAGAGTGATATAATAAATTGAGAAGTTTAAATAAATAATAAATTGCATTGACTTAAAGTTGTCAGGTTAATGGCACAATGTTTATCGGACACTCTTTCTTGCACTTTACCATGCACGCCTCAACTCAATACAACTTTACCTTACCACAATTTAGCTCAAATTATAGGGAGAAGTAGACATGGATCACCGTAGAATATTTTTATATCTAGCTAACTTGGTAAATTCTAAATTTAGTAAAATCATTACACTAATCCACGCTACGGCTCAATACCTCACTACGTTGCCTCAATTTAACCTCAATCACTGAGGAAACAGAATACAGAAATAAGGCTTTTAATAAATTAAATTTAATAAATTATAGTTGTAAAATAGATCAATATCTACTAAAACAAATTCACATATATAGATAATTTTGTAGATTCCATGTATTTCATTTGATATATTTATTTATACATTAGTTGTAGCGCTAAAGATATCAATTATAATGCGTATTTATTTTTTATGCAAAGGTAAAACGTGATAATTTTAGAGAGAAACTCACAGACCAATAAAAACTAAATTACTGCTCGCTATAGACCGTAAATTAAAAAAAAATATTAGTTGTTTTACTGCCTTATTTCCTTTTTCCCGTGATCTTCGTCTCTCATACATCCCGGCCCTGTATTAATTTCATACATGGCAGCACATCATTTCCGACATTAATTCGACATACGAACGCACAATAATGGACATCGAAGGAGGTAGTAGCCACAAAGGCCGGAATTAAAAATCGTCCTATTTATTTATTTTTTCATTACTTCGAGTGCGGTCGGCCTCAAGTTGGACGGGTCGCTGAACTTGGTTTTGATGTGAAAATGTGTGTATATTTTGTAAGTACGTTCAATAATTTTCGTACGGCGACCGTTGCGCGACTATTCGCCTAACGCATCTCTCGCCTAATTAAGGGGCTACCTGAATTTTCCGGGGTTTAGTGCTGCCCCCATTTGAAATAAATCATTTGATAAAAAACGGAGACATTATTTAAAATTTTGTCTTGACTAAGCCCTAGATAACCCTTCAAACTATTTTATGAACTACTGTTTACAGTTCAAAGTGAGAACAGAAGCTTTTCTACGCACAATTGCGAAAAACGGCCACTTTTGGCTAATGTGCGGAGAAAAGCTTCACGTTCTCATTTTAATCTTGAATTACATAAATTTTCCAGGGTCCAGTGCTGCCCCCATTTTAAATAAATCATTTGCAAGAAAACGGAGATATCATTTAAAATTTTGTCTTGATCAGACCCTAGATAACCCTTTAAACTATTTTATGAACTACTGTTTACAGTTTAAAGTGAGAATATGAAGCTTTTCTACGCACATACGCCAAAAGTGGCCGTTTTTCGCAATTGTGCGTAGAAAAGCTTCATGTTCTTACTTTTAACTGTAAACAGTAGTTCATAAAATAGTTTGAAAGGTTATAGTGTAGGGCTTGGTCGTGATTTTTTTTAAATGATATCTCCGTTTCCTTTCAAATAATTTATTTCAAATGGGAGCAGCACAGGCCTCCGAAAAATTCAAGTTTAAGAAAAAATTAAGGTCGGAATCCTAAATAAGAAAAACCTGACGCTTTTACTCAAAAACACACTTTTCGTATTAAAATATATTTGGCTGTGGTTGCGGTGGTCTCCAACCACACTGCTCGCCGGCGGTTGTTCTGCGGAATATTTGGGAGGTTTGCGGTGAGCCGGTGAATCTTACTAAGCAATATAGGGCTTTCACGTATACGCGGTTGTCCCGAAAAAGGATCCACTCGACGATACTGACGCAAATACAATTTCTATTTAAAAATGAGGTCAGAAATTAAAATAAAATATTTCTTTTTTCAGGTTAGGTACATGCTTTGAATTGTTCCTGCTATGTACGTAAGGATGCCGAAATCGAGAAGAATCTCGATTTCGGCATCCTTACGTTGGTAAGTATGTACGATAAGCCTCAAAAATGGAGTCTAAATTTCTCATGCAATTAGTATGAGAAATTGGGACTCCACTTCTGACGCGTACCGTACATGTATTAGGAGAAGAAAAGGCCGAAAAGCGCACGCCGGGCTCCGAAGCATCGCACTTTTCAACTTGAGGAAACAACCAGGAACGCGCTTAGATGAAGATAAAACCTGCCAAGTGCGAGTCGGTCTCACGCACGAAGGGTTTCGTACCATTATCTATAAAAAAATCACGTTTGTTGTATGGGAGTCCCACTTAAATATTTATTTCATTGAGTATTTGTTGTTATATCAGCAACAGAAATACATCATCTGTGAAAACTTTAACTGTCTAGCTATCATGATTCATGAGATATAGCCTGGTGACACACAGACAGACAGTCGTACAGACGGAGAGACAGACAGATTACATGTTAGGCAAGATTCTGACGGAGTGATGACTCATTGTTAAGCGGTGAGGCAAGATTCTGACGGAGTGGTGACTTATTGTTCAGCGGTGAGGCAAGATTCTGACGAAGTGGTGGCCCATTGTTAAGCGATGAGGCAATATTCTGATGGAGTGGTGGCCCATTGTTAAGCGGTAAGGCAAGATTCTGACCGAGTGGTGGCTCATTGTTCAGCGGTGAGGAAAGATTCTGGCTGAGTGGTGGCTCATTGTTCAGCGGTGAGGCAAGATTCTGACGAAGTGGTGGCCCATTGTAAAGCGGTGAAGTAAGATTCTGACGGAATGGTGGCCCATTGTTTAGCGGTGAGACAAGATTCTGACGGAGTGGTGGCCCATTGTTAAGCGGTGAGGCAAGATTTTAACCGAGTGGTGGCTCATTGTTAAGTGGTGAGGCAAGATTCTGACGGAGTGGTAGCACATTGTTAAGCGCAATGTACGTCGTCGGCAAGTGCATCTACGACATCGCGAAGATCGTGGGTTAAACATGGATGTGAGTACCCAGGGCCGCAATAAATTCTATTCATTTGGACTCCTAGTAGTGGAAGCTTCACAGCTGTAGATGACTTAAATTGAAATACGAGTACAGATGTCGCGGTTTGTTGTTTGTATTTCGTGTGTGTAAGTGGCCAACACTGGTGTCAGATTTTTCAGGCTGCCTTAAGGCATCTGACATAGTTTGACGACTGCCAAACAATGATGACCGCCGAAATCAACGGCTTATACGTGCCTTCTGATGCACGGAGGATGTTGTGGTAACATAGTTTCACCGATATCATAGCGCTAACTAGTTCATGATGCTGTATTTCATCCCCGAATATACTTCCCGCACACCGTTTATCTAATCTTGTTCAATCTTCTGTAAAAATATGGACCCCATTATAGGGACTTTTAAGACAACCTTTATGTCTTAAAATGTTACTTTAATATTGCTTATTAGGTAATGAATCATTACCTAATAAGCAATATATACTTCGCGTAATAGGAAGTATATATATCATTACTAATGAAATATACTTCTTATTAAGCGAAGGTAAAATACTTTAGATGTAACTCAAAATAGCATGTTTGTTTTCTGAGGGTTTTAATTTATAGAAAGAAAGAAATATTTTTATTTACCAACCAATAAAAATACATGTAAGGATTTTTTATCTACAACACGTTATTTAACAAAAATAGGTATATTTTATATAAGATCCTGATTGAGAAGATTAAAAATTGTATTTCTTTCAAACACCTTTAACTGTCTTTTAAGAGACTACCTGAATTTTTCGGGGTCCAGAGCTGCCCCCGTTTTAAATAAATCATTTGAAAGGAGACGGAAATGTCATTTAAAATTTTGTCTTGATCAGACACTAAATAACCCTTGAAACTATTTTATGTACTACTGTTTACAGTTTAAATTGAGAACGTGAAGTTTATCTACGCACATTAGCCAAAAGTAGCCGTTTTTCGCAAATGTGCGTAGATAAAATTCACGTTCTTATTTTAAACTGAAAACACTATTATAGTTTTCTAGGGCTTGGTTAAAACAACATTTTAAATGATATCTTCGTTTACTTCCTGACTTAAAAGTAGACGGGTATAGAGGAAGGGGAAGGCCGAGAAAGACGTGGGAAGAATGCGTGAGATCGGATATGGAGGAACGGGGGGTTAGTACAGAGATGGCGAGGGACAGAAAATTATGGAGAGAGTTGACACAGAGCCGACCCCAAATAGGGAAAAGGCGAGGAAAGAAAAAGAAGATCTTCGTTTACTTTCCACTAATTTATTCCAAATAAGGGCAGCACTGGATCTCGAGAAATTAATGTATCCCCCTTAAACGATTTTGTGAGTCACCGACCGCTTACCGGCGTCCAACTCTCCTTGAGAATGCAGTTGTATCACAAATTCTATCGTCACCTCTTACTTCATTCAGAAGACGAAATAGAATGGTCCTATTCAAGCCCGGAAGCCAAGATTTTCGTTAACATAATGAAAGAGATCCACATCTCTGCTCAGTGCTGCCATCTTTTATTAGTGAAAAAGCGGGACCAGATGTAAGAAAACCGCTAGATTTCTGTATTTTTTGTAAGAAAACGGTCGTATTTGGGCGCGAAACGTATATTTTATTGTCCTAAATGTATGATAGCCGTTTTAAGATCAGCGCTAAACACACAAAAAAAGCGCTTAGATCTAGCGCCCAAAGCGCTAAAATGGCAACACTGTCTCTGCACGACTCCGATGAAGCCAGTGTTATAGAGGCTTAGAAAGCAACCAAAGAACAAAACGTCTCTGTGATCAAGCCACGCGTATCCACTCCAATTATAATTGTGAATTTGGAACAATGAGAGCCTCGAGATCAAATGAACAAATAATTAGGCTTTGATCTTACATACTTATATATCAAATTCGCATCTGAAAGCGCGGTGCTTTCAGATGCGAATTTGATGACGCATTTTCTTGATTGTTTAGAGAAAACTTTTTTAGATTATCTACGTTACATTCCAAGTTATGTTGATGGTTTATCAAAATTGATTAGTCTTGTGCCTGACTCCCAAAGTGTATAGGTATTATTTATCTATTTATAAAAACTTTATTGATCCACAACAATCGTTTACAATTTCTTGACTTATTTGTATTATACTGTCCCCGGCGATTGTCCAAAGTACAGGTAAAGTAATTAGAACCAAAGAACAAAAACTGTCTTCTGTTTTGAAAGAATGTTCATGCACAATTCTATTCTTGCCTGTAGCCCTTCTGTATTCTTCTATCTATAAATGTATGATGAGTAGTTTTTCTATGATATTGGTGTGTAAATAAACATATATTTAAGTATTTATCATTTAGTTTAGAACTCTTTTACCCTCTAATCGTAAAATTCCGTAGATGCGCACTCGCACTTGACAGGCCGTAGCTGAAAATCAGTGAGCTACTCTCTGAGCAGCACCAAGCACTGAGCTATGACCTTCTTGGATTGCTGTAGCACAAAGATACAAGGCGCAGCGTAGGACACCGCACCTGCTAGATGGTCAGATGACCTGAGCAAGGTTGCAGGGAGGCGCTGGATGCAGGCCGCTTCCGATCGGTCGTTTTGGAAATCCTTGGGGGAGGCCTATGTCCAGCAGTGGACTTTCTGTGGCTGATATGATGATGATGATGATGACAGATACAAGGACATTGATATATGTTCTCAGTGTGATGTTTTATCATGTGTTTTTTTTTTGTAATTTTGTATTTATTTCTTCTGTATGTGTGTGACTATAGTTACAAATAAACATCTTATCTAATTCTCCATTGCTTTTTTATAAATTAAATAAGGTGAGACCGTTCTTACGCAATCAATTTACTTTAAAAGCAAAACCTTTACCGAAATTGATTTTATACACTAGTAACATTCCTCCTTTGTCATCAAGGGTTAATAATATCAAATGTGCTTATATTACAGCGATATTACGAAAGGTTTTGCCTTCTCAATTTATTACGAAATTAACAATGAAATTCTGAAAAGGCCCGTACTTCTCCCAATTACATCAGCAAAACGACGTCAATACCGCCGGCAAATGTCCGAATAATAAGGGCTTTGATGTGGATCTCCACAGCGCTTTTTGATTTGCGGGAAATCACAATTTCATTGAATGGCTTTTTTTTCGGGTTTACGTTCTTTGTTGTGAGACACATTAATATTAGGCAGTTAGGTCTCTTTCACGGCTGGTTAACCGTTTGATCAATACGGATATTTATAATTTTTCTAAACTAAAAACCGATTTCTTCCCCGAACTACACAACGCTTTTGATAAAATTTATACGGGACTACCTGACAAGTATGCCCTTTCACATTGGAAGGAATTTTTCAAATCGGTTCTGCAGTCTCCGAATAATCGGTGAACATACATTTAAAAAAAAAAGTAAAAGATCGCGAACAATTGATAAACTCCTCCTTTTTTGGAAGTCGGTTAAAAAAAAACCAGCTTTTTTATGTTATAGGGCGGCAAACGAACGAGCGGGTCACCTGATGGTAAGTGATCACCGCTGCCCATGGACAACTGCAACACCAGGGATGTAACAGAAGCGTTGCCGGTCTTTCAGGAAGGTATAGACTCGGTTTTTGATGGTTTCAGTGTCGTATCGGTCCGGGAACACTACTGCAGGAAGTTGATTTCACAGTTCGGTCCCAAAAAGTTCCTTTTTAAACGTACGGTGGTTTTATTGTTTAAAATCTTCAAGTCAGTTTCCGTCGCCTACTCATCTGAATGACTCTCTGATATATCTCTGTGTTAGATTTCAAAAGTTATTAGGTACTGTTCAAATTGTTACTTTACGAAGAAACAAACGCTAATAATAAAATAATTAGGTAGTATTTTACCACCGAACTAACCCTCCGTGGCCAAGGCTGTGTTATTACTAAGCGCGCGGCGACCACTCCGGAGTGGTAAATTCAGTTATGTGAATTGTTTGTCCAGAATAATAAGAATGAAATTGACCTGCAATGGATGTCTAGGTATACAATATAATGCAAATCAACTTTATTGCACCATAATAGACACACAAAAATTACAAAACAACAAGAAACAATATTAGGTAGGCACAAAGGCGGACTTATCGCTATAAATGCAATCTATAAATATAATCTATATCTCCAGCCAACCTTAAACGAAGAGGTGTTAAGTTCTGACGCGAGCTAAATTGAACAGTAACCACATTGAGTAGATATTTCTTTGAATTTATTTTCTGTGTGAGACTTCTGTACGGGAGTACTAGTACTTAATATGTGCTGTGGTGGAACCTGTTCACGAGTTGACGCACGGATCAGCCTATACGATCTTATTATACAATTTGTCAAGGAAAGGGGTCACCAACCCGAAAGGGAGTAAACTTACTAATCAATGTGAACAACTTTTACTCTGGGGTCATCCCTGAAATCGTAAAAAAAAATCTTCACCTCCATACAAAATTTAATAGCTACCGTGCTAAAATGTATGGAGGTGCAGATTTTTGAAGTGAAAACTTCTTTAGCGGCGTTGTACACTTTTTTGGTAAAAAATGTTTAACTCGCGTCAAGACACTTGACCTGATCGAAAATTCGTAAGAAGGATGGAGAGTAGACAGCCGGCGCGGCGTAGGAGAGGAAGTATCCCCCTCTCTTTCTACGGCGCGGCGAAAATGTATGCCTGCGCCTGCTGTTTCGTTTAATTTTTTTTTTTAATTGTTGATAATTAAAGCAATTCGTGCAAAATTATTCCCATACCATTCCAAAATATCAAAAAAGCACAACATTAATATTTAAGTTTTCACTTCTGCCGGCACTCCCGGGTGCAACCCGTCGTTTTTTTTGTACGAATACATGGATGGTCCCATAATTAAAGTTTTTCACATTAGATTAGTATGTTTACTCCCTTTCGTGATGATACCCCTTTTCCGTTACACGTTGTATTCTTTGTTGTACTTATAACTTTCTATTTATAAACAAGTAATTATTCTATTTAAGAAAGCAATTCCAATAATGTAATCAACGCCCAGGATTTAATGGAAAATCCCTTTATTTTCGTTCTATTTGTTAATTAAAGTTGAGTATTGAGTAACGGGTGACTGCTTATTTATAATTAAGGACGAAATTAGATTAAGGCACACTCGAGTTGTGTGAATAAATGCTTATACTTTCCTACCTTACGTACCTTATTAGAAGTTAGTACGTAATTAAAGGATGAGAACTTTGTTTGTACACAAATGCAGCAAAGTTATAAAGGGTGAGTGGAAGGCCGTCAATTCATTTAGTAGGTAACGACGCTATCGGCTACGTGTATTTTCCGAATGCCATTTGAACTAGTCGCGGGCCCGAACTCGCAGGTGGGCGTGGCCTAAAAATATGCTGTCTCACCTTACATCGTGTTCGGGCGACGCAGTGAGGTGAAATGCATGATAAATTTCATAGTAAACCGAGCGCGTAAAAAATACGTAAAGTCCTTTGGGAAAAGGGGTTTTATGCAAACACGACTTCCTTAATCAATTACAATAAAGTTTGTTAAAATCTATAAATAAGCCGTGTCTGTGTGGACTTAGTTTTGGAGATTTTACACTTCTTTTATTACTTACTTACGCCGAAAGTTGCGTAAAACGAAACAAAAAAAAATGAATATTTGATGTCTCATAACTTTTTGATGGCTTTTTATTTTACTATTCTGTAACCATACACAAAATATAAAATCAGACAAAAAGATATCATGTTATATTTTGAATGTACAATGTCAAACAGTGGAGGACATTCCCTCCGAAATTTGTATAGAAAAAGTATCGACTACTTCGCTCTTAATGGACAAGATTGAACAAGTGTCAGTTTTAATTACTTACGTTAATAATAAAATAACCACTAAAACTTGCAAGATTTTTCCAAAAAGTAGTAATTGTCATCTTTTACTTTTATGTTAAGAATACGTTAGGTATCCAACGGAAAAGGCAAAACAGAAAGTTGGTGGACATATTTTATTCCCTCGATCGGCTTTTACGATCTGCGCAGGAAGCAGCTGATAATTTTAGTTTTTCTTTCCTCTCAGACCTGCACTTCACTTCATTAATTTATGTTTCTTTTTTGTAAACATAAACTCTTTTCCATAAATATTTCTTCATGTTAAATCAATTCCTAACTGTTCCAACGGAAAACTGTTTTGCCAATATTCAAAGGGCCGAGGACCCAGACTGCGTAAACCGGGAAATAATGCCGTCCCTTTATTAGAAATAAATCCAGTATGGCGGCTTTTTATTTAGGACCGGATGGGGATACTATTGACCGGCCGAATGTTTTTATATGTCTCGCCATATGGAGCCGTATGGATATTGAACGGTTTTTCCGAGGACACATATGTTTAATCATTTTATGTACAAATGTTTAGTAAAAGAAATGTGGTGTCGTGGGACACCAGGTAGGAACGAAGTTCCTTCGGCTAATGTAGAATCGACACAATTTGCAAAAGAAAAATCGTGCTCAAAGGAAGAGAAAGGTATTATACACTACTCGCTTATGTATACGACTGTCGCGCCTGCGCACGTCTCATTTAACGGTTTTATTTAACGAGGTCATCCTTACGGTTTTACTATCACATTTTTTTCAGTTCGGTCGCGCAGCAAAATCCCTATCTCCTTCAAGCCTGCCGTAAGGAACTTCGTTCCAAAAACTTTTTGGACACTTAATACTGTCTGTTAACTAAACGATGAATGAGGTGTTTTTTTTTTAATATATAAGAACAAATAACACTAATTGAGCTAGCCCCAAAGTAAGTTCGAGGCTTGTGTTATGGGATACTAACTCAACGATACTATATGTTATAACAAATACATATATAGATAAACATCCAAGACCCAGGACAATTTGAAAAAGGGTTATTTTCCAACTTGTCCTAACTGGGGATCGAAACCGGGACATTTGGATGGCGGACTAGCATGGTGACCAGTCCGCTACGGAGGTCGTCAACTCTCAAGAATAAACTTGTTGAGAAAACACCTCATTCATCATTTAGAAGTGTTTGCGACTACACCATCAAATGATAAGTGGCGGAACTAAAAAAAAAATAACTTCTCTTTTTTTATCGGGGGTAAAAATTAATCCAAATTTTGAACATCTAACGGTGACCAAAAAAAACTATAAGGATACTCCAAAACCATCGAAATTATTTTTTTGCTTGCACAAATGCAAAGACAAACAGAAAAATATTTTTAAAATCATTTTTATAAAAATGATGCCACATACAGACAGACGTTAGTGTCAAACTTATAGCACCCCTCTTTTTCCGTTGGGGGTTAAAATATAAATACTTAGTTCACTCTCATAGATGACGCAGCAATCACTTAAATCGATCTGTCAATGCCTAGGTACTTTATTCATTAAAAAAATCCATGGCGTGTCTGTTTCTTTTTATATTTTTTAAATTTTTAATATACTTTTGTCTACATTAATATTAAATAAAATTATAGTCAAATACAAGATTGGATGATCCATTACAAATGTATTAATCGGATTGAACCAAATGGCCTATTCCTTTTATGACAGAACGATTTCAAAGCCATTAATAAATATGATATAATGCTTTAACGTATTTTTTTTTCCCTGGAAAACACCTCATTTTTGATTAATAAGTTGCCTAATGTGCGAAATGAAAATGAAATCATCTTCATGTAAAGTTACGCCTTGGAGTCTTGACCGAGTACATATTGCTGGCTCTGTAAATAGTTATCAGATCGCATGCAGAGCCAAGCTTCTAACACTACGCGCCCTATCGTATCACTCTACAGTTTAAACATTTTGTTTACATTATACAGAATTAAATTCTACATGTTGTAACGTGTATTATCGATTTATTTTTAAATAGCTTTCTATCAAATCGATCTCTCAGAACACAGGCATAAAACGCCTTTGCAATCTGAAACATACCACACCCAGTTCGACGGGACCGGCTCATCCCGCATGCGGCGCGCGTGAACTCATCGACACTCCGCGATACAGCACTTTGGTTTTATTTCACTCAAGAAAAGGATTCGCAGCTAGAACAAAATTATTTTGTTTCAATTTAGATAATGCATACTTTTTAATCTTAATAGTAATAAAAAAAAAACTTTTCAGATAGCATTTCAAAAATTAAAAGGTAAAAAGCTTAGTTATTTATCATAATTTCAGCCGCATAACTCTCCCAAGGATTTCCAAGAGGACCTATATAGAGCGGTCTATTTCGTTATTAGTAATCTAAAAAGAATTATAAACCAGAAACACTGATTTATTTCAAAATCCTTTGCTTACCAGATCGTTATCCAATTTATTTCTACGACATAACATTTAATATGAAGCCTCTTGGCGGATAGGCACAGGCTAAGGGCCAGTTACACTGAAATGGCAACAACAAGCAGCACACTTTCATTGTCAAACGATATTCACCTTTATTTCAATTAACAAAATGCACAGTATAGCTTGAAAAATAACAAAAGCCTAGCGACTCCCAGCGGCGCCGCGCATCCACTAGCCTCCGAGTCTTTTTCAATATTTATGCTTTTAATGCTACTATTATGTATTTCATTGATAGAAATAAAGCTGTTAGGTTTGACAGTAAAATACGCTGCCAGCCGCTGCCGAGTTTTTGGCGGGAAGTCTAAGGGTTCAATTGGAGACGCCCCGTCCGCCACTCAATCTGCTATGAAAACCAGTGGACTCGAATAGATTTTGTCGCCAGAAGCTCCCTTTAAGACGAAGTGGTAGCTAAAGTGGCGCCCTCATTTGAAATAAATTGTTTAAAACTAAATACGGTGATAATTAAAAATTTGATTTGTATCACTGTCTAGAAAGACCTTTAAACTATTTTACGAATATCCTTTGAAATTATTACTAATAGTCCGTCTAGTTTTAAAACGGGTTTTCGCCAAAAGTGGCCACTTTTGGCGAAAACCCGTTTTAAAACAAGACGGACAATCAATATTACTTTCAAAGGTTATTCATAAAATAGTTTAAAGGTCTTTCTAGACAGTGATACAAATCAAATTTTTAATTATCTCCATATTTAGTTGTAAATAATTTATTTCAAATGAGGGCGCCACTTTAGCTACCACTTCGTCTGAAGCAATCAAAAGACCTACACCAACCTTTGATTGAAATAATTAAGGTTAGGGTTAGGAATAAAGAAGTGAAAAAATAAAGATGGGCTCAAAACATTACTATCCAAAGCTGTAAAATAATTATAAAAAAAACCAGCTGCTGCCGTTTAGGTGTGAGCTGGCCCTATCTCATCTCGTATTCGGCACGCGTGCAGTTATTGACACTCTCAAACAGTTTTGTTTTATTTTAGCCGCCGTCGCCAACAAACACGGCCTTCTATCTGAGGGCTGGAGGGCCCGGGGCCCCATGGGATACGGACGTTTCCCTGGGATAGGTAAATTGAGAAATACGTGTAATTTTGTAAGGGTACTTGATTTACAGGGTTTATGTTTCAAAGTTCAGGATTTTAGGATACGAGTTTATTTAGAATAATTGCTACACGTGTTTTTACAATTCTTTGCAATCTTTGTGTTTTCCTGGTTGCAACCGCTGCTTTACTTTGGAAGCCGAGGTGCACTAGCTTTTTCTCCAAACATTGGCCACGACGATCCAATGTACCTAATGTGTCGACTTTATGATCGCCTGTGTTCATCACCTGAGTTTCCTCACATCTTTTGCACTTCGCTCGCGGCAAAAGGAAATACCTAACTGTCATCAAAGATACACAATTCATTCTTTCAATATTTTTTTTTTACTTACTATTTAATTTGTTTTATAACTTGATTTATGCTATAATGTTATGTACTTATATAATTGGTGAGGCAGGCTATCTAGTAATATTTCTTATTCTTATAATTTATCATTTCTTGTAGGTAACTCACTGTATATGTATTAATAAATAAAATAAAATAAATATAATATGCGTGTCAATAGTCACCAAGGATGCCAAAGACCTTGCAAAGTGGAAGAAATAGCCAAAATAGTGTTTTTACAAAAATATGTTGATCATTGTTGTATAAAGTAACTAGATTTCTGAGTGTACTTGATCAAAATCTATATAATTTTCCAAAACTAAAAACCCGGTTCAACATGAAACTACTCAATTTTGAAAAATTCTATAATAAATATATAAATATATAGGGATAATTAACACTGATTGAGCTAGCCCCAAATTAAGTTCGAGACTTGTGTTATGGGATACTAACTCAACGATACTACTCGTATATTTTATAACACTTACATATATAGATAAACATCCAAGACCTAGGACAATTTGAAAAAGGCCATTTTCCAACACGGGCTTCGAACCTGGGACCTCTGGGTGGCGGTCTAGCATGGTGACCACTACGCCACGGAGGTCGTCTATGGGGTCACTTGTCAAGTATGTGTGAACTTTGTATAGACTTCCGGCGGTTTGGCACCGGGTGTCTCATCCCGAATTCAGCACGCGTGCAGTTATTGACACTCCCGAACAGTTTTGCCGCTCTCTTTCACTCGCCGTCACTGGCGCGTCGACACACATAGCCTTTTATTGGAGGGCTCAAAACCCATGAATTTGTGTGATGTTTCCCTTGGTAGGTGGTATTGAGAAAAAACCTTTTTTTTTACAGAATTTGATATTCAAGGTTGACGTTTCATGATTAAGAATACTGGTTTTACTAATGTGTTTTACTTTTACAATGTTTCTTTTGGAACGAAGTTCCTTACGGCAGGCTTGGAGGAGATAGGGATTTTGCTGCGCGACCGAACTGAAAAAAATGTGATAGTAAAACCGTAAGGATGACCTCGTTAAATAAAACCGTTAAATGAGACGTGCGCAGGCGCGACAGTCGTATACACAAGCGAGTAGTAGGAACTTCGTTCCTACCTGGTGTCCCACGACACCACATTTTTTTTTAAATATAATAATAGGTAGTGTAAGAAAAGTTTAAAATATATTAAAAATGATAGTCATCATCATCAGGTCTTTTTGTCTCCACTGAAGGAGCACGGCCTTCTCTGTACGATCCTCTCTACCAGAGCCGAAAGCCGAAAGTACATACTGAATTTACAACTTGATTTGACATTATTTTAAAACTCCGACATTAAAAAAATTAATTAAGTTATGACAACAAACAATGTTTACTCTGTCCACATATCAACTTTAAATATTAATTTCATTGTGAGTTGACGTTCTTGGAGAAAATGCTGCAGTGCAGTTTGTTACCGCTTCTTCTGCACTAGCGCTTTTTATGCGGCAGTAAACTTAGCTCTAAGTAACTTTTTGACGTCAACAATTATTGTGCAATAAAACAAAGTGACGATTATTAAGAGATATTATAAATATCCTATGATGATAATAAGGATATATTTGAATTTGAATTTGAATTTGAGCCGTACTTGGCCAGAGCAGCCAGAGGACATTAAAATATAATGATTAAAGATATCATTATATTTTAATGTCCAGATTCTATGATTCTATGATGATATAAGATATCTATTTTTTTTCAAAGTGGGTTGTCGTCGGTCAGGCGGCCGGTCGTCAAACTACAGCCAAAACATCTAAACTGCATGTCATCACTATTTATCTACGATTTCGTATAGTCTTTGGCCATAATCGGCATCCTTGGGTGTTATGCATATTATAATTAAGTTCAAATATTTTAAGGGATGATTCAGTCTACCATTTTAAACAACTTTTCCCAATAAATGTAGGTATATCGAACTACGAAAAAAAGTTTAGGTTCTCGTACAAATCGAAGTAGTTACGTGATATCGTCATTTTTTTTTGTTTCTTGGTTATACATTAATTGGAAAAAGTTGATAAAAAAAATGGACTAGATCACTCCTTTAATTTTTTGTCATTGTATTTGGTGAAGAAAAAGTGGGAAAGCGCCCTTTGGGCTTCCAAGAAGTACAGCTAAAGATGCGCCTGAGAACTCGTTAATATGAAGAAGAAGATGCGGCAAAGGTATATAGTTCACGACTAGACAAATAATATCGCTAATATATCAGTGTGTCGCGAGGAGCTTCATGTACGCGCGTCCTCTAGTCTAATTCGCCTGATGAAGATCTTTGGATGATGTTGAATAATGTCGGCCAGTAGCTGACTCTCTACGTAAGTGACCTCAATATAAACTACACTTAATGTTAATTATACTTATTGACGTGTAAAGGTGCCTGTGAAAGTCTAATTGCTGACTAAACATTTGAATTTTGACCTGTTCATCATGATCATTATTTCAGCCGCATAACGTCTACTTCTGGACATAGGCCGCTCCCATAGATTTCCAAAATGACCGATCTAGAGCGGCCTGTATCCAGCGCCTTACAGCGACCTTGGTCAGGTCGTCAGACCACCTTGTGGGTGGTATCCGACGTTTTGCTTGCCAGTACGAGGTCGCCATTCAAGAACCTTTTTACCCATCGGCCATCGGTTCGTCGCGCTTTGTGTCCTGCCCAGTACCACTTTAACGAGCTGAACTACCCGTTAATTCATGCTAATAATATATCTAACGTTCTTTTATTACTAATCTTAATCTATGTTGATACGTAGATAAATTTTATGCGTTTGTAAAAACTAAACGCATTTAAAAAAAAAAACAGAATCGTTTCTGTGCAGCTGCTAAGCACAAAACAAGCATTTTGTAAACAGACAGTGGCAACTGGAAACTTGTTGGCGTATACAACACAAACTGCTGTTGCTAAATACTCCGATTAGTGTAATATTCCACGTTGCTCAGGTTTCGCTTCTCCGTATTTGCTCGCGATCGAAAATTCCCAGAAATTTTCTCAGCAATTTCTGCTTAGCATCGCTTGTCGCAATACGAGCAAAAATGGCGGTAAATTCTCCGATGTTTGTGTTTTCGGTTAGCGACGTGGAAGGTTAGTTCATTTTCCGTTGTTTACACCTAAATAATTTATTTAATTTAAGCATTATATTTAAAACGTAAGTACTATAGACACAAAAGTGCAGTCTCAATCCCAATACGCCGTACTATGGGCTATTTATGTACATATGACGTTCTTCTATAAATAGTTTATTGCGCACACACAGACATTATAATCGCACTCTTTTCTGCTGGTACCAATTGATAATATATCATATATAATCAAATGATAACTGGTATTAACTGATAATACCATCATACAAATAATATTATTTATCAATATAAATATAAACAAGAAGCAGGGGAAGTGTTGACGAAATGTTCGTATATTTTTAAATTGAGGTTAAGTTTCAATCCTCTTTTCCTTGCGAAAATGAATACTTAAGCTATAACCTCAATAAGGCTAAACTGTAACACTAATTATATTTTTTTAAATAATATAGCTAAATATATATTTAATATTCTTTCATATAGTATATATAGTATCCTATGAGATATCTGTGTATTATGAATTTTAATTAAGTAAATAAAGAAGTTACTATCTTTAGTTGCTTATGAACTTAGTAAATTCTTATTTTGATTTGATCTTCGTCTTTAAAAATTTGCACAAAAATATTAAGTAAACTTATTTTACTTTAACACTCATTATTGTTATGATTCAATTCAAATATATCTTTATTATCATATGATATTTATAATATCTCTTAATAATCGTCACTTTGTTTTATTGCACAATAATTGTTGACGTCAAAAAGTTACTTAGAGCTAAGTTTACTGCCGCCTCCAAAGCGCTAGTGCAGAAGAAGCGGTAACAAACTGCACTGCAGCATTTTCTCCAAGAACGTCAACTCACAATGAAATTAATATTTATAGTTGATATATGGACAGAGTATACATTGTTTGTTGTCATAATTTAAATTATTTTTTTAATGTCGAAATTTTGAAATAATGTCAAATCAAGTTATAAATTCAGTATGTACTTAATGTACCAGATTATGACCATTTCTGAGTATACAAACCTTTAAGAAGGACCCGCGCCAAGCTCAAGCCAGACTTTGTTGTCTTTAAGATAGTCATCGGTCCTATAATAAGCCTTCTCACAGAGCACCTTCTTTACATAAGCTTTAAACTTTTTGTCAGGCATATCAAGGACCGATTGTGGCAGTTTATTATAAAAAAGTATACCGTTCCCCATAAACGTTTTACTAACTGTTTTGAGCCTATAATACGGGGCAACTAAGTCACTCTTATTGCGTAAGTTTCTGACGGTAAAATCGCTTACTTTATTGTATGAGGAAATATTTTTCCTTACCTACATTATGTTTTCAAATATATACTGTGATGGTAAGGTTAGTATACCTATTTCCTTGAATAATTCTCTGAGTGAGTCTCTAGATCCTAAGCCGTAGATAGCTCGAATTGCCCTTTTTTGTAAAATGAAAATAGTCTGAATATCAGCTGCACTCCCCCATAGCAGTATGCCGTATGACATTAAACTATGAAAGTAACTAAAGTACACTAGTCTAGCAGTTGCTACATCTGTCAATTGTCTAATTCTCCTAACAGCATAAGCCGCAGAGCTAAGCTTATTTGAAAGTTTTGATATATGAGCGCCCCACTGAAGTTTCGAGTCGATCGTAATTTCTAAGAAGGTAGTACTTTCGAAAAGATCGAGTTTTTCGCCATCTATCAGTATGTCGACGCAAGCTTGCCTCACATTGGGAAGAGAAAATCGAATGCATTGGGTCTTTTTCGCATTTAACATGAGGTTATTGGCAGTAAACCAATCAGAAATGGAAGACAAGGTGCTGTTCACCGCGCTGGCATCTGTGCTATGACGGTCAATTTTGAATATTAGCGAGGTGTCATCAGCAAACAGCACTATGCCTGCCTGTTTCTCAACCATGTAAGGCAAGTCATTTACATAAACTAAGAAAAGGAAAGGTCCTAGAATAGAACCTTGTGGTACGCCGATTTTATGCCGTTTAAATCAACAGTCTGAAGCCTATCTGTTAAATAGGATTCTATTAATTTAATTGAATTTTCATCAAAACCATATTAACTAAATTTAAGCAAAAGTGTCGGATGATCTACGCAATCAAATGCTTTAGAGAGATCGCAAAAGGATCCAATCCCATCATTTTTGCTCTCCCATGCGTCGTAAATATGAGTGACGAGTGCCACTCCCGCATCGGTGGTTGATTTTCCGCCAGTAAAGTCGAACTGTTGGCTATGGAAAAGGTTGTAGGTCTTGAAGTGAAGTAGCATTTGATTGAGCATTATCTTTTCGAACACCTTACTCAAAACTGGCAAGATAGATATAGGTCTGTAGTTGCCAGGGTCTGTTTTTTCTCCTTTTTTGAATAAGGGGATTAGTTTACTACATTTCATTAGGTTAGGAAATATGCCTTCATCAATACATTCGTCAAATATAAAAGCTAAGTCACCAGCTATGACATTTATAATATGGCTTACTACAGCAACCGACATGCCCCAATGATCTTCCGATTTTTTTAAATTTGACTGCTTATATGCTTCTACTATATCACTAGGGCCAACATGCTTGAAATTTAAATTTAGAATCACAAGGCCTTACATTATTCTTAAGCAAGGCTTCAGCACGTTGGGGGATCGAATCCACATTGGAAGTAAGTTCCAAAGGTATGTTAGTAAAAAAATTATCAAAAATATTAACAATTTCTTCAGGTTTAGTAATAATCTTACCTGATCTTAAGGGAAACGTGTAATAAAATTAGGAAATGCCAACCGCGCTTTATATTTTTTTTTAAATATAAAAGTATATCTATATAAAATCTATAGAATAGTAGTATCTTATTTTGTGGTTTTAAAATAAATATAGGAGTTTTTTGAATTATTTTTAAGTAGAATATATATCTAATAGAACAAAATAGTAAATATTTCCTAAATCTGTTTGTTTTAATAAATAAATAAAATTATAATGTTGACTATTATTCTTCTTTTTAGTCGTACACTCTTGATAGAGTGGTCGTGATTATGGATTAGGTTGTTCGTCCATGGCCGCTGCTCTTGCGTTGACTATTATTACTTGGTTTTATTTGTAGTCATATTTTTAATTGTATGATATTGTTAACTGAAAACATAACATTTAAAAAACTACTAAATTATGAAATATTATTTATAAAAAAAAGTAAAGAAAATGTGATGTAAACGGGATTTGAACCCGCGTCGCCATCATAACTTATCCTAATGCCTTGTCTAATCGACCAAGCAACTTAAATTACAAGTATTGATATTACGCATTAGTATCATCTCACGACTGTAAAATAAACCTTTTGAACACATTCACAGCTCACATTTATGATTATCACAATTTTACACATGTATGATAGGTGTTTGTGTGCATTGAAACATTATTCACACATAGATATCTCCGAACCGTGCAAGGCTAAGAAATCCAAACGGTGAGACTGCAATTATGTGGTTGATAGTACATTGGTTTTCAATTAAAACAATAACGAAGAGATTTTAATACAGAGAAACATATTGAATAGCTAAGATTATTAGTGTAATGCACTCGACGTAATACGTAAATGACTGGCTGCAATTTGATTAAACTGTGATCAATTTAATTACATTTCAGAAAAAAAAATGTTGACTGAACCAAAACAATGCATACATGAATTTTTAGCGGTTTAAAAAAGAAACCAGTTTTTATCACACGGTAAAGATTCTTTATAAATTTGACCTGTTTTTTTTTACCATGGAATAGGCATGATGACTGACAACTAATTAGCCCATCAAATTGATTTTGAGTATTTAAAAATATTGAATACTTTTTTCTTTTCTCCGGCTGACAAAAATGACGAAGTTACAGGGCATTTCAATATTAGCCAGACGAAAAAGCGCATTTTAAGTCTACGTTACCCCGCCTTGGCATAATTTTCATTGGGGGGTGACGTCACTAGACCCACTCCGGAACTTAGGTGCTCTGTATTTTTGTGATTTCAATACGAGAAGGATGAATCGTAAATTAAGTTTCTATATTTTTTTTTGTATAATGTACTGACAATATTATTCTACAAAAATAGAATAATATTTTTCTGTCCCAGTCTACATCTCTATTCTCTGCATGCGTCGCGTATTTTTGCCAGCAATTTCTGTTTGCAACTGTGACGCAATAGACGTAAAGTTTATGGCGCAAAATATTTGCTGTTTGTGTTCGGAGAGCTGCATTGAAGTTTAGTTCTAGTTTTAATTTACGACGGACACCTACAACCGCTGCTGTAAAAGGGTACAAATATGTGAAATTTATTACTTATAAACTCTTTCGTGGGATGAAACGACCAAATACCCAAACAGTGGTAATATTTCAGCACACTAGCGTCAAAACAGGAATGATTTATGTATTTCTCATGTGCATTGACTCTGTTAAGAATTTTACAAGCCTTGCAAACCATTTTTTTTTAAATTAGAACTAACTTGAATGCAATACAGAGAGTGCAACGAAATTGTTGGGTCACCGCTCCTAACGCTCACCTCAATGATGATCGTTGGTGGGACTTTTCTATTATATTACGCTAGTAAACTGTTTAAGAATATTCATAACCAAATTGTATTCTTGAATGTTGTAGCAAACATTTCGGTCATACCTTTCTGCTTGAACACTTAAAACTGATTTTTTTATTAACTTGTAACTTTGAAAATAATTTAAACAACTTTTAATTTGAAATACAATTCGATATTATTGGAATTCATTAGGTATTTCACTAACAAATATTATAAAGTAATAAAAATAAGTGTAAAAGTAAAGTAGTAGACATTTATTGGCCACTAGCAAGAATAAAAAAAAAAAAGATATCCGGAAGCTAGCACTAACCTGCTGTCACGCTGTCGCAGGTTACAATTTGCACCGTATTTTCACAAGCAAAAAGCTTCACGCTGCGAACCTCTGAAACTCCCACATTTTGTCAGTGCTTTCAGATTCATATTTTGCGGAGCGAAGCGAGCGAGTTGACAAGCATTTATGGCTCTCCAAAAGGTCATTTGCCACTTCTACTACTAGGAACTACTAAAAAGTTTCAAACTTGAATTTTCTTTAAAAGAAAATTAAACTTTCTTACTTTTAATTTATTAATTAGTCTAAAATTAAACAAATGTGCTCTTAAAAACCTTTGAACGACTGACCCAGTCATTTTGAAAAAAAAAAATTAGGATCGGCAGAAATTCTCAAACCTGCTCACTAAACACGAGAATCGATTAAGGAATGCGATTATGCGACTAGTAATTAGAAGAACTGCAGCCAGGCAGGAACAAAGACGTTTTCGTTTTCCGCCTATTGAAACTTACATAAACAATCGAAAGTGACATCGTACATAAGATAAATGAATAGCCAAATTGGTCAGAGATGCGAGATAAGGGATTGTTTAGCTGTTCACCGTTCGGGACAAACTACAAGTTACTGAGTTTATATTTTATTGCATTGTTTTTTTTGTCAAAATAATTTATGTGTCTTTCTTCTTTTCAAAGAAGTGTTTATTCAATGTAAGCCCTTTTAAAGTACTGATTTGCGCAGAGTTTGCGAAATCAGTACGTAATTTACTTAAAAAACCAATTTCTTTACGTTACAAGCGATCAGGGAGCGATCTCTTCGCATTATTTTCGCAATATTTCCTCCAAAACTCTGTATTTTCGCGCCGAGAGAAATGATTCGTGTACATCGGCTCGTATCCAATAAGGAAATAATACGTAGGTAGTGCGGCGGGGACGCGGAAAATCGGGGTAAATACTCCACGCCGACTTCGTTTTTTGCATAACATATTTTGTGATAGGAAAACTTGCCCTCTGTGGAAATTGGCTTGACACGTATGACTATAAGAAAATACATTTTGGGACAGGATTTTACGGTAGCATTTGAGATTACGGAATATTTTATACAAAGCATAAAATGATATATGAAATGAAAGGGAGTTATATGAAGAAACGGGGAGTTATGCGTAGAATGGACATAGTGGAGCACGATAGGATGGAGCAAATATACAAGACCGACCTCAAATAGACATAAAGTGGAAAGGAGAAGACATGACAGAAGTTATTCGTCGAAATTGCTTTTTATATTACGAAAGCCAACTTTGTATCTACAGGTCATCCAGTTTATTGTCAGTTTGCCTTTGCAATCTTATTGTTATAATTGTCATACATTTTTTATCCAATTATCATAATTTCTATCCTATTGTCAACCGATTGTCAACAAATTGCCATCTAATTGTCATTCTGTTATTCATGAGACCTATCGCACTGCGAACGGTTCGGACCACGGGGCGAATCACCAAGAGCTCTTTTAGAATGGGTCCTCTGTCATTATTTATTTTATTAAAAATTTTTGTGAAGAGCCGGCAACAACACCTGAGCGACAAATACTGATGATGACCATTTTTTTTTTTTTACAATTTATTGGTTTCGGCATTTGTCCTCAATCTCACCTGATGGAAAGCGACGATGAAGACTAGGATGAAGCATGCCTATCCAAAAGATACCCATTCAATCTACTTTTGAATGTCCCGGGACTGTACTTCTCTGGGAATATAGACGCAGGCAGTTCATTCCACACCTTAGCTACTCGAACCAAAAAGGAATTGTCAAAGCGTTTAGTTCGAGACTTAGGTATTTCAACGACAAAGGGGTGAAACCCCTGTCCGCGCCTCGTAGTCCGATAGAGAAATGGTGAGGGTTTCACGAGATCAAAAAGATTCAAATTTTGACTCCATGAAGGAGAGACATGGAAAGCACAGCCGCAGCCCAACTCTTTAATATAAGAAGATGAATAAGACAATGATCATCGACATTGATTGAAACCTATTCGGCCTCTGCCACTATATTACGTAAACTGGTAATAACATTACTAATTGTCATTAATTTTCAATAAAATCCCATCACATTAAACAGCTATCAAGTCTATTCTCGCATAAAAGGGTCTCGACTGTTATGACATTAATCAAGACCTCGCAGCGGCCGTATTGTATTGTCTGTGCGACGGATCGGGACGCAGATAACGAGATATGCACGATTTATGGCGCCAATTAATTCGGTTTCGTATGTCACAGGACATAATTGTATTGCTTTGGTATTGCAACATCAAAGTAGAGTTACGAAAATAAGAATTATGATTGATTTTGTTTTTGTATCAGTCTCATCTTTTGACTATATAAGCTTACCGCGATTGCAACACCTTGAGCTTGGTTAAGTCTCCGCCTGTGTTGTGTCTTCAGTTAGTTTCTGTCCAGTGAACCTTGGACATCAAGTTAGACTGCCTCCGTGGTCCAGTGGTTAAGGCGTTTGCCTTGTGACCCGGAGGTCATGGGTTCACTATGATGGTGACACTAATATCTCTCTGTCGGTCTGTCTGTCTGTATGTCTGTGTGTCTGTGGCATCGTAACTCTCAAACGTATGTACCGAGTTCGATGCGGTTGTTTTTTTACATGAAAGCAAGTTTACTTGCAGTATTCTTTGCTATGTTTGCTGAAAATACTTTCAGCCGTTTAAAGTTATTGGGGGTTAACGATTGAGAGTCAGGGTTTTTTAATTTATCTGACATATAATATATCGCGCTACGGATATCTATTCCATATAACATCGGTTGGAATATATAGTTCCGCTACTCATCAATAGATGGTGTCATAGGCGGTGTTTTTTTTATTTTCCTGGCTTCTAAACTTGTTAATAATAAAACGTTAGTTTTTGTAACGTAAGGTTTAATAAACGAAGTAACCAGTCAACGCTATTGCAGTTTAGTGCTAAATCATGGGCGCGGCATATTGGGGCGTCCGTCATGTGCGGACAGATTTATAGTCGGGGGCCAGCGGTACAATTATAATTTAAAACCGCCGCGTGCTCCCCGACTGGTGAGTGTCGTAATGTGTGTAGTTTTTTAGACAGATCGAGTAGCCAATTGATCATCGAGTGGCAGGGGTCGAAATTTATAAAGTTGCCAGCAGGTATCTTTCAAAGGATAGAGGGGAATGGAAAAGACTCACATGCTGTCCCGACCCCACGTAAAGTGGGATAAGGTGAGGAGGAGGAAGAAGGTATCTAATAAAGCACTCAGAATTAAATAAATAAATGGATGGAGCCAAAAAAAGCCAAAGTAAGTTTAAACTTGTATTGTGGGATACTAACTCAACGATACAATATTTATTTATTAGAATATGGACGAGCAGCTTAAAGCTGATGTGTCTATTTCAGGCACTGTTGAAATTCGCCTATTGGTCACATTTTATAATAAATACATACATAGATAAACACCCAGGACAATTTGAAAAAGGCCATTTTTTACCTTGGCTTGGCTAGGGATTGAACCCAGAACCTCCGGATTGGCGGACTAGCGTGTTACCATTACACCATGGAGGTCGTCAAGAAGAATAAAATAAATACATACATACCCAAAGTAAGAACCGATGTCTGTATCAGAAATGTTTATAAGAGGACGACCCTGACCCACTCTTCCACTCACGTTCGCTTTGTAATCTCTTTTAGTAAATCTCCTCTCATCCATCCTTCCTACATGTCCGAACGTACCGCGATATGATTGCAGACGTTCTTAAAAAAGGAGAGGTTAGAAGTACCCGTAACCGGCGGGCATGCATGAAGAGAGTGATGAGTGTAGATGAAGCGAAAGAGGTCTGTCAGGATCGTAGCAAGTGGAGGTCCTTAGTCTCTGCCTACCTCTGTGAGAAACAGGCGTGATAATATGTATGTATGTATGTTTATAAGAGGTTTTTGTACGGCAGTGATCTTCATATGGCGAGACTGACAACTCATGTCACGATTTGCAATAATTTTTCAAAACTAAAAACCGACTTCTCCCCCAAACTACAAAACCGATTTTGATAAAATTTCCATGGTACCACCTGGAAAGTAAACCCTTTCAAACAAAAAAAGAATTTTTTTATCGGTCCAGGCATCTTTGAATAATCGGTGAACATACATAAAAAAAATAAAGGATCGCGACGAATTGATAACCTCCTCCTTTTTTTGGAAGTCGGTTAAAAATAGCAAGGAAGATAAAAAGAATATAAAACGCATTTTCTTGTTTTAACTTACTTGAAAAATAGAATTATCCCTGCATGTTTTGTTTGAGAAACGCAACAATCTGGCGGGAATACACATTACTAGCGCTTCCGCAAGTTTAGTCGCTAAACTTGCGACACTGGACGAGGTCCGCCCTTGGATCGGTGACCACAAGTGGCAGATAATGTTCTCGAGCTCCTCCGTGCTACGGAAGGCACGTCAAGCCGGTGGTCCTGGCTGTAATAATTGTATGGCAGTGGTTTAAACTGTCATATTATGTCTTCTGTTGGAAAATCTGACGTCAGTGTTAGCCATTATGTATCTGGATGTATAATCCTACATGAAAAACCAACAATTGTTCCACATTAAGCAATAGTAGAACAATTGGTAGACTTATCACTAGAATTTGCCAAGTGCGTGTCGAGCCACGCGCAGTATAGGGTTCCGTAGTTACGAATGCCAACTTTGAGATCATGCCACTGAAAACATCTAAAAACTAATTTTCTATTGAATTTGTGCGAAATTTTCCTTTTCCGAGTTCATTTTACAAGTTGATCGCCTATAATTTTTTTATTTGTAAACCCTACTTAGCTCTGATAGTTTTTCTTTAAACTTTGTTATATATACTATAGCTGTGAATTTTTTCACGAGTCCATATATAACTGTTTAGCAGATAGAAGGGGGAGACACTTGACTCTAACAAAAATGTTCACTTTAAAACCAAATATTTCCCTAAATCGAAAAATAGTGTCTACAAGCTCATAATATTTTTGAAAGACCTATTCAACGATATGCCACGTGATTGGTTAGTAGAGAAAAAAAAAAAGATTTTTCACTTCACTTTTATGGTTATAAAATATTGAAGAAAAAAATTGTTTTTACATTTTTTTATTTTACCACTTTTTCCGCATAATTAATACATACCCATGCTAAATCACAGCTTTCTAGTACTTACAGTCGCTGAGTAAAACCGCGGACGGACAGACAGACAGACAGACGTGGCGAAACTATAAGGGTTCCTTGTTTACTACGGAACCCTAAAAACTTTTTCTGCCAGTCCCTTATTGCGATAAAAAGATATTCCTCCAGACATCATAGAGTGCTCGCTCATTCTTAGACGGTGCCTTTTGTTGCTTTAAAGTGAAATTCTCAACTTTGATCTCGCTTTCCGAAACTAGTCCGTATAATTTCTATATGTACAGAATTGAATGCAGAAATCCTGATATCTGAGAACGTTCTCTGTGTTCCTCTAACAGAAACGTTAAATATTCCAGACAGGAATAACAAATGCTTACAAACACTGTACTCGTAACATTGACGTGTAAACAATAGATAAGTTGACCGAGCGACCAACCGGCATTTCTGGATTGGCACTTGGAATGTAAACACATTTTAATTAGGTATGTAGGGTTTAACGAAACAAGACATAATGTAATGCGTGGAAACGTAAGACTCTTTATAGAAATGTCGACTAGATATAGACGCGTCGCAGAGCGTTTGCCTCGTACTGAGGGTAAAGTGCCAATCTCTTTCACTAGCCGTGGTTTTATGATATAATCGTGTAAGTCTTACTTTGACGACCTCCGGGGCGTAGAGGTCACCATACTAGTCCACCACCCAGAGGTCCCGGCTTCAATCCCCGGTCAGGGCAAGTTGGAAAATGACCTTTTTCAAATTGTACTAGGTCTTGGATGTTTATCTATATACGTCATCATCATCATCCGAGCGTATTCCCGGTTGCATCCTCAGCAGTAACGCTTCAGAGCCCGGGGTCCACTACCTAACCAAGGAGATTTGATGAGGTTACTGGTTTTTACACAGAGCGACTGCCGTCTGACCTCCACAACCTAAAGGGCAAACCAGGAACCAATCCTTGGATAGTTTGATAATCAAACGCTAGGTGGCGTTCGGGACCCACAGTTTTACGTGCCTTCCGAAACACGGAATCATCTTTCTTTTCGGATAATCAGGTGATTCAAGCCTGCAATATCCTATTCAGACTGGAAACAACTTTTCACAAAGTATGTTTCCCAGTGGGAATCGAACCCATGACCTTCGAGTCACAAGGCGAACGCCTTGACCACTGGACTACGGAGGCAGTCTATATACTGTTTATCTATATACGTATTTGTTATAAAATATGCGTATCGGTAAGCTAGTATCCTATAACACAAGTCTCGAACTTTGGGGCGAGCTCAATCAGTGTTATTTGTCCGTATATATTTATTCTTTATTAGATATAGGCACGTCGGGTCGCAGAGTTTGCCAATTGGCCTATCTCTTGCACTAGTCATGATCTTATAAATTAAAGTTTCATAATGTTATCGTTATATCTTTGTCATACCTAAAATTGTATCAACCCAGGGTGCACTGAAGAAGCACAGCTAAGAGTTCTTACACATTACTCTGCGCGGCAGGGGTTCTTGCCGCTGCGGCTAATTGCGGCTTCTTGGATTTTGTTAGTATTTGTACTGTCTCTTACACATGCCGCCGTGGCGTAATGTGTAACCGTTCTAAGGATGAAATCGGGAACGCGGTAAGACGAGAAAGATAAACGGTAATAAAGTAAAGATCCTCGCTAAACGGTCCGCAGTCTATTCTTAATGGGTCAGTCCCCACAAACCCCGCAAGTGAATAATTTGTGGGAGTTCGTTCTCGACATGCTGCTCCACGATCCCGGGATGTTCCTGGAATCCCGGGACGCGCCACGTTAATGCATTTCAAAACTAAATCTGAAAGATTACTATGCCATGACGAAGGTTGGTAGGGGTTCCATGGCTCAAAAACGTACACTTTTGTATAAAAAAGAAACTTAGGGAAAATTTATTCATCAAGACATTTTACACAGATTTCAAAAAAGAAATGTAATGTTTTTAGGGTATGTAAGTATCTATTCTGCCTTAAGTAAAAATTTATTAACATAGGATAACAAGTACATAAGTTAAAAAACTCTGAGTATCAAAACCTAAAATTACAAGATAACTATAAATTAAAATATATCTAACAATAAATATATCCCTGGCATTTCCTCAACACACAATCTGTCTCCGTAACTTGAAAATTCCTGAAAAAAATGTGCCTGTTTACAATTCTACAATGGTTATAGTTAGAGGAGAGACAGTTATAAGTAAGAACGCAATACTAAAGTAATCGAGACTCCTTACCCCCGTTGAGGCGGGCGCTCCGGGTAGAAACTGCCGAGGAGACCCATTTTTGAACGCAGGAGTCATATAACGAATGATTTGCACGAGCGTTTCCAAAAAAGAAGTGCATTTTTAATGGCCTGTGTGCGAAGCATTTGCAACGAGTGATCTAAATCACTCGTTTTTGATATATATGTCAAAAATTCTTGGTTTTGTTTGTCCTATTGAATCCGTTACGTTTCTAAAGAATAATCTTCGTCTCACGTGGCCGTTTAAAAATACGGTATTGGTATTTAGTGACTTAAAAAGCGAGGGTTGACTTAGAAAACTACAACTTCACAATTTTGCTGACTCTCGCCTTGAAAAGTAGGTCTCCAGTTCAACGTCCCTGGCATTACCTCAGGGAAAACACACGATCTGTCTCCGTCCACTTTGACGTTTTTCAGCACATCGATCAGTGCGTACAGGTGAGCTTTTTGTTGGCTGTTCCTGACCTCCACTTCTGGATACGTTTGACGACATGATTTCATAAAAGATTGTTTGCTCGGCAAATTAAAAAGAACTCCACTGCCAAGAACGCCATCTAGTGATGAATACCGGAACTACAGATCGATTTGATATCGTTTTGGTAGTTCCGCTATTATCGCGCCATCTATATGTTTAGGGAAAGCCCTGACTTTAAAGCTGTAACCCCCACAATTTTTAAGCGGCTAAACCTATTTCCTCAAACAGCTAAGAAACACCGCAAAGGAACTTGTTTTCACCTTTAAAAAATCGGTATCTAAATTAGTTCATCCGTTCGAGCGCTACGATGCCACAGACAGACATCAGCATCAAAATTATAATACCCCTCTTTTTTTCGGGGGTTAAAAATATAAGTAAACTTAAAACGAGCCAGCTTCTACTCAGATGTCTAACGTTAGTATGTTTTAATCAAGTCTCTATATTCGGAATGTTTTTTTTTTTAATGTAATTAGCGAACAGAAATTGATTTTCAACCATCAATTTCTTCCGATGATGGAAATCATCGAAAGGAAACCTGTATTATTCACTCGCGTGTAAATAAATATAAATATATACGGACGGACAAATCACACAGATTGAGCTAGACCCAAATTAAGTTCGAGACTTGTGTTATGGGATACTAACTCAAACTACATTTTATAACAAATCATATATAGAGGTAGATAAACATACAAGACCCAGATCAATCTGAAAGTGATCATTTTCCATCTTGACCTGACCGGGGATCAAACCCGGGACCTCCGGAGTGGCAGCCTGGCATGGTGGCTACAGAGGTCGTCGACTAATGACGAATAATGACTTTTGTCACTATTTGACAGTCAATGAGCTACGTCAGATACCTAGGTAGCTCGATTAATTTGACAACCTCCGTGGCGTAGTGGTCACTATGCTAGTCCGCCACCCAGAGGTTCCCGGTTCGATCCCCGATCAGGGCAAGTTGGAAAATGACCTTTTTAAAATTGTCCTGGGTCTTGGGTATTATATATATTTTTTTATTTGTTACTAGCTGATGCCCGCGACTTCGTTCGCGTGGACTTTATGACTCCGGCGTATAAATATAAATAAAAACTAATGAGAGAGAGAGAGAGAGAGAGAGAGAGAGAGAGACAGAGGGAGAAAGTACTTGTAACAGTGTTAGGAGTTAAAAGTCAATATTATTTTAATTCTTACCTTCAGGAGCCAATATGAAAAGAGCTGAAGTATTACTAACCCTGGAGAAAGCCACAATAAGTAGGCCATGCGAAAAACCAGTCCTTAGATCGACATTAGCAGCTTTAAGCCTCTAAAACTGATTCAAAGATTCAAAGATTCAAATGTTTAAGATTCAAATGTTTATTCAGTAATTAGACCTTTACAGGCACTTTTACACGTCAATAAGTATAATTTATGTTACGTGTAAAGTATATTAAAATTTAATTTATTTTTAAAGAAAAGCTACCGATACCAGCGCTTCGTAACGACCACTGCTGAGAAGAAACGCCGAAAGAAACTCATTTTCACAGTATTGGTCGCCTACTCGCCAGAAGGGCTTTGTCATATTATTATAATTGTCTTTTAATTAATAAATACTTATAATATAATACAATGTTGACACATTATAACATGTAATGCTTGCGAACCAGTAAACAAACATAAATTGCGTAATAAAAAATAAAAAAAATATTAAGTAGTCAAAAAAGCGAAGCCGAGCTGACCAGCCGGCAGCACCCGTTCACGAGTTGACGCACGGATCAGCCATCGTTAAACTCAACCATATTAGAGGGAATCCAACGACCCGACCAGCGACGCCACCACCGGATTGGACATTTTAGTGAGCATGAAAAACCCGAACTCGCAGACCTTGTCAAGAGAAAATATTAATTATATGTTGGTCACTTATTGATCGCAGAGCATTTACATGTTTTTACAGTAGGCTTATTATGGTAACAGAAAATGCAGCTATTTATGTTTCATGTGTGGAGTGTAATGGAAAATGTTTAGGAAGTATCCACGCGTTTTTATCTCTTAAATAATCATTGATAGTATAGTACGCATTGTTCAATAAAACTTTTTTAACATGTGTTTTAAATTTTGCCATTGGTAGGTTAACGATCGCTTCGGGAAGTTTATTAAATAATGTTATACCTAGACCTAAGAGTGACTTTCTAGTTTTAGCAAGTCGAAATTTAGGCGTATGAAGCTGATTTTTGTTGCGAGTATTATAACTGTGAACATCACTATTTTTCTTGAAATTATTTAACCTAGATTTAACAAATAGAAGATTTTCGTAAATAAATTGAGATGTCACAGTAAGAATATTTATAGATTTAAATAACTCTCTTAAGGAATCGCGTGATTTTAGTCCGTAGATCGACCGAATTGCTCTCTTTTGTAGCACAGAGATAGCATGTATGTTAGCCGCTTTACCCCATAAGAGCAAGCCATATGACATTATGCTGTGAAAATAACTAAAGTATACAAGCCTAGCAGTTTCAACGTTAGTACACCGTCTGACTAGTACAACGTTAGTACTGTGACTTATTTTCATAGCAAAGCAAGTTAACATATGGAACTGTGTATTTTCAAAAGGAAAATTGTTGGGGATGAGTGGCATACGCGGAATAAATACAGTTTCACTGGCATCACTCACTTACTGTGAGCTTTAAGTGTCTCAGCAGACTATGCCGAAGTTTAGTGGCTAAAGTTCGGTGGGGATGACACACTAAATAAGCTAAAGTTCAGCTGCTGAAGTTGAAGCTGCAGCGGCGGCAGCGGTGGCGGCGGCGGCGGCGTCGGCGGAAGCGGTGGCGGCGGCGACGGCGGCGGCGGCGGGAGCGGGAGAGGGAGCGGGAGCGGGAGCAGGAGTGGGAGCGGAAGTGGGAGCGGGAGCGGAACGGGTACGCGTACGGGTACTGGTACGGGAACGGGTACTGGTACGGGTACGGGTACGGGTACGGGTACGGGTACGGGTACGGGTACGGGTACGGGTACGGGTACGGGTACGGGTACGGGTACGGGTACGGGTACGGGTACGGGTACGGGTCTGATTCAGGCAAAAGCATCGGAAGTTCGGCGTTATGTGTTGCTAGTAATGCAAATAACATTGCAGGCATGCATTGGCTGAAATTCAGCCGCTGAACTTCGGCATACAGTGCTGAGACATTAAGTTGGGTTCCGTTACACAGTTTCGGCGGAGTCAAATTTCGCATCAGCATTATTGGCCCTCCGACATTAAGACTTATTTTGTGAGCCGTGAGTCCATTTTCTGCAAGTGAATTAAGAAACTCAACTGGATAATTGGTGGCGTCGTCAACAACACTATCCAAGAAATCTAAATATATATCTATTTATCTAAATATATATAACTCAAAGGTGACTGACTGACTGACATAGTGATCAATCAACGCACAGCCCAAACCACTGGACGGATCGGGCTGAAATTTGGCATGCAGGTAGATGTTATGACGTAGGCATCCGCTTAGAAAGGATTTTGATCAATTCTACCCCCAAGGGGATAAAATAGGGGATGAACGTTTGTATGAAACTTTGTCAATTTTAAACCGATCGGGCTGAGACTTTGCATGCATAAAGCTACTATGACGTAGGCATCCCCTAAGAAAGGATTTTGATAAATTACACCCCTACGCGAGCGAAGCCGCGGGCACAAGCTAGTTAACAATAATTTGCATCATAAGTTCTTTATTAATTGATTTTTAATTTTTTGGTGTCAATATGGCGCGTTCACATAACCAAGAATTTTCTGGTGTGTTATGCTCTGAAGGTCCGCAAATACTGAACTTATAAGTTCTACTTCGGACGAAACAACTTTTTTTTTGAAAAAATTTCAATGTACAGACACATTTTTTTTACTCTTTTATTATAGTATACATTTAGTATGTTTTTGTTCAGCGGCAACAATAAACATCATCTATAAAAATTTCAACTGTCTAGCTATAATGGTTCATGAGATACAGCCTGGTGACAGACAGTCAGACAAACAGTCGGACGGTCTAAGTAATAGGGTCCCGTTTCTACCCTACCCTATGGAACCCTAAAAATCGAGTAAAATAAGTATTGATGGGGGCTCCCATACTACAAACGTGATTTTTCATAGATTATGGTACGGAACCCTTCGCGCGCGTCCGACTCGCGCTTGGCCAGTTGTATTATAACTCAACAAAAAGTTCTCATCAGACTTAACAACTTTTGCTAAGGCGGCATTTTAATATTTCTTATAGTTTAGCTGGACCATTATAGTTCTGCATCATGTGTTCCATTTTCCAAAATCAATTATAGCCTATATGTTGCCCAGGCTTCACAGCTATATAACAAAAAAAGTTTCATTCGAATCCGTCCAGTATTTCCGGAGATTAGCGTGTACAAACAGACAAACAGACAAACAGACAAACAGACAAACAGACAAACAGACAAACAGACAGACATTTTTTTTATTTTCTTACTCTATTACTATATCTCCATCGCCCCAAATATTTTTTTTTGAAAAATTTTCCTTGTACAGACACATTTTTTTTACTCTTTTATTATAGTATAGATAAAAACTGTATCGTGGAGTTAGTACCCCATAATACAAGTCTTGAACTTACTTTGGGACTAGCTCAATCAGTGTAATTTGTCCGTATATATTAATCTAACACCAGATATAAGAACGAAGACCCGGGTTTGCTTCATATAAGCGCTAGTAAAGAGAACCTACTCCCGCCGAACTATTAGCTCTTCAATCCATCTAACGTGTTTTTTCTTTAACTTACCTATCGTTAACTGAATTTCCCAAAGTCAATATCCGAATCCCGCCGGGGATGACACAGGGAGCGGGTCGCAGGACGGTAATCCACTTGTCGCACCGCTGTTAATTGAGGCAGACTGTTATTTTGTGAGAGTCGATCGTTTACCCGCTTCGAGCAGACGAAGTAGGCTGGAAATAGAATAAGTTAACTTATTCCAAACATTACTCGATTCTTCCATGTTAGTCTAGATACTAGAAAAGAATTAACATGGAATTGGACGACCTCCGTGGCGTCGTGTTCACCATGCTAGTCCACCCAGAGGTTCCGGGTTCGTTTTCCGGTCAGGGCAAGTTGGGAAATGGCCTTTTTCAAATTATCCTGGGTGTTTGTTTATCTATCTTATCTTTATATATGTATCTATATGTATTTGTAATAAAGTATAGTATCGTTGAGTTAGTATCCCATAACACAAGTCTCGAACTTACTTTGGGGCTAGCTCAATCAGTGTAACTTGTGTGTAAATATTTAAAAAAAAAATTAAGCCATTTTTCTTCCCGCGCAGACCGTAAAAACTGATTAAGAAACGAGAATCTTAATCATACTGACTGTTATATGCCTGTTAACATCATTCGCATTTTCACCCTTGCCTCGGTAGGCTTTTGCTATCTGTGTAGGTACAGAAGCAGCTGATACATTATATTTCTAAGTTCTTTTCTTTTCTCCTAGACCATTATGTTAGAAAATGTACTTATACATTTTTCTGAGTACAGGAAAAGGCACAGAATAAGTACTAGTATTCACGTACAGAAGTCTTACTCAAAAAAGAAATATCTACTTAATGTGGTTAGCGCTATTGTTTAATTTAGTTCGCGTCAGAACTCCTTACGTCTTCGTTTTTGTATATATTTTTTAAGCAATATCTATAGGGACAAATTCCACTGATTGAGCTAGCCCCAAAGTAAGTTCGAGACTACCTTATTATTAATTTATCATTATTATGGGTTACTAACTCAATGATACAGTATTTTATAACAACTACATATATAGATAAACATCCGAAACCCAGGACAATTTGAAAAAGGTCATTTTTCAACTTGCCCTGACCGGGGATCGAACCCGCAACCTCTGGGTGGCGGACTAGCATGTTGACCACTACGCGACGTAGGTCTTCAAAAGTCGTCGTCGTCGTTTAGACACCTAGACATCCATTGCAAGCCAATTTCATTCTTATTACTCTGGACAAACGATTCATGTAACTGAATTTTCTCCTTCAGAAGTGGTCGCCGAAGGGAAATAGTAATAATGTTGGTATATTTTGTATTTCTATACGGGAAGCGACCAGACCTGAAAAAGGCAAAGAGCACTGAAAACTATTAGAAAAGTTTTCTTTTTTTGTCAAATCCGCATCACTACGACAACGTTGTCACATTTGTCCAATTTGACAACAACACTCTCAAATGTGTTTGAATCAACACTTTCTCAACAGCCCCGTTTTACGAGACTAAACAAAACTCGACGGCAACCATTTCTAAAGGCTTAAGTGGCAGGAGTCGTTCCCGGGAATTCGCAAACCCCGAATTTCTTCACACAATAGAATATACATGAGCAAATATTTGTGCCGCGCGGGACGAATAGAAAAACAAATACCCTGGTGACTTGGCGGCTGCGGCTTCTAGGCCCGGGGCCTATACAAAAACCATTATTTTATTACAGATAAAATATAACGTTTTTATGTCAAATAGGGTAGGTAGAACACTGAATCGTGAGACCGAAAAGTCACGTTTATCGCACGTTAGCCGCATTAATATGATTCATATTTTCATCTGTTTTCTAGACGTTTTTCTTTTTTCCCAACCCAGCATGAAAGAACATTATTTAGTTAGTTTCCAAAAATGCTTTCGTATAACAAATACTTTTTTAATAAAAATAATAAAAGTATAAGGAGTCTTTGGAAATTTCTGAACAAAGATAGTTAAAAGGTTGTCTTGGCCAAAGATTGGTTGGAAGAGATTACAGTTATAGCGATAAGTCCGCCTTTGTGCCCATATTGTGTGTTGTTGTTTCGTAATTTTTGTGTGTTTATTATGGTGCAATAAAGTTAATTTGTATTGTATTGTAAAATTCAGATGTATCATCTTTATAAAAGTTTTTTTTGCAATAAATATACCCATTTGCAAAATACGTGTTATCATTATCCATCAATATTTTCATTTAAAATGTTACGACGTTTGGGTCAACGCGTACCGTTTCAGCAATATATGCTACAATATCCAATGTTTAGGTTCATAATACATGAAGAGCTAAGGGATATCTAGGATCTAGCCTGTAACAAAGCTCTAAAATAACAACATTCGTCACTATTTATATGTTTCACAGATCTAGGTCTGAAAGAAGAGCATCAGTGTCGTATATGCATTCGTAATTCTAGATAATTTGTTCGACATCCCTAGCCTACACTGTTGCAGTGGCAGCGCTAATCTATCGCCGATGACGATAAGGAAGCCTGCGAGACCGAAGCTGAGGCCAAAGGGACCTCTGTAATATGTATGCTGTAATATGTAGCTTTATAGTTTGTGAACTAGCTTCATGACTACAATGAAGTGGCAGCGCAAACCTATCGCCGATGACGATAAGGAAGCCTGCGAGACCGAGGCCGGGGCCGCAGGGATCGCGTTCGGTTTTCTGTGATTCTAAAATCAAATCCAACGTCCCTATTGTAGTCGACGAGATTCCATTTTGTTATAAAATATATCTTTTTGTGGCGCTTTGTCTGACGGGGAAATATTTTTTAAGAGAATGTTCGAGTAGACAGACTCCCTCCGTGGTCCAGTAGTCAAGGCGTTCGCCTTGTGACGCGGAGGTCATGGGTTCGATTCCCACTATGAAGCATACTTTGTGAAAAGTTGTTTCCAGTCTGAATAGGATTGCAGGCTTGAATCACCTGATTATCCAAAAAAGAAAGTTGATTCCGTGTTTCGGAAGACACGTAAAACTGTGGGTCCCGAACGCTACCTAGCGTTTAATTATCAAAACTATCCAAGGATTGGTTCCTGGTTTGCCCTTTGGGTTGTGGAGGTCAGACGGCAGTCGCTCTGTGTAAAAACCAGTAACCTCGTCAAATCTCCTTGGTTAGGTAGCGGACCCCGGGCTCTGAAGCGTTACTGCTGAGGATGCAACCAGGAACACGCTCGGATGGTGATGATGATGATGTTCGAGTAGACAGACATGTCCTTCCATTTCCATTTTTCTTAAATATCACCCCATTTTTGTTTATGTAAGGCTATATGGCCAAATTATGATAAGTGGTGTAAATTTTTCAGCCTAGAATAGTACTACTACATCTACTACTCGTAAGAAATCTCTCTCTCTCTCTCGCTCAAGAGTCAAGTGTCCACCCCCCACTATCTGTTAAACGGTTATATATGGACACGTGAAAAAATTCAAAACTATCAGAGCTAAGTTGGGTTTACAAATTCAAAAGTTATAGGCGATCAACTTATAAAATGTACTCGGAAAATGAAAATTTCATACAAATTCAATATAAAATTAGTTTGAAGACGTTTTGAGTGGCATGAACTCAAAGTTGGCATTTGTAACTACGGAACCCTACACAAAAGCTACCGATACTGCCGTTTAGAGAAACGCCAAAAGAAATTTAAAACTTAGTCTTCAAAAACGGAGCCGCGCTGACCATTCCAGCCCGTTCACAAATTGACGCGTGGATCCGCCATTGCTGAACTCTATCAAATTAGTGGGAATCCGACCCGACCACGACGCTGCACTTTGGATCGGAGAGCTTTATAATGCGATTATAGCAAAGAAATACATCAAGACAATTGAAAGTCACGCCGACTCGGTTCGCGTTGCTATTAAAAGACGCTCACATTGCTAGCTCCATTCAATAAGGAAACATTCGGAAAAATCTGGGATGAGATGTTTTGTGTCTGCTCACTTTATCCCGGGCTGAAATATCGGAAGGGATCGCGACAGTTGTTTGCGATACAACACTTAATAAAATAACAATGAGAATTACGAAACACAATGCCTTCCGCCTATACATTTATTATATATATATACTGGCAAATAATACGGTTTGAGTAAGTCCCAAAGTAAGTTTAAACTTGTGTTATGGGATGGGGTCATTAAATTGGCCTTTCTGAAATAGCCTGTATAAAGGTGGACTCTGTATCATGTTTGTGTTTTGTTTTTCCGTAAATAGTAAATTACTGCAAAGGTCGGGAAGTATGGCATTGCCGGTCGAGTAGTTTTCAAGGCCGTGAGTTAGCGAGGCCTTGACAATAATTACGAGTCTGGCAATGCCATTCCCGCCGAAGCATATATAGTGCTTTCCTCAATAAATGTGAGAAAATCATTAAAGATAAGACTGAAAATATGACTATATTTTCCGATAGCAATTAATATTTACTGCAAGCAAAGAATATATAATCAATCACTACATTGAAATAAAAGAAACTGCTTTTTCGCGTGTTTAAGTGCAAAGAAAACATAGCCCATGATGCCTTGTCATATTTTACACAAAAAATGTAATACCTTAGATTATTGTTTTATTTTTCTCACGCAGCAAAAATTAATCATATTTTCGTGTTAATTTATACCAACATTTTAATAAAACGCATTCAAATTGCAAATGGCTTTTTTTATATAGTTAGCAATTGGCTGTATGAAAAGTGATGGAAATAAACGCTAAATATCTTAGCCAAATTTAAAAACAGAACTGTCATCTGAAAAGTCAATGTCACTGTCTTGTCATTCTTAATATACTTCTTGTCTTCTTGTTTTAAGCAGCGGCCAGGAAATAATTTTCATACTACTTGCCTAGGACGGTAAAGTAATGCCTCCGCCTCCTTGAGTCGTAATTCTCATTGCAGAGGGTCGTGATCTCTATGAAACACCTTCTTGTGTACTATGTCCCGCCATTTAGTTCTGTGCTCTGCAGTTAGGATGGCGTCGCTGACTTTGGTCTCGAGTGTCGAGAGAACCTAGTACTCGTATATTTACCTGAGAGTGAACAATCTGAACTATAGTTTCACGAAAAACTTGCGGATCTCGTTGTTCGTATTTCGATAGATATGGCAACCTCACTCTCGCCTTCCACGGCGCACTTCTATGAATAACAAATTTGTTATTTTCTCCATTACAACTTCTTGGAAATAAATATTTAAAATGACCTTGTATCGTGGCATCTCAACAGTTGACTTCGATATTATTGCTTTGAAATGTCAATGTTGAATTACTCTTTATCATCAAATTAGAATGCTAATTTTATATTATTTAATGCCTGTTTTTTAATGATCCATCAGATTCAGAACGTAATTCTACTACAGCAGGGAAATTTCATAGTTAAGTAGAAAAAAACAGGTAGATAGGACTGATTACAGTAAAGTAATCAGTCAATGAGTAGCTAACTGCGGGCTCGCATGCTCAAAGTTTGAAGAAAACTATACTAGTTTGTACATTTTATCTGCCTCTAGATGATGGGAAAATCTGAGGAATCGTAATACAGTCTTCGACATCCTTGGGTAGCCATTGACACGCATATTAACGCGCCCTGGGTTCCAAAGCAGCACAGATGAGAAATGCTACCGGGAAAGCTAAGATGAAAAAGGCTCTATGATGCCAACAATCCGTCATTTGATTTTCTTTTACTTTTCCACCAACACGCTGAATGTGGCCTTTGGGAATGACATGATATGACTATTATGTTGAGTCTAAGTCATGGGGCAAGCCTCTAACTACACAGTTTTTTATTTATTTATTATAATTATCCTATACTGTCCCACTGCTGGGCAAAGGCCTCCCCTCGAGTACGCCGTACTCTAACTTGCGCGATGGATTTCCAGGTCTTGACATAAAGCGTCAGATCATATCACCACCTTGTCCTTGGCGACCTCTCTTGCGACGCCAGCCTACCGGCACCCATTCTGGGGCAATCTTGGCCTACTTATCTGGGTACATCCTACACACATGCCCAGTCCAGTTCCATTTGATGCTGGCCGCTTTTTCCCCACGTCTACTATCTTAGTTTTGGAACAAATGCTGGTATTACTACCCAGTAGGTAACCGTAAATAGTGTACAATGTATTGAATATGATGAATATCGACCTCCGTACATTTTCTATTTATTGCCTCTCCAATATTAAATTCAGCTTCTCATGTTATTCAATGTTTACTGCGGAGTAAAGTCGTTTGACCGCGCTCACGATGGAGTGGGTTATTTTTGCAAAGAGTCAACAGGAAAAAACCGATACCAAAACCTTTGAAGTTTTCCCTGCGATTAGAGTTTTCCACAACATATATTTTAACTTTTCTTCAAAGTAGGTATTTGATACAAAATGAAGATTTTAAAAACGAATATTATATTCCTTGATGACAATTTTAAATTACACTCTAGCTTAAACTCCTATTCCTCTCTGATAAGTGCCTACCTTTACCGAGAGCAATCAATGCGACCACTCGTGAAAACCACCTCCAAGTATTGAATCGAACATGTATCGACGCGGGAATTGCTCGAGTTTGCTCAAAATGCGAGCAAAGCCAGCTTTTCTCAGTAAATACTTATGTAGTGAACTTCTGAGAAGCAGTTTTAAAGAAAATAATCAAAATGTTTTATTTTATTCTCCCTCGGTCTGCAAGAGTCATTTTCCGCCCGGTTAGTTTCAATTGACTATGCAAGGTGGTTAGTCTGGTGAGACGACCTGACCAAGGTCGCTGTTAAGCGTTGGCTGCAGCGTGGTCGTTTCACTGACTGATAGAGTCATTCGGGGTAACTGAGCGCAGTGGGTAAGTGAGCGCAGTGTGTGTATCTCCAGAATGGGGAACGGGGGAGGTATCTTTAGTTCCTTGGGTTTGTTCCGACAGAACAGAGACCGCCCGCTTGACAGCTAGCCGCGACAAGTCGTAGGATGGACGCACAATTCTTTTTCGTAAAGAACACTATTTGTTGTAGAACATTGTAGTTTTTATTTCAAAGGAAAACAGTGTAGCATCTATGGTATTGAATTTACACTTGTAAGTTGTTTTTTTATAGTTGTGAATATATTTATGCTTTATTTATTGTAAAAGTTTGAGGTTGAAATTACTTTCAATTTACATTATGCACATTTATTTGAAATTAGGCGCTGTGGGGAAAGTGTGCGCGGGTAAGTGTGTGCATGTTTTGGTACTAATTGTTTACGTTGTTGTTTTTGTTGCAATAAATAATGTATAGATGGTTAAAAATAATTAAATCTAAGATCATGAATCATGATTGAAAACACACAGCCGAGGATACATCCGGGAACTCATTAAGATAATGATGAGGGTTATAACAAAAATTTGTTCTATTTTTCAGGATCTCCCACCATGCCTAAAAATTATATACAAAAAACAATCGGTGGAGTATTTTTTCATGTCTCCCTCTCTTCAGCCAATTTGTTGACCTCCCTATACGACTCGACGAAATATAATGAATAAATATAAGTTTTTAAATTTAGTTGGAAAGCGTCACGCTACAGGAAATTAAAAACAAAACAACAAGTCATTAGCGAGATTGACGCGGCCGGCAGGTGGTGCTAGCCGCACTTTAAATGGCCGCCGCAGAATGATATTTAATTACAGAACATATTTCAATTTTTAGCGCCACAAAGCGTATTGTTTAAGATTTCGCGAGTCACTCCCAGCGAGCTTGCGGATCTAATGAGGTGATATACGAATAGAGTGCATTGACAAATAAGGAACACAATATGTCAAACTAAAAAAATGTTTAGATAATGATCAGGCAGCTGATTTAACACCAAATGTAGAAGTTACCCCTAACTAAGTTAAAGAAGTCGAAGAAAGTACCTCCGATTTTTCTCGCCACATCGTTTTTGCAACCTCCAATTTTTCAAACCTTCTAAGAAATAAATAAATAAAAGTGACACTCTCATTACAACTTCATTATTAACCTACTTCCAAAAAGGAGGGGGTTATCAATCCATCGCAATTCTTTATTTTTTATGTATGTTCTCCGATTGTGCGAAGAATCTTGGACCGATTTGGAAAATTCTTTTTTTTTTGTTTTAAATGTTTACACTTGTCAGGTTATATATACCATATAAATTTTATCAAATTCGGCTGTGTAGTACCGGGGCGAAGTTTTAAGTTTAAAAAAAAAATCATTTGTGGGTCTTAAAAGCGCATTGTTAAGCGACATTCTTAGGGCGTGGTGACGCGTTCTTTACAATCACACTATCACACTTCACACTAATATTATAAAGGCAAAGTTTGTGAGTGTGTGTGTGTATGTTTGTTACTTCATCGGACACAAACGGCCCAATTTTAATAAAATTTGGTATGCAAGATGCTGACACCCTGGATTAACACAGTGGCTACTTTTTCCGCGGGTAACACCGCGGGGCGCAGCTAGTATAAAAAATATTTAAGACTAGAGTGTTCACGCGTTTGTACTTACTCGCTGCACCCATCGCCGCGGCGGTGACTCAGCGCGAACTCGCCTCAAAACGTTTTCATTTTCGAAGCGAAATTAATTGGTTTTCAGCAGCGTGAGTCGTGACACCGGACGCTTTTTATTCGCCGGCCTTTGTTCCGCCGATATAAATCTTTGACGAGTCGCTTATACACGAGACTGTTATAAATTTCAATGGTAATGTCTAGAATTATACGGCAAGATTTCTGTAGTAATTTGTGACAGATTTAATCTTTAATGTAAAAGATGACTGGCTGACATATTCATTGACTGATATCGATCAGTCAGTGAATAGTCATTGTTGCCGCCACCTATCGGCTATATATATATATATATATATATATATATATATATATATATATATATATATATATATATATATATATATATATATGTGGGATCGGGGGAGCCAAAGAAAATGCCGGGCAACTCTTGAACTCGTTTTATTTTAATTTTAGCACACGGGACACGTCTTGACTACTACCGTATATGCAATCGCCATCTTATTGCTCCTAATCATTTTCTCTCTCGCTCTTTCAGACATCACGCTCTCACTCGCTCTTTCATTGGATGTTGCCATCCTACATTCGGTCATCCTGCTTCTATGTCTGTCCTCAGACATAACACAAAGTATTATAAAATAATTTAGGCTCACTATAACATTAAAGTTTAACCGAATTACAAACAATCTTTAGGAATTTAAGTTATAGCACCTACACTTCCAACAATGCTAGACTAAAGATACACTAATACAGAATTAAGTTTGGAATAAGCTAGGTACTTTTAAATTAAACTAACAATCAACGATCAGTAGGATAAAAGTCATCAGCCCCTTTTTTTTTTACAAAAACATTGATAATTATCAAGTGATCAAATACAAACATCCAAAGATAAATGAGTTTTAACCTGTGTGATATGAAAGTACAAAAATAATACACTGTAAGGATAAACAGTAAAGACTTAGATTAACTGGTTACAATTTAGTTTTTAATACGTATAAACAAATCATTTTCTTTAAACACAATGTAAAGAAAACAATAAAAATCTTAGCGATAGTCACGGTGACGAGAAAAGGTGTTTCATTCATCAAAATCTTTCATCCATCCTCAATATCTTAAGCAAAACAATCATACCTTCACTCCTCGTCTGTCGCAGGCCATCGCTTCATCAAATCAGCTGAGCTCGAGGTTTTAGCAGGACCTTCAGCGTTGCTGGCTACTTTCATGACATCATAACGATCATTACGTTTTACTTTCACTATCCGATAAGGTCCCAGGTATTTAGGCTTTAATTTAAGTCCTGGACCAAACTGGGTTCGTTTTATAGCAACCAAATCTCCTTCGCTGTACTTCGTACTCGGTTTTCTCCCTTTATCATATGTTTTCTTGTTTTCCTCTTGAATCTTGAGAATCTGCTGTTTTGCCTTTATTCTCATTTCTTCTCTATCCTTTTCATACTGACCTATCTCTTCTTTTTGAAGTAACTCTAATATTTTCAGATCTTCTTTCATCCTCATTTCCGTACCGACCATAAGGTTGAATGGTGAAGTACCAATACTTCTTTGATATGTGCTGTTTATAGCCCTTTGAACACGACTAACCTGCCGATACCACAGTGATGGTTCTTCAATGCAAAGCTTAGTTAATACAGCTAGAATAACCCGGTGTATTCTCTCCACCTGGCCGTTCCCTCTGGGTACTCCTGTGGTGATGGTAACATGTTGTATATTCTCCTCTTGGCAATACTCTTTAAAGTCATTACTGGTGAATGCTGTTCCTCGATCACTGATGATTCTAGCTGGATTACCAAAATGCTGCTGATGTATCTTCAGTTTCTCAATAGCTTCTTTACTGGTAGTACTCTTCGTCGGAAATATCCAGGTAAACTTAGTAAAAGCATCAATGAACGTCAATATATGGTTATATTGCTTCCTTGTCTCTGTCAGGGGTCCAACGTGGTCAATATGGAGTGTATGTAATGGGGTACCTTCCTTTTCCAATGGGTTAAGAAAACCTTCTTGCTTACCAGCTTTCCTTGTGGCTAAAAGACAGGGTATGCATGTGACAATAAAGTTTTCAAGTTTCTTATCCAAATCCTGAATATAATAGTCCTTCGTTATAATTTCTTTCATCTTCTTAATAGCAAAATGTCCATTGCTATGCACTTGTCTAAAAATATCCTTCTCCAAAGCCTTCGGTATGACAAGTAATTTTTGATCTCCCTTGTACAGAAGTCCATTATCAAGCCAATAGTCTGAAAAAGAACCCTTCCGTAATACTTCACACATTGCTTTCAATCCATCGTCATTTTGCTGAGCCAATCTTATCTCATTTTGCAAACTATTGGTGACAATGGTCATACAAGGATTTCGACTCAATGCATCTGCATGCTGCATCTTTGTGCCTGCACGGTGTTCCACTTCATAGTCAAATTGATCCAAAAACAGTACCCAACGGGCTACCTTAGGCGACAAATCCTTTTTCTTCAAAGTCAGTTCAAAAGTTTGACAATCGGTAACTATTTTGAAATGGATTCCATACAAATAGACTCTATACTTCTTAATCCCTTCTATAATAGCTAGGGCTTCTAGCTCATAGCTAGAATACTTTGATTCTGCATCACTAGTTCGTTTACTCATGTAGTAAATTGGATGCCAACTATCTGGATGTAGCTGTAAGAGTATAGCTGAATATGCAATAGAGGATGCATCAGTATGCAGTTCTGTAGGCAAATTACCATCATAAATCTTTAATACTGGGGAATTTCCTAATTTTCTCTTTAAATCATTAAATGCAACCTCTTCACGTTCCCCGAATCTGAATAAAACATCTTTCTTGAGTAAATCGGACAATGGTTTTGCTATGACAGCATAATCCTTTATATACTTTCTAAAGTAAGATGTTAGACCAAGAAAACTTCGAACTTGCCTTGCTGTGGTTGGTTTGGGATACCTCATAACCGCATCAGTCTTCTCAGCCGTCGGTCTTACTTCTCCATCCTTTATTGAGTGACCCAAATACTCGATTTCTCTGGAAATTAGTTTAGCTTTCTTCCAATTTATCTCCAAACCATATTGCTCTGCAATGGAAAGTACATTTTTGAGTCTTATTACGGCTTCTTCTTCGTTTTGGGCGGGGATAAGTAAGTCGTCGATAAATATTATTACTTCTCCTTTTGCAAGTAGATCTCTGAAGATAATTGTTATAAATCTCATAAAATACTTCGGACATGTCGAAATTCCAAAAGGTGCACGACAAAATTCGTACTGGCCGTTGTGAGTAACAAAGGAGGTAAGAGGTATTGAGTCTTCACTAACCTTCAAGTGGAAAAATCCATTTTTCAAGTCTAAAACACTAAAGACCTTAGCGTCTTTTAGTTTATCTATAAGGTCTTCTATAACTGGCAAGGGAAACTCATCTTTCACCATTTTTCTATTTAAAAGCCTATAATCAATACATACTCTATGGGAACCATCTTTTTTCCTCACCAAAACTATAGGGAAACTATATTCAGAGTGACTTACGCGTATGATGCCCTTCTCCAACCACTCGGATACTTGTTTGTCAACCACCTCTTGCTCCTTAAGTGACAACCTCCGAGGTCGCAAAGCCACAGGTACATCGTCCTTGAGCACGATCTTAAGTTGTATCGGCGCTTCCTTGGCTGGTTTTGGTTGATAATTTTGCACCATCCACTTCACTTCTTCCTTCAGAGCTGCATTGGTCATATGGCCTATAGCTGAAACAGAAGAACATTCCTCGCTTGCAAAACATCCCAATCTTTCCCACTCTTTATCCACAAACCTTACATCACCACCTTTTAACACCACCGTAACACCGCTAAGAAATTCTTGCCCTAATATAGCGTCGTAGGGAACATACTCTTTGCGTAATATATGAAAAATAACATCATCGTAGCAATGTCCGTTCACACGCAACTGTAGTTTACACTTTCCCAGTGAACGCACTGTTGACTGTCCTATGCCTGACAAACTGAGAGAGTCACTGTAACGCACTGGTTGTCCAATTATCTGGTAAACCTTTTCAGAAATAATGTTCACGTCGCTGCCGGAATCCACTAAACCTTGGACGAAATGTTTATTTATCTTCATTGGAATCACCGGTTTGTATTCCTTTGACGTTGACATCGACGTTGACAGTGACATATCTCCGTAAGCGCACGCCGCCATCTTGGGTTCGCGTTCGTCGTCAGTCGAGTACTCGTCTCGCGTGAAGTTAGGCGCATTAAGATGGTGAGATTGGTAAACTTGCTCAGCTAATGTCAGGTCGTGGTCATGGTTCGAAAAGTTGTCGCTAGGGGGAGTAGCCGTTCCAAACATGGCGCTCTTCTTTTGCAGAACCCGAGACTTGCCGAAATCACCCGATATCTTCCGATGACTCGTACTTGCTTGCGCATGTCTTGCCGTCTCACTCCTCCCCGATGCTCCAGCGTCTGTTTTGGTAGGGCACGATGATCCGACGTGACCAAACTCGTTGCATTTAAAACATTTCATGCCTTTGCTCTTGTTGGGACACTCGGTAGCTGTATGTCCGATCTCGCCGCACCCGTAGCAACGCACTCCCGTACGCGCTGCCTTGCCTGCTTGTAAATGCTTGCCTGTGCTCTTTTGCGCCGCCGACTTCTGCATCTTGGCCGCTACAACTTCGTATATTTTCAGCTTTTCCTTTAGGTCGTAGTAGGACGTTACACCATACAACATTATTTTATTCGTCTCGACGTCAGGAATTCCGTCGATGATATATTTTATGGCGACGTAGTCGGCCATCTTGCCGCGTTTTCCGAGTTCCTTCATGACAAGCATATAATCTAAGCACGTCTCGTTCGGCCGCTTCTTTCTAGCGCTCATCATTTCATGAATGGCCTTTACGTCGACTGAATCCGGAAACTCCTTTTGTAATGCAGCTTTCAGGTCCGCCCAACTCTTGAATGGACGCTCCGCTCGTAGCCATAGTTGTGCCTTGCCAGTGAGCGATCTGCGGGCGACGAGCAGCTGCTGCAGAGGTGTCCAGCCGAAGATCTGAACGTTATCTTCTACGTCGTCTATCCAGCGGGACACTGGATAGGTATTATCACGGCCGCTGAAACCGGGCACTAACTCTGCCGTCATTTGCAACATGTGCATACCGCGCGCCGGCATTTCACTTTCAGAGCCCGAGCACTCCATGAAGTCTTCTTGTCGGCTCCGACGTCGATCCTTTGCCTCTTTAGTCATTGTGTCGTCTTAATCTTCGTACGAGTACTTCGTCGTAAATCGTCCGTCTTCACCCACGCCGGCCGGTAACCTCCGCGGGACCGCGTGGCAGCAAATCGTCGTCGTCGTATTTCGCAACACGTACCGGGAATCGCGTCTTCTTTTTTCGATCCCGGACGAGCCCCCAAAATTGTGGGATCGGGGGTGCCAAAGAAAATGCCGGGCAACTCTTGAACTCGTTTTATTTTAATTTTAGCACACGGGACACGTCTTGACTACTACCGTATATGCAATCGCCATCTTATTGCTCCTAATCATTTTCTCTCTCGCTCTTTCAGACATCACGCTCTCACTCGCTCTTTCATTGGATGTTGCCATCCTACATATATATATATATATATATATATATATATATATATATATATATATATATATATATATATATATATATATATATATAGGTTTAGGCTACACATCCTTTTCCATATTTCTACTTTGACGTGTACCTAAACAACGAGGCGCCCTCTATGCGCCGCAATCCGCAAGCCAGTATTAACTCAACCGCCGTGCCGTAAAGAGCAGTTCCAGCTTTTTCGCTGACGATATGAGCAACCCTTGCCCGTAAGTCATATCCGTCCCGCTGTTTCAAAATGGTGTCTTTCGCGTGTGGACAGTAAGAACTTGACGAACGTTAGCTTGTGTGGTGCCAGTGTGACGTGATCCTGAACCGGTGAAATCCACGTGGCTGGCTGAGCTGGAGGTCCAGGGAGCTCGTTGACCGAAGATCTGAAAGGTTGGTGCACGTCTTCCATATACCCTATCTTAGCCGTTACCTTGCTGATCTCTGTTTCGTCATTTTCTTATTTTAATTTAGCTATCGAAGGTTCGCATCCTACGCGCGATACCAGTCATGTTTACCAGTCAGTCAGTCAACGCACGACTGAAACCACTAGGCGTGTTGATCAAAGTTCTGCAGAAGCGATTCTTTAATTAAGTTCCATCGCAATGCCTGACAAGGTGCATGTGATGTTTTTTTGTATAGAATAGATCATGTGCAATGCAATGTAATTATTAAATAAATAAATGCTACTAGAAGGGATTTTTGGATATTCATCCCGTAAGAGGGTAAATCAAAGTTTATATATAAGTTATAATTATTATAAAGCCGGGGCGGGTCGCTAGTTAAATATATTTTTTTACTTACTTTACATACTTCACTACAGCTATGTAACTGACGGGCTTAAAGTCGTTGGCATTTTGTAGGCAACAATCAACTAAAAGGTTATTTAAAAAATTTGAAAAACAAAATGAGGTTCTTCAAAAAAGGAATGAAAAAAACTTTTAACTTCGGAAGCCTCTATGGTGGGCCGTGTGCCAGTTTGCCTTCATCTACTTTATATACAGACTATATCAGTCCCGTAAAGGACCAATGCTTCTTCAAATAACGGGAGGCTTTGCCCATAAACACCAAGCTAGGCATGAGGTTTGATGATCGCAGTAGAATAATTCTATGACTAATATGGTATGTTGTAAAGCATCGTCATCATTTCAGCCGCATAACGTCCATTGCTAGACATAGGCCTCTCCCAAAAATTTCCAAAATGACCGATCAAGAGCAGCCTGCATCCAGCGCTTTCCAGCATTTAAAGCAAGAAGAAGGTTAACTGGCTCCACGGCCTACCTTACAGGTTTCCTGCAACACCATCAGTCTGATGTCTTTGCACAAAGGACGCTCCTGTCCGTTCTCTGCCAATACGCGCCGAAGTAGCGAAAACCGCTCTCTATCACGGTTCATGATATATATCCTGGTGACAGACAGACAGACGGACGGACGGATAGCGAAGTCTTAGTAATAAGGTCCCATTTTTACCCTTTAGGTATGGAACCCTAAGAAACTACCAAAAGAAACTCAAATCGACGCAATCAAGTGACGTCAAAAACTGTGATGAAGGCTCTATTGAGAACGTAAAATTGCTTGATGTATTCATTAGGCGAGTTGTCTGAAAAGGGAGGTCCATAACAATCCATCAAAATGGAATGGGAAATTAAAGCCGCCATAAAAATAATTTGCACCCTAATGGCGCGGCCATGGATTCAATGCGGGCCAGATTATGTTATTATTATCATCTGCTTGGAGAGATTAGTACGAAAAATCGAATTTAAAATATTACATATACAAAGAATCTGCCCATCTATTTCTTTGTAATACAGGTTGAGAAATAAGTTTGTAGACCTGACATAATGACGATGCCATAGTAAAGTATCACTATTTATGCGCAGAATTTTTGAAATACATAGGCTTTGAATTCGTACAGACTTACTCATGTATATTTTGTCTTTTAGTTTGAAGACCTCTGTGCCCTAGTGGTCATCGAGTCAGGCAGTTACACCGGAGATCCCGGTTTCGATCCCCCGTCAGGTCAAGTTGGAAAATTATATTTTTCAGATTGACCAGGGTCTTGGGTGTTTACCTACATATGTATTTGTTATAAAATTTAACAGCTTTGAGTTAGTGTTCCATAATACAAGTCCCGAACTTACTTTGGGGTTAGCTCAATATGTGTGATTTGTGCGTATATATTTTACTTTTATTTTGTAATTGCCAACCATATAAATCAATAAGAAACAATAAGAGAAAAGAATCATTTCATTATCATAAAATCGTGAGAACCAATATGGGTCAAACAATCTCCATAGGGAGATACAATCTAATCATCAAGCTTATATATTGAAAAGAAAAACCCGCTAAATGTTTGGCAACACAGCTCGGCTGATGCCGGAGCACAAAATAAATTGGAAAAAGGTTATTTTCTCTCTACTCATTTTTTCCTAGACTCCATATTCCATGTTACAAAATGGTATTTCCTAAGAGCACTCAAATAAAAATGGGCTTGCCTTTGATCACCAACGTTAGATCCACTCTAGCCTTAACCGCATTTTCAGCCGACCTCGGAGAATCGAATTATGGCCCAAGTGGGCACTTATTGCCTTATATTGTTTTTAAGAAACCGGGGCCGTGGCTTCCGGCCTAGAATGGGACTAATTCATCTCGCATGTGAATGTCGTAAGAAGCGACTAAGGGATTGAGCACAAACATCTTGTGCTACAGCTACATTTAGCAATACAAGAGATCGCTTTAAGCGATAACACCGCCCATTTTACTCATTTAATTTAAAATTATTTGTTTGCGTTACATTTATCTTTTGGTGTACAGTAAAGAGTTATCAATCTATCTACATTATTTCTTCTCGATAAAGACGTGTTCAAATATTATTTGCTGTTTTTAAATCCCTTGTTATTTTGGATCAAAAGTCACATACAACCAAGTTTAAAATATATCGAATAGTACCATCAATCTATTTTTCTCAAGAATATATTATTACAAAACCAGACGAGAACGAAAACATGATAGTAAACTTTCGTTTAAGTTGAAATTGTATTGTTTCTAAGTCAGCTGAGCGGGTCAGTGACCGAGATGGATCCCGAGTGAGTGAGTCGCGGATACAACTGTTACGAGATACCACGGCTTAGCGCGGTGTCACTGTTGGCGGTTGGGAATATGTACTTTGTTTGTTACGGCCAAATATGAAATTCTTAAAAGTATCTCACTAAGATACATCATCACGTCTGTACCGCTAACGGGGTAGACGGAGCCTAGGTCCACAAGATCCATAGACCTCATTTAGCGTGATTTTGTTCATAAAAATTAAAAATATAATCAATCATGGAAGTTGATGGGTCTGCTCACTAGCTGCATTACGTATTGATATGATTCAGATAATATTTTGATGTTTTTCTTTGCAAGTGATATTTGAACTCACATTCCTCAAGACTGTAGCATAAATGAGTTTTGACATAAAATCAGCAAAGCTCGCGGGTCAGATAGCTACTCGTAAAGCCTGGAGTAGGCCAATTCGAACGAAGTACCTAATTATATTATTAAAAAAAAATTTAAAATAAGTTTTTATCTTAAACAATTATTTAACTTAAAAGTTTAAAAAGCTCCTCAAGACAATTCAAACGAGCCCAAACTCGACGGGGTTGCGCTGTTTCCGGTTCCATTATCAAATTAACCCATAATATTGCATTGCCACGCGATATACTTACGTATTCGTGAAATTTTTTAGCTCAATCGAAAACAAGAAGTGGGCCACATTTAACTTGCAAGATTTGACTACAGTCAGACAGACGGAGAGACAACGGGACAGGTGAAACTTAATAAACTTGTAATAATACTCGTAAATGATTAGTTTCTCTTGTTCACTTCAAGTAAGAGCGTTTCATATTCCTAACTGATGTCTCACACCGTAACTTACGCAGCTTCTACAATCTCCGTCTTCAAGTCCCCCTCCACTCTTCCACATACTACTCTAAATCCTTCTCCGTTCAAGCTGTTCGATTGTGGAACTCCTTACCTATTAATATCCGTAGCGCTAAAACTTTGTGCAGCTTCAAAACGCAATTAAAAGCTCACTATCTGTCCAACTCATGATTTATTTTGTAGTGGATTCTTTCGCATTATGCTCATATTTCATTATTTTGTTATAATTATAATATATATTTTATATGTATATATGTATGTCTATTAATTTGTAGGTGTGTATGTCGTGTATTTAAGTATTTCATGTATATATTGTGGCAGGTTCTATATAGTAACTATTTACAGTAAATCTAACATACTGCACCGCCTATTTTTTAATATTCACTTCTCCCTCTACCCAAAGGTTGACTGGAAGAGATTGCTATGCGATAAGTCCGCCTTTGTATCATAATTCTGTCTTCTTTTTTTCTGTTTATTGTTTTTCCTTTTGTTTATGGTGCAATAAAGAGTATTTGTATTGTATGGTATTGTAAGTCAGGACGTTATCTCTCGCACTGAGCCCACACCCAGTCCCCGGCAACAGAATGAGTTCCGACATATAATCTGCAAAGCTCGCGAGTCAGATAGCTGAAGCCTTAGAGCAGGTCGCATCATATAAATGATTAAAAGCTTCCGAAAGTTCTCGCAACTTCGTTTTGATTTAATATGAACTGTGCAAGTTGTGTGGCAGACAACATATTTCGACAGTACAAACGTTATTTATTAGTCTTCATAAATATGTACGTACACGTCGGCAAATCTTGCTGCTTTAAGCTGATAGAACCCAGGGGGGTTACTCCATAAAATAATTCAATAGTCGTATGATAGGGACGTCCTATTTCTATGTCAAAAGAAATGTGACTATTTAAAAAGTCAAATATATTATTTTAATTAGACCGTCAATTAGATATTAAAAAAATAAAGGATCCAATATTTTTGTTTAGCAAAGTAATCAAAATTCACAAAGATACAGTGCAGTTACGGGTTGGGGTAATTTACGTCTCTACCCAAAGGTTGGCTGGAAGAAATCGCTTTAGTGATAGTCTTTGAACCTACTAGATTTTAAATGTACTTTTGATTGTTGTCATACTTAGTTGGTGCAATAAAGAAATTTTATTTTATCAAAGTCAAAGTCAAAGTCAAAATTTTTTATTCAATGTAGGATAAGGATTATCTCTTATTGAAGGTCATTTTTTTTAAATATTATTTTAGTACAAAAGCTAAAAACTACTAGCGTTTCGGAACGACCACTGCTGGGAAGATTACGTCGAAAGAAACCCAGTTCAGTATTGGTCCCTACCCAGCCTGATGGGCTATATTACAGTTACAATACAGATTTACAATTTAGCTAGGTATACATTATGCTATATATTTAAACAATACAATTAAAATTTGCAGTCATCTATTTCCAAGAATTGTGATTAGACGACGATAAATAGTCATTAACATGATCATACGCATTTTTGATTAAATGATTTTTAATGGCAGTCTTAAACTTAGATAATGGTAACGCTACTACATTATCTGGAATCTTATTATAGAGGCGTAAGCCAAGACCCACAAAAGATTTTTTTGTTTTTTTGCAACCGAAAAGCTGAGATAGAGATATCTTATCTTACGTCACGTTTGGTTAAAAATACGTATATGTACGTGACATATTTTTTTTATAAAATTTATCTAATGAGGCGAAAAAATTGTCCACATTCCTGTTGTTAAAGTTATGGGACATATATAATTTACGAGTCACGTTGCGGATTTTCAGAAAAAACATTTTGTACGAGTAAAAAAATGTGAATATATTACATGTAAAAATATTTAGATTTTAAATGTCCAATACTTCATTGAAATTATTGTTGTATGTATCTAAGTCATTAATTCTGCCATTATTATTATATTTTTGTAAAAATGCATGTGTGATAAATGTAATAGATATAAGTCGTTTTTATCGCAATAAACAATTAAACATAAAAATAGGATACATACTATCACGCCTGTTTCCTACAGGGGTAAGCGAGTCTATGGACCTCCACATGCTACGATCCGGATATACTTCAATCGCTTAATCTATACTCATCAATCCTTTCATACAGCCCTTCGATTACAGTTACTACTACCCTCTCCTTTTTCAAGACCGTCTGCAATGTGAATGATCATTCAAATTTAGAAGCAAAGCCAATTTTGCCTAGGAAATAATGTTTCAGAGAAAACAATTTGTGAGACTAAGAAAGTAAAAAATTGAGTAGTGAGTACTAATTTTAATCAATTTTCGGTGGCGAAGCCAATTTCGCAGAGAAATATGTTTGCGACGGCGTCTGAATACTGCGCCGATCCTATCTGCTAATTGGCTACAGAGACGTCATTAATCATTCAGCGCTGCGTGAAATGGGACGCATCTTTTATTTAACCTCCTTGTTTTCTCGATGACTACGTGTTTTGTGAGTTGGCCATGCTAGGGGCACAAAGATACGGGCAATAGTTATACGTCCAATGCGTCTTATATCACGAGAGAATTAATCTCATAAAACATTAAACTAAAACTTACTTTAATAAGCCCTTTTACAATTTAAACGCTAAGAAAAATTACTTATGATTACATACAAATACTCCTATTATAAATAAAAAATATTCTGCAAATCCTTCCCCTGCGGAAGAGAGCCCAGGAGACTGGAAATATTGCTATGTTGGGATATATAAAAATTATGTAACAATCAATTAGCGAACCAAATAAAAAATTCTTTACTAATTTACCTTCACTGAGCTACACGTACTGGACCAACATTAAAATATTTCGGCGAACGATCTTCTTTCAAAAACTTGTTATAATTAATTGACGATAATAGCTTTAAAGAAATTAGCGAGGATATTTTTCTTGTAAAATTAGTGAAAAGGTTGCCATGAAACACTGAAATTAGATTACCTTTTAAATATTCTCCTTTGTTTACATTTTGGATCAGTTAAATACAACTTAAAGATATAACAACTGTTCAGAAATCCGTTTGGGGCTCGATTAGGAAATAGATACTTTTCTACTTGAATTACCACTCAATTAGTAAATAGGATTAGGTACATTTACGAGTACCATAATGCTTTTATAGAACTTTAATTTTTTTTTTAATTTTTTGACGACCTCCGTGGCGTAGTGGTCACCATGCTAGTCCGCCACCCAGAGGTCCCGGGCTCGATCCCCGGTCAGCGCAAGTTGGAAAATGGTCTTTTTCAAATTGTCCTGGGTCTTACATGTTTATCTATATATGTATTTGTTGAGTTAGTATTCCATATCGCAAGTCTCGAACTTACTTTGGGGCTAGCTCAATCAGTGTAATCTGTCCCTATATATATATATTTATTTATTTAAATGTGACCAATTGAGTCCTTTACCAAATAAACTGTCATGACTTCGAAACGGGAGCTGCAAGTCCAAACGCGTAATTTTTAAGGCATATTTTTATTAGTATGTCAGAAATAATTGTTATGGCTGCTTCTTTGACATGTTCATAATTTAGGCATAATGTGTCATTAGCCATTACTATAGTATGGCCTATTTCATTTTGGCCTAACGTAGAGTTGTCTAAAGTTATAAGCCATATTAACTTTCTTTCAACTCGATAAGAAAAAGAAGCCATGCTTAACAATAGCTTAATAATTGTTAAGATAAAAAACAGTATGACTACTGCTAATAATATTTATGCATACACCTTTAGTATACATTTTAATGTCATTATGCTTAAGTAATTTATTACAAGAAAAAAAAAATGCATGACGAGTAGATTTTGATAAATGTCTGTGATTTTGTAAGTTTTTACGTAAGAAAGACCTTGAAGTACAATTATGTCTTTATATCGATTCATTAACTTTGGTTTTTACCCGACTACGGCAAAGCAAAAGGAGGGTTATGATTTTGACAGGTTATGTATGTATGTATGTATGTTCATCTGTTCCCTCGTAACTTCTAAACTACTTATCAGAATTCGACAAATGACATATCATTAGAAGCGTCTTAATTGTCCGCTGGTTGTCAAGTAAATGGACACAGTAGACTCTACCAAGATGTCTCGTTGTAAATTGACAATAACACATACATATACCTACCTACCGTAGCACTTTGACAACGTGTGACTACGCCTTTCCAAACATGAAAATTTATCTCTACATAGTGAATATTGCATACTTCAGAATAGTATTGTATGACATTATTGTCAATTTACAACGAAGGCATCTTGGTAGAGTCTACTGTGTCCATTTACTTGCAACTACATTAGCAACTTTGTTCAGTTCAGTATTCTGAAAATCTTGTTTTATCCTTTTTCAGCGTCATTTTTTGTCGTAGTTGGGTTTTAGTTTTTTTACTTTTTATTATTAGTTCATTGAAAAAGTCAATTTTAGAAGAAATTAAAAGTTTAAAAAATTATATATCCGTAGGATTTTCTCAAAAAAATAAAAAATACTTTCGTTATGAGACCAATGCTGTAAACGGAATATTTCACATAACGCCCAAACAAAAGTTCTAACATCACGCCTACAAATGAGAAATAAGTGACGTCACTATTGTCCCGTCTAAGGCGCTCCGAGACGCCGCCCAAAGCCGGAGGTGACTTTGTAACCTTTATATCTTAAGGAAATTTTGGGTTAGTAAGGTATTTTATTTTTTCTTGGACGTGCTTATTTTTAGGAACACTTTCCATTGTACAACGAAAAAAAAAATTATGCATCTTCCCTTTTATCTTTAAGCATGCTGAAGGTATAACGTAACAAGAAATTGAATTGTTTGGTTTTCGTGTACGTATGTAAGGCTGGTTTAACAGCTGTGCGAGAAATCCGTATGTATTGGCCGTAAGGGTGACCCGTACGGAAATCGTCCGTAGTGCTGTAAAACGAGAGTTCGGTACGATTAAGCGCGTGGCGGTGTCGGGGCGCTACCGCTCGGAGCGTATTCCGTACGGAATGATTCGCGTCGCTGTGAATCGATGCTCTAGCGCCTCACCTGTCTCCGCTTCGAGAGTCTGTACAGGCAACACTACGGATCTCCCATAGTTGTGAAACCAGCCTAAGTGGCCAACCTTATTGTCAGATCCTTTGGCGGCACAAGAACATCTGACGTAACTTACCAATTCCAACCTCATGACTATATACGAATTTATTCCATTGTGAATTCCAACATTAGGTACTGTAAATCATAATTGTAATTTATGTACTGCGACCTAAAAACATAAAGAAAAGCGAAATTGGCGTGTCCCTAATAAAAGGCGAGCATTTCGGGACTATGACGTGGAAAAGTCCTTGTAATGAGCCACTTAATTTCGCTTAACGAGGCGAGAGTTCAGTCACAGCACAAAAAAATTGTGTTTGTTGATGATATTATTAAATTTCATAATGTCTGTCTGAGCACAGAACACGAAGAATACATGGGTACAGCTTTTCACGTACCTCACTGTTAGATTTAGTTTATAAAGGAGACACACAAAGATTCAAAGATTCAAATGTTTATTCAGTAATTAGACCTTTACATGCACTTTTACACGTCAATAAGTATAATTTTCGTTGCGTATAAAGTATATTAAAATATAATTTATTTTTAAAGAAAAACTACCGATGCCAGCGCTTTGTAACGACCACTGGTGAGAAGAAACGCCGAAAGAAACTCATTTACACAGTATTGGTCGTCTACTTGCCAGAAGGGCTTTACTCTACTCAAAAGGCTATATACATAGAAACACTTTATCCCTAATGGTGGAGACATCATTTGGGGTATAGTGACTAAGCAATCAGAGTCCAGCCCCCTTAATATGATTTTTTATCTGACAAGTCTTTACATATCAACCCTCTGTAAAATGTGCATGACAAGATAAAATTCATGAATGGACACGTAGTAAAATGAGTCGTCACACGCAGTCAGTTTTAAACAGTGTTTCTAATGTCTGCTAAGAAAATATAATAATTTTAAAAAATATGCGTTTTTTAGAAACAATCATGTTAGATAAAAGAATTGCATTAGTACGTAATAATTCTTCGAAATAATGTTGCAAACAACAAGTATTAAAAATTATTAAAATGAAATGTCATTAAATAAAGTAAATGTGCAACGGAACGTTTGAACTCATGTCGTACAGCCAACATAAAGAATAAAACAGCCGTCGAGACTCACCGGTCACCGCCGCCAAAGTGGGTGTTGGATTCATCAAAAGATGGCGCTATAGTTTTGTAATTAAATATTTTTCTGAGTTTGTAAACTTCAATAATACATTGTTTGAAGATGTCTGCCTGCATTTATATATGTAAATATACATTTAATATGAATTCCATAGAATAACCGTTTAAAATACGATTGAAAATGGTTTGATTGAATCTTATGTGGGTCTAGCAAATCGACAATAAATTTACACGATTTCACGTTGCCAACCGTCGAAATGTCTACTTTGACCTGTCAAAACCATGCTCGCACGGGAGTTAGGCATGAGATAAATACGTTTTATGAATGAAAGTTATTTGTCGCTCAATTTTGTCTATGTTTGTTGCGGTAAATTACGCGAAATGCGACAAATCACAAGGATAAAAAGTTTTCGCCCTAATCATGCTTGCCACGAAGGGCCGCGAGACCCAAGTCACATGTAGCAAGACGGTAGGCGAGAAGATAAAACATTTAATCAAAATAGTGACGGATTGCTAGTCGCATCACTTTGGCTTTGACGATCTCTAGCTGGTACATTCTAAGTTTTATTCTTTTTTCCCAGACGACCACATATGATCGTTATTTCTATTTTCTCAATGTTTGTGTTGTGATCAAATTACATTCTCGGAACAGCTTGATCAGAATTCTATTTCGGTCTCGAGTCTAGACGTACTTCTTGATTGGATGTGAGTGTAATGTAGCTGTAATTATTATTATATACCATATAATTTATTTCATCCACTTCGGTAATCATTATGGTTCAACTAGAAATACCGTTGCTTGTAAGACATACTTATTTCTTATCTTCTCTCTTTCAAATTTAATTAAGTTTATGTACTGAAAATAAGGTAATTGATCGTAATTTGTTCTTTTGGTTTTTTTTAAGCTATCTTTTATCGCGGGCTTTGAGCGCGGCGACCGAATCAAGAAATTCCGTAACGAATATAAAACCTAACACCCCCCACTCCGCCCACACCCCGGCGCGGCGTTTAAAGCCGTGCCGATCGTCTAACGTCGTTTCAGTTCGGCAGACTTCGGCACGGTGTTTGTGTGCGTGCGACTAGACATATGCGTGTAGACTAGCTGCTAACTGCTCATAATAAAAAATCTTTTTCTCCAGAAGGAGTAAACTTACTTTTAAACTTCTCCATTACGTAGTTTCCAAAAAAATCATACCTTCTATGTGCTTGCAGGTTTAATGTAGGTATTGAAAAATATTTCATTGGCTTATTTTCAGCGTTACCCGACATTCAAACATTTCATAACAACTAACTCCAAAGGTCACGCTGATTCGCCGTAACACCTGTAGTTTCCTCCGGTACTGAGTACTACGTCAATATTATTGTTTATGTTGAACATCTCAGAAATGGACAAGTTTATAGAATTTGGTTTCTCGAAGTATTTACAGGATTAATTGTAATTGTATTTAAGGGTAAGTAAATCGGAACGGCGGAATCCTACACGCACTGAGTAGGATTCCGCCGAAAAACTAATTTTATATTGAACTTGTATGAAATTTTACTTTTCTGAGTAGATTTTAAAGTTTTGTCGCCTATAACTCTTTACTTTGTAAACCCTACTTAGTTGTCATAGTGTTTCTTTTTATTTTTTATGTATTTTTTTTGTATTGGTGCAATGAAGTGTTTTTCATTCATTGATTCATTCATTTTCTACCTTTGTTATATATACTACTGCCGTATGTTTTTCACGTGTCCATATACAACCGTTTAGTAGATATAGGGGGAACACTTGATTCTAACAAAAATTTGCAAAGATCCCTAAATCGAAATATGGTGTTCAAAAGCTCACAGTATTTTTAAAAATCCTATTCAGCGATACACTACACGACGGTCCAGTCGAGAAACAAAAAATTACTCCCAATTTACTTTGTAAGGGAGCAACACCAAAAACATTTTTTCATGATTTTATTTCAGGTAGGTACCGCTTTGATAGCAAACTTAAAATACATACTTTTGCCAAAATACAGCTTCCTAGTATAGTCTAAATAGAACTGCTGACAGATAGACAGACAAAAATGGCGACACTATAAGGCTGCCTCGTTTACTACGGAAAAATCTGAAGAAAAGTGTATGGCAAGTTATAGGAAAGAAATGGGAGACGCCGAGTAGTGAACTACAAGAGGCTGATTATCGTATTGATGAAACGAATCATACGCATCAATGTTGACTTACTTGACTTAAGGTCCTAAGGCCCCTAGGTGGGGCAGAGGGCTTCAATTGTCTTTCTCCATCGCGAACGGTCTTTGGCTACGCGCTTTACTTCGGGCCAGGTTAGCCCGATTGTTTTCATCTCCGCCGCAACTGTGCGCCGCCAGGTCTGCTTGGGGCGACCAAATTTACATTAATTTCAAATTTGACATCATTTTTAATTAATAATTATGACATGTAATTGTGTATAATGTATTCTCAGTCCACATATCTAACTTTAATATCAGTATAATTGTAAAATTGACGTTTTTGAAGAAAATGCTGCAGTACAGTTTGTTACCGCTTCTTCTGTACTTTGCGCTTTGGAGGCGGCAGTAAACTTAGTTGTAAGTAAATGATCTGACGTCAACAACTAACTATTAAGAAATCGAAAGAAAGAAAAAAGAAATGACAATTATTAAGTGATATAAATATCCAAAGATAAATAAATGATTTTTGACTTTTGACTTTTGACTTTTGACTTTTTTTGCTCGCATTGATGGATAGCTTAAGAGGTGTTGTTTGATTTGTCTCAGAGTTACAAAGGGCATATCAAAAATAATAATTAAGATAGATAGATAGATAGATAAAAACTTTATTTGTCTCACTGAGGCACACACATATACATTTTTACACAAATCAACATAAAATCATAGACAATAAGTTTTAGAAATAAGGTGAACCGCAGTGATACAAAAAGGCAATAACTCAGCGTTAAAATTGCTCAGGGAGCAAACACTGATTTTCAGTCATCACCGTCGAGTGAGAGAACATGAGCCTATCGGAAGAGCTATAAATAAAGATTAGTTATACCTAGCTTTAAACCGCTTTGGATATATTATTAACTACAAAGTGCCGACGTGTTGGAATGAAAAAGTGTGAAAAGAATATGAACGAAAAAATACAGAAGTGAGAGAGAGAGAGAAAGTGATAATTACAATTATAAATTAAAAGAACAAAATGGCGTGTTTTTGTAGCCCAATTATGTCTTTAATTTATTATTTGTTATTCAAAATTTATCGACTTGTGTATCATAGATTTGATAAAAGGATTACAATAAAATGATATCAAGGAATACGAGAATTTCTGAATAAATTAAATCGATATAGCATAGATTTTGCTCTTCACAGGTGCAAACTACGTTTAAATGTAGATTTTGCTGTTCAGTCCAGCCCGCAACGCAAACCCCCACTTCCCACTTGCCGGCATTTGCTCTGAAATCAAAACTTTGCGGCGTATTTGCAAACTGCCCACACGGTGTCCCGCATTCAGACTGCGGACGTGCTGCTCTACTGCTCGCAAACGCTTCTGAAGGCACATCTTATGTATTTTTTTAAACTCATGCTGTAAATCCTCTATAAAGTTTCTGAAACAGTTGGCTTATTGCCAACATTAAAACAACCAGTGTCATAGTAACGATATTATCATCTAAACAAGTGTGTTATAATGTTGTACTCCAATTCATTAAGCAACACAAGCTCGATCCCTTTCTTACTCATCAAACAGCCACATCCTTCATGAATTTAAAAAAAAGAAACATTTTCATGTACGCGCCTTTTACTAGCACAGCTCCGTAATTTAAAAAACGAACTTATTGGTTATTCGAATTCACATCCCATCCTACCTTTTTTGTTCGATATTTACTGATATCAAACAAAAATAATTTGCACTCCAATAATTGTACAGCCTAAAATTTAAATAATTATTACGATAAATAATTTCTTTATTAACTATACATACATTGTTTGTATTAAATACTCAGCAATTAAACTTACCAGGAATTTATATAGACAAATAACACCCTATGGATTTAGAACCTTTTGTAGAGGATAACCTCTACAAAAGGTTCTAAATCCATATATGGATATAGATAAAGTCTTGTGTGCAATTGTAATAATTAGGTATAAAAACACTCATGTGATACTATTATCCCACCCATGTTCGTGATTTAATACCTCATATTTTACTACAGTTGCATAAATAACATATTTTATTCTATTCTATTTATCACGTGAGCAACAACGGTTACAAAACTACCTGAATTGATAAATAATAATTGATTATTTAATAATAATAAGATTATTGATTAAAAAACCCCCCGACTTTCGTAGTTTCGTATGTATTATGATGATACCATTTAGTGGGGCTTTTGTAGAGATGATGGTGCCATCTATTGTTCCTCAATATAATTAACTTGAATGATATTGTAAAGGAAGCCTAGATAGCACCATCTAGATATAAACCATGGGACAGACATACAAATAGACAGACAGACACTAGCGTCAAACTTATAACACCTCCTTTTTTGTCGGGGGTTGAATATGATATTAAATGTCGATTTGAGTATAAACTCACGGATATCGATCCCTTGGACTGTTTGAATGTGTTTTCCGAGCGTGTGTTGGACGTTGTCCGATGGCTCTTCTGGCTTTAGCATTCAGTGTGGGCTCTTGGCGAGAGCGCAATGTAAATAGAACTTGTGGGGAATGTTGAACGTCGTGTTTTCGGAGTCATTGAGCTAAACTACACAAAGTAAAACCGAAGAGGAAAGAACATTTCATTGAATAAGAAACAAATGATCAAATTTTAAACAAATTATTGCAAAAACTGACACAAGTTTGAAAATATATATTTTTTTTAATAAAAATTGTGAACAAGCAAAAAGCCCCAAACTAAATGGATTTCCATCGTTTTAATACGAGGTTCTCATGACCACCTCCCGGCTCTCTCGTCAGATCAGCTCCTTTTCATATAATATTGCATACACATTAATACGCATATAAAATATATATTTACGAACCACCATTCTTCAAACCTCCGTATTTTGCACCTTAATTACAGCCTTAGTCTCTTTCATGCTCAACATTCATGCTCTAGAACAAAAAAAAAGTAAAATTTACCAGCTGTTTGTCTTGCCACACACATCTTTAAAGGTGATCGAGGGAATAGGCAAGAATCGCAACACATTTCTGTTTTTGATTCCATTATTCCTTATTTATGTCCACGTGGCCTTTGGGTCTTACGGCCCAAGTTTTAGGAACAAAGACTCAACAGTGTATCCGTACCTCAGCGGAGGCGTTCTGTGTTTACATTGGTACTGTCGAGCTCGAACCCACACGGCTCGCACTCAAGTCTCGCCTTGATTGTTGAGGACGCCTTAATTGGCGAGCTAAGCCGTGGCTTTACTCTGAAAATGTACGCAATCTCAGTTCAAAACTCGATTCCAATCTTCCATGCTGGTCTGCTTCAATCTAAACGCTGAATTGTTTGAAACTTTGAACAGACTTTAAAGAACATAGGTCACCTCGCTCATTCCTTCAAAAAATTCGCCCCAAACTATGAAATCATATCCGACTGATTTGGCTCATATCCGATCTCACATTTTTTATTGGTAACCTCTATACGCCGGTCATATATTACTCGTGCTACCATCGAATAACATACAAAGTTACGCTAGATTGTTCAAGAAGACTCTGAGAACTTCGTTTCTTTTGCTCGCTCATGCAATAACAGAATATTGCGTCGGAATTGGATTCATTCCCAGAGTGACCTCCTAGCGGAGGCTGAGTCAAACCGAAGTAAGATCTCCGGAGCATGACCGGCTGCGTTGGTGATTGGACTGTTGGCATGCGGCGTCTGTGTTTGTTGTATGCTATGTCAAGAGGCTGAGCGGGAGCCGCTTCCAATCAGTCCTGTCCAAATTGTGAGGAGAATTATGTCTTGCCAGTGAAATACTTGTGGTTTTAATGATGATAATGTTAGAGAAACATTTTTTTTATTTTATTGAATTTTTTTCAACTTTATTGTTCCAAAGTACTAATATACTTTTAACAAATGGCGGACTTAATGCTAAAAGCATTCATAGGGATAAACAGAAAAAATTGTGCAACACAAAAAGCAATACAATATACTTACTTACATAATAAAATATTACTATATAATATACAATAATATTATATACCCATGAATATCAGAATGAATATCTACTTATACAATACATATATACATTTAATTATACTAACAATAAATAGTTATGAAGAGAAGAACTAAACAATAATGACTTTATGAGGATAGGGAGTTTAAAATGTTGGCGTGAACTTTTCTTTTAAAAGAGAATTTGGTAGAAATTTCTCAGATGTCAACGGGTAAAGCATTCGAGAGCCGTGAGGCTTGAAAAGTAAAAGAGTTAGACATGTAGTTAAATATGACCGCCATGATGGGAAGAGCTTCCCATCAGGCATGGTGTTACGTGAAATCGTGGCTCCGACGGTGTATTGTTTGTGGTATATATGCAACCAATCGTAAGAACTCTGGTAACGAGAGTAAAATTTGCAGCTCCATCTCGTATGCTTTTTGTGAAATATTTCCGTATCATCACTATCGTCTTATCAGATCAATAGTATCACGGCATATGTTTGTACAGCTTTCATAGTTCTGACATATTAGTTGTTGACCTATTTACACAGCGGGTAGTGAAGTCGCCATGCAAAAGTAAAGGCACTTGACTCGGCAGATCGCGTCAAGTGGTTTGATTCCGCAAAATGAGGCTCTAGCCAATTAAGGGGTCTCGTGGTATGAATTCATTCATACCACGAGAACCCTTCATTCATTCATTCTTCATCCGGCTGGGCCTCAATCGACAATTTTTTTTGTCGTGTTTGCTGCTCATTAGCTTTGTGTTCGCGCCCGTCGCTGGCGCTCCGGGCCACTGAGGGGCGAGCAAGACGCACGGGAGGCAGCGGCGTGTGGATTGGTTGGTGGTGACCAACCGATGACCACTTGCCTGTGGACATTTGCGACGACGCCACCTTTTTTTTTGTATATATCTGTTTTAAGCTTGCTTGCTTTCAATATACGTATTAATTAACATACAGTCCAAAATTTCATTTAACTATCGAAGGATCCTTAACAGTTTGGTCCTACTCACCGTGAAAGAAGAACCGTGCCAAACAAAACAATCCACGGATAATATTGTCAACGGCCGTTGACGAGAACGGACTTTGACCCGGAGACATCGCGCCGATCTATTGCGCTGTGTCATTTACTGTGTTCGAGTGTGCATATTTCGAAGATCCAGGACAAGTCAATTCACTGTGGAATTTGGAGACGGATAAAGGCGGTATTGTGAGTTCGTTCCAATCATTTCCTTACCTTTATCTTTTTCCAAAATTAAGTGCTAAGTCGCTTCATTTTATTTTTCCAACTCATATCACTTTTCTCGTCTTTATTTGAGATAGGGCAGGCGTCATTTCTTCGCATGTCATTCCACTTTGCAAGCGTCTAATGCACTGCTAAAAAGAGCTATTGTAAATTGAATATTCGTAGCGCGCAACCAGTTCTTATTCCGGTCAGATTTACCGTTAGGTCGATACCGGTGGGATCAGCTGTGTGGTGCCTATTCATTACATAATCTTGTGCGATTATTTCTTAAGTTACTTGCAATCATTCATTGAATATTCTAACGCATTTAGTTTATTTTTTCTCTATTTTTTTTTGCCCGCTATGGCTGACAAGTTAATTAAAAAACGCAGTTCTATCAAAGCTTTAGTCACTAATTTCATTAACTTCTTGAATATTTTAAAAAGTTGTGACCGATTGTCTGAATTGCAGCTACTTGAACTAGAAGGTCGGTTTAATAAATTCGAATATTTATATGACGAATTTAATGTATTGCAGAGCGAGATTGAGCTGCTGTCGGACGATGACGAGGTCTACAACGAGCGGTTCAAGTTCGAAGAAAGCTATTTTCCCCAGCTTGCCATCGCTCGGAAGCTGCTCGCTGATCGCCAGCCGCCACCGGGCAAGTCTTCTCCAGGTTCCGTATCAGGCTCTGAGGCAGGTGGTATAAAGAACAGTTTTATTCGTTTGCCTAAAATAGATTTACCCCATTTTGATGGTGGCTATCAGTTTTGGCTAGAGTATAGAGAAACGTTCCTTTCGCTGATTCATAATAATGATAGTATTGATAATATAAACAGGTTCCATTATCTGCGAGCGTCCTTAAAGGGAGCAGCCGCCGAAATTATCAAAAATATCGATTTTAAAGGTGATAATTATAATATGGCCTGGGACTTGTTGTGTGATCGATACAACAATAGTCGCCTCTTAATCAATAATCATGTTCAAGCATTATTTAACGCCCAACCAATTATTTCAGAGTCTAGTACTTCTTTACGTCGCCTCATTGATGTCACAAATAAAAATATAAGAGCCTTGAAGGCGTTGAATGAGCCTACCCAGCATTGGGACACTCTGATCATTTACATGATGTCATTAAAATTGGATGTTGTCACCAGTAGACATTGGGAAGAGTATAGAAACACATTGCCTAATTTTCCAACTTTATCTCAGTTTTGTACATTTATAAATAATCAAGCTAATCTATTAGAAACATTAGAGGATAACAAAAAATTACAAAAAACACAAGTATATAATAATAATTCAAATAAATCTAAAAGTTTTGTAGTAACGTCGCAACAAACAAAAAACAATGATGTACAAGACAAAAATAAAATTATTTGTCCATTATGTTCACAAAATCATTTTCTATATTCGTGTGATGCTTTTAGAAAATTAACGGTAGAAACTAGATTGCAGAAAGCGAAAGAGTTTATGGTTTGCATGAACTGTTTACGTTTTGGACATTCAGAAAATCGCTGTAGATTTTCACGGTGTAAATATTGCAAAAGTAAACATAATACTTTGTTACATTTGGATCAACCCGGGTCTGAAATTGTTAATTATATTCCAAGTCCTTCCGTCGATAATGTTTCTCTTTCAGCCAATATTCAGCCTACCTTTCAGAAAAATATTTTACTGTCCACAGCGGTGGTGAAGGTGGTGAATGACAAAGGCGAAAGGTGTAACGCTCGAGTCCTGCTCGACAACGGTAGTACAGCTCACTTTGTTACCGACGAGTTATGTAATAGGCTCGGATTGTCTCGAGTCTGTACTAGTTCCAGAGTAGCAGGTATTAATAACCTAACTAGTCACAGTACACAGTCTTGCAACTTAACAATTGCTTCATTATATAACGATTTTTCTGCTAATATTAATTGTTTCATTTTACCCGAGATTACGAAAAAATTGCCTAGTTCCTATATAAATGTAAAATGCGTACCAATCCCGACAGGATTAATTTTAGCGGACCCGTCTTTTAATATTCCGTCAGACATAGATATCCTGTTAGGAGCCGAACTATTTTGGGAAGTCATTCAGGGCAGTTGTATCAATTTAGGAAAAAATATGCCGAAATTATGTGAGAGTAAATTAGGCTGGATAGTCTCAGGTTCCGTACCTTCTTCTGCGCATATTTATTCACATTTTTGTAATTTCACTAAAATAGACACAAGTCCCGACTTAACGAAATTTTGGGAACTCGACACAATTTCGCCAAAGCATTGCCTTTCCTTAAGCGAGCGTGCTTGTGAAGAAAGTTTTAAATTAAATACTGTCCGCTTATCGAACGGTCGTTTCGTTGTAACACTGCCGCTCAAATCGGATTCCTCCGTTCTAGGTGACTCATACGTTATGGCGCAGCGTAGGTTTTTATCTTTAGAAAAACGCTTCGAGCGCGATCACACTTTTAAACGTATGTATCTAGATTTTATGAACGAGTATGAGACTTTAGGTCACATGACTGAAGATAAAGGTATGCCATTTAGGGATCGGCAAGAAATTAGCTATTTTTTGCCCCACCATGGAGTGTTGCGTGAAGCTAGTAAGACAACAAAATTACGTACTGTTTTCGACGCATCAGCAAAAAGTACGTCGGGCATATCTTTAAATGACATACAGCATGTAGGTCCTACCGTTCAGGACGATTTATTTTCGATTTTAATTAGGTTTAGGCAATTTAAATATGTAATATCTGGGGATATAGAAAAAATGTATCGCGCTATTGAATTAAACCCCAGTCAACGTTCATTGCAACGAATACTATTTAGAGTAAGTCCATCCGAACCGCTCAAAGTGTACACGTTGAATACCGTTACCTACGGAATGGCGTCTGCGCCCTATCTTGCGACCAAGTGTCTGGTGAGCCTCGAGGACGAAACAGATAACTTGGAAGCAAAACGGAGTATCCGCCATGATTTTTACGTAGACGATTTTTTGAGTGGCGCGGACACTGTTATCGGCGCGATTGAACTTTGTCGCGAAGTCAAATCTATATTAGCTTCTGCAAATTTTTTTTTACGAAAATGGCAGTCTAACAGCTCAGAAGTTTCGAAGGAAATTGTCGATGTCGGGGATAATTCTAGTCTCGATTTAGATCTGTCTGATAATTTTTTATCGAAAACTTTGGGGTTATTGTGGACATGTAAATCAGATATTTTATCGTTTTCTATTAATATTGAAAGCAATAATAATATTACAAAACGCCATATTTTGTCTTTAATTAGCCAGATTTTCGATCCTCTAGGCTTAATCGGTCCTTGTGTGGTTGAGGCAAAAATTATTATGCAGAAGTTATGGCTTAGTAAATGCGAGTGGGATGATGAAATACCCCAAGATATAGCGAGTCAGTGGACTTCATTCGTCAATACACTAAAGTTTTTAAATACTTTAAACATACCCAGATGGGTTTTGTGTGATGACCATGTTCGTCATGAAATACATGTATTTTCGGATAGTAGTGAAGTAGCTTACGGTGCATGTGTATATGTGCGTTCCACTAACAGTAAGGGTTTAGTCACAGTTCACTTACTAGCCTCAAAAAATCGAATAGCCCCGATAAAGCCCACAACTATACCTAGGTTGGAATTATGCGGAGCGATTTTAGGTGCAAGACTGTGTACAAAGGTCAAAGAGTCTCTTACTTTGGATATTAGTCGCTGTATATTTTGGTGCGACTCAACAATAGTGTTGAGTTGGTTATCTATACCATCAAACCAGCTTAAACCTTTTGTAAGGCATCGTGTAAATGAAATCCAAGAAATTACCTCTGGTTGTAAATGGAATTATGTACCAACAAAAGACAATCCAGCGGATCTTGTTTCTCGAGGCGTGAAGGCTGATCAGATCAGCTGTTCAACATTATGGTGGTCTGGCCCCGCGTTTTTATCGCAAGATGAACAATCTTGGCCAAAATTAGCAAAAAATATCGAGAAACAAAATATGCCCGAGGTAATTTGTAACCTGGTAAATCAACAAGACAATAAGTTAACTAATTGCACTGTAATTCACCAATTAATTCATAAATATTCAAATTTTAACTATTTACAGAGAATCGTAGCCTACTTGAAAAGATATAGTTATAACTTATATAATAAAAATAATAAAATAAGAGGTCATTTATCAAATCAAGAAATGCAACTGTCTTTAAAATGCATTTTGCGAGTTGCCCAGTATGAAATGTTTCATGATGAATATTTTATATTAAAATCTAAAAATCCTTTGCCTTCTAAAAATCGTCTGATCTCTTTGTCCCCCTTTTTAGATGATGATGACATAATTCGAGTTGGAGGCAGGTTAGATAACTCACCTTATGACTACGACGTGAAACATCCCATTCTTTTATGCAGTAAGCACCATTTAACAAAGATCTTATTCCAGTCACTTCATATAAATTTATTTCATGCCGGCCCTCAATCGCTTTTGGCAAATATACGTCAAAACTACTGGCCCTTGGGTGGCAGAAGTCTGTCTAGATTCACTGTACAGAAATGTATGATATGTTTTCGGCATAGGGCTCAAAGTATACAACCCATTATGGGACATCTTCCGAATTCTCGAACTTATCTTGAGTTTCCCTTTTTAAACTCCAGTGTCGACTATGCTGGGCCAATACTTATCGCTGACCGAAAAGGTAGGGGTTGCAAACTAATAAAATCGTACATTTGTATTTTTGTCTGCTTGGCTGTCAAAGCAGTACACCTCGAGCTTGTCACGGACCTCACAAAGGAGGCATATATGGCGGCCTTAAACCGGTTTATTGCACGCCGTGGTAGACCTCGTAGTATATTGTCCGATAATGGCACAACCTTTGTTGGTTCTTGCAATCAGTTACGCAAGTTCCTACAAGATTCGAATATTGCAGCGGATATAGCTCAGGAACATATTGAATTTAATTTTGCTCCAGCATATTCTCCTCATTTTAACGGCTTAGTCGAAGCCGCTGTCCGCTCCACTAAGCACCATCTAAAGAGACTGCTCAACCTGACCCATTTCACTTTCGAAGAAATGATTACTTGCCTTACTCAAATTGAAGCAGTACTCAACTCCAGACCCCTCACTCCCCTTTCTCCCGATCCACTAGATTTCTCTGCCCTTACTCCTTCCCATTTTTTGATTGGACGCTCACTTACATCAGTCCCGCATCCACAAATAGCTGATGGTGGACATATAAGCAGACTTTAGCGATTCCGACGGGGGAATTCATTAAGCAACACTTCTGGAACCGATTTAATACCGAATATGTATCTCTCCTTCAGCAAAAAACCAAGTGGTCTGCAACTTCGGGAGACATCACACTGGGGAGCCTTGTCCTGGTCAAGGATAAGGCACTTCCTCCTCTCTGCTGGCTTTTAGGTCGCGTGGTGCAGGTGTATCCGGGTTTCGATGGCGTCGTGAGGGTCGCTGAGCTGAAGACCAAGAGAGGCACGATTCGGCGCGCCTTCAACAATATTTGCCCGCTACCAATCCTTTGAAGTCGACACTTCAACCCGGGGAGCATGTTCGCGCCCGTCGCTGGCGCTCCGGGCCACTGAGGGGCGAGCAAGACGCACGGGAGGCAGCGGCGTGTGGATTGGTTGGTGGTGACCAACCGATGACCACTTGCCTGTGGACATTTGCGACGCCACCTTTTTTTTTGTATATATCTGTTTTAAGCTTGCTTGCTTTCAATATACGTATTAATTAACATACAGTCCAAAATTTCATTTAACTATCGAAGGATCCTTAACACTTTGCGAAGGATGTTGGATTATGTGGCGTACGCTTTGCATATCTGGCACGTGAGGAAAGATTTGTTCCGGCGGGAGTACACATTGATAGCGAGGGCGTGCTTCACACTTGGATAGTTGACTTGGTAAAACAAATTTCTCAAACTCCTCTGTGCATCGAAAGGCACTTTAAGTCGATGGTACATGGTTAATGATAACTCATTGTACTGCAGTCGTCAAACTATGTTAGATGCCGGAAAAATCTGACATCAGTGTACTGTAGGTCACTAACACACACGAAAAACCACATATCGTACTAAATTTTGATACTGAGCACTGGTTAGAGAGTCCAGCGAACTAGCTTATAGAAAGTCCCGGGCAAAAACTGGTCATTGACTAAAAAAATACGGTGCTATCATCTTATTTTTATAAACCGTTAGTCTGTCAGGCCTAGCAGTGAAATCTGTACCGTGCAAATATTGTGTCACTTCACTCTTCTGAATGCGCGAGAGCTTGATTCTGCGAAATGAGGCCAATTAAAGAGGGTCCCGTGATATGAATGAGAGCTGAACGTGAGTGGTGTTGGCTGCTCGTTAGCTTTGCGACGTGTTTGTCTGGCGTGAGCACCGCGCACGTGACAGGATTGCTCACGCGTTTATATAGATTACCTTACTGAATTTATGTACCGTATTCTTTTTTAGACTGTAAGTATTATGTCTCGTTGCTGGGCAAATTATTATTATTATGTATTATTTATTGTAGAACACACTAGCAGCTTATTAAGCTGATGCGTGTGCGTCTTAATGTTTGGAGATCTTGTGTTTATCTAGTCTGTTTTTTAAGCTGTTCACTGAAGGTGCAGTCACAACATTCTCTGGTAGCTTGTTCCAGTCTGTAACCACTCGATTGGAGAGAAAATTATGAAATGGTTTCCTTTTTGATTTCATACGGCACAATTTCAGCTGATGTCCTCTCAATCGTTTGTTGTTAGAAAATGTAAATATGTCTTGTACATAATATCCTGTTAGAATCTTGTAAGTCTCGATTATCTTCAACATTCTATTAAATGCCTTATCATCCTTATTCTTCCACACGTTTATCTTCTGTGACCTTCTGCTTCCCGAAGTCATACTATCTTGTCCTGGGTCTACCCCTACTGCTACTTCAGAATGTAGACAATTTTGTCTAAATATCTCTCGAAACGCGTTCAGCAAACAACTACCGTATTATGTTTTGGAAGTAATGAGCATTGATACGCGACTTGATAAGCAGTGTTATACTTTTAGCCCAGCAATTAGGTTATAGAAGTTGAAGCCTTTCCCAAGAAAGAGGGGATTTGCCCATAATGGGATGGCGGGTAGGCGAGCACAGAAGCTGGAAAAAATTAAACAATAGACGCTGCTGCCCATTCCCTGTTACCTATATTTCTCTTGTTGGGTCTTACGACACGCTTAGAAAAGGAAATAGGTGGTGACAAATGGTACCTACTATGTTCTGCCAAAAGTCTCGTAGTTGTTTGGCGACCTCGCGGTTAGTGAGTAGAATAATCTTGGCAAAAAAAAATACAATTTCTTATACAAGTCTCTCATACCCTAAAAATCTAAACAGCTAGGAATCCGTTAATGTGACCCCAGCCTGGCTGCGGGCTAAGCTGGCCTTTTAAAATTACGGCCGCTCCCAGTTAACCTGGGCACTGCAAAGATTCGCATGAATTATTCACGGGTTTATTTTTAACCGCCGCGGTTGAGAATACCCGACGTGTGGGAGGCTGCTGTTTCTATGGAACAAAGTCTTTGTAAGGTACCGGTTGTTAATAAAGTAGCATTTGTTTGTCCTCCCTCGAGAATATCGTAGAAAAGATCAAGCAAGGGAATAGGCATTTTCTTTTAGAGTTTCCGCAAAAAAGCGGTTCACAACTTTTTCTGGTCAACTTGGTCTGACTATCTTGGGCTTATAAGTGATTGCGTATCCAAATATTTATATTCTAAAGCTATTTATTATAAATTCACAATGTTGACGACCTCCGTGGCGTAGTGGTCACCATGCTAGTCCGCCACCCAGAGGTCCCGGGTTCAGTCCCTGGTCAGGGCAAGTTGGAAAATGGCCTTTTTCAAATTGTCCTGGGTCTTGGATGTTTATCTATATATGTATTTGTTATAAAATATAGTATCGTTGAGTTAGTATCCCATAACACAAGTCTCGAACTTACTTTGGGGCTAGCTCAATCAGTGTTATTTGTCCCTATATATTTATTTATTTAATGTGCACACAAACGTGTGTGTACGAACGTTGAATCAGAACAAAATTATCACACCAACCACCGCTTTCCGATGTTCATTTCTCCACAGATTCATTCACTAACTCATCATCATCATCAGGTCCTTCTGTCTCCACTGTAGGAGCAAGACCCTCTCTGTACTACCAGAGCCATACTTGGCCAGAGCAGCCAGAGGACTTGGCCTACACTCTCCACGCTGACCAGACGGGTTGGAGAGGTTTTATTGATATTTATAAGCTTTGTTTGGCTCGTATTCCCTGAGTCACGCCATCTTCGACATCCACGGGAGGACTTGGATTCACTGACTAAACATTTTTTATTTTAAATTAGCTTCATTTGTATTTTATATATGTATGTACTCGTATGACAGTATGCTTCGTTTCCGTACGATATTCATTTAGAATTTTGACTATTGGCCGCAATATCGTTCCAAAAACATGGATGCTGCGCTGTACAAGATGATTTAGTGTGGTTTCAAGTGTGTTTATGTTGATCACCAGTGTTTCCCTATATTCTTTTTTCATTTACTATTCTCAACGAGAAAGAAACGTGCATGTGTAAATTCGCCCAGCGAGTTGCGAAGTGAGCGCCGAACGAGCGCATTGTCCAAAATAACTCGGTCCAGAAGCGACTCCAACTTTCACAATAGCTAACTCCATAATTTCAATTTCGCAAATGGCGTTAATTAAATTTAACAGTTCTGATATTACCGCGGCGCCCGGCCGGCCAATTGCTCACTGCTTGTTCCAACTTATTTCTAATGACATCTTAATTGACATTGACTTCACAAATCAGTTAAATAAACTTCAGATTTTCTGACATTAAGTAGTAAGAACGGAGCTCTTAGCTCGGTGGCCCCTCGGGCACAAGCATTATCATATTTAATTCCTTAATTTATTTACAATTTATTGCACTCACACCGATAAATGTAATATTTACAAATGGCGGACCTAATGCCAAAAACATTCTCTAACAGTCGAACATTTGGGTATATTGGAGAACTTATGAGGGTAAAAGATAAAGAAAATAGTTGCAATAGTTACTCAGAGTAGTGGTCAAGTTGTCATCTATCACATGAATTTAGGTATTATTACTACTTAAACATTTTCAAAACTTGATGGTAGCCAACATTGTACCTCAGGGAAGACCTGTGTCACTCTCCGTTTAGGTATCGAAAATATATCTACATTATTACTATGCGCGTGACGACCACTTCGAAGGGGGAAATTGGCTTGCAATGGATGTCTAGGTGGATCTAAACAAAGAGGTGAGGAGTTCTGGCGCAAACTAAATTAAACCATAGAGCTAACCGCATTGAGTAGATATTTCTTTAAATTTATTTTCGAAGTAAAACTTCTGTACGTGAGTACTAGTACTTATACTATGCTCTGGTTTTGCACTTACGTATGGTATTTTTTTATCTACATCACTTGCTTCCAGAGAAGGAAACCATCGTAAGGTAACCTGCACACTAGTGACTAGTTAAACGTGTGTGACATGGTAAAGGCAATGGAAAGCTTTTCCATTATCTGTGCCTAAAATGTCATTGTGTGCGTCTCTTTCAACATGAAGTAGTGACACGTACAAGAGCTTTGTTCTTAAAGGTAGCATAGTACACTTGGAAGGTAAACTAAGTAAGTGAGAAGTGAGTTACAACGTCAACTAGCAGTGTTTACGTTTAGAAATCATTAGCGTCGTGATCGTTAGAACGACATTCAATATCCCGCAATTAGCGTTTGAATAGCTAAACGAATTAAGATCGTTGCAGATGCGACTCTCTACTCAATAAACGTGTCAACAAATATGTTGTTAGAAAAGATAAACTACGTTAAAACCAAGGGTCATGAAATAAAATCAGGGATAATGCAATTACATTGTGATCCGAACATTCTGCTCATCTCATAATCGCATTATTGTATGAATTAACTTATATTCTCTTACTAGCTTTTACACGCGGCTTCGCTCGCATCGAATCTATAAATAATTTTTTTTTTTTATTTTTGTAAAAAATATTTTATTTTTTTTAATAAAAAGTACCCTATGTTACTTCTAGTACCTCCCAAAATATGTGTACAAAGTTTCATGATGATCCGTCAAGTAGTTTTTGCGTGAAAGCGTAACAAACATCCACGTTTTCACATTTATAATATTAGTAAGGATATATAATAAAAATAGCGAGTCGAACTCGCGCACGAAGTGTTCCGTACAATTATCCATATAACAATCACATTGTTGTATGGAAGTTCCACTTACATATTTTTAATCCGTTTCAGTATTTTTTGTTATAGCGGCAATAGAAATACATCATCGGTGAAATTTTCAACTGTCTAACTATCACGGCAGACAGATGGACAGCAAAGTTTTCGTAATAAGGTCCCGTTTTTACCCTTCGGGTACGGGACCCTGAAAATTAATTACTGTTCGTTAGTATCGCTAAAACTCGAGAACTGCTGGACCGATTTAGCTTCTTTTGGTACTGAAATATTTGTAGAAGTCCAGGAAAGGTTTAGACGGTGAGAAAATATGAAAAAAGTGGCAAAATAACGGGAACGGGAACGGAAATGAGAACACGGACGGGGACGGGGACGGGTGACGGGCGAAAAGATGTTTGCCGGGCAAAGTTAATTATAGTCGTTTATTATCAAACAGATGTTTCTACCAATATAAATTGAATTACTATATTTAACTAATTTTAAACCCAAAGATGCGAAGCTGTGACGTCACAACGATTTGCATGCGGGCTGCAGCGGCCACACTGCAATAACAGCAGTGCATGCCCGGCCGATGGGGGCTGGCAGACTTCGGTCCCAGAGATTGCTTTCAGGCGCTCAGAAACCTGGTAGTAAGCATTACTAGCATTCTGTTAGTCTAAACATTGCGTCTTCTTCTTATCGAGTTGAAATAGCTCAAATTAAATATTGCTGGACCAGAAACTAGCCACGGCGAACACTCCGTCATTGACCACATTCAGATCTGCCTTAGTACAAGGAGGTCGAATCCTTAGTACAAGGAGGTCATGGGACATGACCAGAGGTCGGAATTAGGCAGAGTTATTTTTTTTTATTTATATGTACTTACACTGATTTCATACAGCGAAGGAATAAAGTGGATATGACTCTAATCCCGAGAATAATTATAAAGAGCATAGAAATCCCGTGATTTATTAAATAAAAAAGTTATTTACTTTTACGCAAAATTTAAACCACTGCACGCGCGACGTTGCCAATTTGTAAATACTAATGAAAATATTAATGTAAATACTAATAAAAATTGTTTTCTAATTATCTTTGTTTTATTTGTAAAGTATGTCAAGCTATACTGATCGGCAGCCCACGTCTCTTAAGTCGATTGGCAATGACTCCTTACAACCAGTTTAATATGAAAACATCATTATTCCGTTTAGTTCCAGCCTGAAAGACCTGGGCTTACAAATAGATACCAATTTCGCCTGGAATGTGCAAGTTTCTGAGACTGCTCGTAAGATCACCAGCGGATTGCGCTACATGAACAAAATTTAAAAAAAAATCGTCTGGGAAATGTAAAAACGATGCTCATTCAAACTCTTATTCTCCCTATTCTGGACTATGGGGATGTGTGTACTCGGACTTGAATTGTGACCTTCTAAATAAACTCGACAGACTTTAAAATAACTGTCTTCATATATATAGCCTTCGTATGTATGACCATGTGTCTGCTTACATTACTCAACTAAAGTGGTTGCCTATTCGTCAGCGTCGCCAGCTATATATTCTCACAAACCTCTTTTCATTTTTTTTTGACCCTAAATCTCCGTCACATCTTAAATCAAAATTCACTTTTCTTGGTGATACCCATCTTCGCTCTTCTAGCAATCTCCGTCTCGATATACCATTTCACCGGAGTGGGTTCTTCTAACTTTCGTTTGCTGTTCAAGCGGCAAAGCTTTGGAACGCCCTACCAATCAATACCTAGAAGGCTCGTACTGAAGTAGCGTTTAAAAGTGCAGTGCGTGCACATTATCTTCGAGAACTGTCAGATAAAATACAAATAATATACTTATATGTAGTATACATATTGGTTATTATATCTTATCCGAATCCGAAAATCCGAAAGGATTTTGATCAATTCTATCCCCAAGGGGATAAAATAGGGGATGAAACTTTGTATGAAACTTTGTCAATTTTAAACTGATCGGTCTGAGACTTTGCATGCATAAAGCTTCTATGACGTAGGCATCCCTAAGAAAGGATTTAAAAAAAATTACACCCCTACGCGAGCGAAGCCGCGGGCAAAAGCTAGTATTAAATAAAAGCGAAAATTTGTGTGGATGTATGGATGTTTGTTTAGCTTTCACGCCAAAACGGCTAAATGCATTGGAATAAAATTTGTCGAATAATATTTAAAAACATTGTAAAAGTACGTATGAACAAGCCGTGCATTACTGTTTGCCTGCAATGCGGTCGCCTGCAATGTGATTACCTAATAGTATTAATTAGCGGTAACGCGTGCCTCGCACAGGTGAATTATTACGTCTTTATTCATGAATAGGAAGACATAGCCGGGTCGTAGCAGCTCTGGGCTATTTTTGAAGCGAAAACTTCTTTAGCGGCGTTGTACACTTTTTTTTCAATGGGTAAATATGTTAAACTCGCATCAGGGCGTCAGGACACGTGACCTGATCGAAAATTCGTAAGACGGATGGAGAGTAGACAGCCAGCGCGGCGTAGGAGAGGAAGTATCCCCTCTCTTTCTACGGCGCGGCGAAAATGTATGCCTGCGCCTGCTGTTTCGTTTAGGCGGTGCAGGGCGCTTGCGCGAATGTTCGTGTGTGTTTATATTACAGCGTGCCACGCGCATCCATGGAAATGCACAACGTTAATATTCAAGTTTTCACTTCTGCCGGCAACCCCTCGTTTTTTTTTATTTATTTAACTTCATCACAAATTAAACTGGAACTGAGCTGGAAATGTCAGCAGAATGCGACCAGAAAGATGCGCAAAATTAGCAACATTTTGGTTACTAGAGGGCCGTCAGGGTAGAGGTAGACCCAGAACCAGGGGGCGAGATGATCTGGATAAGTTTTTGCCTGGTTGAGAAGAGCTTGCAGCAGACAAAGATGAGTGGAGGACCAACGGGGAGGACTTTGTCCAGCAGTGGGACAAAACAACAAAAGATTGTAAAAAAAAAATTACAATACATGCAAATGGCGGACTTAGAGCCAGGAGCATTTTCTACTTGTTAACTAAAAATTCTGATGCCGAAAAGGTAATCTTTTGGGGTAATCTTCTTCTTCTTCTTCTATCTTCTAAATATATATAACTCAAAGGTGACTGACTGACTGACATAGTGATCTATCAACGCACAGCCCAAACCACTGGGCGGATCGGGCTGAAATTTGGCATGCAGGTAGATGTTATGATGTAGGCATCCGCTAAGAAAGGATTTTGATCAATTCTACCCCCAAGGGGATAAAATAGGGGATGAAACTTATTCAATTTTAAACCGATCGGGCTGAGACTTTGCATGCATAAAGCTACTATGACGTAGGCATCCCTAAGAAAGGATTTAAAAAAAATTACACCCCTACGCGAGCGAAGCCGCGGGCAAAAGCTAGTATTAAATAAAAGCGAAAATTTGTGTGGATGTATGGATGTTTGTTTAGCTTTCACGCCAAAACGGCTAAATGCATTGGAATAAAATTTGTCGAATAATATTTAAAAACATTGTAAAAGTACGTATGAACAAGCCGTGCATTACTGTAATTTGCCTGCAATGCGGTCGCCTGCAATATGATTACCTAATAGTATTAATTAGCGGTAATGCGTGTCTGGTACAGATACATTATTACGTCTTTATCCATGACGGGCAGACATAGCCAGGTCGTAGTAAACTTGGGATATTTTTTTAAAAATTATTTAACTTCATTACGAACTAAAATGGAACTGGGCGGGACATGTCAGCTGAATGCGACATAAAAGTTGCGCAAATTAGCAACATTTTGGTCACGCAAGATTATGTAAATCTCTTAGCCCCCATCTCAAAAGCTTCCGCACACCATCACAGGGAGTGCGGGATGCCTGAAAAACAGCGTAACCTCGGACTCCGGTCCGGGGTAACACAAGCTGAGGTATTCCTTTGCTTTCTTGCAAAGTTTTGTTAAACTATCTTTACTTTAGTGACTTAGAGTATGGCAATAAATGATATTTTCTTCTTCTTTCTTTCTTCTTTCTTTCTTCTTTCTTTCTTCTTTCTTTCTTCTTTCTTTCTTGTTTGTTTCTTCTTTCTTTCTTCTTTCTTTCTTCTTTCTTTCTTCTTTCTTTCTTCTTTCTTTCTTCTTTCTTTCTTCTTTCTTTCTTCTTTCTTTCTTCTTTCTTTCTTCTTTCTTTCTTCTTTCATTCTAATTGCTTACTTCTTTCTTTCCTCTTTCTTTCTTCTTTTTTTCTTCTTTCTTCTAGTCAACCAACAACTGATGCTGAAAAAGTAATCTTTTGGGGTACTTAAGCACATCAGAACTAACTTAAAACAACAACAAAAAGAAAAGGAGGTCCGCTTGGAGCCGCAATAACCACAAGCTTATTTGCTAGCAAATTAAAAAAAAAAACCCGATTGTTAAGAACGCCATCTAGTGATAAGTAGGGGAACTACCGAAGTCGTGTCGGTAGTTCCGCTCGTCATCACGAAATGGATATCCGTAGCGCTATCTATTATTTGCTAGAAAAAACCCTGACTTTCAAGCGTTAATTTATTTATTCAAACTTTTTTGCACTATTAAAAAAAATACAAAAGGCGGACCTAATGCCATATGGAATTCTCTCCCGGTCAACCATTAATTAGACCAAGCGAAAAATATGTGTGGCTGGCGTGACGAAATTCATGAACAAGTAAACAAAGTATAAATATCTACATAAGTACATATAGAAGAATAAACCATTAAACATATAATATATATGAACATACATAAAATACAATATAAATATACATATATATTTATAGATGTACATGTAATAAACATACAAATGAATACATATATCAGGATGATGGAGGCTAGAACTGCTGTAGAAACAATTTATGTACCGCTCGTTTGCGCGAAACGACTAGGAGCTCTTCTTATAGACTCCGGAAGGGCATTCCATAGCAGGATAGCCTGGACCTGGAAAGACCCATGAAGGAAGTGCGATGAGGAGGGATATTAAGGATGAAAATGCTTGAGGAGCGAAGTGTGCGAGAGTGAGTGGAACTGAGAAGGTTAAATTTAGATTTAAGATAGCTAGGGGAGTTTAATCCTCAATAACATTTAAACGGCTAACAAATTTTTATCAAACATAAGAACCACCGCAAGAGCTTTTACGTGAATTAAACCGCATCAAAATCGGTCCATCTGTTCGAGCACTACGATGACACCGACAGACACACAGACAGACAGGCAGACATAAGCGTTAAACTTAATAACACCCTGTTTTTGTCGCGTTTTAAAATTGGTATTATTTGCCTCACAAGGGATAAAGAAAACCCTTAACTATGACGTTAAGGGTTTTCTAAGCTTCTGAAACGCAAACCTCTCCACGAGATAGGCAGAGCGAAGGATTGAAATTCAATTGAGAAAAACAAGACCCGTTCCTACAAATAAAAGTGAAACAAGCTGTGGCGGTCACCACACCACCTCGAGCTCGAACAAATAGAACACGTCCCGGCTGCAGACGCGACCGCAACTAGTTTCTTTGAACTTGCAAGAAACCTCCCCCCTCTCCTCACACCTCCCGCGCTACCAGTCTCCTCTGTGAAATGCATCGGCAAGCATAAGCGGTGAGTTGTGTGCGCGTTGCGTGGACATAGACCTCATACTAGTGCTAGACGAAGTAATAATTCCGCATGGTTTCGTGACTACGATAGGACCATTGTGGATGTCGTAAGAGGCGACCAAAAATCAACAACTAAATTTTCAAGAAAGATTGACGTCAACGTGGTGCCTGGTGGTAAAACCGCAGCCGAATCGTATTAATGGTTTCCAACTTTTTGTTTTCCACTTCACATGGACTTTAGTATCCTTAGATGGTTAATGATATGCAAGCACAACAAACTTGGTTAAACAGTCGTTGAGGATGTAAAATTGGAAACGTGCAAATGAGGAGCATCACAACATATTAGACTAGGTATTGATTTGAAAAGCTTTAAAATGCTCGGAACAATATCTAAATTAACATTTGCTAGGTAAATAAAAAAAACCCCAACTGCCAACAACGTCATCTCGTGATGAGTAGCAGAACTACCGATACAACTTAATATCCGTAGCGCCATCTTTTATTTTTTAGGGAAAGCCCTAACTTTTAAACGACTAAACCGATTTTTATGAAACACTAGCTTTTGCCCGCGGCTTCGCTCGCTTAGGGGTGTAATTTATCAAAATCCTTTCTTAGGGAATGCCAATGTCATAGTAGCTTTATGCATGCAAAGTCTTAGCCCGATCGGTTTAAAATTGACAACGTTTCATACAAACTTTCATCCCCTATTTTATCCCTTTGGGGGTAGAGTTGATCATAATCCTTTCTTAGCGGATGCCTACGTCATAACATCTACCTGCATGCCAAATTTCAGCCCGATTCGTCCAGTGGTTTGGGCTGTGCATTGATAGATCACTATGTCAGTCAGTCACCTTTGAGTTATATATATTTAGATAGATAGCTAAGAACTACCACAAGGGAACTTGCTTTCACGTAAAATATCAGTCCATCAGTTTGAGTGCTACGATTTCACACACAGACATTGCCGTCAAACTAGAAGGGTGTTGTACCTTTCTTTTTTATTGGTAGTTAATACTCACTAAATTCGAAAGTGCTTGTCAAAGTTCACGTCGCGTCGCGTCTCGGTCTGAACTGTCTCTAAGCGACGGATGTGATACCATATCTAGCAATTGCACAGGTAGAGGTCTGTGCACAAAATGTTATAACACGGTCGCACAAAGTTGTAAGAAAACCGAGCTTCGCCAGTTGTCGGTCGCGCGTTCAGTTTTCTTCAGTTCAGAACACGTTGCAAAGAAAAACAAAAAGATTTATTTTTGTACAAGCATGTACTTAAGTATACATTATTCTGAGAGGTCCAGCACTGGACTAATCTAGGTTCGTAAAGAATTACCTATATACTTAACTTTAGTAGTTATCATCTATTATTTTAGTAGTTACTTGTGGTTGAGCCACGCTACCGACAAAACTCTCTTTTGCTAGTAGCATGAATGGACCGGCTAGTCCGGGGAAGTACCACACTCTCACAGAAAATTGACATCTGAGTAGTAGCGTCACCGCTTCTATGCTTCGTTCGGTGAGTGAGAGAGCCAGAGCCCCCCCACCCCTTCCCTCGCCTCCCGTTTCATCTATATCTTCCTGAAAGGCCGGCAACGCTTCTGTTACACCCCTGGTGTTGCAGTTGTCCATGGGCAGCGGTGATCACTTACCATCAGGTGACCCGCTTGTTCGTTTACCTCCCTATGACATAAAAAAAGAAACCATTTCGTGGGACATCGTGGCTAATATCCTGTATTGCTCCGCTAAGTGTCAAACGTAGCAAGTGCGGTGAAAAAAATTTACGCCGTTAAACGACAAACTTTGTACCGGCTTCCTCGAACAGCCAAGCATATCAGCCGCCGAAACTCCTGGTGCAAGTTGTGCGATGGTTTTACGAATGTCAGCCTTGCGAGTCAAACCTCCCACCTGCAGAGAAATGAGTTACAGATTCCAGACTAACCAGGGGGTTAGTCTGGAATGTTAATTCTTTAAAACGAGTTTATTTGCTAGGTAAATTAAAAAATACCCCAACGACACTATCTAGTCATAAATGACGGAATTACATAATATTCTAACCTACGTTAAGTGGAATTGATATTCGTATCGCTATCTATTATTAGACAGGTAAATTACAAAACCCCGACCATGAAGCGTTATTACCCAATAACTTTTAAACAATAGAACCAATTTTCACCAAACATAGCTAAGAACCACTACAAAGGGACTTGCTTTCACATAAAAAAACTGCATCAAAATCGATCCATTCGTTCGAACGCTACGATGCCACAGATAGATAGACAAACCGACAGACATTCGCGTCAAACTTATAACACCTCTCTTTTTTGTCGAGGGTTAAAAAAGGTTTGTGCTAAGTCACATTGAAATATTATACATAAATCATGTGTTCAAAGTGAGAAAACTTTTATATTTATAACAAACTTTTCGTCTTTTTTGTTTTCGCTGATTTGCAAAATTCGATTTCTGTTTCTATCTGGCCATAAAACACCGCGAAAACTCAAAAGGCAACAAAGCGCAACATGACAGTTATTTGTTTGCTTTCAAAGTGCGGCTACCAATGCAGTCACAGATACCCAACATGATCGCAGTGTGGACAGTGGAACTAATTTGCATATTTTGATGACCGATGGAGCATATACAGATCCGTGTATTGAGCCTCAGGATGAAGCACACAATATTCTACTTACAATAACATTGCAGATAGCAGATTACATTGCAAATTATTACTTTTGATCATTCAGTGAAACAAATAGCTTATTTGTTTTCAAAGTATTGCAAGCATCACCAGCCCTTGGCAACATCGTTGTCACATATGTAACACTTCTAACACGACCGTAATGTAGTGCGGACAGCGAGACTGATTTGCATAACTTGATGCTTGTTTAAACACACACTCGTATCACAAGGACCAACATGGTTGATAGTGAGGACTGTGTAATCATTTAGCAGTACTAATAGCTTATTTGCTTTCAGTTGCTACCAATTGATCGGTACTTAGCAACAATGTTGTCGTAGATGTAACACAAACAACAACACGTTTGTAGTGCGGACAGCGGGACTGATTTGCATAACTTGATTTCCGTTTGAGTCTACACCATCGCGGAAATGCAAACATGAAATCTGTTTGTCGTTTAATGGTTAGTTGTGAAGTGCAAAAGTTAGGGGAATTAGATGATTGTCTACTTTTGCAGATGTCACAATCAAGGTTCGTTCCTCGATCAGGGCAAGTTGGAAAATAGCTTTTTTCAAATTGGTTCAGGTCTTGGATGTTTATCTATATGATGATGATGATACTTATCAGCGTGAGCTGCCTTCTACGCCGAGTTAGACTTCATGCACCATGCGGGAGGTATCCGCGTATCTATATATTATGTATTTTACAAGTTTTATAAAATTCCTTTTATAATTATTTGATAGGTAAGTATTAAATACAAGAAATAATATGATATATGTTGGCTAGAGGCAAACGTATAATTGTATAGGCGTACCTCTGACTTGACCTTGACCTGAAAGCTCACGTCACATTTTTCAATTTCTAAAAATAATGAGTTAGTATCCCACAACACAACTCTCGAACTTACTCTGGGCTAACTCAATCTGCGTGATTTTGTCCGTAAATAAATAACGAATCTATCGTTTGAGATATATCTCCATTCACTTCCCTCGGCATATAATCTACTGTTGGACTCCTTGATTCGTTTCTTAAGTACATTGAACATTTACTTCGGCGACAATAAAACACAGAAGGACCTCAATTAACTCGATCCGCGGTAATATAAACTGAGAACTTACCGGCTGATGAATGAATTGGTCTCGTGCTCTAATGGACGGAATTCGTTAAGCCGAACATTAAGGTCTACAGACTAGACATAGCATTTGTTCGTAGTAACTTTGCTATTGTGTAACTATTGAAAGTCAAGTGAACATTACATAGCATTTATGTGTGTGTGGGTGAAGTAACAACAGGAATATAGCATCTGCTTGGTTTTAGGCTTACGTTAATGATAATTTTGCTTAAGTAAGTTTAGGCTAGATTGTTACATTAGCGTACTTATTTAATAATTTTTAGTATGTACGTTATATTAAGAAAGGCGAAAAAATCTATTAGTGAGGTTTTAGGATATTAATTTTAGTAACTTAGATACCAAACTCCTATATCAATCATTCGCATTGCCCGAACCTCTCGTCTCTATTTGGCGATATTACTTCAGTAATCCGATGGCACTTGCAGTGACGGCGATCATAGAGTGTATACGTTCAAAGAAGGACATGCAAATTAAGATTTTTGGTCAACACAAGTTGCTATATTGTAATGAATCCTTGCTTTATCATTATCAAAGTATACCAGTATTTCAATCTAAAACAATAGTCAAGTTTGTTACTGATATCATATCTACAACACAAGATCGAGTTTCCGATACGGTGATCCGGCAATAAACGAAAGTTCAAGATGCTGTTAACTAAGTGATAAAACTCAAATGGAGTTGGGCAAAACGTTAACAGAGGAATAGGTATTTATAATAATTCTGTGACAGAATGGTAGCCCATTATGGCAAGCGCACCGTTGGTGCGTTAGCAAGATGGGTCGACGATATGAGGAAGATCGCGGGTTGGACGTGGATGTCGAGTGTAGCTCAGGTAAATGACAATCACTGAGAGAGGCCAGCCCAGCAGTGGCAGGTTAAAGGCAGATGATGACGTGCATAAGAAGCGGCGACAAACTGCAACGCATACAAATGTTATCTCAATTTGCAACAGAAACTGCATTACAAATAGGGCATAATCAATGTTTTTGCTTATTGGTTTGTCACTTATACAACAGGTGATATCGGAAATATTTCACAGTTCGTCTACAACACTCGTTCTCTATCACTATTCGCAATATGACGGAATGAAACTCTGTATGCGCTCAGTTATTAGCCTCGAAGCTGGAATATCGGAACGGCGATGGCAAGCTATTTATTATTAATAGGAAGCTAAGTGCCTGCGAGCATTTAACTAGTCCGGTCACCAAGATATCTGACTACCTAATGATTATGTACGTTTCCCGGATTTGAGATATTTGATACATTACTATTAAGTCATGCTCGATTGAAGGTGAGCGGAGCTGTGCTGTTTTAGCAATAGGATTTCTTTATTACTAACCACACATCTACTGAATGTAAGAACCCCTGACTAAGAACGCTGTAACTATGATATCAAAACGCCTTATTATTAATTTAGCTTTTCACTATGCCACCTCATCTCATCTCATGCTTTCATGCTTTGTACTATGGTACGGTACGTCTCAGAAGTGGAGCCCCAATTTCTCATACTTAGCCTTAAAGTTATTAAGACAAATTGAGACTCCATTTTTGAGGCTTATCGTACACATCTAATAAATACATACATTACAACACATACATATTATCATGACTGGGCTAAGTAGAGATGATGGATCTTCACTCGTCAACATCCTTGCAAACCTCTTTCGCTTCGTCAACACTCATAATTATTTTCATGCTTGCTCTCCGGTTTTGAGTACTCTTTACTTCACGTCGCAGAATGTAAACGTAAGTAAGTAAAAACACTTTATTGCACCAAACCACATGAAAATAACATTTAAATACATAAGTAAATCAGATGTACAATAGGCGGCCTTATCGCAAACGTAAAAACCGAACTCGAAACCCGAGTCCTTCATCTCCCACTCTAGAACCAGTCATATTCAATTACATGTTAGTAGTGAACTAGCTATTTATTCATAATCGACAGAATGAATAGCAAACGAATTAAATTGAAAAGTTGGAGCAAAGGTGAATCGGTGAATGCTGCACATGAATGCAGCGTGTTCTTGCAATCAATGAGTGTGGGCCGTTCACAGCGCTACACTGCTTGTTTGCTTTAATTTAATTTATTTCATTGGGTATTCATTATATTTTCTGCATGACTGGTTGGTTGGATATGAATTCACTTTTATTAAGGTATTTGTTTTCCGCGGATTCGACCGCCATTATTAAATAATAGCTACTCGCTAGCGATAAAGATACACAGGAGGTAAAAAGAATACTTAAATGAAAGGTTGTTTTTATTCATAATGTGAGAAAATCTGCTAGAAGTACATAAGTACGTACGTACATGGATAAGTAGTAACACTGACGTGGTTTATCGCGTTTATTGTTATCTCTGAACTTTACACTATTTGTATCTGTTACAACATACACCAAATTAAGAGAAATTTCAATCTTCAAAGGCCTCTAGACTATGTTACATAATACATACATATACAAGTAAAACTTACTACTCAGACACTCTACAAGATCACTTATTAAAGGAATTTCTGCACGTAACCATTTCTACTGTAAGCTCACTGATTACCAGGACAATAATGTATGGATTTAGTTAGTTCCGCATTGTTTCAATACCTTTTCCTATTTCGAATAAGCGCATTTATCCTCTTTTCATTTCCTATAAATATTTCAACCATTACACAGACACAATGCTGTGAAAATGTTTCAAAACTATTTGTTTCAGATTCAATTTAGATGCATTCCGCGTGTCTTCTCTAACGAAGCGAATCGGATTTTGTTGAAATTAAAAACATCAATCGGATGCTCTGTATTGTACGCCAAGAGCGAAATGCATTTGCAATTTTTCAGCGGCGCGCTTCGTTAAATGTCCACTTTTCACAAATTTGTTTGAAATTAAACTGCTGCCCTGAGGGCCGGGACAGAATTAAAAACGGTTTGGTTCCAGCGTTTTGCGAATTCTAATTTCAAGATGTTTATGTTTTCTTTCTGTCGTTTGTTTGGCTTCTTTGATGTAGGTTGGTTTTGGTAATTTAAGTTGAAATTGTTTATCAAAAATTAAAGGCTTTGATCTTGCAATTTTATATACATGAAATAAGAAAACACTTAATCCTATGAGCTTGCCATGATTTATCAGTTATGATTTTGTGTACTATGAAAAAATATATCCAGAAAAAACCATGATTCTTTCAACTTGTCGAGGTTTGGTGTCGCTTTTTTTGTTTACCTATTCTGTCCCATTGTTGGGCAAAGTTATCTCCCCATTGTCTTCCACTTGAATTTTAGCTGGCGCTTGTTTTATGTGTTTTCATCATCATCATCATCATCATTTCAGCCGCATAACGTCCACTGCAGGACATAGGCCTCTCCCAAGGATTTCCAAAATTACCGATCAAGAGCGGCCTGCATCGCGACCTTGGTCAGATCGTCTGATCACCTTGTGGGTAGGCGTACTACGCTTCGCTTGCCAGTACGCGGTCGCCATTTGAGAACCTTTTTGCCCCATCGGCCATCGGTTCTTCGCGCTATGTGTCCCGCCCACTGCCACTTCAACGAGCTAATCCGCAGGGCTATGTCAGTGATTTTTGTTCTCCTACAAATTTCCTCATTTCTGATTCGATCACGTAGAGAAACACCGAGCATTGCCCTTTCCATAGCGCGCTAAGCTACTTTGAGCCTTCTTATGAGACTCATAGTTATGACCACGTTTCAGAGCCATAAGTCATCACTGGTAACACACACTGATTAATCACTTTCTTCTTGAGGCACTGAGGTATTGTGGACGAGAAGACACTGCTTAGCTTCCCGAACGCTGTCCAGCCGACTCGGATTCGTCGAAAAACCTCTTCCTCGAAGCTGGAACTTCCTGCCTGCATCATTGACCCTAGTAAATATACTGGTCTACAAATTCGAGGGTGGAGCTCCCAACACAAACAGGTAGTGGCGTGACATGGGCGTTCAACATTAATTTCGTTTTGTCCATGTTAATTTTAAGGCCCACTTGTTGGGAAACTCGAGTTAGGTCTCTGAGCATAGTACTTAAGTATTCCATCGATTCTGCCATGACAACTACATGTGTTTTTGAGTTTCGCTAATTGTTATATGAGTTATTTGTTAATATAAAAAATACTTTCGCTTAAATATATCTCTGTTTCGCAAATTATTTTACCTTCTTTACATCTTCATTATACAATGTGGAAGAGACATAATAAATCGAACCACGGCCTTACGGGCCAAAAACCAAAAAATATTGACAGTCCCATAAAAAATAGCCCGGGCGACTGCTTACTTATCATAGTTGCTAAAGCGGCCGGAGGGACCTGTGTATGGAAGCGCCAAATTTATTTGTTTGTTTTTGACTATAATTTTAATTTCATTATACTAATAGTGGTCTAGTTTAGTCTCTGGTTTGATTTATTACGGGTATCTCTCTTCCACGTTGTATAATGCAGTGTATGATGAGTAATAATTTTTAAAATTACGTAGATTAACTCTATGTAGGCATTTTGTAGCATAATTTTTAATGTATCAGCATTAATTTCCCCAGCAAAAATTCCAAATTCTTGGCCACAGCATATTATCCGAACGTTTTCCCATCCCGCGAATTTTAATGTGTGCGCTCCAATGATGTCAAATTTTCTCAAGATACTGACCTCAAAACATACTTCAGCAAATTTGACGCAAAAGTGTCCATAGCCAAACAACACCAGTCTTGTATTTCAGCAGTTTTTTTAGCTTCTTAGAATGTCGTTTAAGAAAACAGGTAGTTTTAAAAATTTAAAAAAAAAAATATTTTGGTGCTCTCGTTTATTGTCGAATACGTTTGCTGCTGTTGAATACAGAAGTAACGGCCGTGCCTAAGCTTAAGACGAAGTGGTAGCTAAAGTGGCGCCCTCATTTGAAATAAATTGTTTAAAACTAAATATGGTGATAATTAAAAATTTGATTTGTATCACTGTCTAGGAAGACCTTTAAACTATTTTATGAATAACCTTTGAAAGTAATATTAGTAGTCCGTCTAGCTTTAAAACTGTTTTTCGCCAAAAGTGGCCACTTTTGGCGAAAAACAGTTTTAAAACTAGACGGACTATTAGTAATAATTTCAAAGGTTATTCATAAAATAGTTTAAAGGTCTTTCGAGACATTTATACAAATCAAATTTTTTATTATGACCATATTTAGTTTTAAACAATTTATTTCAAATGAGGGCGCCACTTTAGCTACCACTTCGTCTTAATGTAATGAGCGTATTAAAAGGTTCAATCGCTCAATTATGTTAATAATACCGTGATTGAGTGCGCTGTTGGTGTTTTTTTTTTCTACTTATATACACTTTTTTCTTGGTCCTCATTTTGCTTGCTTGCTCGGTAGATGAGTGCATTTCCTACCTGAAGATATTCCAGGCACCTTTCGCCACCTGCCTCGGCTTAGTCTAGTTTATTCAGTACTACGATAAGTTCAAATTTTAAAATTTTTATAACACACTTATAGTTAAAACAAAATCTTATTGGTTATGTTGTTGTTTTGTTGTACCTCCACATCTACAAAACTCTTGATCATAGGAAGCCATGCCCAAGCGTAATGAGCGAGCAAAAAGTTGACGGGGTCCAGCGCAAGTTAACTCGCTTTTATTCAGAAGAGCTTACTCACATTTGCATTTCGCAGCGTTTTTCTGCTTGAATATCACGTGTGTGCTGAATGCTGATGTGGAAAATACTGCAGCCGCCGTCTTTACACGTCTAACACATACATTCTTTCACAATGCGTCACTTAATGTATTGACTATTAATGTAGATTACGTCTTTTACCTTATTTACTTTGAATGTAGAACTTATTGACATGTATATATTTTTATACATTCTCGGTCGCTGGAAAACGCTAGATGCAGGCTGCTTTTAAGAGGTCATATTGGAAATTTTTAAGAGAGGCCTATGTTTGCGCCCCTAAGGCAAATCATAACTACCCGCAACCTTTTTGATATTTTTCACATTACTAGTGCCAAACCACCGCATTTTGACCCAGTACTGTCTGATACGTGACTGGACTCACCCGCTGCGCACCGCTCCAAATAAAATTAAAGTGATCATCTCAAAAACTAAACCATCCCGCGACGCGCCCCCTAATGGTCATCTCGACCGTAGGACAAACCCATTCTTTAACAAGTGAAAGGTGTGTGAAACCTCAGATCTGGGCCCAGGCGAAGATCGTTTGCAGAATCAAGACAGGAAGCAGAGCAGGAGCTCCAGGTTGGTGAACTAGCAAATGTCCTAATACAGTCTACTCCGCGCCCACAGCCTATGTATATCGGTGTTACTTGCTCTACGTTAAGATCTGCCTGTGCATACAGGCAGATCAAACTTATATTATAACATCAAGGGCAAAAACAAACGTTTTATGATATAAAAAGTACCGGCGAAGTGCGAGTCGGACGGGATTCGAAGGTTTCCGTCTATAAAAAATCGCGGTTGTTTTACAGCGGCAACAGAAATACATTATCTGTAAAAAATTAAACTGTCTAGCTATTGTTCATGAGATACAGCCTAGTGACAGACAGACAGACGGACGGACGGACAGACGGATAACGGAGTCTTAGTAATAGGGTCCATTTTTACGATTTGGGTACGGAACCCTAAAAACGCACCGCCTAATGACAAACAGAAAGACGGACGGACGAACGGACAGCGGAGTCTTAGTACGGAACCCTAAAACAGAAGAATAAGTAAACGGTCTCGGTAGCACACTGCATGCATGCCATCCGTTTCGGAGGACAGTCGCTGACAAATGCAGCTGACTTGTTGAGCATATTTACGGCTCGGTGCAGGAACTGAGCCCCGATATGTCTTGCGCCTGTCGGCGGACAAACTGCGGAGCAGCGGCCGACTGCCGGCGACGGGAGGGGGCCAGTTTGTTGGGCTCGTTACTTTGTTCTATAGCGATCTAGGATGCAGATTATTCGCGATATCATGAAGTAGTAGATAAGATAAGGGAAGACTTCTTTATTGCACCAAATAAGTATGATAATAATCAAAACTACATTTAAAATGTACCTGGTAAATACAAAGGCGGGCTTATTATTTATTAATTATTATTATTTATTATCACTAAAACGATTTCCTAGTAATTTCTGCGTAGTTTACGATACTGTAACAGAATGAGAAGATATCGCGCGAGTATTTTGATAACTGCTTATGTTTACATTGCCTGTCATGCTGTGTGTACACGTTTTTTGGGTCTCAGTCTAGAGCAAAGTATCTGTAAATTCTTAGATTTAATCAAAAGTGATTGTGACCTGTTGTGTATGCCATAATAAATAATAAACAATGTGCAGTAACATACACTAGTTTGACCACGCGGGCAACAGCTAGTTGTAACTGATAGGATTTGATTTTGGGGATGATATAAAAAAAACGAATTGAATTAATTGATAACTTCAATTTATTTAGGTACAAGAAAACAATGTCTAAATTGCAATTTTAGCGCTACTGCCAAAAAAAGAACTAAGGGTTCTGTTATTCTGTACGGTGTTCCGTACAGTAAATATGAATACTCACTCAATAAATCACGTACCGCCTCCGGCCGTCCGTCGCGCGGGCGGCTGATCCGGGATCAGCGTCCGGCGCCGGACACGGACGCGGCGGCCCGACGCCCCGGTATGACGCGCGCTAGGAAATTGTTTACCGACTGAGCGAGGATTTAACAGGTGGAATTTGATTGTAGAAGCTATATAGCTTTAACGCCTGATCACAAAAAAGAGGTAATACTTTTGATCTACGGTATCTCCCGCACAGGTACTTCGATTTTCATTTATTTTATATTTTGAGTGAACAATCATATAAATTTGAAACCCGCACAAAAATATCAATGTTTCAACAACTCTGCAAATATGACACGCAAGTTAAATATTTGAATTTTTATCTCTGCGGCTTTCAGCTTGATTGGAAAACAATAAAATATTTTTATTTAGAAGTTGTATACAAACACCGCAAAGCGGAATTGAGCAAAACCTCAAAATGGCGCAGTTCGCGCGGCAATCAAACATATGGACTGAAAAATTCTAGAAAAGCTATTCCACAACTGTATTGCAGTCCGAAGTTGATGAGTTTGTGAAATAAAATATGAAACTCCGACAAGATATTTTGTTTATTCTAAAAGACTTTTTAGGTTTTAACATACCAACTTGTGGGCTTCTCCCACCTATATGCCATATACCACTTACATACAATTTATAAACATTACCTAAAGTACTTATATAATTATAACTTAAACTACTAATATATTTATGTTATAAGGACTAACTACTTTCTATAACCTAACATAAATCACATAATCTATACTATAATAATAGAGTAAAAAAAATGTGTCTGTACATTGAAAATTTTTCAAAAAAAAAAATTTGGGGCGATGGAGATATAGTAATAGAGTAAGAAAATAAAAATAAATGTCTGTCTGTTTGTCTGTTTGTCTGTTTGTACACGCTAATCTCCGGAAATACTGGACGGATTCGAATGAAACTTTTTTTGTTATATAGCTGTGAAGCCTGGGCAACATATAGGCTATAATTGATTTTGGAAAAGGAACACATGATGCAGAACTATAATGGTCCAGCTTAACCATAAGAAATATTAAAATGCCGCCTTAGCAAAAGTTGTTAAGTCTGGTGAGAACTTTTTGTTGAGTTATAATACAACTGGCCAAGCGCGAGTCGGACGCGCGCGAAGGGTTCCGTACCATAATCTATGAAAAATCACGTTTGTAGTATGGGAGGGTTTTTAGGGTTCCATAGGGTAGGGTAGAAACGGGACCCTATTACTTAGACCTTCCGACTGTTTGTCTGTCTGTTTGTCACCAGGCTGTATCTCATGAACCATTATAGCTAGACAGTTGAAATTTTTATAGATGATGTTTTTTTGTTGCCGCTGAACAAAAACATACTAAATCTATCTAGCTATACTATAATAAAAGAGTAAAAAAATGTGTCTGTACGTTGAAAATTTTTCTAAAAAAAAGTTGTTTCGTCCAAAGAAAAACTTATAAGTTCAGTATTTGCGGACCTTCAGAACAAAACACACCAGAAAAATTCTTGGATACGTGAACGCGCCATATTGACAACAAAAAATTAAAAATCAATTAATAAAGAACTTATGACGCAAATTATTGTTGATTTCTTGGATAGTTTTGTTGACGACGCCACCAATTATCCAGTTGAGTTTCGTAATTCACTTGCAGCAAATGGACTCTCGGCTCACAAAATAAGTCTTAATGTCAAAGGGCCAATAATGCTGATGCGAAATTTGACTCCGCCGAAACTGTGTAACGGAACCCAACTTAGTGTCTCAGCACTGTATGCCGAAGTTCAGCGGCTGAATTTCAGCCAATGCATGCCTGCAATGTTATTTGCATTACTAGCAACACATAATGCCGAACTTCCGATGCTTTTGCCTGAATCGGACCCGTACCCGCCGACGCCTCACCCACCGCCGTCGCCGCCGCCGCTTCCGCTCCCGCTCCCGCTCCCGCTCCCGCTCCCGCTCCCACTCCCGTACCCGCTCCCGCTCCCGCTCCCGCTTCCGCTTCCGCTCACGCTCCCGCTCCCTCTACCGCTCCCGCCACCGCTCCCGCCGCCGCCGCCACCGCCGCCGCCGCCTCTTCCGCCGACGCCTCCGCCTCCGCCGCCGCCGCCGCCGCCGCCGCCACCGCCGCCGCTGCCGCTCCCGCTCCTGCTCCCGCTCCCGCTCCCGCTCCTGCTGCCACTACCGCCATCGCTCCCGCCGCCGTCGCAGCCGCCGCTGCCGCCACTGCCGCCACTGCCGCCGCCGCTACCGCCGACGCCGCCGCCGCCGCCGCCACTGCCGCCGCCGCTTCCGCCGACGCCGCCGCCGCCGCTTCCGCCGCCGCCGCCGCCGCCGCTGCCACCGCCGCCGAAGCCTTTGCCGCCGCCGCCACTGCCGACGCCTCCGCCGCCGCCGCCGCCGCCGCTGCCACTCCCGCTGCCGCTTCCGCTCCCGCTCGCGCTTACGCTCCCGTTTCCGCTTTCGCTCCCGTTCCCTCTTCCACTTCCATTCCCTCTTCCGCTCCCGTTTCCGTTCGCCGCAGACGCGCCAAAGACGGAAGATTAAATTCTCATATCGGCACATCACTACTGTCCGGCGTTTCCACCGAACTTCAACGGCTGAACTTCAGCTTATTTAGTGTGTCATCCCCACCGAACTTTAAACACTGAACTTTAGCCGCTAAATTCGGCATAGTCTGCTGAGACACTTAAAGTTTACTGCGAGTGGTGCCAGTGAAACTGTATTTATTCCGCGTATGCCACTCATCCCTAACAATTTTCCTTTTGAAAATACACAGTTCCATGTGTTTACTTGCTTTGCTATGAAAATAAGTCACAGTTTTAGAGGCTTAAAGCTGCTGATGTCGATCTAAGGACTGGTTTTTCGCATGGCCAACTTAATGTGGCTTTCTCCAGGGTTAGTAATACTTCAGCTCTTTTCATATTGGCTCCCGAAGGAAAGAATTAAATTAATATTGACTTTTAACTCCTAACACTGTAACAAGTACTTTCTTATCTCTCTCTTTCTTTCTCGCTCTCTCTCTCTCTCTCATTAGTTTTTATTTATATTAATACGCCGGAGTCATAAAGTCCACGCGAACGAAGTCGCGGGCATCAGCTAGTTGTCAATAAAAATGTTTACTTCCCTTGACTAAAGGATCGCTGGTCAGCGATGCACCTGCATTAGCAAGGATCACATTAGCTTAATTAGCCGCAAGCTTGGCCGGTCTTATCTCGCGGTATTCTAACGATTATTAATTTAATGTACGATCGAAACGTAAATACACACTTATTGTGTACCTTAATAATATAAATCGCATATATATAACGCTTAAATCATAGTTTATTCATGAGCTCGATCACATTAGGTAAGCATGATTATGATGTGAACCACTAGCTTTACGCCATCTATATTTTGTAAGCCATCTAGACACACCAAATGAGATCGAAAAAATCTTTAATACGTAACTTATATCTTATGAGTATTATAATATAAATTACATTACTGAAGGGGCAAAATATAGTGTAATTTGAGCGAATCGACATGAAAAGAAGAAGTTGCGTTAAGCTCTGAGTATTTTACCTGTCTTAAATGGCTGCTATCCATTCTCAAGTTTAGCCATAAGTTTGAATGATCTGGCGTAGAAATAAATGTACGTAAGCTTTTTTTTCAAAACACTTACGCATTTTTATGAGGGCGACACTGAAATTCTTTAGAACTGGCCACTTGTAACCAGTATAATAAAAATAAGTTAAATTTTGAAAATGGTACTCTTTGCCAATATTATTGAGTATGTATTTATTAATTAGTCATTTGTTTTACGATTTGGCGGCAAATTGAAAATTGTCTGTGTCATAAGTTTTGCCATAATTTTGAATGATCTGGCGTCGAAATAAATGTACGTAAGCTTTTTACGAAACACTAACGCATTTTTAAGTTATGAAAAAGAACTGTTTCTGTCGTCGATTGTCTACATGAGACTTAAGTATTATTACTAACATTAATGTGAACATTTGGCTCAGCTGTGCGCAAGTCTATGCGGTCTAAATTTAGATGGGTGTGCCTGCTAGTGGTACATTACTATGAGCACATCCGTGCTTTGAACGGCACGTAAAGGCATTGTTATTGGCTATTGTTGATAGATGAAGTCTTCAGCTATATCCTAGTTTATAAAGTTCAAGTTTTTACAAGAAAGGTTCTCATGTCTGACCGCGCGAGTTCCCGGGACATTCCCGTTCAGTTACTCGCAGCACGAAGTGAAGAGGAACTTACTCCTTGTCTTTAATGGAGACAATTAGCACACGACACGGTCCACCGTCTAGAATTAACGAAGGCGTAGAAGTAACGCCTGCAAAGATGGTACAGGTACGACAGAGTCTGAGACTGTAAGGTCTAAAGGTCTCTTCTAGCAGAAATCATCACTATTTCTTTTCCATTTCCCACGTTGCTAGCTGCATCGCTTGCTTTGGAATCAGCTCGTAAATTCTAAGTTAATTTTTTTCATATCCAATTGCTTGCACCAAAACTTACATTGAGTCTTGTCAGACAATTTTGTGCAGTTTTATTAGTTCTCGTCTTGTGAGTTACAGGTACGTGTAAATTAAATAGTACTTAGCACTAAAACACAAACATTTATGCGCAACATGCTTCGCCGTTCACAAAAAAAATCCGCACGGCTTCGTCAACGCTTCGCATTGTTTCCAGCAATACTGTTCTCATAACAGGTGAAGCTGTAGGCCGAGCCACTCACACCAAGTTTTTATTTTCTTTTCCAAGATGGCCGCCAGTAGTCATCTGCATCCGATTTGCTGCATTTCCACGCTGAATAGCTATGGCAAGCCCATGAGCCAGATACGATACAGAACGAAAGTTATTAGTACGATCCGAGATACAATTGCCCAGTCCTCTCGTGGTCAACAGGCTGCAGTTCTACAATGTCTATATTGGTCCCAGAGCGGGCCGCTGTGCGCAATGGGGTGTGACTGAGTCCGCGGCCAGACGGCACTTCTGAGTGCCTCCGTAGGGAAGTTTGTGCTGAATAGTTTTTATCTTATGCGGGTTTAAATGAAAAAGTTTTTTTTGATGTATGGATGTTTATTCTCTTACTCGCCAAAACGCCTGACCAAATTGAAATGAAATTTAGCATGTAGGTACGTAGCTTATTACCAGTGGTAATACCTATAGGTATGATACTTACTTTTTATCCCTGGAAAATGTGTGGTTTTGTGAGAGAGTCAAAAGGCGTGAAAATGCATGATTGATAAGGGTCATATTGAGGTGATGAACAGCAGAAATAGTTCCGCGTTTAAAGCGCCATCCCTATTTTTTATAGAAATCCCTGACTTTCAAATTGTAACCCCCAATAAATTTTAAGTAGTCAAACAGATTTTTCGCAAACAGCTAAGAACCACCGCAAGGGAACTTGGATTCATCTAAAAAACCCGCATCAATATCGATCCATCCGTTCGAGCGCTACGATGACATAGACGGACATGCAGACAGACACCTCTCTTTTTTGTCAGGGGTTAAAAACGTTTAACATAAGAAAATAAATTATTTTAGCACATCCAAGTTCCGCTGTATTCTGGAACAAAGTATGAAGTTACCGCTAACGAGCAGGTTCAGCTTTTTCGAGAGCTTTTTCAGAAGTTTTTATTGCGTCGGAAGTTCACCAAACTTGGAGTCAAGAAGATCCCGCCCTCGAGCTTTAATCATAATGAGAATTCCGTTTCTTTAAACTAGAAATGAGACATTAAAACCGGACAAGTGCGAGTTAAACTCGAGTCAAGAGGGTTCCGTGTTTCTTTTAGGGTTTCCTGTGATTAGGTCAAATTTTGGGCTTTGTCGTTTCGAGAAAAGGGGGCCAGGGGAATGGGCAAATTTCGCCAATTTAAATATTCTTTTATTCGAGTTTCTTATACATATAGAACTAAAGATAGTTTCCTTGCAAATTGGCTTTGACAGACAGACAGACATGCGAGTGACCCTAGCATTCATTTTTTTTCTTTTGAGATATGAAACCCTAATAATAAACTTCTACTTTACCCAAATGAAAATGTATACGAAATGTTTAATAAGAAATGCTCTACAAGATAATGAAAATTATTTAAAAGTATGTACATAGGTAGTAAGAAGAAATGCAATTGTTAAAACATTCTTTGATTTATGTTAATGTATTTTCAATTAAATCTACAATCCTAAATAAAATTTACTAAAGAATTAACTAAAGGTACGTAAGTTAGTTTTAATTACTTTATTTATACCGATGTATTTTCTCTGTAAGTGAATTATGTAAAATTCTTTTGAGAAAATAAATTCTTTAAACCTTTAAATACGACCTGTACTTGGCGTCGGGGAGAAACATAAGAGTGACAACTCACGGGTGGGTCAAAATATAGTGTAATTTGAGCCAACCAACACGAAAAGAAGAAGGGCAAATGTGTTCATCTTATAACTATTTTCTAAGCAGCGCTTCTTTAAATAAAACATTTTACTAGTACGTCTTTATTGCTGGGGCAGACAACTAATAAAGTAGATATACATCTCACGGCCAGCCCATTGGCGACCTCCGTGACCTAGTGGTCACCAAGCCACGCTGTCACTCCGGAGGTCCTTGGTTCGATCCCCGGTCAAGTCAAGATGGAAAACAATATTTTTCAGATTGACCTGGGTTTTGGATGTTTATCTATTTAAATTGCTTTTAGTGTCTGTAAGTGGCCAACACTAAATAATTAAATAATAAATATATAGGGACAAATAACACTGATTGAGCTCGCCCCAAAGTAAGTTCGAGACTTGTGCTATGGGATATTAACTCAACGATACTATATTTTATAGCAAATACATATATAGATAAACATCCAAGACCCAGAACAATTTGAAAAGGCCATTTTTCAACTTGACCTGACCGGGGATCGAACCCGGGACCTCTGGGTGGCGGACAAGCATGGTGACCGTTACGCCACGGAGGTTACACTATCTGTTATTAGTTAGTATCTCATTACATAAGTCTTGAATTTACTGTTGGGGCTAGCTCGTTGTTATTTGTCCGTATAAAAAAAAATTGCCTGATCAGGTCCAGCGCCGCAAGACCCAAAGGGCACTTAATGCGTGATGGTGGGCAAGAAGGTGGGAAAAGAAATCAAAATAGTATTTTTTTTCTTTAGTGACTTTTTTTATCTCGTGAAGACCAGCATGAAAGAATATAACGGCGATAACATATCTGTATTCAAGCATGCTAAAGGCGAAACAATCTAGCTGCTCGGAAGCTGTGCCAACATTTGCGTAGCGCCATCCCTGCCTAATGTACGACTCTCTCAAACTTTTAAAGCCACCTGCGACAACTTTGAGAGCTTCTACACATGCTATCGATTAATGCTTCGAGTAAAACGAATGTTTTTCTTTTTATTTGGTTTTGTAACACTGGTGTTAGATTTTCAAGCTTATGATGATAGCCGGGACCATCGCCTTCACGTGCTTTTCGACGCCTTGAGGAGCCCGACTCGTTTGCCTTTTGTAGTGGCTTGTGTTGTAAAGGAGTATCAATTACACATTTAAGTAGATGAGTACTCGTACAGTACTAGTATTTATTTAAAGAAGATTTAAATCTAAATACTTAATGTAAATCTTTGCGAGAGTATTGAGGAATTTGAACCGTCATCTCGCTTAAGCTTCTACAACGACATAAAAAATTCACACGCTTCCTTCCTGACATTTCATATATTGACTTTTAAAACTGTGGGTTTATTTTTGCTCGCCAGCTAAAAGGTTTGATTTTTGCGCTAACAATGTTATCCAATGAAGTGTGGGCGCCCGTGGGCAAAAATGTCTAGAGCCAATGTTTGAACTTAAAAATGTCTCCACACGTGTAACTACGACATGCGAAATCGCTCGCACACCTTTATTAACAGGCTTGTTATAAGGAAGGCTGTGTCGAATAAGAACCTTATTACCAACTAAATAGCTACTTAGCTATTACCCGCGGCATTGTCCGCCTGATCAAAAGGTATTTGTTCCTTTCTCCTCCGTGGTCCAGTGGTCAAGGCCTTTTTATACGGAGGTCGTGGGTTCAAATCCCAAAGGGAAGCATACTTCGTGACAAGTTTTTTCCAGTCTGGTTAGGATATTGCAGGTTTGAATCACCTGATTATCCAAAAGGAAAGATGATTCCGTGTATCGGAAGGCACGTATAATCTGTGGGTCCCGAACGCTATCTAGCGTTTGCTCTCAAACCTATCCAAGTATTGGTGCTGGTCTACGCTTTGGGTTGCGGAGGTCAGAAAGCAGTGAGTTTGTGTAAAAACCAGTAACCTCGTCAAATCGTTCGGGCTCTGAAGTGTGACCGCTGAGGATACAAACGGAAATACGCTTGGATGATAACCGCGAAACCCAATTTTTACGGCATAAAAAGTATCTAACGTGTTCATTTAGGTAACAAACCATCTACGTGCCCAGTTTTTATTATACGTTAGCTGTTTTTGCGTCATCTTTTAACAAACATCAGTAACAGGATTATTACTTTAACTTTATAAATTCTTGGTCATTTTTTTAATTGTTAGTGAAAAGTTTTTTACTTGTTGTTTCAATCCATTAACTTGTAGCCCACGCTTTATGAGATTTTTTCATGGGAAGAAATGTCAAAAATTACCATAAATGCAGGGTGTAATGGAATTATATCCATGATACAAAGTAATTTAAGACTAATAAAATGTCAATCAACAGTCAACATTTTCATATTTAAGAAAGCTCTTCACTTGTGTTAGACTATCTGGATAGACGCCGTTACGGCAATAATAAATAAAAAATCTAATCGTCAAAACTTACAAAAAAGAAATTTATTTTAAAAGTATCAACTTCGTCACGAAATTCAAGGAGAAAAAGTTGTCACCGTCAGCATACTAGCCGCGCTGCAAAGCCTTCCATTACGTGTATATGTTAGAGTTGCACTATCGATAGCTGACTTTGAAAAACAGTCACAATATCGATAGGACTATCGATAGTATCGAATAACCGATACTATCGATAGTATCGATTGTCGATAGTTTGCAATACTATTGATGTAAGGTAAAACTATCGATAGTATCAATACTATTGAATTAGATACTATCGATATCTACTGTCGAATACTGTCGATAGTATCTAAAGTCAATAGTATCGATACTATCGATAGTTTTACCTTATATCAATAGTGTTGCAAACTATTGACAATCGATACTATCAATAGTATCGGTTATTCGATACTAACGATAGTCCTATCGCTATTGTGACTGTTTTTTCAAGGCCACGATAGTATCGATAGCCTATCGATATTTTATACTATTGCTTGTAACACTAGTATATGTTTTTCAGATTCATTCTTATCGCTATCTACTCGTATTATGCACTTGTAGCGGTGACCTTTTTAGTATTATTCTTTATTGTACACACTTTTACATTGTCATTACAGTTTACACCAATGCGACAATATAATACTAATTACTACTAATACATTCCTCTAGATTGTTCGCGAATTTCGTCAGCGAACACGTAAATAAATCTAAGTCAGGATACTTTTCGTTCACTTCATTTAACAAACGAAGAGCCCAGGTCAGCGGCGCTTGTGGATTTTTGCTTTTCGTGAATGACACCACTGAACATTTGGAGAAATTCAAACTTAATTTGTGTTGCTCACTCCATCTAAGAACGCTGTCTATATCATTTTGCAACAGAATACAGTCATTTTCATCGTTTATTCCAAAAACCAACCTTACATCACCTGCAAACAACAAGCATAACGAGTGCTTAACTACGGAAGGTAGATCATTGATTAATATGAGGAACTCAAGGGGTCCAACCGAACTTCCTTGACTCACTCCTGAATTTGATACTATTTGTAACACTCAGGTATGCTGGTCTTATTCACACATTAGATAATCCACGTCTATGGAAGTAACAAAGTAAATGTTTGAGTTTACACGACGCGCCCGTGCGACTGCGTGCAGACTCGACCACACGCCTTAATTAACGGGTTCATTATAATGTAGGCTGTGTCCAGCTTCCAGTGCCCTGACCCTTATTACTTATACATTGCGGGGGAAACGAAATCTCTGTCACGAGTGTAAGGGGAAGGAGGATCAGAAGTGAAACTTTGTACATGTATAGCTACGTAATAACGAGCTTAACATCACAAGGTAAGATACTATGGTAGCTACATTGTATAAGTACGCCAAAAATGCTCGATGGAGTCTCCTTACGATGCTTGCTAAGGCTCGCATCGTAACCTGCGCCACTCACATTTTTTGAACCTTCTTACACAACTGTTGCATAAAATACTATTAGCAGTGAGTTATGTTTGACACACTAGGCTGAACTATCCGCTGTCATATTCCGAGTAATTATGCGCTACTGAACTTTACGCGGCCGAACGTTCGGCAGATGTGTCCCTATACTAGGAAGGAGAAAATAACATAATACTCATAAATACAGACTAATATCAATTTATTTTACATGTTGACGATAGACCAGCAGACATTCTATACAATACCAAGGCATCATGTACCAATATTTCTTACAGTGCCTACCGGCCCACGGCATTCTATACATAGTCTAGGCATTGCTCATAATGCCTGTATTATACAGATTGCCGGTAACATGTTTATTCAATGTTGCAGGAGTCTAGGTGTACTCAATTTTAAACGAGCGTAAATTCGTTCGATGTATCACAATTCAATTTCAGTAATATCACCCAACTGTAGGGTGTATTAGTGCTTTTATTTGATGTGGCCGAACTCTAGACTAACACAATCTTTATCATCCTTTTCCACTTACCCAAAGAAGAACCTAGTTCACTGGAAATATTACCTTTTGGTTTTTATTGCTTACGTCACCCCGTCGGTTCCCACTGCGGTCAGCTGCTGGGTCGGTGCAACTTTGTTTAAATTCCGCTCATTACCGGGACCTGCGCGGAACTAATAATGCCGGCCGACTCTCCGCACTCGGCCTCCGAACCTGTTGGAACTACAACTTTCTGCAACCAACTCAAATATTCATTTCAAATTATTCGGCAGTCCGCAGTGAAAAGTCGAGTCGTTTACGAGGCGAGATACGCCTAGAAAAAATGAATGAGAGTTGAACTGCGGAATGTTAAAATATGCTACTAGGTATTTTATGAAAAGTGAGTTTCATTTTTGCTATATTGAGGGATCACGCCGGTCGCATGTAATCAGGAAAATGGGCATATATTCTTACTGGATTCCAACTGGTGGGTAAAGAGAGGATGGCCAAGAACTTGGTGGTCAGATGATTTCAACAGTTACGTCAAGGGTTGGAGGAAAAAGGCCCAGGATAAATAATTGTGGAAGGAAGGACGGCTTTTACCCAGCAGTCGGACACAAGTAGCCAATAAAAAAATTGTCAGCACGTCAGCTTAATCCTGCCTTTTTATTTTGAAGTTAATCGTCATTTTGACGGATAATTACATAATAATTGCAAGCTGAATCTAGTTTATTGACAGAATCTCGAATAGAGATCACACGTCGGTAAATGTGGTACTCCCACTAGTATGTGGACGTAGCCCAGGAAGCCTACACAGTAAGGTTACAGTAAAACGCTCTGTTACTCTCAAAACATTAAGGTTATTGGAAGGCCTCTGTTCAGCTGTGGATTTTCGGCAACCGAAATGATACCTTACATAAGTACAGGGACGAAATACGTAAGACCGAAAGGATTTTGTTTCGTGTGACGATGGGCGTTAAGATGGAAAACAGGAATCAACATAGTGATGGGTTGCTGAGATGATGATTACAATCAATTATTATCTGCAGGAAGAAAAAACAATGTAGTAATTTTCACGTCATTCTGTTTTCCGTCTTCGTCTGTTCTTCAAGTTATGACAACACGTTCGTCAGTGAGTGCGGACATTTTACGAGCCGCGTTTTTGCGATGCCACGATTATACGACGGCTTGTTCCCGCTTTTTACGATTGTGACGTAACGGCCGGCGTTTTGGTTCTTATCTTTTGAATACATACACTACCACGTCTTTATCCTTAATAGGGCAGACAGAGCATTTTGGGTTTTGCGGCTCTAAATAGTCTAGAAAGACCGAAAGGCCACTTTTAGCGTCCTGGTGTGCTTAATGGTGAAAAAAGGAAATCTTGACAAAAGTAAATAAGGATCTATTATTTCTACTCAACGCTTAGAAATTAACGTAATACCAAATATGCTAAAGACTATTTTATTAGGGATCTTTTATAATACTCTATTTCCAACTTCTACCTTCTCCTAAGCCAGACTAGTGCCGGTGGAATGCTTTCCATGTTTCTGTGTATTTCAAGTCCACAAATACTTGACCTGCCGGAGTGATTTTTTTTTTCTCAGAAGATTTACAGCTTTATTACTACATAAGAAAATCTCTTAATTCCTATGTGCCATTTACAAATCTTCACTTATAAAATAATATTATGAACTTTAAATAACATATACTTATATAAATTATACTATTTAATAGATAGAAAAAAGAAATACAATATCTAAAAGTGAATGCCAGATAAACTGAAAATTAGGTTTGAATTTTACAAAGCACTCGATCTTATCAATTTAGAATATTAGAATTATGTAAAAGTAATACAATTATGGAAAAAAATACTCATAAAAGAAGTACATACTAAACAATTTAGCAATCAAGTTAATAACGATTTATTGTCAAAAAACTTATTAGCTAATACTTGCTTTATACGAGGTATGCTGGTACAAAACAAATCAAAATCGCATTCGGTTATGAAGCTATTAAAAGTCTCACAACTTCTAAATAAGAATGCGTTACGTCTGTAGTTAGTAAGTACTATACTTATTTTCTTAATTTCTGTTTATTTTAATTAAATATACCTTATTCTATTCCTTTGCGTCAATTCCAGGAATTCCAGGATTTTTTATTAATGCTCAGTTTGGTGGCTTTAATTAAAAATGAATAGCTTCAAATGACGATGGTAATTATGACCAAGTTAAGACAATTTTATTGTTCCGGGTCTGAAGCGACAAACGGTCAGGCGAGGAGACAGTTAAAACAGGCGGAAAATTAAGATTGATGAGCGTGGAAATCATTTTTTGATGTTTTTCAGGCCCTTTTGGAAAGGTCTTTTAAGGGCCTCGGTTAGCATCAATCATATTAATTAAGTTTTTCTTTAAAAATAAGTAACTTTACGTAGATACTAACGCCCCAAAGTATTACAACCTAATATGACATGTTTTATTTGTACGTGACGAATATGACCAAACACAAGAAATGTCTTCATAAAGTGTACGAATTTATGGATGAATTTTATTTGATACTTTGTATCTCCTCTCGCCTGAGTGACGCACTGTTATCCAAGGCGTCGTTTCTTAGGCTAATTCAATTGCGTATCAATAAAGTTAATGTATTCAAACAGTTCGCACTCCGCTTTACGAGACTCTAAACGTGGATCGGCAGACGAAATACGGGGGTGATTTGAGGGAAGACTTGGTGTTTTGGTTGAATTAAAGTAAGCAAAGGAATTTATCGGTTTCGCCCGCTTTGTCTATTCCATGCTAGGCTGGAAGAAAAGACAAAAACGTTGGATGTACCAGATGTTTCTCTTCCCGTGCGAGATAGTATGAGCCGATTAAAGGAATGAGCGGTAATCTGAATCATGTTCGGTAGGCAATGCGGTTTTCTTTTCCACCTTCACGCTTAAAACGGCCTTGGGATCTAACGGCCCTAGACACTCTCCCCCAAATTAAAGAAAAAATACAAACGATTTCTAAATCTATTTTAGTTAAAATATGTTTTGTCGCGTTTCATGTCAAATATTGAAAAGAGGAAAAGGGACAAAACATAATTTAACCAAAATAGGTTTCTGCATTAAAATATATCACTTTAAATTAAATTGTAAGTAGACGTCACCCAAGAGTTGCACATCGAAGTTTGCGGCCGCTTTATTTGCACTTGCGTACGCGTAAGAAGAGTGAGTAAATTATAGTAACTTGATGACTGCAATTGGTTGTCAAATAAATTACGGAAATGTTACTAATTACGTAATATTCACAATTCCATGACAAATAAAGAACATAATAATGCGGTATTTGGATATTTTCTTAATCATCCTTCAAACTATATAACTTAAATTTATTTTTACTACAGAAGTTATCCCTTGTAGCAATTGCATTCTGATTTTTTTTACCATGCCTATCGAAGACATTTTCTCAACGAGATTGCAAAGTAGGTGTAGGCGGAGGCTTGTCATCTCCCGTCGAAAAACTTCCATTGTCTCTTTAATAAGGAAAACGATCGAGAAAGTAAACCTACACAACTTGGAAAGGTCACCCACAATACCGGTTTACGTTTGTTACTGTCTCTTGCCTGCGGCTGTTTGAATCGACAGGCAGCGAATTAGAAAATGTGATACTGTAGGGGGGAATTTGTTACTTTAGTTACTGTTGGCTGTTGCCAACGACTGGAGTGAAGTGGTTATTTTTAATAAAATAGAATGTTTATTTTTTGCAATAGTTACATTGTCACTGATAAAAACTGTTATAAGAATGATTAGTTTTTGGGCACACACAAAAATCATTTAATTACAGATGCGGCGTCAAGCTATCTCACACAGCTTGACGACTCTTACAATGATGAGAGCCGGAACCAACGGCTCTTAGGCACGGAGGAGCAAAAGAAACTTGTATGCCACTTCAGCTGGTCATCAAAGTGTAGATCAGTCTTGGCTGAGCCATCAAACTTGAGTTATAAAATATCACTGGAATAAATCCAGAAATCCAGTCTGCTGAGAGTAATGCATAATCGTTTTTTTTTTCAGGGTATGTTATTTTCCTCCTATGAACCTTTGAACAAAAGCTCACTCTTTCTCTTTCCTACTTCCAATAAATACTTATAGTAATACGTATGTCAATTCGTTTTCTTCTTTTTCAAACCGATTTATTTAAGTTTTTTCTTTCTTTTCTTTTCGTCCTGCGGCAGAACCACATGTATTCATGAAACGCGCTCATGCAACATAAATTTCCATTTGAATAACATAATTATAATCGAGTTTCAAATGATCACAGATGACTAATCAAGTTGTTGTATTGCAACTCTCAGTAACCCTCGAGATCAGCCTCGGGCGCCGCTTATCGAATCTCAAACAGAACTAATACCAAAGCTGTGTAAGTCCCGTAGTTGCTTGCGAGTTCTACAAGTGTGGAACATACCTCGGACTCATACATACGTAGTTATAGAGATATCTAACTCAAACACTAGATGAAACTTAGTTTTACCTTGTGTTTTAGTGGGCTGGAGACCCACAGGACGAGACTATTGAGGATGAGCAGGCAATATGCTCCTTTTGACTACCAAGTGGATTCCAATGTCACTAGATGAATAAACTATTTTCATCTCTTTGTACAGTGTTATTAATGAAATTATTTGGTTTTCACTCATCTCGAATAGTGAGTAATTAAAGACTATCGGTTTAAAGGTGACGACAGTACACTTATTTATTGTACCAATTTGGCATTTTTCTGTGCAAATGCAGCACTTTTCATTTTAAGTTATAACTGTCTCCATTTCAGACAAACCGATGAAGTCTAATCTAAGTGTGTCATCACTCAAAATTACTCGCACTAACACAATAAATAATGCCCAGATATGGCATTTTATTAGAACTCTTTCTGTGTTACAGCGAACGCATCTAAAAGATTTTTTACAATTTTACAAACGCAATCGTTTATTCATACGCATTTTGACTGAGTAGAATTTGAATGCAGTTATTTGCAATGCTGTGCAGTTTATTCGCATAGAAATACAGTCCTATACAGCAGCAGAGTTGACGTCGAGACGGGGATGACTTTTGTTTCTACGTCGACCGTCAATACTATTAAATTAAAAAGCATAAAATGTTTTCACAGCTTCACTTCTGTATTGTCAACAGTTTATGCTGTAACTTAGTAAAGTGAAACCCAATCAATCTTACGATCGAAGCCTTTGAGCGGTGATGGATGACGTGCGGGTAATTTGACGCGCGAACTATGATTAAGTAATGTTTACCCAGTACTGAACTATCTGATCTACATCTCAAGTCAACAAGAGTCACACACTAATTAATATTTATCCTAACCAATAGGTCGAAAGTTTGTTATGGAGACAGGGAATCAAATAGTAACAGATTGGTGAGTTGAATAGCTAGAAAGAAATGAGGGTAGATAGTAGATTTTGGTAATAATATGTTCGTACTGTGTCACTACACAGTCACAGTGCATTAGTCTTCTCTTGTTCTAGGTCATTTTGGAAAACCTTGGGATATAGCTCTGTAGTTTCAATAGGCTCAATAGTGGAAATCAAGAGGCTGAAATGATGATGATTATACAGCCAGTATGCTTGCACATTGGACGACAAAATACTTGGACATCCAAGTATTTCGTAACGTATGTTTTGCAATATTTGAAATTGGATTCTGTAACACAGATATCTAACACTAAAAGTTTTATCTGCTACGTGCTGCAGGGTAGCAACACTGTACTAGTTCAAACTTTGCCAGTAGCGGTAGGACTAAATTGGTTTAACCGCCGCGGCGTGTGATCCGCGTCGCATCACTCGCGTGTAATCAGCCCACTACATGCTTCACCCCACTTGCCGCGTTTCAGTGGGACGAATTCACATTGTGCGATAGAATATGACAGTTAATTATGGTCGATGGCCGTAGAAGTGGGACAAGGCTAGTTTTTGTGGAGATACTGGGGGACTTGTAACGCTTGTCTTCTACATTGTGTGATTGTGTAAGTCGAAAATTAAAATATGTCAGTTTTAGTTCGGCTGTTGTTATTTCAAGAAGTGTTCAGACATCTGATATGGCTAAGGAACTTTTATAAAGTGCGATAGCATCTAGCTAGGCAAGACTCACTTTTAATTATAATTCAAAGTATTCATAACTTTCTCGCACTCTTAAAATATTCTGATAACGTTGTTGATTTATACACATTTGTTGCCAATCGTTTATTTGTGTACTCAATTATTACTTTTACGCACTAAAAATTAATAAAGAGATTTTTTTTAAAGTTTCAAATCAAAATTCAAACGCATAGATGGGTGTTTATCTATATATGTATATGTTATAAAATATAGTATCGTTGAGTTAGTATCCCATAACATAAGTCTTGAAATTACTTTGGCGCTAGGTCAATCAGTGTAATTTGTCCCTATATATTTATTTATTTATAGATCTAACACCCATAAAAACTGAAGATAATACCTAGTTTGCTTGAAACCACAGAATATATAATTGTACAGGACGCTACTCACATTAACTACAGACTGACTCGTCCAATCTGAACTGCGTAATGAGATTATCTTTGTCAGACATGCATCGCTACGCTACATTTCCCTCTTGTTCGCGTCACTCGCATTTTTCTCCCGCTGTGTCACGGAATGGTGACATTCACCTGCCGCCAGGCGTCCGGGTGCGATATGGCATCGTTTGGGAACGTCGACTGTGGGCTGGAATACTTTGTCACAGTGATCTTAGTTTATTGAATTCTGAACTTTTTCTACATTTATCCTGTTTGCCGTCGCCCGGGCGGATGTCTGCTAAATGATGATATTTACCTCTACTTTTGGGGTGACAAAAAGGCTGATACGTTTGATAGGATCGTTTAGGATACCAGAGGAAATGGAATATTTTCTGTATGTTAGGTTGTTACCGATTTGTCGTTTCTGTATTGAGATAACACCGTAGGGATTTTTCCAATATGTTGAAATAACTACTTTGTTTCTGGCTTTTTCTTCTCCAACTCAAGAAAAAGAATGACGTAACATGTAAAACCTTCTTTTAAACTTCTGTATTATTTTACCATATTTTAAACCAATATTTTTTTTATTTTCCGTCATCAGAGCACTATCGTTATACATATCTATGGAAAAAAATACTGCAATGCGCGTCCAGGTTTCAAAACAGCCCAATCATAGTTGCAACAGAACGCGATGAAATGTAACGTTCTTTATATTCATTTATTTTGCAGCTTTCTGTGCACCGTTCGAATGAGCTTTGGTTGACTGACGGGTCAATCAGTATCGGTACGTACGTCTAAGTAGCTGGACACAAAACTATGTATCCAGAACGTTTGACTTCCTATTGGAGAGATCCCTAAGTAGATCTCTAACTACGATTTAGTTCTTTTGTAGCTTGTCATAATTCAGAAAACAATAGAAGTTTGTGATGAAAGACGACAAAGGTTCTGCCGGCACCGAACTTTATAATCCGTTCTGAAAGCATTCTCAAAAGGCTTTAGAGGCTGTCGAAGTCATTATACAATATATAGAGATACACCTGCGGAATTTTCGTCGCTGAATACTACGCCACTTCAAGCTGAAGCTACGCGTCCATCTACTCGCTAGAACATACATAATTTTGATTGATGAAGATCAAAAATCATTTATTTGCAATGACACAAAAAGTTATTGTCTTGATAAATTAGAGTATTATTATTATTTTTACGTCAATACAAACATTTGTTCTGTATTGACGTTTAAAATTTGATTTGTATGAAATTAGGACTAATGACTTCATAGTTTCTTGGAGTCAAATAGCGCTCTTAGTATCAGTTTTTCTGCAATAATAAATCTAAAATCACATTGAAAATGGATCATGACAGGTGACATGACATTATTTTGTGACCTTTTATTTTCTTAACAGAACCAAATAATTTATATTTTACCCAGGAAAGTACTCAATTGAGATGGCACCATTTTTTTTTTTTACTATCTATTCAGGCCCGTAGGCGGACAAAGGCCTCTCCTTGTTGTTTCCAGCCATTTCTATCTTTACTACTTCTTTGCAATCCTTGTCGAAAGCAGACAGGTCGTTACTCCATCCCATTTTAGGTTCTCCCCTTGATCGTTTCCCGTCTCTTGGAATCCTCATGGTCGTTATGTGAGCCCATCTGTCCAGCGCCATTCGGTCCCATTTTAATCTGGCACTCTTCCTTTCTACGTCAACCACTTGGGTGATGGAGCGTAGCATAGTGTTCCTGACACAATCTGTAAGTTTTACACTCAACATACTTCGCTCCATCGCCCTTTGGCGAACCTGCAGTTTGAGCTTTTGTTTTTTAGTCAGCGACCAAGTTTGAGCACCATTTCTCTTTGTAATCCGATGCCTGTACTCGTAAGAAATAAAAACTACCAACCGCTTAACGAGTCTTCTGAAGTAAATGCTTTTCTTTTTTTAATTTTTAACAGTATCTATTTATATAGAGATATTTTGTAACTACCACTCGTGATCATCAATGCATACACTCGCTGGCCCTTTAAACGCACATATTTGATGTTCACACGTATGTCGGGTTTATTATAAGCGTCAAAGGATTAAAAAGTGTGGTGAGCGTGTATAAACTTCGGTCGGTTATTTCAGTAAGTGTGCGTCTCTGCAGCAGTGAGGTAGCGCAACTTTAGATGAATAGCTGTATAGCCGCCTTTACTTGATTACTGACTTAAACTAGCTCTAATTTAACTTTATTAGCTCTTCCCTCCAGGACTGCAGCGCTTCTGCCGTAAGCGACAATTTGCATTTATCAAACTTTTGAAATATTTTCGGCGATATTATGACAACGGGGCTTTTTAACCTCAAATGGGACAAGACAACAAGAAGAGGGCTATGATACGTTAAATGTTTAGAAAACCTCTCACCTCACCAAAAGTGTCTGAGCGTATTTTCCACTCACAATCAGTTTTATTGTCTCGTAAAGTGGGATGCCCTCGTGAAATACGTTGAGTATCGATACGCCATTCAATTAGATTGAAAACAAAGAGTTTTTACGTAAAAGTGAAAGTGCATATATTGTATCGCAAAGATTTACTAAATACCCAAAAGAATTAGCGCTAAGCGTACCTTTTCGGATATTATTAGCCTTGTTAGCTTGTAGTGCATCTAAAATCACTAAAATGATCTGAAAATTTTGCGTCAGCAGTCGCATGGAACGATTATTCACCTTACGGTCGAAAGTCGAAATGATTTGTCGGACAATAGTGTCCGACATGTGTAATAGCTTAGCAGTAAAACAATATAATTCACTGTAAATATTTTGTGTGGAATTAAATAAAGTTTTATTATTATTATTATTATGTTGGTAGGCTTTTCAGCCACGGGTCCATGGGGACTCGGTCCTTTGAGGCGTTCATGGGGCCAAAGCCAACATGAAGAGGCTTTTTAGTATCTTTTTATAGTGTCCGACAAATCATTTCGATTTTCGACCGCTGGCCGACAGAGCAATTGTTCTACTAAAGTCGTTCTAGAAAACTGACGACTAAGTGGCTCTAAATTAAGCTGTAAGTAATTTATCCGATGGACAAATATCAAGTGATGGAAGGATCGAAAGTTACACAAAGAACCTTCTGCTATAACCTTGTACTATCGAAAGATAAATACACTTGAAAGTCTGGTGAAAAATATTACTATGTTGCCGTATATTTTGCTTCAAGCGTTGTCTTCCCGGCTGTAAAGTTAACTGCCTCTCCCGCCGCGGTTCCGGGAATCTCATTGAATGCTCAGTTTCGGCGCCGCTAAATGAAGACGATGATGATAATTAACAAGAGTAAGAGTACTTTATTTAAATCCTGAAAAATGTTCTATCCATGTTGGATGTGTTATGTTAGTCGATAATATGATGCTGGTTTGACAGCAAAGAAAATTACTAACATAAATATTATACACCCAATACACAAGCACGTCTCTATCTCTTGTGATTAGACTTAGGCTATGTCTACACCGCGAGGAATATAGACATGCAAGGCGTTTAATTCTATTCTGAATTCCTATGCAATGTGTTAGCAACATTTCACTATTTTTATTCTCGATTTTTGTCTACAACCCCACCAATTTGCTGTGTATATCTTTGTTCAAATATTCGGTATCGTATTACTAATAGAGATTAACGCTTTGAATATAACTAGATAAATGTAAACAGTGGATATGAAACGGAGATAATCCAATGTTCGCATGAAACATTGTCAGCAGCAGCTAATCCAATCACTGGAACCGAATTGTGTTCGGTCGGTGGAATGTTCGGAGTTGGTGACTGTATGTGCGGGTGTTGGTGACTGGTCTCGCTGAGCCGGGCGGTTGGGCAAACTGACAGTGCAGCAATTGAATTCTCTCATTTCCCATAAGTATATAATTATAATATGGTTTGTCATAAGGACTTGGTCATAACTTTTTTACTATAATAATTATTTCACATAATGTTTATTGTTATTGTTAGGTCTGTAGCCATAAAAACAGTTTATAATACTAGATTTTTTCATAAAGTTGTTTCTCATAATGACTTTGTCATAACTCTTCTGGTCGTAATAATAGTTTAACAAACTGTATTTTGTCCATAATGTTCTTAAAGACATAATATATACATCTCTTCCTTCCCTTATCCCATTATAAGTGGGGTTAAACAAAAGATAAAGTAGAGAACTCAGCCGCGAGCAGTGTTTATGCAGATTCATGTAGACAATGCAGGTTACGTACTTTAGGTTATGGTGCGGCGGGGGTTGGCCAGTAATTTTATGATTTTGAGGCCCATTTTATGATTTCATTAATAGTTATGTTAAATGCATTTGTTATAACTATTATTATAAAATTATAATATGATTGACGATGTATTATAACTAGTTATGACAATGAGTACATATGATAAATATTTAAGATCTATGCTTTTGTCGGTGGAGTCTGAATGATAAATATATTTACGTAAAAAAATATAATCAAAATCATATGAAAATTAATTATAAGTAATTGTGATTATGTATAAACGCATTATTTAAAAGTATAATTTGACAAATATTTTTATGAGAATCATTAGACTGCAGCAATATGTGTCTCATCTGTAAGTAGCTAGTAGTTCTTTGTTCGTTTGTTTGTAATTACTTTATTGTACAAAACAAATACATTGCAAAGATAACATACGAAAGAGCAAATATATAAAGGCGGACTTATCCCTTGTAGGGATCTCTTCCAGTAAACCTGCGATAAATTGAGAGTTATTTACTCAATTAAAAGGTAAATATTATTATATTAATAATTAAATTACGTATGAGTCTTGTCTTAGTGTCGTCCCAGGTAACGCTACGCATAACTCGTAGAGGTTCGTAGCCTCTTCGTAGCACCTGCGTAGCGTCGTAGACCCTCGTAGATGCTTTATTAATTTTCCTTGAAGGTGCAGCTAAAATAAGGTTTAATTAAGTAGCGCTCTATTACGGAGCTGTTATTAATGAGCCTCGTTATTTCTAGATTGAGGTGAACTTTAACTAAGCTGGTTGGGCGCGGAACTTTGAACCTTACATGTTACGAGGATATTCAACTGAATAAGGAATAAGAATTATTGAACAAATACCATGCGAGTAGGATTTAAAATCGTGACTTTATTATTTAATTTGAGTGCTTTAATACTGCATATTTTATACTTAACAGAAATTATACAAAATGAATTGAGTTCCTTTTTAGGGTTTCGTACCCAAAAGTAAAAACGGAGTCTTATTACTTAAAATTATTATGTTGTAATATTAGGCGAGAGCTAGACAGTTAAAATCTTCATAGATAATGTATTTTTGTTGCCGCTATAACAATAAATACTAAAAACAGAATAAATTAAATATTTAAAGGGGGCTCCATACAAATAACGTGATTTTTTATAGATAACGGTACGGAACCCTTTGTGCGCGACTTCGACTCGCACTTTTTGGATATTACGGACTGTGCGGATTCGTTAGGCAAAAGAAAGTGTAAAATTCTTTCGTCGCGAATGTTTTTTTGAAACTTTTTTCCAATCGAGTGTTCCACAACACTCACGCATTTTTATTTTTAATAATGAATAATATTAAATACCCATCCCCGTTCCGATTTGATCCGAATTATTGTAACAGTTAGGAGCAGCAGTACAGGCTCTGCTGCGATCTCCAGCCCGTCTGCGCAACGGCTTGATTATGGGCAAATCCTTCCTTTATGAGGTCTGTAGTCCAGCAGTGGACTGATGTAGGCTGATAAAGAAGAAAGAAAGTTTGTTCTCCTGTACTCTCATTGTTTGCATGTATTATTGTTGCGCGATAAACTAGAACAAGTTATAAAGTACCCTCATGTTGTAATATTAGTTACTAATTACCTGTTAAATTGTGAACATGCGCATGGCACATGTGTAGCTAACTACAATTAACTTGTTATCTACTTATACGAAAAATACATATACTACCTTCGCTCATCGAAAATGATTTTAACATTTTATTCTACTTGTTTCTCTGTAAGTGAATATCTTTGTATTCTTTTGAGAAATAAATTCTTATAATACCTGAAGAAGAATCGCCGATTGAATTATTTCTTTCGATTGAAGTAGTATTTTAGGTGCTCCCTGTTCTGGAGAAAATGCGAAATTTTATACAAAGATATGTGAAGATTTCACTGTCTTCGATGCTAATCTGGGAGAAGAGTAATGGCATATAGTATTGGTAACTTCTCTTCTCGCACAGATACGATCGATCTCGAGCATCTTGAGACGGAACTTTATGAAATTTGCAGTGATTAAAATAATGTTTATTTCAAACATGAGCCAGACCAGCAGTTGCCAAGACGTTATAAAGTATCATGAAACAATTAGGTAGTTGTAGTAAACGATATACAAGTCTAATAATAAATAAATAAATACATAGGGACAAAATACACAGATTGAGCTAGTCCCAAAGTTATTTCGAGACTTGTGTTATAGAATACTAACAACAAAAACATATATAGATAAACATCCAAGACCCAGGACAATTTGAAAAATGCTATTTTCCAACATTTTCTATCCGGGGATCGAACCAAGAACTTCTGGGTGGCGGACTAACATGGTGACCACTACGCCACGAAGGTCCTCGAAAGTCATAGTTCCGACATCGATATCCTTTCCACATTTTACAAAAGTAGTTTCTAAGATGTTTTAAAGTATCGGCAAACGACTGGTTATTTATCGTCAACGATATACAAGTCATAATTCCGACATCGATATCCTTTCCACATTTTCCAATCCACAGATAGGTAAACCAGCGCTTCTGTTCGAGTCAGAGCTCTCAGAGCCGACATTGTTAGCGGCAGGGTCGGATTGCCAGAGCTCGCCATCACTGTGTTTGAGTTTGTCGTACAGTCTGCAGATATTGTTGGTGAACCACAGCTTGCTCGCTGTATTGTTTTTATTTATTTATTTATTAAACTTTATCACAAAATGTAACAGGCGGACTTAAGACCCGAGGCCTTTTCTTCCAGTCAACCTACAGGTGGTGCTGATAAAAGCCAATTTTGATCGAAAGTACTAATTAGAAGAAGCCATACCATATATAACTGCAGTACATTACCTAAAATATACCTGCAGATAATAATTTAAAAATATATACTCTTTGCTGTTATGATACATTCTACTTAACATTTTAAGATAGTGCGTTTGAAACTGATGGAACTTGCACTGCCGCTGATGTTTCGAGTAACATTTATTGGGAGGAAAATCGAAAAACAAACTAGCTACCTCTATTTCCGCGCAATTCGTAGTAACCGATCTAGGTATTGGACGAGAATTTGAATCGTATTTATAGGCAATGCGGCTGCCTGCCTCATCGCCTATAAATATGAAACAATTCTCGTCTCAAAACCCATTAAGAGATGGATTGATGGGTTGCTAGCCGGCGAAATCTCACCAATGTATTTCAAAAACTAAGACAGAAGGCCGTAAAATCAAATCACAAAGACGTGAAATAATATATTATTATATTATAACAAGCCATTTCTGTCCCAAAGTTGAGTAAAGGCCCCTTTCTATCTTTTCCATGTCTGTCGGTCTAAAGCTTTTATCTTCCAATCACTAAGTTCTTGTTGTACATAAACAGTTTACACATTATAGGAACAGTTACAAACCCTATAATGCGTAAGTACAAAGGCGGACTTATCCCTTAATGGGATCTCTTCCAGTCAACCAAGAATTAGCGAAAGTATAGTATTTGTTTATTTCGTCGCACTATCTAGCCCAGTCTTTCCCAAAGTGGGCGATAACGCCCCCTTGTGGGCGCTGGAGGCTTTAAGGGGGGCGGTAACGGGCCCAGAATAAAGTTGGGGGGCGCTGATGTGATTTAAGCAATGAGTGATTTATAACTTCAGCTATTTCATATTTTAAATTTCACTGAAATTAAAATCCTCTCACTACACAACATCCATTTATTAGTTCATGTTTATATCCTTTTTTATTGTACAAATATAACTAAAAATGTAATTAATATTTATTATTTTAATGCGTTCACAACGCTATTTATATCGTTAAAGGAATCAAACACTGGAAAAATTCGTGTTTTAAAGTTTCGCAGGTGAGGTCCCCACTTCCGATACTCTTTATTATTGTAAAATTGTATTATTATTGCTATTTTTTTATTTAAAATTAACAATGTTGATTATTGTTATTTTTTTATAAAAGATACTCTAATGTACTGGTGTATGTATTATTATTGCTCTCTCTTGTAAAAAAGTCTAGTTTAGAATATAGGTTGAATTAAACTACAGGCAAGACAAATATGTGATTCAGGTTTTTATGGTGAAAGAAATGGGGGGCGCTACAAAAAAACAGATTTTTTAAAGTGGGCGTTTGACAAAATAAGTTTGGGAACCTCTGATCTAGCCCAATCGGTAATTTAAATATGATATAGCCGAGTTTATTTAGTGGTCGCCGACAACTGTCCGTGGGAGCGTGGAGCCGCGAGCAAATTTTAGAATGCTTCGAGCGCGGCGCTCGGTGTAATTAACTCCGGCGACCCTCGTTATTGCAATACAGCGCTTATAGGTATTCAACACGTTCAAGTCTCGATCACCAACAGAGTAGACATAGACCAAAGGTCGTAAAACCCAAAATCTACTTTTATGAAGTGGAAATATGTAATCAAACAGTGATAGGTAGATAACCATATCACCTATGACACGATTTCCCAAGATTTTCATCTGCATGGGAGGACAGTTCGCGACCTACGTTTTTCTTTTCTCCCACACGAGCATGGAAGTGACTATATGATTATTACAATATATACAATGTGTTTGGACATGAACTACCGATATTTTAAGGACATGCTGTCGTCATCTATACAAACACTTTTACTAAGGGAAAAATTACAAAATCTCAAAAATAATCTGCAGCTTCATGCAAAATTAAGTATCTACCATGCCAAAATGTATGGATAAGCGATTTTTTTTGCGATTTCGTAAGTTTTCCCTCGGTTAAAGTTGTTCGTATAGATGACGTCAGCACGTCCTTAAATTATCGGTGGTTCATGTCCAAACACACTGTATACAATCATGTTATCGCACCTGTTTCCGGGCGGTAGGTAGAGGCTATTCCCCTTATTCATAAAAAATATTAATGTTTGTTAAACCTATTTTACTCAAAATATGTTTCGACTTGTTCTAGCAATTTCTAGTATTGAAAAAGGTGATGAGGACAAAACATATTTTAGTGAATAAGGCATAGGTAGAGAAATAGTACACCGCAAGCTCACAGTTCAAATTCAAGGCAAACTAAGTACTAGTTGATCAGAGTTACTTAATAACAGTTAATTAATACTCGTCACTGCAACAAACTGGTGTCTTTATAGCTTGTTTGATGTTGCGGTGTTCTGCAATCGGAAACAGAAGCGAGCGACAAAGCTCGTTCCGATGCAAAAATAGAAAAAGAATCGTAAGCTACCGCACTCAGAAATACCCTTTGGATGGGAATGCCGTAGTTTGTAGCAATGCAAGTTGAACTAAACATTGAGACAGAAGCAAGCGATGAAGCTTCAAATCGATATAAAATAAAACAAATAATCAGTGACCAAGAACACTGATTAAGCTAGCCCCAAAGTAAATTCGTAACTTGTGTTATGGGATACTAACTCTACGATACTATATTTTATAACATATACACGTATAGATAAACATCCAAGACCCAGGACAATTTGAAAAAGACCATTTTTCAACTTTTCCTGACCGGGGATCGAACCCGGGATCTCTGGGTGGCGGACTAGCATAGTGACCACTACGCCACAGCGGTCGATATAAAAATAATAAATGGAGAAAAAAACTGATTCTCACTGACACACACAGATATTTCGGACAAATGTGGTGAGTACATATTTTACATTGAAATGCCCAATAAAACCCATAGGCGCTTCTTGAAAAACATAATAGGCTTTAGAGCAGTGTAGTTAAAATCAGGAAAGAAAATATTCACGTCACAGGTTATGAATTCCTGACGCCGCCTCATTGGCTGGCTCACTTCAACGTCGTTACTCTCAAACGAAACGTGAACCTTTGCCGAGTCTGTGTCGCGCCGCAGTATACTTGTTTTTTTATTTTTAAACTGGCTTTAAAAAAAGGACATCAATTGGGTTGAATTTTTTCAATTGTTTGTATCCCCAATACTTCGTATTTATAAACCGTCTTGAAAAATACCGATTTAAAACTAAACGACTGTCATACTGAACTCCGACTTTTAATATATCGATGTACGGCACTTTGAAAACTTCGTTATGGAACTCCGAAATTTGCTATGAAGAAACTTTAGAAGTTTCGTACCTCGATATTTAAAAAAAAAGTCAACCTACTCATACAATAAATGTAGTGTACGTGTATTTTACTCTTCTGTATTTCCAGTGGTGTTGTCGGTCACTGAAATTGATATCAGTTTTTTTGTTAATAAATTTAATAAATAAATACAAATGTAAAGTCAGAGTTGTACGCGAAAGAAAAAGACCGAAGTAAATTTTTAACCGTATTGTTTTATTTAAATATCTAATATTGTCAATACAAGCACTAGTATAATTATAATAATATGAAGTCCCCTATTGCTCACTTACTTCTAGAACAAACTCAGACATTATCCATTTTAAATGACCATGAACCATTTAGCGATTTTGGAATAACAGAAATTCTGTTCTATTTCCGTCGAAAAGATTTTTCCCAATTTGTTCGAAGTCAGCAGTGTCATTGCAAGCTGCATTTAAATGAAGCGACGGAAACAAAGGAAATCGCAGCGCTGCAGCGCATATCTCTAATGCGGTTTTGTAATGGCGTTAGCGGATTGCTGGAAAGTCTTCCATGTCAGAGGCGGGCCACAGTTTGGTTCCTCGCGGGTCCGTGCTGCACTCTAATGAAGCGGTTGCTTTCAGATAAGAAAGGTTGTACATAAAATCATGCAGTGAATCGGAACAAAGGATTGAGGTTGAGAAAGCCTTTTTAAAATATGATTGTGTGTCGTAATAATATATAGTCCTTTTTTTGTGTGGGGTAATAGTAGATATAGAGTTAGGGGTAATAAAGTGCTTCATAATAATTTAATGTCTAAAAATATTTAAATTATAAAAAACACCATCACGTTGCTGTCCTAAAGCGAGTTGGACTCGCGCGCAAATGGTTTAGTACCATTATCTATACAAAACACGTTTGTTGTATGGGAGCCCCAGTTAAATATTTATTTTATATTGTTTTTAGTATTTGTTGTTAAAGCGGCCGCAGAAATTCATCGTCTGTAAATATTTCAACTGTCTAGCTACCAGTGGCGTTCGGTGACAATTTGGGCTAGTACAGCTGTAAAACTATTAAACGAATTAAATACCTACATAATTAGGTTCTATAAAAGTTAATAAGCCGTTCAAGATCCGCTTATAATTCGTATATTTTTATTGACTTAGTGTGAGTACAAAATATGTATCTGAGCGTGTTTACACAAAATTTATTATTGTTAGTGTATTTGAATAATTCAGGGAAATTGTTCGTATTTTAAATATGTGAGTGTGTGCAATGTTGTCATGCTGTTAATTTACGGATTATGAAAATAGTAAATGGACATTTTAATGCGCGGTGCGTCGATATAGGTGGGTTATAATTGTTTTTAGTAATAAATGAGTATATATTAGAGACCCCCTAGGGAACTCGATGGGAATGGGCTTCTAAGGAGGCCTCGCTACTGCTAGCTATCAGGTTCATGACACACAGCCTGGTGACAGACAAACAGAAAAACAGGCAGACGGACATTACAGTCTTAGTAATAGGGTCCCGTTTTTACCCTCTGGGTACAGAACCCTGAAAATTGAATCAAATAGTCATGAGTTTCTGGCCGTATAACCTATTACCATGATTCAGTTAAGACACTCGTTGACCACAAGAGCGTACGAGCGATTATTAACGTTTTTAGTTTAACTTGAATTAATTAACTTGAATTCGTAACAAGCTCTATGTTTCGAAGGGTACTTTATTTTCGTTGTCATCTTGAGACATGTCACGTATATATATATATATATATATATATATATATATATATATATATATATAAATATATATATATATATATATATGTATTTGTTATAAAATATAGTATCGTTGAGTTAGTATCCCATAACACAAGTCTCGAACTTACTTTGAGGCTATGTCCCTATGTATTTATTTATTTATTTTTATATGTCACGTGTATAGCTACGTCAGATGCCTCTAGACAGGTTGGTGAAACTGACACAAGCTTGGGCAACATAAGTACAGTATTTGTCATTAGGAACTTTCAGTTCCAACATGCCAACCATTTCAGATCATCTAAATTTCAACTAAATAGGATAACTGCAAAAGGTTGAGATTTGCAAGCGAATGAAGTGAACTCGATAACTTTGCAAGTGAGTGAAAGTAGGCGACGAAAGTGCAAGATGAATCACTTCCCGGATCTTACGCCAAGGAGTGCCGCTTACATCGTTCAGCAGATGACGTCATCCATCATAGCGGTGGCGACCCTACGTATCGACATCTAAGGAAAACAAACATACGTAAATAAGTTTACTAAAAGGATTCATTCTGTAATACTTTTCCTAAAGAATGTGTGAATCAGTATAAACTGATTTCGAGTTTTATTAAATGTTCGGTTGCTTAGTATTCTTAATTCTTTCAATTAAATATCTTACTACAACTGGAGACCAAGGAATAAATAATATTTCAACTTTGGAAAAAAGAAGAAACATTCCAGAAGTGCTGGGCTGCTGGCAAGTTGGCGAGACATCGAAGTCGTTTTCAATATAAAGTAGGCATGTGTAGGCAGACAACTAAATCTAAATAGTTTTATGCATGATGCCTCGAGTTCTCCGCCTGTTTTCCCAAACGGCCTCGCTATATCTATAATATGAAAGCGAAAATCACTCACTCACTCACTCACTCATCACGAAATCTCGAAGACTACTTAACCAATGAAGATGAAATTTGGCAGACAGGTAGATTGTGACTAGGAGATGACCACTAAGAAAGGATTATTAGAAAATCCATCCAGTTTGTATGGAACTTCGTAATTTTTAAAGTGAGACACATGAAATTTTTAATTAATTTTAATAGTTAGTAGAAAATAACAATGCATTTATAACATTTTTGAATAAGTGGGCAATAAAAAATAATAATACAGAAATTAGATATCAAGAAATTGCATCCCCTAGGATGCATTAGGGGTTGCAAATTTATATTATTATAAAACTTCGTCATTTTTTGAGTGAGAGACGAAAAAATTGAGACAAATAGATAATTTGTTCTCTTTTGCTCTAGCAAATGATGGGAACGGGAACGGGATATTATAACACAATTTATAACGTAAAAACCAATTAAAGATCCTATTAGAACCATTTTCGACTTCTACGCGGACGAAGTCGCGGGTTACAGCTCGTATTTCAATAACACAATTTCAACAGGAAAAAAGGCAATTTTTGAACAAGATCTTTCCCAAGAATTTTCAAAATGACCGATGGGAAGCGGCCCCTACATCCAACGTTTTCCTGCAACTGTGCCCGCTATACACATGTTAATTGTGTCAGTTTTCGGACACTTCCCCAGCTCTTGTTATTTTATTTATTGATAGATAGTGTCATATGTGCGTCCACTCCGACCACATCAATCAGCTGATCATCTCATCCATCACGCGCCGGCTGCTATCGCACGCTACACACTTATATACTAACATAATACTGTAACGAAAGTAATGGTATTCGAGAGGGATGAATGTATAACAGAATGCAATATTGTGGTAAATGGGTGTACAGTGGAGCAAGTGGAAGAGTTTGTTTATTTGGGATGTAAGTTTACAAGAGATGGAAAGCACGAGAGTGATATAGAAAGAAGAGTGAATGCGGGAAATCAAGTGAATGGGGCACTACACTCCTTTATGAACAGCACGAAAGTGTCAAACACAGCACGTTTGGCTGTTCATAATGGAGTGCTGATACCGACGCTGGTGTATGGAAGTGAGAGTTGGGTATGGCAGAAAAGGCACGAAAGTAGAATAAATGCAGTTGAAATGAGAGCGCTGAGGAGTATGTGTGGTGTTACTTTGAAAGATCGGATTAGAAATGATGTCATAAGGGAGCAGTGTGGACTGAAAGAAGATGTAGTAACAAAAATTGAGAAAGGAATGTTGACATGGTTCGGACATGTAGAAAGGATATCCATCCTTTCTACATGTCCGAACCATGTCAACATTCCTTTCTCAATTTTTGTTACTACATCTTCTTTCAGTCCACACTGCTCCCTTATGACATCATTTCTAGGAGGTTCACTAAAAGAGTCTACAAAGCAAACTTGAGTGGAAGAGCGGGTCAGGGTCGTCCTCGACGAACGTACCGCGATCAAATTGCAGACGTTCTTAAAAAAGGAGAGGTTAGAAGTACCCGTAACCGGCGGGCATGCATGAAGAGAGTGATGAGTGTAGATGAAGCGAAAGAGGTCTGTCAGGATCGTAGCAAGTGGAGGTCCTTAGTCTCTGCCTACCCCTGTGGGAAACAGGCGTGATAATATGTATGTATGTATGTATGTAATACTGTATCCACTATTTGCTAAGTGGCCAGAGACATTTCGGATATAGAAAGTATTGGAAATTCTTAAAGATAATTGAAGTTCCGTATCATATAACATTGTAACGCCTGTTTTTCACAGGGGTGGACAGAGACTATAGACCTCCACTTGCTACAAAAAACTTCCCTATCAGTAATACATTTTTGTTTTGAAAATCATTATTACGAAAAAATAATTTTCCATGTAACATTTTCACGTAGGATGAGTGTCGTCTTTAAAGGTTCTAGACATATATTTTTACCTGTTCAAAAATAATTGTTGGCTCTTAGCTTACTCAATGCCTTAGATGTTGATGATGACCCAGATATCATTACAAATTACAGGAGCCGAGTCTGGCCCGCTCCAGCCGCCTCCTGTGATCGCTCGGCTGATCCACGCGCTCCTGTTTTGTATATTGTTGACTCCAATCGGTACATCGTCTCTACGCGTCGATTCGACTTCGTTATCTTAATTGCTATCGGCACACGTGTCGCATTGGCGAGATTGGCGCGTTAGCGCGTTTATGCGTATTTTTAAACCTTGTTACCGAGTATCGCAGGTACGTATACATTATTAATAAATTACAGAGTAAATCCGCCCGTGGAAGCAACGCCTGAAATAAAAATGAAATCGTATTATCGAGATTTTACTATTTTGTGGCCAGTACGCTGACTAAATACAAATTATATTATGAACGCTGTTCTCAGAAAGGCAAATGAAATTCCGAACATCTGAATAAATATGCAATACTCGTACGGGAGATGACGACCGTGGTGGATAACGTAAATAATGTATGAAATTATTGTATGTATGGACGCATAATGTTTACATCAAGCGACGATAAATACGGACGTTGCTTCCAGTCGATCGACTGCGATAAAAAACGTAAACTATGTAGCGTGCAGAAAGGTGGACGCACTTTTTACCCAGTTGCAGGTAATTTGACTGATTGAAACTACACAGGTTGGTTTGTGCTTGCATTCTACTTTGAGAAAGAATATAAAAACATTCAATATATACACAACATTCAATACAAAAACTATTTTTTTACACAAAAGTATTTGTGCAATGGCCCCTAGACTATATAACGAACTAGCCACACAAATCGAACGCTTATTATTTGACTTTTTAGTAAATTAAGCTTATTATTCCATAGATGAATACTTTTGTGATAAAAATAATTGACCATATACAATTATATTACTCAGCATGACAGGTTGGGGAAAAAGTCTTTTCGCATATAGTATGTATGAACTTGTAATAAAACCACTTTGGCTATACTATTTGTACCTGGCTGGTTTTGGTATCATTTAATAGTTTAAATTTTAAAGAAGATAATTTCAAATTCAAATTAGGAAAATGCGTGATTTTCATTTGTTTTTCTTACCGTCAAGATGAGTGAATCTAATGAAGAAATTAGATACATTTTAAAATTTTACTACCAAAAAGGTAAAAATGCAACGCAAGCCGCAAAAAAAAATTGCGATGTTTATGGACCTAGTGCAGTGTCTGTGAGAGTAGCCTAAATTTGGTTTAAGCGTTTTCAATCCGGAAATATTGATGTCAAAGATGCACGTCGCTCTGGTCGCCCTGTTACGGATAAAATGGATGCTATTTTTGAAAAAGTGGAGCAAACTCGGCATATTAGTAGTTACGACGTAGCTGAAGAACTGCGAATTGACCACAAAACAGTTTGGCGCATTTGAAAATAAATGGGTACACAAAAAAGCTCTATATTTGGGTACATCACGAGCTCTCTGAAAGAAACCTAATGAACCGTGTACTCATTTGTGATTCTTTATTACGACGTAATGAGACCGAACCATTTTTGAAGAAATTGATAACTGGTGATGAAAAGTGGATCACGTATGACAAGAACGTGCGAAAAAGGTCATGGTCAAAGGACAGTCAGGCTTTACAGACTGTGGCGAAACCCGTGTTGGCTCGCAACAAGGTGATGCTGTGTGTGGTGGGATTGGAAGGGCATTATTAATTATGAGCTGTTACCACCAGGCAGGACCATCGATTCAGAACTCTACTGCTACTACTACTACTATTAAAGCAAGAAATTAAGAGAAAGCAGCCGGAATTAATCAACAGAAGGGGTGTGGTTTTTCATCATGATAACGCTAGACCTCACAGATCTTTAACCACTCAGCAAAAATTAAGAGAGTTTGGCTGGGAGGTGTTAATGCATCCGCTGTATAGTCCTGACCTGGCAACTTCAGATTTCTACCAGTTTCGGTCTCTTCAGAATTCTTTAGGCAGTGTCAGGTTAATATCACGAGAGGACTGCCAAAACTACTTGACGCAGTTTTTTGATCAGAAGCCCCAAAATTTCTATAGCAATGGGATCATGTCATACCTATAAGATGGCAAAAAGTTATCGAACAAAATGGTACCTACATACTTTAGTTAAATGTAAATGTTTTGAATTTTCATATAAAATGCGAAAAGACTTTTTCCCCAACCTACTCGTATTATATATCTTAATTGACTTCTTATCTGTAGACATTTTAACACTTTTTTTTAAAGTACAAATTTTCCTTTTACTTTAAAAATATTGAATCTGATTAACATTTATTTAAATAAAAGTGTTATATATAGTAATATAATAAAATAATAGAAATCTCTGTGAGCGCGTGTATTATCAAACAATTTATGACTTTGTATGCCTAACGGCGCAACACAGTGATACTTGAATTTATGTACCTAACACCCATTGTACTTGTGATTGACAAAATAAATGATTATATTTATGATAATATAATATTTAATGCTCTAAAGGTGAACGAAAAGGCTGGTTGAGGACAGACAGTAATGGGAGAAACTCCACCAACAAGAGCGTCGATCTAAAATGAATAAGGGTGAATTGAATAAGCATTTAACCAACATCGGTGAAAATTTCGAAAAATCGTGAAAAGTGTGTCCAGTCTATCTCCATTTCAACCTAGTACTATTACTGCGATATCAGTGACTCCAGTGCGTTTCCGTATGATGCGATTTCGCTCCATTGCTCCCTGTTCTACCCGGAGTTTGTTCACGAGCTTCTTCGTTAGTGTCCAGGTCTCGGTGCATCACGGGCAGAACACACTGCTTAAACATGCATCTTTTGAGGTATGATGGTATTCTCTTGCTCTTTAGAACGTCGTCGAGCTTACTGATCGCCGTCCAGCCGGGCTGAATCCTTCTGTCAATCTCTTTTTCAAATTTAACTAGCTACGCCAAATCAACAAAAACTGTACTCGTGGAGGACAATATCTTTTTCTATTCGTCTTAGTTTGTGTTCAGTCGATCGAGGACGATGTATGGCCGTAATTCCGCGGAGTGAACGATGCAATAACTGCGTGTTTTATTACTTTTATTAGCTCCACGTGGAGTGTCTTCACAAAATGTGCTGTTTTGCAAACATTAGTGATTATTTTTTGTTAGATAAAATAATTTACCGCTTTGTTGTAACTCTTTCTTTAATATCTTGAATAATATTGTATTTAGGTTTATTAAGCTTTTTAGGTCATTAGTCTTATCTTGGTTTTCCTTTTTTAGGTATTAAGTATACATAATATGTCAAGTGGTTTAGGTTTAGATTATATATATAATAACTTTTCCAAAATACATCGGTAAATCCTACTCCGATTGTTAATAAAATATAATTATATTCACATTTTTACAAGCTTTTCATTAGTTTCCTGTCTCGTTCTCTGTGTGTCTGTAACCAAATCTTGTAAGTTAAATTTGTGATTTGTCTGTATAAATATTCATTTATATTAATTTATAAATTTGACCTTCTTTCCGGTTTCCGATTGAGCAGAAATTTTACACGCGTATGTATATCGCGTGATAGTATAATGTAATGACAGAGATAGAACGTGGTCATGGTATCTCTGTGATACAACAACATAACCCCAACATAACCCCGAGTTCGGTCTCGATTTATTCGTCTTGTGAAGCACTGTAACCTATTTATAAAAATTTTGTTTAAAATTTTTTTTCAATAAATATTTATGATACGAACAAGAATATACACACCGAGAGTAGTTGAAGTCTATTTTATTTGTGAGACTTGTCAACAATGGGTATATGTAATGTTACATTTGTAATAAATATATATGGACATATAGGGTATTTATGATGTTCTTTCAATAAAAGCTTTATAGGAATTTTTTTTTACCTTCACTGGGGGGATCCCAGTGAAGATAATCTATTCCTATAAAGAAGATTCTCATGCTCCCAAACAAAAAAGTATTTTCTCTTATATTATTGTCGGAATCATGTAAATATGTCGCCACGTGACGTGTACCGCTGCCTCATGTGGACCGCACTCGTCAATCACCGGCGACGGCTGCTCACTGAATAAACATTACACCCCTTCAGCGAGCTCGAGTGCTGCATTAGAGGGAATTACAGCGCGTGCCAGTTTTCACCGTGGACGAGTGTGTCTCACACTTGTGGCTTCTAGGAGTGACTCATTCGTCCGGTGCACGACATGGTTGTCTTCATAAAACACGGAAACAGATGCTGCCCCTTTCCTATTCTGTGTAAAACAGACAAAATTAAATTTCTTATCCAAATTGAAGCCAGGTTTTCTGCGCTAAGTGTCGTAACAACAACATTCAATGAATATGATATTTGTTACTTTGGGATTACAGCTTCTAAAACGATTATTAGGCTTAAGTCTTACTCTAAAAATGTAGATTTAATTCAAATTTTTAACCTTTAATTTCATTTAACCCAGATATCGCTGGAGCTATACTGTGCAAGCTAAACTGTGGGAGATGGAAGTTGTCGGCTGGCCTGGCAAGATATCGCTCAGAACAGAAAATTGTGGCACTTCGGGTCGCCGAGCCAGCGGAGTAAGTAATTTCATTTATTCTAATTACGTGAATAAATAAAATAAAATTAACTAACAATTTTAATCCTATAAAAATTTATTTACTAAAGTAAACATAGTACATCGGTTTTACTTCTAGCACTTCATAGCTTCTTCTAGCAAACCCGCGAAAGGAAACGGAAAACATGGTGATTTGCGTGTACAACCTCACATATAAGCCAGGTGCCAAAGTATTTCAATAAATATAAATATACTTGCACAAACTTACGTAATCAGAAGTACCTACGTAAATCAATGCATATTATAACCTTAATTTGCGTTTTTATCGAACACTTCAATATTTATATTTTTTCTGTACAGAATAAGCAAGTACAAAATAAAACTCGGTATGACTGAAAACTGGCTTGCAGTCGTTGTACTCTAACGAATTGAATTTCGCATACCATTATTTACCCTTTCGTCACTAAACTTTGGAGTCCACTCGGTCATTGTGGAGTATTCTGATGCGCAGCGCGGAAGAGTCGCGCGGGAGGGCGCGAATAAAGGGCAATAAGTTATAGCAAGCGCCGCGGCCGGGCCCGCGCCAATAGATCCCAGCGCTGCCCGACCTCCCGCGACCCCCGCCCCTCTGCCACTCGCGACGAAACAAGGGCCACGCCTGCAGCACTCGGGGCTCCACCTAAGATGGTTTCTAGTCCTGAAAAGATAGCTTTCAGTAAAAACATTGTGCTGTCGAACTGTTTACATTGGCGTCTGCAATTTGTTAAGTTGAATACGGAGATAGTTTTGTAGACGATTGGAAGGAGACTTTTCGGAAAAATCATTTGTTTTGGAAATTGGAACGTTTTCTCACGTTAGACATCGTGTGTAGGTGTGAAGCTGTCAAAAATAATCAGATCTAGCTGACCACTCGGTCAGCTAAGTCTCATTACCTTATCATCCATCAATAGCAACGGATATAGAAGTAATCGGTATATAGAGGTCAGGCTTAGAAAAGTATAATTGTAATTAGTCCGTCTTTTAGATTATCCAAAAATAAGGGACCTATATTTTCAGTTCGCCAAAAGAGTAAACATTCACAAAGATACGAAGCATCAAAGTTCCAGAGTGGGGGCTTGCGACTTCACCTCTATGTAAAAGTCGTACGTAGCCGTGACGTCATGCGAAATTTCAATGCGCTGTATCTTAGTCTTTTTATGTTTCTCAGAGAAAAGGAAAAATAAGAGTACAATATTTTTTAATAATCTAACCGTTGGGCTTAAAGTATTTTTCAATTCGTCCTGCCTATTCTAGGAGATAATAAAACTCAACAATGTGTAATAAGATCACATATCACATTATATAAATGATGTCACGGTTGCTGAATGTTGGTTACAGAATTACAATGTTATTAAATTTAATTCACCGCCACAGCAGCGCGTTTGTATTGCGCTATTCATTAGTCTCCCAATGAGTGGACTATAAATTCGGTAAATTATCATTTCTGACGGTAATTACACTAAATAGCCAGAACGAATATGAATCTCATTTACGGATTGGTAAAACGGATTTGGATTATCCCGGTCCGTTTAGCAAAATTTTACAACATTGTCAGCCCTATTAAAGACGTGATTAGTATGTATGTATGTATTTGTGGTTGGGGATGAGAAAAGATTACGAAAGGACAGAAACTTCGCATATTATTAAGAAAAAACATCTTAACACCATCGTGACTTCTTACAGATACATTTTCAGGCTTTATTCCTGACGGGCTAGACAGGGCCCAGCCGTCAGACCCAAACGCCAAGTCTAGCGTGATGGCGGGCGTTACGATGGAAAAAGAAATCAAATTAGTGATAGGTTGCTAGCCTCGTCGCCTATTAACATGATTCAAATCTCGCCCATTCCCTCGATCGCATGCTCGGAAAGAAAAGTAGCTGGTACATTCTAAGTTTTTTCCGTTCTCCCAGACCAGCATGGAAGATTCGCGACTTCTTAATCGTACACAATGTCGAAAAGAGTAAAATAATTTCTCGGCAAACCTTACATCCAACTTGTATGTATGCTGTGGTATATGCTAGCACGTGAAGGCGACGTAAATTATAAAATAGTGGTTCTAAAACCCTGACTGGCTAATATGTGGCAACGGCAACAGCGTAAAACAGTGAACATTGTCATGATCGCTTGGTATTGTACTCGTAATTACGTTGTGCATCGATTACGGCGCTCGCGAGCGCCGCGACGACCGCGCTAATAACGCGGTAATGCATGCAAACTCAATATACCGATACTTAATTCATAGTGTACTAACGATGAATTAAGTATCGAAAGCCTGCTTGTAAATTAAGTATCGTTTACAAAAGCCCTAAACATAATTATTTCTAAATTATATCAGATTGGAGTATAAGCATAGTTTTGATCTCCATTTTCAACATGGGGTAAATGTGCGGTTGGCACATACTTGAAAGGATGACTCAAGGGTCAATTTTAGTTAACTTTCCTATTTAAACATTGACATTCAAATCTGGTCAACTAAACCTGTTTGTAGTAAGAAAGCCAAAAACATCCTGAAGAGTCCAGCATTGTTCGAATGATCCCATATCATTATCATAATTTCAGCCGCATAACGTCCGCTGCTGGACATAGGCCTTTGCCAAGGATTTCCAAAATTACCGATCTAGAGCGTCCTGCATCCAACGCTTTTCAGTGTTCTTGGACAGGTCGTCTGACCACTTTGTGGGTGGGTGTCCTACGATAAAAGATCCCATATAAATGGGCACATTCTGTGTGCAGCTTTTCAAATATCTCTAATTTGATAATTAAAATGATCATTGAAACTTTATTGAAATAAAACCATTGTTATAACGTTGGACGACGTGGGTAAAATCAAAAACCTAAATGGCAGCAACAAAAGCGATTGCTTTGCTGCAGATACAGAACTTCCACCGTGCTCAGTTTCAGAACTATCGATAGTATTGTTTTTTGTTCATCTTCCACCTTGTACCGTATAGCCGCCATCTCACAAGCAGCCATACATTTCAAAACCTAAGGACGTATTTTGAAGTGACCAGCTAATGAATCAGAAACAAATATTTGTAGACGACATCTTGTGGTTACAGACGAATATGCTTTCAACGTCTTCAATTCGTGATGAATGTGATTAACTTGCTGGTAAATATGAAAGCAATTAATCTTACTATATATATAGCTTGCGTTATCATTAAATCTCCAAGACCGGGATTCTATATTTTCTTTTACCTGTAGTAATCCTCACGGTATCTACTTTGTATTATTAACGACATCTCCTTCGTTGCACCAACGACATTTCAAAGGCATCCATTTACCGCGGTATCTACAGAAGCGTCGTGTCGCGACACTCGCCACGCAGTTCGCTCAGACTGCGGCTCGCGAGCGACACGGCAGCACAACAATGTCGGACGTCGTAAATATTTATGAACAAACTTATTTAATTTGGCGCCGCACCTGCCACGGAACTAGACCGGTCTCACCAGTACTTTTAAATATTAACATTTGCTCGGCAAGAAAACATGAATAAATCTGACGAAATGCAGCCGCAGCATTCTGTCAACGGCCCCAGCACTTTACGATAACAAATATAATAACTCTTCAAAATGTTTTAATTATGATTCCTCGTCACTTGAGATTTATGAATTTACTATAAACAAACAGACAATATCATGAATTGGTTTATATTTTTCTCTATTACATATTTAATTACAATTTAAAAATAAAACCGGCCAAGTGCAATTAAGCTGGCGCACTCCGTACCATTATTATTAATTACGTTTATTGCATATGTTGTTTTGAGTATTTGTTGTTATAGCGGCAACAGAAATACATCATCTGTAAAAATTTCGACTGTCTAGCTATCACGGTTCATAGCATACAGCCTGGTGACAGACAGACAGAAGGACAGCGGAATCTTAGTAATAGAGCCCTAAAAAACCCGCCTTTCAAGCATTCACTCCCATAAACTTTTAAACCGCTTTCCATCAAACGTAGTTGAAAACCACTAAAAAACTTGCTTTCACGTGAAAAAATCGCATCGAAATCTGTCCATCCACTCGAGAGCTACGATGACGTGAGCACAGCTTGTACGTCGGCGATAGAGTGGTGCGCTACCTTCTAATTACTTCTAAGAAAGTTTCCAACGTTGTAAAATCGTGTAATGTTCGCGCACATACTCGTACGACAGAAGAGCTCGTTTCTATCATCACGGCCGCCGGCCGCCGCCGCGCTGTACTCACTCGCGGCCGCAAAGCGCAGGAAGCGGACTGCTACTCGGTGGCTTGGGGCTCATGAAAAATTTATGGCACTGTGCAACCTTTATGCATCTTTGTTATTATTTACCAATTTTTGTACCACGGAAAATTCATACACAGAATACATGAAATTAATGTCGTACAAAGGCACTACTTATCTCAAAAAGATCTCTTCCAGTAGGCCTCTGAGCGGAGATGTTTATGTAGGAGAGGCATACAGGCGTGTTTATACATAGGTTAAAGGAAGAAGAAAATTAAAATTAATTGTTGTTAATTTAAGCTGAATATGTTCGCTGAGACCCTAGTAGATCTTCTCGAACTGTGATCTCGTGACTTACAAATCTATGAGTAATCGCGAGCGGTCTTATTTTAGTTAGCTCTTCTTAAAACTTTTTATTTCCTACCAAATCAAATGTTACTCAATATTTTTTTTGCAGTTAAAACGTCTTGTTCTTCGCTAAAACATGTGTGTAAAGTCTATTGTCTGTTATGTCTGTAGTCACAAAACTGTTGCAATTTGAAGAAAATGTAGCTATTTTGTAGTTCACATTGCAAAGCCTTTATTGAACCCTTAACTTTTTGAAAGCTTGCCTGTCCCGTTCTCAGCGTGCTCTCCATTTACCTTTTCAAAAGCCGATCGCCCTGCAGCTTTCAGCCGAGTCTTTGTTCGCCGCCAATTACGGTTTCACTCTCTTCGCGATCGGAGCTAACGTATTTATTCATTTTTACTTCAAATAAAATCACAAAGTAACAGTAACAAAGGAAATGAACAAAATGCTTTCGTAGCATTTTACGAGGAATTTTTTTACGGTCAAAAATATTTTTAGCTCAAAGTAATGTTGAACATTTAATTTTTCCTTCTTTACAATCGACTTATATAGCTGGAGGGAAGTGCTAGGATAAATGAAACAATTACATGGAAAAGGGTAACTAAAAGCTTATTACCTAATCCTAACGTGCTTAATATACTTTTGTTCTGTTTTCATTCATAAATATAAATTTATTATTAAGGAGCCTCCTTGTTTTATATCATCCAACAATTATTGAACGAGCAAGCAAAGTTCTACGAGTCTACATGAACAAATATAACTAATCTTTGATTGGAATTTCATGAAATTTGGTAGACATGTAGGCATAGCCAATAGAATTTTTAAGTTCGGACAAGAGCCAAATCGGTCAACGGGTTACCGAGATATCGAGTTCGCGAATTCGCAGTCCGAGGAAAAGTACTAGTTATTAATACCGAACGTGCGGCAAACATCCCATTCCATTTCAGTGTTTCAAATCTGACAGACTTCCCCAAAATAATCCAAAACGAATATAAATGCCGGTCTCCGGCGTGACAACAAAAACAATAGGCTGTTTTCCGTTTGCAACATTGCTCTCTCGACGCAGATTGTGCGTGACGTCACGTCACGTCACTCCGAGTGACGTGTTTTGGTTGACGTGACTCCCCGGGGACGCGGGTGACATTTGACAGAGCGGATATAGCCGGATATCTTTTTTTATTCGCTCCGAGCTAAACGTGTTATGATAGCAAGAAAATAAAAAATCCAATCACGAAGTTTACACGTGCTGTTTTTGAGCTTTTGAATCTATACACTTTTTACAATTTTTTTATCTTCTACTAGAAAAATAGATAGATAGATTTACTTCCAGAAACTACTTTTACTAGCTAACCTAATACCCATAAGTAAAAAAGAAACCTGCGTTGGTCAACTTTCGACATATTTTCCAAACTAGTTGAATTGTCATTTAACGTATTCTTAGCAGGTGACTATTACAATCATATAAGTTACATATTTTCTCAACGATCAATCCACAGAGATAAATCCATTCTAATCCATATTAAAATTAAAATATTATTTTTACTGATAAGCTTTTGAGAAGTTTATAGATAACTTTATCTGACGACACTTTAAAAGATTATTGTCGTGATGACTGATGAGAACTTAAGAAGTTCTGCCGCGTCCTGATACGGCCAAGGCAAGGTTCGACAGCCGGCCGCGACATGACTTGATCGGCAGTTAGGTGGGTGGGGCGGGGTTAAGCAGCCGCTCGGATGGCGCCCGTTAAACTGACGTAAAAGACGTTAAACAGCAATAATGGCAAATCCCTTAAACGACGCGAAATGAAATCAAATTATCTGTAAAGGCCCGACGATAATCTTATAAAGCTCCTGCAAGGCCCGGCGCAGGGTGGGTGGCTGCGGAGAGGGGCCGGTGTTTGCAGTACAGTTATGAAAATCATACGTTTTCTTTCAAGTTAACATTTTCTTAATAGATTGTTAAGGAGACACCATTTTCCAGAATAGTAAACATTTTTAATTAGCTAGAGGTTACACTACGAAAAAGTACTGCTATTGTTATAATAGGTACAAGATTGTTATGAAAAGCGTTCGTATAACAAATACAGGGTAACTTATTACCCACCAGCCAAATTTTTGGAACAAGATCAGTCCATGATACTGAACTACTTTCCGTAATAAAAGTTATCGTAATAAAAATTATTAAAAATCGATAAAAAGAAATTCGTCCTCCTATACAAAATTCCCTTGGCCGAGCGCTGATTTGTATGGGAAGCCGAATTTTTGTTTTCGTTTTTCATTAACTATATTTATGGAAATTAGTTCAATATCATGGACAGCACTTGCTCCACACATCTGGCTGGTGGTTAAAAAGTCACCTGTATAATCTTGCCCAGGACGGTCAGGTATAAGACTTTTTCTCTAATATTACCTATGTAGGTACGAGGACTTGTATGCTTCAACCTTAAATTTCACTGCGAGCTGCCAGTAAATTATAAACACGTGACGAAAAACGGATAAACAAAAACTGAAATAATTCCGTCTACTTCCTATACCCAGATGTCTGGCATTGTTAAAGCACTTCATGAATGTAAGCATCCTCTCGTGCTCCGCTTCAGAGTAATCAATACAGGAACACAAAATAAATATTCCACCGAGCGCGCGCCGCTCAGCATTTCGCTTTATTTCACGGAGCATTACTTAAAATAATGCGATATTGGCGACGCGACGCTGCTCTCATTTGTCAGGTGAAGTGATGTATGTAGAAGGGCTGCCAAAAACTATAGGTTTCGAGGTTATGTGAACTTACTTAATTACTGCTGCTAGTGGGTCTTGGCCTCCGACACTACAAGACGCCACTGTTCCCTAATCTACGCCATCTGCAGATCTCCTTGGAAGGCTTCGACGTCTTCGGAGGCTTCATCTCTCCAGCGGTACCTGGTTATGCGAAACATAATATACATTCCAAAAACATTACAAGATACCCAGGATCATTAACAGACCTATGGAATTTTGTACAAGCAATTCCCGCGCTGAAAATTGAAGCCATAACTATTCCTTGCCGGATGCGCGTTCACATTTTGATGGATCTCCTTTTTTAAGATCTTTCTTGCTGTAAATCCCATGCTTCATTTATATTAATGTAACATAATGTAATAAAGAACCTACTTTACAATGTAACATTTAAATGTTTACAATGTAACATTTGGTAGGGAGTGTGTTGACATTGACGTGCTTAGCTGTTCGTTGATGAGGCATTTATACATATAAGTTATAACGCGTTTGTTAAATAAACTACAGCTGTGTTGTATTAAGCTGAGCCTGTAAAAACGAGATGTATTGGGAAATAAAAAAAAATGCCCAACGAGATATTTCATTCGCGGCAATTAACTTACCGTCTATCTTTTTTATTAAAACAGATAAAATAGTTTCATTTCAGATTGTGATTTCCTTTCATTTCAGAGTGGTAGTCATTTCATTAACATTATATTCTTGGTATAACCAGATGCAAAACTTAAACAACTAATATTTTTCTCGTTTATTGTTGTAAAATTAAACTTGTGTTGTATCAACCCTGTACTGAACGCGCCGAGTCACATTTTTGGTTATTTCGCTCCGCACTGAATCACATTACTTACTCCGATGGCCGCCACTTAACTTCGTTCACTCATTAATTGCTCAACTCAGCCCTGATTTACTGTGAGGATTCAAAGCAAATGATTACGGTTACTAGCTTCTTTGCCTAATAGTGTAATTTTTTGTCAGCTTCACGGTGTTACCACACCAATGACAGTGACTTGTAGGAAAGACCCAGCAGAAAACATGTCGATACAAGTTTATTTGCTTATTAAATTAAAACAACACCCGATTGTTAAGAACACTATCTAGTAGTGAAACTACCGAAGTCATATGGGTAGTTCCGCTACTCATCATAATGATGGATATCCGTAGCGCCACGAATTATTTGCTAGAGAAAGCCCTGGCTTTCAAGTGATCACATCAATAACTTTCAAACGGCTCAACCGGTTTTAATTAACCATAGCTGAAAATCACCGCAAGTAAACTAGCTTTCACGTAAAAAAACCCCGCATCGAAATCGGTCCATCCCTTCGAGCACTACGATGCCACAGACAGACAGACCGACAGACATAAGCGTGAAACTTATAACACCCCTCTTTTTTGTCGGGGGTTAAAAACAATACCTAACAAAGCAAACCAAACCCCAAACCGTGCTAGACTTTCTCTTTATATATCTGTGAGTTTGCAAAACATTGTATTCATATAGTAGGTACAAGATTGTATTCGCTGTTTACGCAGGCACGTGGTAGGCACCTCATCAAATACGTGCGTACCGTATGAAGAGACGGCTGCGGTGGAGGTTCCGACCTACGGCGCAGTGAAGTGAGAGTCACGCTGAAAGCAGGTGTTCGAAAATGAAATACCAGGGTGAGGGAGGAAAAACATAATTTATTTCACATTTCACAAAGTAATACATTCCCTCAAAATTACTATTTTCTTAAAATGTTTGTTATAACTTTTCAAAGCAAAGCTAATACTACCAGGGTTTCGTAATCGGACGCTAGTTTTCCGAAGAGCTATTCCCCGACAGAAACTCGTCAGCACAGGCCGCCTGCTTGTCTGAAGGACTTTAGTGTACTCCCATACCATACCATATTCTCACAATTTCACTATTTCAATTACATATAAAATACTTTCTAAAGTACAACAAGAATCTCATAAGTATCACAACAGCACTATAACATCATATTATCTAGAGTTTGAATATTTATCTTTACACCTGTACTTTACTTATAGAAGTTATTCGGTAACGGTTCTACACAAAAGATTAATTGTAAAAGCGTTATCACAAATACATCAGAAATATCTTTTTAAATGCTACTTAATTATTATCACAATTAAAGATAAACATAGTAACAGAATTAAACTTACACTTTTGCTGCAGCTGCCGAATTAAACGTGGTCTCACAACTAAGACTAAACACTGAATTTTTAACCTAGCCCCGCCATGTTGGCGCCATACTCGTTTAACAAGTTCATGACAGACTTATCGTAAAAAAGTCAGATAATCTTTTTTGATTAAAACTAACGTGAGACTCAGACATTATTAATAAAGCACGGGTTACTCACGTAAAGAGTCAGCTACTGACCGACATGTTTCGACCTCATCCGGAGGTCTTCATGAAGGCGAATGTGACGCGCTCGTGCACAAAGCCGCTGCACGACACACTGATGTTAGTGGTCTCTGACACAATGAGCTTTTTTTCACTCACGGGCATCATCACCAGCAGCCGACGATGAAGAAGATGATATTGAGGCTCCCAGTACATTCGCGGGAGTCACGCCAGAAACCAGCAATCCCCACCACTGTCGCTACGAGCGAAGCGAGCGATCGCTCACGCCCCGCCCGTGCGACCCACCACTAACATCAGTGTGTCGTGCAGCGGCTTTGTGCACGAGCGCGTCACATTCGCCTTCATGAAAACCTCCGGATGAGGTCGAAACATGTCGGTCAGTAGCTGACTCTTTACGTAAGTAACCCGTGCTTTATTTTTAAAAAGTCAGATAATCATCAAATATTATTACTAATGGTAAATTATTCGAAAATAACAATAATTACATTTAAATCAAGTCTTATTTTTAAGAATAAATGAATTGATATAATTCTCATATTATTTTTACAAGCCATGAACAATATCCTGTATTTGGGGGGGGGGGGGCGACAAGATTATATTGGAAATACTCATAATGAACCGTTTCATTTGATATAATGTAACACAGATTTGATATAATAAAAAATGAAAAACATGCAAACCTTACTGTGTCATATAACAAATGAAAGGGCTTATTATGAGGATTTCAAATATATTATTGTTATTATTTTAAAATAAATATTTTTGATTTTATTTGAGAAAGAAGACGAATTGACCCCTGATCTCCGAAAATACTAAGCCAAAATTTAAAAAAAAATACAAAATATATTTCATTGCTTGTAGATTACTGGAAAAATAAGTAAACAAATATATTTTTAAAATAAGAGTCATTTTCGAAGGTCAAATTAGGAAATTTAAAAACAAAATTGCAATCCTTATTGTGTCATATATCAAATGAAAGGGCTTGTAATGAGGATTTCAAATATATTTATTATTTTAAGATAAATAGTTTTTATTTCCCCCCACCCTGATCTCCGAAACTACTAAGCCTATAATTTTGAAAAAAATACATAATATAGTTTATACTTGTATATACTTGTAGATTACAGGAAAAATAATATAAGAATTCTATTAATTAAAAATAAAGTAGTAAACTCAATATAATACGTTCACTTACGGAAAATATTTGGTATTGTACGGAACCCTCTCCACGCGAGTTCAACTCGCACTTGCCCTGTTATTATTAATTTCCTAATTTGTCCCTTGAAAATGACCCGTATTTAAAAAATATTTATTTACTCACTTTGAAAATTTGTGTTTGGGTTATAGGATTTCACCTGACTTGGTCCAGTAGATTCCGTGAAAATCGGCTGTGACAGACGGACGGACAGACAGACGCACGAGTGATCCTATAAAAATATATGAATTCAGTATTTGAATATTCTTTATATGAATAAAAATATAGAAGAATCAAAGGGATCCCGCCTGCACTAATTGTCAATACAAAGAACTTTTTCTAAATGAACTTCAACTCGCGATACAATCAGATGTTCCGCGCAAAACTCAAGACCACCTCGTCATAAATTATGGATCAGAATGATTTTTGGCTTGTTTAGAACATATGAACTCGTAAATGCGCTATTCATATTGATGAGTACCCTTGCCCAGTTTCGGGTCGATACACCCTTTTCTATTAACGTTTGTATTGTCGCGTAAGGAGACGAATGAAATTGTCAACGTCACGAATTCGAACAAAAAAAATTCAACTGAAGGAAAATTTCGTCTATAGTATCAGAACACGATAAGCTTAGTGGTCTAAGCGATGGACGGTGAATCCAGAGACCGCTGGTTCAAATCACAGCCACATAAAGTGTTTTTGAAGTTTTGAAAGAAGTTTCTAGATAATACTAGACTTAATGGAAAAGAAAATAAGAGACAGAAATTGAGTGAGAGAGAAGGCGATAGTAATTTGAGTTTGGAACATTGATACGATTTTGTTCGAATTCGGGGGGTATATAAAAGGAACAAGGCGCCGCCTGAGGCAGTTTAGTTGGAAAGTGAAATCCGAAGAAGGAAGAAAGAGAAGAAGAAAAAATTGTAGTGAGTAAAGTGAAACAGTGAGAAAAGTGAAGTAGTGAGTAAAGTGAAGTGTACAGTGTAGTGAACTCCGCGCGTGTGACAGTGCAGTGACGTTTCCACGCGTGTGACAGTGCCGTGATGTTTTCGTGCGCGTGACAGTGCAGTGACGTTTCGGCGCGCCTGACAGTGAAGTGACAGTTGGAGTGCGAAGAGTACTGACGCTGTCAATTATGTGTACCGCTTGTGTTGTAAATAAAGGCACCATTCCATGGGATTGTTGTTTCCTTTCCTATCCACAACCCACTCTCGTGACAGTATGTTACTTGTGTATTTTAAAGTTCTTCCACTCCATTGCCCACTGAAGACTAAACACATGCGTTGCACACACAAACACACAACACACTGCACGTTGCTCAGAATATTAGTCGTCGTTCGTGGAGAGGAGTTTATTTTAGGAATTAGTATAGAGGTAAATCTCTGTTTGAAATTGTTAGGGCATTCTTGTCTGAGCTAGATGCATCGCGCCATATTGTTCGCGGTCAACAGTATAACTCGCTTGCATATTTTGACAGCGTGACGGCGGCTAGCTAGTGGAATGATGTTGTAGGAGTTGCCTTCGTTAGGAAGTTGCTTATAATTGATTATAGCGGACAACGCGTCACAAAATTAGGAACGCTGCACCGACGTTCATTAGCAGGACGCTGTTATGCAAGGGACTGCGACGTTGTTGTTGCTAACATAATATTAGGTTGAGAATCGAGTTTCTTAATTTGCCCTTGCCTAGCTGCAAAATATGAGAACGTGATAAAACTATGCGCGAACACCCAGAGTGTGGTGGCGTCATGCGAATAATAAATTAAGCATGTCAGAGTATGTAAACATACTTAATTTCTTCGGGGCTACGAACCTTAGCGGGCGTTGGCCTCCGAAACGATTTGTCGCCATTTCGGTTTCTCTTTAAATAAACATAAGCTTTCAAAATTTTTTAAAAACTATTATTGGAAAAGTTTTATGAGAACCAAAAGTCTCGTCGTAAAAAATCACTTATCGCGGAACATAAATTATTCAGACCTTGCTACGAAGCTTACGAAAGCAATAGACACGTACGTTACGTTTTAATATTACCCTCTTTTTGCAGTCGGGTAAAGAACATTCAGAAGAACAATTTACAAAGAATTCATTAGTTTAATTAAGCGCACGCGCTCGCCGGCTCAGTTCCGTTCCCGGGCGCCGCCCCACCTCGCGTGTTTTATTGTTTGGCAACCAACTTATACCTTGTTTCTTTTTACACTCGTTTTCTCGCTGGCACCGTGTCGTTAACACGTACGTTATGTGCTTAAATATTATTAACAGTAACTGGACTCGCTGCTGAATATTACCTATTTTTTTTTATTTGATACGATCTAATAAAACTTCTGCCACGTTTCTGCACAGTTAATAAGTCTCCGATATTTTTCTGCAAACGATAGATTGGAATAGTTCTGAGTAGCATGTTACTGTCTCAACAAAGGTTTTTAGGTTCCGTACCCTAAGGGTAAAAACGAGACCCTACTACTAAGACTTAGCTGTCCGTCCGTCTGTCTGTCACCAGGGTGTATCTCATGAACCGTGATAGCTAGACAGTTGAAATGTTCCCAGATCGCATATTTTTGTTACCGCTAAAACAAAAATACTAAAAACAGAATTAAATAACGTGATTTTTAGGGTTCCGTAGTAAACGAGGAACCCTTATAGTTTCGTCATATTTGTCTGGTTGTCCATCCGCGGTTTTACTGAGAGACTATAAGTACTAGAAAGCTAAAATTTGGTATAGGTATATATATTAATTATGCGGAAAAAGTGGTACAATAAAATGTTGAAAAAAAAAAATTTTTTTTAGTTAGTTCCCATTTAGGTAAAGTCAAAAGTCAATTTTATTTTCTACACTAACCAATCATGTGGGATATCGTTGAATAGATCTTTCAAAAATATTATAAGCTTATGAACACCGTTTTTAGATCTAGTGATCCGTTTCTAAAATACTTGGTTTAAAAGTGAAAATTTTTATTAGAGTCAAGTGTCGTCGCCCCCTCCCCTCTCTATCTACTAAACGGTTATATATGGACACGTGAAAAAAATCACAGCTATAGTAAATATAACGAAATTTAAAGGAAAATTATCAGAGCTAAGTAGTGTTACAAATTAAAAAGTTATAGGCAATCAACTTATAAAATAAAGTCAGGTCGGAAAAGGAAAATTTCATACAAATTCAATAGAAAATTAGTTTTGAGATGTTTTTAGTGGCGTGAACTTAAAGTTGGTATTCGTAACTACGGAACCCTACATTGCGCGTGGCCCGACACGCACTTGGCCAATTATTTAAAGATAAATTGTACGGAACCTGTCGTACGCAAGTCCGACTTGCAATTGGCCGGTTATTTGAATATCACAAGCGGCTTTAAGTTAGTTCTCAAATATCTGTCGCCCGCGTGACATTGTTGCGCTCGCGAGCTCCGCGGCCGAGTGCGACGCTTCTCTAGATTCCGCAATGGCCGCCTTTGAAACGGCGGTGCTCGCTGCAACGCGGAAGCTGTCGTAAATAACACAAAGTAAATGACGTTGAAAGAAAATACCGTATCTGGGGCAAAAGTTCCTTTTAGTTTACGTTTATTTTTTATAACATCAATCAAGGTTGTGCTTTTTCGTATAGCGTTGACTACATATACCAAGGGATATAAGTTTTGTTAAAATATTTACCATATTTAACAATTCTGTGACAATATCAAAGAGTCAAAACTTTTTGCAAATCATCACATAAAATACTTCTGTCGTTATGAGCTCTCAACTTGAGTCCATCTAATCATTAAATTATGTAAGAAGTTTATTGGCTTTACAAATAATAAAACAGTTGGCCTGGCCCCCTGCCCCCCGCGTCGGAACGCCAGAACCCTGTGCATGCTTTATGCTATCCTCAATGACCCTAACTCCCCAGCTTATCTCAAGTCTCAATTTTCTCTTCTACACATTCGCGAAATCTCCGCTCTTCTAATCTTTTAACTTTATCTATACCTGCTTATCATTCTGATTTCATGAATAAATCCTTCCAAATTAAAGCCATTCTTCTCTGGAATGCTCTTCCGGAATTTAGCCTTCAAACGGGCGGTTCATAATCGGTTTCTCCAAGAAGTCTCATGATGTCCCTGTGCAGTAATAAGTAGTCATCCATATGATAATTATTTATGCATATATATTATTTTAAGTATTTATGTATTATTTGATATTTACTTTATATTTATTTTATCTATAGTAATCGTATTGGTATAAATATCGTATTTATTATATGTTTATTTAATCTATAGTAATAATGTTATTGTATTCTTTTAGATATTTAATTTATGCTTTTCTATTTAGTTTACACATTCTGTCGCACCACCCAAATTATTTTCCACTTGGTCTAATGGTTGACTGGCAGAGAACGCCATTTGGCGTTAAGTCCGCCATTTGTACACTTTTTTGTGCAATAAAGTTTAAATAAATAAATAAAAATACTCCAACTGTCAAGAACGCCATCTAATAATGATTAGCGGAACTACTGATACGACTTGATATTCGTAGCGCCATCTATTATTTGCTAGAGAAAACCGCGACAAGCTTTAACCCCAATAACTTTTAAACGATTGAACCAATTTTTTATCAAACATATAAGAACCACACCACTAAGAACCACCACAAAAGAACTTGCTTTCACGTAAAAGAACCGCATCAAAATCGGTCTTTCCGTTCGAGAACGCTCCTCTTTTTCGTCGGGGGTTAAAAATGTTTCGTAGTTTTGCGTTTTTGAGTAACAAGGTAACGAAATGACTATTTTGTTGTAATGATATCGATTGACCTTACTAGTAAGTAAGTGTTTGCATAAGCGCTGCAATTATTGTGCAATCTAAAATGAATTTGAGTAACTTCTGTTAATCGAATTGATTTTAGACACATTCTATTGATTACCAACTAATCAGTTAGCTCCGCATCGCTGCTCGTTTGAACACATCACCGCAGTTAGGCGGCCACTACAGCCTGTTATAACGGGAATCGTGCAACTGTATACATACCTCTGGGCGCAAGCCTATGGCAGGCTAATTACATTTACACGTGCCTGCTAACATTGTATGCAAATCGATGAATTTTGTAAATAAAGTTTATTTCTCAAAGTTTTTATGTTTATGAAAAAACAAAATCCTCAGTTTCCTTAAATGTTGATTTGACTACTCAATAACTGTAAAAAGTCGCTAGACTTGGACATAAAGCAATGTTTTATTTTGTTTGTTTGCAGTATTGTACAGAGAACGAATGCCGCCGCGGGCAACTAGGTCTCGGCAGTCAAAGGTCCGCACCCCGCGGGCGGATATTGAAAGGGCTCGATGTTTGGCGCCAGATGAAAAACACAACGGCGACGACCAGAGACGAGATAGCCTTTATTAAAATAAAACCTGTTTGGCATACTGTACATGAACTACTTACTTGTGAACACACTATATACTGAGACCCTCTACTTGTTCTGTACGTCTGCATTCAATAGGATGAAATACGTGATGAAAAGCAAAAAAAAACTTTGGATCGCCACAACAAATGGAAGTAGTTTGTGTCAGCGACAAACGTTGCAGCTTTCCTTTCATGCCGCAACTCACCCGCTGACAATAGCCTCGGCTCGCACTCACTCCGAGCTCGCCTGCACTGTGCTTCACGCAACACACCACGCTGCAGTTCTGAAAACGACTCTATTTCAAAGTAACAAAGCCCGTGTGAATATCGAAATGCTACGCTTGTTTTGTAGTAGACGGTAGGCACTCGAAACAACGTTAGACAATACATACCGCAAGCTCCGGGAACATGTACGGCGAGTGAGGTAAACTTCGTCCACTGTGATTTCGTTATTTTACCTAGAAAAGCTACAGTAAGGGAAGTTTATGCACAAATTAGTGGCAGACATGCATACAGCCCACCTGATATAAGTTACCTTAGAAGTATGGACGAAAACGCAAAACTACCGTGCGGTAACAACACACACCAAACAGGAGAAAATGTTTTACGCTCTTTTCAAAAACCTCTTCTGTGTCTCTCGAGAAGACTATAGCAATGAGCTCGACCAACAACGATAGCTTACGAGGGAAGAATTTGGGGTCCAAGCTGTGTTACTGAGTGCGACGACACACCTAGAGTCGCGGACTGTATCACTAAAGTATTTAACCGGATCGCATGTACCTATATAGGTACATACTTACGAGTACATCCTATCGTGAATCTGTTTTTCGCATCACCATCCTACAAATACACAAACACCCCCTCCGTCTTACAAATTTCTCGAATCACACTGTTCAATCTATTGAACAGTACTTTTAATAAGTAGGTCAGGCAGATGCCGACTCAGTAGTTTTAACTTCGTTCATATATTTCAAGTAATCGTATTTAATATCAATAAACCAGTCTAATTCAAGTACTCAACTTAGGTGGTATTATTTCAAAACCTCTCTCCACACCACCAGCGCGATCAGCTCACTTCATCATCTATCATCAAGTGTAGACGTGGCAATCAGCCCCTACATTTTGTTTTGGTCCTTCGTCGGTCCGGGAAAAGCGGGACCCGTCGCGAGTGCATTTTTGTGATCAACGAACTGTTATTCGGGACTCGGTGGTGCCGTGTATTTCTGGACTTTATCAGCGACAATCATTGAAGCAGTTCGACGATCAGTCAGGCGGCAGCGACTCGATAATCAGTCAGGTCGCACTCATCACTGCTCAAGTAAGATCTGTCCGTTACTTACTTCCTTTTCTTCATCATGGAATCTGTTATCATCCGTCAAGCGGAAATCATCGCCAAAATCAGCAAAAATCAGATCAATTTCAACAAGGACTCTGCGTCGAGGAAGACGCCAGAGTATTTATCAGAAAAATTAGAGATTTTAGATGGCCTTTGGGACGAGTTTGATAAGAACCACAAGCTCCTGTCGAATTATCCAGAGGAAGCTGCTCAGTACTTAGCAGGAGGTTCCTATCAGGCTTGTAACGATACTTATCAGGCATTTCGTAGTCGTATCTTGGCATATAGGAATCTGGAGCAGGCAGTTCAACCTAGTACAGCGGAGAAGGCAATTCAGCCTAGTGGAGAACTCGACGAACTTCTCACATTGCAACGTACGTATTTCAGAGCATTGAGTAGGTTAATTAAGAGCATAGACGTGAATAGAATTTCCGAAAAGTGGGAAATAGAAGACGAGTTGCGAAATATTCGAGCCAGGTGGACGAATATCGATAACACTCATTTAAAAATTGATAATATACTTGCTGGAGGCGATATAGGTTATGAGAGTGAATTTTGTAGGCATGAGACTCTCTATAAGAATATCAAACGTCAATTAAATAGTAAATTATCCTCTAGTACCCATTCTGAACAATCAGTTCCAAAACTTGAAATTCCCTTTTTCACGGGCAAGTATACTCATTGGCCCACTTTTTTCAGCCTCTTTTCTGAGACTATTCATAATAATAATTCTATCAGCAAAGCTCAGAAAATGCAACATTTGAAGGGCAAGGTCAGAGGAGAAGCTGAGCGTCTCATTCAGCACCTGCATATCTCCGCTGAGAATTACGATACGGCGTGGGATATCCTATTACATCGATACAATAACCCTCAGGTTCTTTTCACCCAACAAATCGAGCTGTTTCTTAATCAGCATAGTATAACGAAGCAATCATCCTTCGAGCTCAAGAAACTTTATGACACAACGACAGAGTGCATCCATGCAATTCATAACTTAGGTGTAGACACCACTACTTGGGATCCTCTGTTAGTTCATTTATTGTGTAAAAAATTAGATCACGAAACCTATTGTGATTACAAGGAATCTCGCAAATCACCACGAGAGTTGGCGTCGTTAGATGAATTCATGACGTTCCTCGAGGGCAAATTCACAGCTCTCGAACCCATCACTAGAAAAGATAGGGAAATTTCGTCATCAATCAGTAACAATGTTAAACGTTACTCTAATCAAACAAAATCAAATAATTCTAAACCTTATTATCAAGCTAATAAAAACTATCAACCGGTCATCAATTACACAAATTCGAACAAATGCATAATCTGCAATTTGAGTCACAATAATAACTTATATAAATGTAATAAATTTATTAACATGCCACCGGATGTGCAGTTAAAGACTATTACGAAATATCATATCTGCCCGAATTGTCTGTATAACCATAATGACAAGGAATGTATGTCAAATAAACGTTGTAGGGAATGTAACGGAAAACATAATACCTTGCTTCATAACGCATACGCTCGATCAGGGTCACATTCAGTGACAATCTCCCCATCTCAACCCTCAACCTCAACTGCGGTGACTCCCAGCCTCACTCACGAGCTAAATGTCAACAACGTGACCGCGCCGGTTGAAGAGATTTTACTTACCACCGTGCTATTAGACGTTCGATCAGCTGATGGCACATTCGTAACCTTGCGCGCTCTCTTAGATCAGGGCTCTCAGGTTTCTCTTATCTCTGAGAACGCGACTCAGTTACTAGGGTTACCGCGTCGACACTGTCAGGCAACAGTCACAGGTGTCGGCCCTAACACCGAACAGACAAAGGGGGTCGTACTTTTGCACTGTCGTTCGATATACGGGGATTATGAAATTCAGACTGAAGCATTGGTTATGCGTAGGGTCATAAATAACTTACCGAACGCGTCATTTCCGAAAAAATCTTGGCCTCATCTTCAACATATCAATTTAGCCGACCCACATTACAATGTTTCGAGACCCATCGATATCCTCTTAGATGCTAGCTTTTACTCAGATATCATTATGAGTGGATTGATCAAAGGGCCCGTTCAGGCGCCTATAGCACAGCAAACTAAGATGGGATGGATCTTATCAGGCAATGTGAAAACATTTCAATGCCATGTCGTAATCAATGACCTTTCAGACATCTCAAAGTACTGGGAGATGGAGGACATCTCTTCCGAATCGTCACCATCACCGCTGACAGAGGAGGATCAGTACTGTGAAGATTTTTATAATCAAACAACGAAACGTTTGGAATGTGGTAGGTACGAAGTTGGTATACCAATGAGACCAGGCTATGAAAATAAATTAGGTCAATCGAGGCAAAAGGCGGTAGCACAGTTTATTCAACAAGAAATTAAAATGCAGAAGAATTCAGAATTTTCAGGTAGTTACACAAAATTTATGAATGAATATTTAGAGTTGAAGCATATGCGGCCGGCTTGTGATACACAAGGTCAGTTCAAAAATTATCTTCCTCATCATGGAGTATTGAAACTCGATTCTAGTACTACCAAATTAAGGGTAGTATTTAATGGGTCCTCAAAGACGACTTCGTCATTTAGTCTTAATGATCTCATGTTCAGTGGGAAAAATATTCAAGAAGATCTCCAGAGCCTTTTACTTGCATGGAGATCGCATAAATATGTTGTCACAGCAGACATAGAGAAGTTTTACCGTCAAATATTTATCAGAGATTGCGATCAGCATCTCCAAACTATTGTGTGGAGAGAGGCTCCACACAAATTACTTCAGGAATATTTCTTAACAACTATCACTTACGGTCTAAAGGCTTCACCCTTCTTGGCCATGCGTACGCTAAAACAACTGGCAGAAGAGGAAGCAGAGAGGTATCCATTAGCAGCATCAGCGCTGAAATCATCATTTTATATGGATGACCTCCTAACAGGAATGGAATCAATTGACCTTTGCAAGAAATTGCAAAAAGAACTAGTGTCCATTTTTGCATCAGCAGGTATGAACCTCAGAAAATGGTCTAGCAATGAGCCTCAGCTCCTAGACGATTTATCACCAGAACTGCTAAATACACCCCTAGAGTTCAAGTGCCTCGAATCTAGAAGGACACTTGGTTTGAAGTGGATATCGTCATCAGATAGTTTCATATTTGACAATCAGTTAAGTGATCAAAATAATAAGCCTTGTACAAAACGGCAACTTTTATCAAATATATCGAAAATTTTCGATCCTTTAGGGTGGTTATCCCCACTTTCGATCCGAGCGAAACTACTTTTTCAAAAAACATGGAGTACCAAAATGACATGGGATGAAGAAATTTCATCAGAGTTACATAAAGAATGGGTTCAGTTAGTCAAAGAATTTAACACCATAAGTAATATCAAAATACCTCGTTATTTAGGAAATATAAAAATATCAGTTCAATTGCATTCATTTTGCGACGCTTCAGAAAAGGCGTACGCTTGTGCAATATACCTTGTGACGCACAACGATAAGGGCGAATGCACATCGACGCTAGTATCTGGAAAAACGAAACTAGCTCCGAAATCAACAAAACAAACTTTGGCGCGTCTTGAACTCCTAGGTGCGGTACTGCTTTCACAACTGCTTAAAAAGTTGTTAAAATCTATTCCTAATCTGGATGCCAAGTTATATGCCTGGACTGATTCAATGATCGTCCTAGGTTGGCTACAGGGAGATCCATCACGATGGAAGCAGTTTGTTTCAAACCGCGTAGAAAAGATCGTAAAAGTTGTGCCAGCGTCCTGTTGGCAACACGTAAGGTCCGAAGATAATCCCGCGGACTGCGCCACTAGAGGAATTCATAAAAAAGCCCTATCAGATCATAAATTGTGGTGGGAAGGCCCATCATGGCTTTTAAAATTCAATCCCAACACTCAAAATCATACAAATTATGAAACTCCAAATATTGAAATGAAAAAGCACCATGTAAACGCAGCTTTACAATGCGAATCTTCACTAGTCAGCGATTTGCTTCAACAACATAGTTCACTGACTCGTGTCGTCAGGGTCATTGCATGGATATCACGTTTCATCATATGTTCGCGCGATAAGCAAAAGGTATTGCTCGGAAATTCATTATCATTAGAGGAATTAAATAGGTCATTCAATTTGATCGTAAAAGCCGAGCAAGCCCAGACACTTGGGGAAGACATTAATTATTTAAAATTGCATGGTCGGTTACGTAGTAGTAGTAAGATCATAGGCCTAAACCCCTTCTTGGATAAGGATGGGATCTTAAGGGTAGGTGGGCGTTTAAGGCATTCCAATGTCAGTTTTGGAGCTAAACACCCGATTATCTTGTCCAGTCATGGACGTCTTACCGAGCTAGTCATAGATCAGGCGCATATCACCACATTGCACGGCGGCCCACGTTTATCTTTATCTTATATCAGAGATAAATTTTGGATCATCAGCGGCATTCGCACAGTCAAACGTCAGTTAAGAAACTGTGTGAAATGTAGACGCTTCAGTCGCGAAAATTATCAACAAATCATGGGTGATCTGCCCCCACCCAGGGTAACACCCTCACGCCCTTTTACTCATACGGGAATTGATTTCACAGGATTCGTAGAGTTAAAGGCTAATAAAGGGCGTGGTATTAAAACAACTAAGGGCTATGTCGCCGTCTTTGTGTGTCTCGCAACTAAGGCTGCGCATCTCGAGTTAGTTTCAGACCTGAGCGCGCCCACCTTTTTAGCCGCGTTTCGTAGGTTTTGTGCCCGCCGCGGTACTCCTGCTCACATGTACAGTGACAACGGTACCAACTTCGTGGGTGCTAACCGGCTTTTGAAGAGAGAATATCAGGAGATCACCCAAAACATCAATCAAGATTTCATAAAAAATATCACAGACCTCCAGATAGTTTGGCATTTCAATGCAGCCGCTCACGCAAATGCTGGTGGGCTTTGGGAGGCTTGTGTTAAGAGTTTAAAACACCATCTCAAGCGTGTTTTGGGCGAGCAAAAGTTAACGTATGAAGAGTTCGCTACGTTGCTTCACCAAATTGAGGCGTGTCTCAACTCCCGTCCACTTTGTCATCAGACGGAAAACTCTGATGATGAATGTCTCACCCCGGGCCATTTTCTTGTAGGTGGCTCATTGCTATCAAGACCACAGACAGAACCAGAATCACTGACTCTGTCTAGACGTTGGCAAATGGTGCAAGCCATGAATAAAAGCTTTTGGAAATATTGGTCAAGAGAATACCTACAACAACTTCAGAGTAGGTCAAAATGGAGAACGCCCAATCAAAATCTAAAGGTAGGAGATGTAGTCATAATCAAGGAGGACAACTTGCCTCCCGGGAAATGGGCACTCGGTAGGATTCAGGAAGTTTTTCCGGGAAAAGACGGATATGTGCGAGTCGTTTCATTAAAAACTAATAATAAAATTATAAAGCGACCCGCGAACAAACTTATTTTGTTACCAGTGCAAGAGTCAGCATCAGAACAAAACGTTAAAACATCATCTTTATCATCAATCGATCATTCAGATCGGCATAAAAGTTCGAGTAGTGATAAAGCCCCGAGGAACACACGCAGGCGTGGTTTGAACTTGAAAAACTTCGTTATTAATATTCTGTTACTATTTACAATGTTCATTCCCCCTAGTATTCAACAGTCATCCAATCAATCACCATTCTATAACATTACCCTTCTTCAACAAAATCAAGGTCTATTTTTTGATAAAATTGCGGACCTCCAATATGTTAAGGATGATTGGAAACTAATTGTTTATTATAATATGTCAACTTACTGGGATAGCGTCTCGAATGCAAAAAATTACATCAAAAGAATCAAAGAGCTATGTTCACAGGTCACTGAACAATACTCAGATATCATTTTACAACTACAGAATGAAGTAAACGAAATTGAACATTATAACTTATTATTGAAGACCCATGGTTCATTGCGACAAAAACGAGGATTGATCAATGGAGTTGGCTATCTAGCTAACACTTTGTTTGGTGTGCTAGATGAAAGATTTGCAGATCAGTATAAAGGGGACATTGAAAGGATTGTCGGCAATGAAAACCATCTTCAGTTATTACTCAAGAATCAAACATCGGTCTTAGAGTCAGAGTACAACATCCTGCAAAGAAATGAGAAGGCAATGAAAGATCAGTTCTTCACAGTTGGCCAACGTATGAGAAGTCTATCAGAAGATTTGAACAGGGTTAAGGTAGCTTCTATATTGTCATCATCTATCCTAGAAGCAAATATCCTTCTATCTCAAGTAAGGAAGATTCAAGAAGCTCTTATAGACACCGTCACGGACATCACTCATGGTCATATCGATACAAGACTGCTGTCCCCGGAACAACTGCAGCATCAGCTCAACATCATCTCAGGACAGCTTCACGGAGATTTGACCTTGCCCGTCGACAACGACAACATCAGAGATATTTATAAACTTCTGAAAGTTGCTGTTAGAGTCATTTCTAATTATCTTATTATTGAAATTAAGATACCCCTCATTAGTAACGATATTTTCGAACTTGATAAAGTTATCCCTGTACCCCTTATCAAAAATGATTCATCTATTCGTATCATGCCTCTTCAGCCCTATATCGCGTATAGCCTAGAGAAGGACAACGCTTTTTTCCTATCCGAAGCAGATATTCAGTCATGCATTCACGTCACAGACATCAGACTTTTATGCTCGCTAGATTTGCCTATCTACGATCTAAAATCAAAACAATCATTTTGCGAAATTCACGCTCTCAATGCTCACACCGAAACTTATATGTGTAAAACAGAAACCAATTCATGTCAAAATAATTGGAGTAAATTACATCATAATAATGATTGGCTGTTTTCTTGCTGTTCTACATGCTCTATACGTATCTACTGCGCGGCCCAGATGATGGTGCATCGGTTGTCAGGAAACGGTATAATCACTATTGGAAGAGGTTGCACGTTAAAAGGAGATTCATTCAGTTTGTATGCTCATAACAACTTTTATCGGAGTATGAACCTTCAACCAAATGTAGTCGTGCCTAAAACTTCGATATTGAACTCTATTTTAAACACTACAGTGCCTGATACTGATAGCCTGGGATTAGGAACATACGGAAACAATCATACATTTGTAGTACTGAAGAGTCAGCTTGACGATTTGAAAGCGCAAGAGATACAACCTCTGGTCGTCCATAATATTCATCACTATTCGGTCCTTTACTCCATCATTGGAATTTCAATCATCATAGCTATCGTCTTCACATCACTGAGGGTACGTCGACGATGCCGGACTCACCGTGTCAGGATGGGACCTCCTCCCTCTCCTGCAGCGGCAGAAGCAGAGGGTACCGCGAGTGTCAGTGATAATATTGAAACGATTCAGTTAAATAAGGTGAAAAGTAAATCAGTGCAAAGCGTAAATAGTGTCGATATGAGTACGTCACCCACGTTCCCGCGCAATATTAACGTGGACTCTAAATAAATATTTCGTTCGGTTGAATCAAACTAACACCATATTGTATTTCACTTGTATCATCTAACAATCAATTATAACATTTAATTTAAGATGTCATTAGTCAATGTATCTTAGCTCGGCATCTTCCTCGCTGAGATGCCAAGATGTTCAATCTATTGAACAGTACTTTTAATAAGTAGGTCAGGCAGATGCCGACTCAGTAGTTTTAACTTCGTTCATATATTTCAAGTAATCGTATTTAATATCAATAAACCAGTCTAATTCAAGTACTCAACTTAGGTGGTATTATTTCAAAACCTCTCTCCACACCACCAGCGCGATCAGCTCACTTCATCATCTATCATCAAGTGTAGACGTGGCAATCAGCCCCTACACACACCATAGTCACAGTCTTTTGAGAATTAAATATAAGAGCGCATCTATCAATATACTAAAGGAGAACCTGTGCTTCGCATGACAAAAGAAAATAATAATCGAGATACGAATATTCACGCAGGTCTTTTTTGATTAAAACCTATTCAACGTCAGTTCCTTTCATCTATCTCATACAGTATTCTCTGCAGTGTTGACAGTGCCAGGTGAATACCAATCAGAGGCCAGCGATGCGGCGACATGATGACGTCACACACGGCATGCTGATGACGTCACACGCGGCCGGCGTAATCTCATTACTCGGGAATTACCTTTGTGATACTCGAGCGCCGGTTAGCGGTTCATTTTCAGATACGTATATCAATCACGTCCTGGTCCTTAACGAGGTAGACCGACGTGGGGTCGCATCAATCTAAAGGCTACCTACGTTTACCAAGATAGTTGGTTAATAGGTGTAAAGTAACGATGCAAAATAAACAGCTTCAGATAACACAACAACTTATCTGAAGCTGTTTACAGCTTCAGATAAGTTGTTGTGTTTGCAGATTGTGTTTCACTAATTATGTTTACCAAACGAGTGCGTATTGAAACTATTTGTGAGCACACTCCTGTGTTCCCTTACGAAGCAGCTGGTGTATATTCGCTTCCAGAACAATTCTTAAAATCCAATCGCTTCAAGCGACGAAAATCTGATTAAATAAAACAATATTCGATGCAGATACTATTTCGATTATTTTTAAGTTACATCAAAGACAAAATTTAATTATTTTCGTTACTTAAAGTCAGTTTATTTCGTGAAGAAAAATAAATATTCATTTGTTTAATTTATTTATCTTCTCGAAAGAGAGTAAAATAAGCAACGAAGGCCCTATTGCCAAGCGATAGAAACAGAAAGTTATATAGTGTAAGGTTTGAAGCACTACAAGAGGACAAAAACGTCCGGGTGATGCGGCGAACGCCTCGACCACCGGACCACGGAGGCAGTAGTTATTTATTAAACTTTATGACAAAAATGTAACAGGCCCATGGCTGTGCACTGTAATGTCTGGTTATTTGGTAACGTTCGGCTCGTTACCAATCTATAAACTTGAGAACTATGTTCTCGTCGATGGAGTATCTTTCTTCTACGAATATCAAACGCAATAAATAAAAGCCACATTATAGCGACGACGAAGGTACTAATAAAACCCATTGGATCTGCTTCGATCCATTACCATATACATATTAAATTATTTGCTTATTAATTAAATATATATCCTAGTTTGCATCACGTACTACTATAAGGATGCTGCCATACACATCAAAGTTTAGCGACGTCGTGAAGGCTCGTGGAAGTAAACATGTACTCGTGAAATAAAACATTATATCGTACAACATCGTTCGCTGAGTTAACGACGGTATTTTACAACATTTGACAGGTTTCAGTGCCTTTAGGGTTTTATTTTTTGTATCTATATAATTCGAAATAACAAAATGAACAAAAAATAAGAACATACTTTGCACTTATTTTTTATCGATTAAAAGTAACGTTGGAAATAGAATGCCTGTTGCAAGCATATGTAAATACTTTTAAAAAAGAAAATAGTAGGCAGTTTGATGTTCGTTCATCGCATTGATAATATTACAACGTTGAGAATCACATCACCGAGTCACTGTTATGTAAACTGCCCGGCGACCGCCGGATTATCATAACTCAATTCTCGAAGACTGTGTCCATAGCAGCCATATCCATATATCCATTTGGCGTCTCAATCAATGCATATTCGTGCGGTAGTACACATTGACTGGCTTAGCAATATATTGTCGTATGCATGACCTTTTGGCATCACTTCGATTGACTCCGTGTTTTTATTATTATTATTCCTATCACGAATATAGTTTTATGTTTTCCATCTTTCATCATTTCTTAGCCTCGATTGAAAATCCGAAATTCCGGCTTTTTCTTCTCAGGGAAATATAATACAATGCCTTTTTACTACTTGGGTATAATACAATACCTACTCTCTTTAACGGCGAGCTTATCACAGCAATCTCCGCTGCCAGCCTTTTCTGAACTTTTACGAGAGCCCGATAGTCATAAAGTTTTCAAACTGAAGAAGGAAATAAGCAACTTTAGTACTGCATCTTGAATGCTATTGGCCACACAAAATATTCAGCTCGTTCTATACTATATCAGTTACTTCACTTCATTATACACATACTTATATAAATACACATACATACACCCTCGTACTCCTACCTACATGCACAATTGCACATGTCGTGCCTATTTATAGTATAATCAAACGATCTTAAAAGCCGTCTATATTCTATAAAAAAAGAAGAGCGGAGCCTCCTAGAAATCATCTGTTATAGCTTAAAAGGAGACTCCAACACCTACCTAGTTATGAAAGATCTTTTATTTATTTATTTTTATTTTTATTAATTATAGAGTGTTTAAGTGAACACAAATTAGTGTCATTTTTACAAAATTTAGCTTAATCAATACATCTCAAAAACATACAAGTAATTTTCACGGAAATGCCGGAGGCAATACTGGGGTCGTGTCGCTCCGGGCGGCATCGCGAAGTCGCGGCGACTGTAATGAGTTTGTGGTGTCGCCGCGACAGAGTGATTGATGCCGCGCGACGCGCCGGCGCAGCCGTGAAGCAATGTTACACAAGTAACATTGCTTCACGATGAAATAACGCTCAACTCACTCTTCGAAGGAACTAGGACTTCAGCGTACGGTTGCCGTACATTTCATAAGAATTAAATTGTTCTTCACGCGAAGTCGCGTAATATGGCAAATAATGAAAATATCTTTATCGCCAAATAACTATTCACTAAAAATAAAATTTACTTGTAATCTTTTTATTTAGATATTTATTTAACTTTATTACAAAAATTGTAACAGACGGACGTAAGGCCCAGGACCTTTTCTACCAGTCAACCTACAGGTGATGCGGATAAAAGCTAATTTTGGACGACATGGTACATTCTAATTTAACTATAATTTAATTATTTTTATTAATTTAACTATAATCTTGTTAGTCTTTTATTTGATTTAGTACCTAAATCGACGCATCAATAAAAAAAACATTCTTAATAAGAAATTAATTGTAATACCAGAAGAACTAGTGTAATATAAATCGTTAAAACATAACGAGTATTTACAGGTTCAAACGAACCCTGCCGACCACAATAGAAACGTTTGATCTCACACGTAATCTGATTCCTCCGGGGATGCTACACAAGTGCTACGGACTTCTACGGAAGTGCTACGAAAGCTCTACGACGCGGCTGCGCCCGTTTAAAAAGCTTTTATTTCCTTTAAATTCAAAAATGTGCTTGAGACACCTTTTGTATAAGCATCAGAATGTTCCGAAAATTGAACACGCGGCTGCCTGTTTACTGTTTACAGAGCAACGCCTTTAGACGTGAAACTAATCAATTCTAAAAAAAATAAAAGCTATCTCCTCCCAGTTACAATTTATTTCAGTAAAGTTTTTATGTATTGTATTATTTGATAAAAATAGGTTAGTCGTTTTTAGCATGTTTCTTACTACTATTGAATAAATTTTGCGGATGGGCTCGGCGTATCCGCGAGGCTGTACTGTATAAAATATTTTGTAGTGTAAATAAAATAAATAGAGATAAAGATTTAGATAAATATAAAATGTTTTGTATTTAATAAATAATGTAGATAGATATAAGTTATGTGTAATTGTGTATTTATAGATATTTATAAAAAGGTAAGTGGTAGCTTACTCACATTATATCCCTAAGTCTATATGAAAGTATTATTATTGTAGTTTAATATCTTGACCACCCCGCACTACCTAATTTCCCATCACCTTTTTCTATATAGCGAGGTTGCCTGGAAGAAATTGCTTAGCGATAAGGCCACCTTTTGCGCATTTTCAAGTTGTAGGATAATGTCCTGTATTTATTTTTTGTGCTATAAAGGGGATTGTACTGTATCGTAAAGAGTAAATTTACACCAAAATATTAATATTTAATGAAAAATTCTGGCCTCATTGGACTCGGCGTTGTGAGACTATACCAAACATTTATAACCGCAGCATTTCCGTCGGAACTTCGCTCGCACTTCGGTGCGGGGCGGGGCGGGACGAGGTGCGAATTTAATCAAACTTCCTCTTATCGCACCTTTGACGGCCGGCTTATGATCCGCCGGCGCCGGAAAAAGTTTCCGGAGCTCGGACCGAGCGCCGCAGTGATAATGCGGACAGCTCGCGGCGGACCGGCCGAGGTCTCGCACGTTAAGATGATTTTTCTCAAACATGCTCAGAAATTTAGGCATTATTGTAGTAAAAAGAAGACACGAAGTTTGTTATCCTTGGCTCGTGCATTACTTTGCTGGACTAGGCCAGGAAAGTAGTATGAAAATTCATTCCTGGCCGCTGTTCAAAACAAAAAGACGAATAAAGTGTATTCAGAATGACAAGACAGTGACATTGACATTTCAGATGACAATTCTGTTTTTACATTTAACAAAGACATAAGCGTTTAATTCCATAACTTTTTGTACAGCCAATTGCTACCACATAATAAAAAATGCACTCTTCGAGCATTATTTATTGTTATTCATATTCTAATGACCACAATTTTATTAAAATAATGTTGTTATAAAATCAAATGAAAACATGCTTAATTTTCGTTGCGATAGAAAAAAATCGACGGTATTACATTTTTGACCGGGCCGTATGGGCTATGTTTCCTTTGCACAAAAAACGCGGGAAAGCAGTTTCTCTTCTTTTAAAGTACGAAGATACTCTTTGCAGTAAACATTAATTGCTTTCGGTAAATATACGCAAATTTCTGGTTATTTCTTTAATGATTTTCTCACATTTATTGAGAAAAGCACTATACATGCCTCGGCAGAAATGGCATTGGCGGACTATTATTGTCAAGGCCTCGCTAACGCTCGGCCTTGACAATAATTACGAGTCTCTTCTACTCTACTACTCGTCCATCAATTTCATATTTCCCGGCCTCTGCAGTAATGTACTATTATTACCTACATATAAAAAAAAAAAACAATGTTTTTCTTTCTTTTTCAAACCTAAAGCCATCTAATGATGGTGGCCGGGACTTACTGTTTCCCATGTCTTCTGAAGCACGAAGAAGCTCATAATTTTTATGCCACTTGTGTAATACCCACCCATCTGAGTGCGTACCATATCCAATTTTGCTTTACTTGTTCTAATAGTGCGTACTCCCACCGGGCCACCGAGCTCCTCCAGCAGCACTACAACATTTGAATTGGTGCATCATAAATGATATAAATATCTGGAACCTTCTGGATTCAGAAGGTGCGTTAAGCGTGGGTGGCAGCAAAAGGTTTTAAGCAGAATTAAATACCGAAAACCAGTAATGGTCAAAGTGCGGTATACGAAAAATAACTCTGTTATTATCAGAACCACGTTACATAATGTATTCCTTGATTTAAAGAATTTCTGCTTTTTGTTTTAATTTTCCCGTATACCCTGAGTACTTCTTTTAATGTCGACTTCGAGCTGTATAAAGAAAAGTATAAAATGTAATAAATCACGCTAACCGGTTCAAAAGAACTCTTAATATTTTACTGCCGAACGTTCCATCCGAAGCTGCTCCCCAATTTGGAGCGCGGTACATCCTTTGCAGCCTTTTGTACACTCATTGGCTCTTCTTTACATCGACGTACAAACAAAGCGGAAACTAGGATCTTTTCACATCGGCTTAGTTTCTTTTAGCTACACACGAGCTTGCGACTTGAAAATCCATTATGTACCAGATCGAGATAAATTTCGAAAAAACACATAAGAAGGAGAGTGTGGTCCACAGACGTCTTCATTCTTAATCGAGGGAGAAATAAGTTTGAAAATTCCAAAAGTGCGGGCCTCATAAAGCTCATTAAAAGAGACGGGCTTGTCATCGTCGTCAATGGTCTCGCATGTTTTGTTGTTTGCAAAAGGTCATTTGAGTATTTTATTAATTTAAGTAAAACGACACTGATTTAGATAGCTTCATTGCTTTTTATGAAGCTATATAAAAAAATGGTAGGAATACATTAAATATTTCGAGCGTAAACGTGATACATGCGTCTACACAAATATTTTTTTAATATGTTATGCTTGAAAAATATTTTATACAGGTATTAAATGTGTTTATAATAGGGTTGTTCTAACAGGGATATGTACTTATATTATTGTATTAGTGAAATCTGAATATAATAGAGACAGTTTAAGTCCAGGGAAAATGCTTGACCCTGACATTTTAAGAGTAGAGCACTCCTTCAATGGTCCGCTTATCAGGCGTGTAAAATATCATACGTTAACAAAGGTGATTTTTAAAATACCGCTACCTTGAGTATTTTGATAGCGCTTTAATCATTTTAAGAACAACTGTTATTACTTAGTTTAAGCTTTATTTTGTCTTTCTGCTAAAAGTAGTCATTTTGGCGAAAACTCCAGTGTGAAAGGACCCTACGATCTGAGAGTTGTGGCACATAAAACTAGAGTCACACAGATTGGGGTCTACACGGCTTCGCTGCTGACCGCCGCCAGACAAGAGGGGGAGGGGGCGAGGGCAGGGTTGATACTTACCAGAATTTTTATTTAAACAGCTGCCCCACCAACCATTATTATAAGATACTTCGGCGACGTGTGATCAGTGAATCAATTAAAATACATACGATAAAACTACATTTTGCGCCAACCTCATATTAAATAAAAAAGGAAATGGGAAGTAAGAAGAAGAGAGGAAGAAGTATATGTTTATTTATTTATACTATATGTAAGTACTACAAGCCTATTAGATACCTATACTGTGTATATTTCTGTTAACTATAATATGGTTTTTGATGCTAATTATGCTATTACTCACTTACTCAAGAGTGGTTCAAAGCATTTATGTTAATAAAGTCAGAAAAAAAAATTATTAGTTACCTATATGTTTATAAACTTTCAATTCTTCGTTATTCGCAAATAAATTATAAAATTAAGTAATATACTTACTCATTTCAACATTTCAAAGATTTAAGTAAGTATTTCCTTACCTTACGTCGCTTAGTAAGAGTAACAACTTCTTGAAAAGATGTTTTTTTCCTTATGAAGGTATGTTTAATACAATTTTAGATCAAATTTTACAGGTTTAAGTACTCTAAGCATTTTAGGCATTTATTAGCCTCTCAGTTTGCTAAAAGACTTTATAGGTCTAGTTAGCGTGCTAAAAATGCGATTTTAAATTAGTGAAAGCTGTAAGAGGCAGCCCTACGCAGGCCGGCGGCACTCGTTTTTCGGCTCGATTGCGCGCATCACGAATTACCACTTCAAAGGCGCGGTCTGTTTCCAGAGCCGCGGCTCCGGCGCTCGCCGGCGCCCGCAGACGGCACCATGCAAATGAAGCGACGATACTCTCCGCGCTGTGGGAAATGGAAACACACTGTCGCGCGCCGGGGGCGGGAATCGTTATGATTTATTCCTCGAGACCGCTTGAATTTAGACTTGAGTTTGAGTTGGAGAGGGCTTCGAACTTTGTACATTTTCTGGACAAATTTAATTGTAGTATCAAACGTTTTGAATATTTTAATACTTTTCAAGAAAGTCAATCCAAATTTTTACTTTGAACGGATTCTGTTTCAAGTTGTATGAGATTTTAAATAGTTATAGTAATAATAAGAGTTATATAATACGTTATTATAAATCCTTTGATCAAAATACAGAGAAATAAATACCTTGGCCATTAACATGGACAGAAAGAAATATAATAGTAACTATTTTGCATTTACAATAATACCAGCTGCTTCCATGGTATCCCCTTCCGACAGTACAATCTGAACTGCCGTCGCTGTAAACCACAGCGCATGTCAGTTTGTGCACTCGCAACCGTGAGCAATGGATTGAACACGCGAGCTCGGGCACGCTCGGCAAACAGCCACTGCCCACGCGGCGATACCAAACACACACACACAATACATCTCTGGCGCAGAGTCGCGCACGGCAGAGCTGTCATCGGATCGACACTCCAAAGTCGTGGATTCACATGGACTAACAAGCACACTTATGGGAAAATTGTTATATATAAATAAAATGTAGTAGTGTAAAAGAAATAAACAGTACGTTTCTTAAAGGCTGCAAGTCCTAAGTCATCTTTTAAAATGCGCGACACGGTTCTAGGTGCTATCTTCATCTCCTGTGATAAAATCTTTTGCTTTCGGGCAGGATTTCTTCGAATTCTTTCCCTTACTGCTTTGACCTCTTTTTTTGTACGAACACTACGTAGACGGCCAGATCTTTTTCTGTCAAAAACAGAGGAGGTCTCATGGTACCTATTAATAGCCCGGCACACAAACATTTGACTAATACCTAGCGTATGGAGAGTTTTAAAAATTGCATTTGGCTCCATACCTTCTTTGTGTCATACAATCACAGCGATTCGGTTTTCTTTATCACCCCACTCCATTTGAATATTGTATTAGCGCCAAAATAAGGAAAAACGATGAAAAATCATATAAAAGTAACGGATTCCAAATTCAAATGTAATATTTTGTTTATTTTTAATTGTAACAGTATTTATGGCAATACTAAGTATATAACTCGGTGTTTAAGAAAAGAGGTATTAAGCTTTTGTTAAGGGATAAAATTGAAAAATACACCATAGGAGTCGTCTGTATTTGATTGTTTGCCGCCGCCGCCACAGAGGTCGTATGAAAGTTTTACCGATTACCCATTTAACTATCATTTAGCCACCACTGTCGATCAGTGGCCTTGGGATCTAACGACCCTAGGCTCTGTCTACCCCGTTAGAGATACAGACGTGTTATCTGTACCGCAAAGTTTTGGACAATTTTCACGCACACAGAGGTCAAGTCGTATTACAGTAGCGGATTATAATCGGCTACTCTCCTTGACGCTTACTCTGTCCACCGCAACATACACTGTGGTCGATGTGATCTAATGCTATCGTCTAGTCCATATTTCAGCGCAGAGTCTGCGGTGATCGGCGCGGATAATCCGCCGCCGTCCGCAGCCGACGTCGCCGGCGGCTGTTGCTGACCGTGCGGCGTGATACCGGCAGTGGCGGGCACTGTGCCTTAACTTTGTCTAAACTGACATTTGTGGACCAGAGGCGAAAAATGCTGCTGTTTTATCTGTACTTTGAACTTCAGGACCGAACCAGTGACCTGAACAATATTATATCATCTAATTTGATTGCAGAACTCACTGGACTTTTTTCGGAATTATTTCTTAATGATTATTGATCGGACGAATAATAAAAGCGATATTTTCACCGTTTTTTAGATAAAACAAGTCTTTTTCCAAGTATGTGTCACAAATGTGACATTATTTTTACTTGGAGTATAAAAAATGAATAGATGCAGCGATGAATACATCGGCTGGTGTGCGCCGGCTTTGGTGTTAATTAAAAAGAACGGACACTCGTTCATTTTTCAGTGACACCCGAAAGCGGAAGCTGCACCCTTATTTTAGACCGCGGCGAGCTGCTGTAATCAGCAAAAAAAAAAGGTTTCGACACTAAAATCGTGTTTCATGTAACTTAAGTAGAAACAAATTAAACAATTTTAGCAAAAAATGTGTAATCTGAGATTATAGGTATCTACTGAAGGTGTATTTACACCTTCAGTAGATACTCGTAGGGGTAGCGCGCGTACATCAAGGTAAACGGGGAACTATATTATGGTTATAATTTATAAACTAAGTAATTTAAGCAGTTTTCACAGGATGCACGAATAAAAAGTATGAAAGTATTGTACGATACTGCATGTGGTCTATCCTAGGTTAACAGCACTAAATCGCGTTACGTTCCATCAATCGCTTTAAAGTTGCGATCATAATATTATAACTAGCAATCCCAAGCATTCCAATGTTAAGTTAAAGTTTGATTAGTTGGTAGCAGAGCGAGCGACACCTTTCATAACTTCCTCATAGTGAGTTATCTAGTGATAGGAAGGTACTTCAACGCACCTTTTTAACCAAAGTAATTTTCAACATTGATAGAGTTGAAAATTGACACCTTTCTTTTGCTAGTCTAAGCCAATCGTTTTTATCTCTGAACGTCAGGATGAAAGTCGTCCAAAACGAATGTAACCATAAATACTGTAAATTGCAGCTAAATATAGCTTGCCCCTCAGAAGCTGGGAGTTGGGGCGGGGGTTAATACAGCCCGCAGTACGGTGACAGTGGCACAAACCGCTCGACTGTACATTTATTTGATTTCGCTTCGTTTCGTAATAAAGCGGTCGGTCGCGGTACACTGCCTCCCACACTGATTTGATACGACGCCGTGTATGAACTCGAAAACCATTGTATGACCATTGACATGATCATTATTTACACAATTACTTTCTTTTTATATTTTTAATAAAATGAGTGAGAGTATTTTATCCAAAGTGCATGCTGTGTTCGCTCCAAGTAAGTTGGCAACTTATATGCTCTAATTTGTATTTGTAGAAACATGGGTGTTTTTCAGCCACTTAGCGAAAGAAAAAAAAAATTACATCGTTTGTGTCAACAAGAAATGTTTCGTCATGAAGTAAAACGTTCCACCTAAAACTGGTATTTTACCACATGTGAAAATTGGCAAAATACTCTTTATGCAGAAAATATAATACATTTTTTGTCATATTTAAAGTTTAAAATATCAATAACTACCACTCTGTATTTTATTATTCATACATTAAATTATCCATGACGACGACACAGCTTAAGTATATTATATAGTGTTGATATGAAATGAATACGTCGGTACTCCGTCACGCCGTGCCGATGTCATAATCTTGCGATTAATTTCCCGGCGCGTGATTGATGAGCGCGCGGTGACGACGTGACACACGCGTGACGTCACGTCAATTTGTCCGCACATCACGCCGGCTGACCTGCAACTGGCGACCGATGCTCGCGGTGCGGGTGATTCTGATTGCTATTTTAATACATTACTATTAGAGACTTTAAAACTAGCAGTCGCCGCCGCAGCTGCAATCAGACATCGTTTTAGTAAACACAGTTCAAACTTACTCGCTCCGAGCAGATCAACATTAAAAGAAAACGTAATTAAACCGAGTTCCGCAAAATATGTTTTTCTTCCTTTTACTTTTTGTGAGGACTCGAGCCACTGAGCCAGCCGTCGAGAGAATATTCACAACTTGTGTATCAAATCTACTAGTGGCTCTGTGAGCTAGATTTGTGGAAAACTTGTTACGAACGAAATTTTATCAATCAATAAAAATAAATAAAAAAATATTTTATTAAAAAGAATTAAAAAACAAATAAATAAGTAATAAAATGATAATAAACCTGCAGGGCAGCTTGTGACAATCTGTTGGTGAGTAACGACACCACGGAAGCTGACAGAGCCCTCGTTCCCGACGTGTCTTCGTTGCCTCTCACTCTCAGCTCTGCATTGCCTTAATTGGCTGCGCAGAGAGGAGTCGTTAGAGCTGTTGCTCCAGGGGTGGAAGTGTTAAAGGGTATAACGCCACGAGCTTTGGAGAAAGCGCAGCACACCTCTCGACACCCCTGAGTCGCCTGCACCGGTGTTGCTCCTTTGCCGGCAACTATTGTCGGCGCGTTTGAGGGGCCCATCTAGCGTGCAGCAAGCCACCACCGGCCTACAATAGTCAGTAATCATGATTACGGCAGGTGACGTTACTATTGCAATATCCCAACACCAGTTCATCCCAATCTCATTCCATAAACCACAGACAGGTTTTGGTGGAAGCGCCACATAACATCAACTTCGCCAAATACAGCACATAGTTCGCCCGATTTGCTGCATATATTCAACTTACGATGATACACCGTCGGAGCCGCGGTTCCCCGCGCATCACCATACCTGGCAGGAAGATCTTCCCTTTGTGGCGGTCGAGCATATTACTTCGCTCCGGCTACACACTAGTAAAATCTACGATGTATGAATGTAAAGTGCTAGCTGATTTTACCATTTTACAAATAAGACATTATCATAAGTTGACTTTAGATTCTAACTGTTTCTTACAAGAAATCGAATTGCTAAATGCTGTACTAATGTGTGAGGTATCTGTATGTTCTTCTTCATAGCGTATGCTTTAGTCACCGTATCTGCTCTTCTTATAATGTTATTATTAATGTTCTACTCGTTAGCGTAATACGAGTCCACATGAGTCTCGTAATAATTACATGATCCTGTTGAAACAAAGCCACAGCGGAATGCTCGCCGCGCCAGCGTTGCCAGGCGTCCGGATAAGCCGGACATAGTTAGGCTTGTTGATTGCGTGTCCGGTCAAAATAAACGCTGTCCGGCTTTTCCGGATTTTGTTTGGCTTTTTTCATTTTATAGACGTGCGAGCGCCGAGTCCAAGCGCAGGTGAGTCGACTGTCTGTCGCTCCAGCAGAATTTTAGAAAAATCATTCAAATTTTGATAAATTCATTTTATTCAAATTTAAGGATAATTTAAAAATGTAAAAAAATGTTTATCTAGAATTTAAATTTGACTGATCAATTTATTTGACTGATTATATTATTTTGTTTTTTGTGTGTGTAAATGGCCAACACTGGTGTCAGATTTTTCAAGCTGCATAAAGGCATCTGACATAGCTTCACGACTGCCATACAATGATGACAGCCGGGACCAATGGCTTATACGTGCCTTTCGAAGCCCGGATAAGCTCGAGAATTTTTTATGCCACTTGCGGTCATTCATCCAAGTGCGGATCACGCCCGGTGTCGCTTTACTTGCGAAAGCGCTAGTAATGCGCAGTCGCACTGGGCCACCGAGCTCCTCAAATTAATAATAAAGCTATTAGACTGATTTGGCATCCGATTTTATTCATATTTCATTAGAATTTAACATGATTTATGGTAATAAACAAAAAGCTTCATTTTTATACAATATTTTTGTCGTACTTACCTATTAATACTGACACACAAAATCGTCAATAATATAGGGTGTCCGGTCAATTTACCCAAATGTCCGGCCAAATTGGCTGTCCGGCTATAAGGTTTGGTGACCTGGCAACCCTAGCCACGACATGGTATTTGGAGATTATTTCATTTAATTGTTACTTACTGCTTTTTCTCTTTTTACATAAATTGTTTTCTAGATGAACTTGAAATTTATCGTTTCCATAAAACTCAAGTTTTACAAATTTGCAGAATACTGTAAACGTCACATCCGGCAGCTCCTGTAAATACAAATTAACCTAAGCCTTTGAAGAAAGCGCGGACCACGCTGTGTGTCACCTCTTATTTAACGTCCGTGCCATTTTCTTTTTGTTTGTATTGTACATGAAAACTGATTACTGTACATGAAAATCGAATAGCGTACATATGTTGTTGAAATAAAGGCTTACACAATATATTATCTAATAGTAAATATATATTAGCAAAGAGGAAAATAATTAAAAAAAGAATGTTAAGCAGTTTTTGTCAGATCAACATCTTGGTAAAAATCTGTGATTTTTATGAGTCATCCGTCTTGATTTTACGACAGTCATAAAGTGTCGTCCAAACTGTCGCTGGCTCAGCAGGGGCGTGGGGGCGCGGCATGCGGGCTGCGGGGCCGCGGGGCGACGGCCTCTGTTCCCGCGACTCTCCTCCGAGGACAATTAGATTCGTTTAACTTGGTGTTAATTATCTCCTCGGTTCGTTGCAAAAAGCTGTTTATTTTTAATTAAAACGAGCGTCAAAAACAGGATAAACAGAGTCTTGTTCCTTGTAAAATGTCACCGATAAAAATTTAAATAAAAAAAAAGATGAAAACTGTTGCTTAAAAAAAGACAGAAATACATTTAAATTATGTACATTGAATAATAAAATAAAATTAAATAAGACTAATTATAACTAAAATAAAAAATAAACAGTGGCACTCTGGGAGTGCCGACAGAAGTGAACACTTGGAGTTGGTTACGATAACGGCAAGAGTACCGCGTGTCCAACGGTTTTTCCCATCTCGAGAAATGCTCAACGCGCCTGAACAAATTTTCAATTAAAAATATTTCTTCTTGCCCTTTCAGACGCTGGCTGCGTTCCCTCGCTAAATAGCAATTTTACTCCTTTGAGCGAACGCGAGAAAGCAGCCAGTCCTCTTGTGACCAGGCAGCTATCATCTCCTTAAAATGCCCTTGCGCTAAGGCCCCATAGTCCAAATGTTTCGACGTCAAAGGGCACAAATATACAAAGTGTAAAAGAAATAAGAGTAATAAATGAAAACACATCATCAATGACGGTATGCAAAGAATCATTGAAATCCACCCCGTATTTTTCGAGAAAATAAATTTGAAATATCAGCTTCTTCATAATAAAAAATGATGAATTATTTTGTTTGAAAATTACGTTTTTAAAACTCTCAATAAGTTTGCGTCCACTGCTAAACATAAATATTTCCAATTTGATTGTGCGACAATTCTGGTCCAGGCCGGCCCTGCCGACTTTTTGTTGTCGTCGAGCATCTGGCTGCTGGTCTGCCTGCCACGTTGATTCCCAACGTAGTCCACTTCAATGTTATTTAATGCGGTTTAAACTTGACACCGAGCGTCCCCGCCGCACCCCGCATCCCGCCTACTAGCGCCTCACGTGTGCGATTAATAACTGCATACTTCCCGCAAAAGGCAGTCTTAGGGCTGCCACATTTATCAGGATTCCCAATAGCTATATGTTTTATGGTGGGTGACACGTTATTGGACAAAAAGTAGCGAGTTTATTTATTAATTTTTTTTATTTAACTTAATTACATGAAATTGTAATCGGCGGACTTAAGGCCGTAGGCCTTTTATAACATGTTAACATTTCGGAAATATGCGGAAAACTGAGCAAACATACGTAAATATCTATGTTACCACAGGCACAGAGTAAGTACAGTACACTCGTACAGAAGTCTTACTTAGAAAATAAATTTAAAGAAATATCTACTCAATGTGGTTAGCGCTATGGTTTAATCTAAGCTCGCGTCAGAAGTCCTCACCTCTTCGTTTAGATACCTAGACAGTTGTGACGTGTTGTGATTAACTTTACCTAAATAATGGTATGATAGTCTAACAATACATACATAAAGTCAATATACAATTATATTTCTTTTAAGAATTTTGATACAATATTTCGAAATAAAATGTTGTCGTAATACGACTTTTAATTCAAAATTACGAAGTTTAATTTTGCACACACTGAAAGAGTCAAAAACTTCGATGAATAAAAATATGTTCAGCTGCTCATTTGAGATGAAATGAGCTGAAAAAAAAAAAACCGCTTGTGTCCCTGCCGCCGGCGGCGCGCGGGCGCGTGTTGCGAGTCGCGAGGTGCGGGGGCGGGGTGAAGGGCGCAACAACATGCTCCGTCCGTAAATTCTGAGGCGTGAAGTTCAGAAATTGCACAACTTGCGCGGAATTTGCTGTTTACTTTTCTATTTAAAGTTCGAGCGCGAGGAAGTGAGCCGTGAGACTAATCTGAAACGTTCTGTGAGCCGCGCTAAGCTGCGACAGTGGCGGCAAATGTTTACTTTTGTTTATACAAACGCAGACACCGACTTTGCCCCCGTTATACGCCACGTACCTGGCACAGTTTGCATGGTGCATAAAAATACACAAAATTAATGTAGTATTAGTTCAAAATTGTCATTTTTAGCTTATTGTAGCTATTAGTCAAAAAATATTATATACGCATTTATTCTTATCCCTAATTAGTAAATAATGACGAAGATACAGCACATTTCAATTTCGTATAACGTGTGTTTGTGCTTAACACTAGAACTGTGGAATCAGAAAGCGACGTTTCAAGACTACGCGTAAGTTCTCGCACTCGTACTACGCAAACATGACGTGATCACTAGCAACAATTATAATGTCAACTTTCGCATTTATAGACTCGGGAAGTTGACAGTACTTTACATGACATGCGACGGCGGCGGGAAACTGATGGCAAACGAATGGTTGTTCCGAGATACGTGAATAGTGACTGTGGTACTGATAGGGTTTAATTTTGTAGTATTTTGCAAATATGTAAAAGAAAATGGAGGACTTAATTTCAATAAGCCTACTTAAATGATATTTCTATTACTAAAACACTTTTTTTTTTAATGGAGCCGCGGCAGAAATCTAGTTAAAACTTATAAGGGCATCCATTGTTTGATATTTTGAGCAAGTCTTGGTAAGAATTTCGGTTGTGTATGACTTGCAGTTCTCGCGGCGAAGGCATCATGACGTACGACAGGCGGCATTCAAGGCGTTGATTTATATTCCATTAGCATCCTCCCACAAAGGAGCCACGCTCCGCCGCCGGCGTGACGCGCACGATACGAAAACGACACGACAATGTAAGGGAGGGGGGAGCGGAAACTAAACGTGCTGCGGTGCTTCCACGCAGTTGAGGTGTAACACGGTGAATAGAAGATAGATTATAACGTGTTCATGACATACATTTTCCTACGTTAGTATGTTGGGACGTTTAAGCTCAATATTTCACCTTGACAAATAAACTCTATACGACTACTAATTGATATTAACGACTTTAACGAACAAATTATCACGCCAGGTGGTTTGATAAGTTATTTTGTATTAAAAGATTAAATTGCTTTTTACGTAAACTACCTATGTGCTTTTACAAATTGAGATAAAAACCTATGTTAGTATTTTTGGAAACATATATAGGTAAAATAAGTAGATATATAAAACAAAATAAGTAATTCAAATGCGCCATGCGAACTACAAAGCAGTAGCTAGGTAAAGTGTCACTAGCGGGCGCACCTTTTCAGGTTTATTCAGACGGTTTTATTTTGCTAATGTTTTTGTTTTACGCCCGTGTTATAGGTACACGTAATACTTGACACTCCGGAAAATCTACGTGGATGAAAAATTATCGCGGTCATAATGCGAAATGTAGCGCGCGGATTTCGGCGACAACGCGCCGCGTGGCAAAGCCCGCGCCATTACCGCGACGGGAGCGCCAGCGTGACTCTACGGGTACACTCTAAGGGCTCTTACAGACGAGCGACACTATACCCGCGACTCCTGTCAATCAGTCATAATCTGTGTTAGGAAGTGGCAGAAAACTTAGATGTAGTAAATGATCTGACGTCAACAACAACGTATTATGAAATCGAAAGAAAATTTTACAATTATTATCTATGACACAAATAAATAAATGGTTTTGACTTTGACAAACTGACAAAAAGTCTGTAATAGCTCTAAATGTTACACTGTAAAAAGAAAAAAGATCATTTTATAACAATGAGTATAATAAATAAATGAATGAGTAAATACTTAAAGTACTACAGTGAAATATTTCTAAGATATACTGAATAAACTTTTTTATTTTTAATGAATAAAAAGTTTTAAATCTACCGCCGACCCAGCGTAGAAAAGTGTCACTTAACGTCACGGCGAACGAGCCGTGCGATAAGCCGGCCCGCGCCGCGCCGGTCGGGCGTGACGCGGAGCCGCTGCCGTAATCCGGTATGTGTGGCTTACACGATACTTATTTACATTTTCATACCATATAAAAAAAATTGAAGTTACTACTTAAAATTCACATGCAATGAATTATTATTTTTGGGACTTAGACCGATAAAGTTCTGTATGCCACTTTTCGAAGCCGAAGGAAATCCCACCGTGTGAGTTATGGCAGACATCGCGTCTCCGTCCTCACTCGAGCGCCGCGCCGCCGACGTGAGCCAATTGTGGAATTTGTCGAACTCGAACGACTTACAGCTGTCTGTTGTGTAATAAATGAAATAAATCGACAAGTGTTTTGCATATGCATTATTTTATTTAGAGATCAGATAATATCAATGTGTGATGTAACACTAAGTCTTCTGTGTATGTACTTTGAATTAAAAAAATCGGCCAAGTGCGAGTTGAACTCGCGCGGAGAAGGTTCCGTACAATGCTAAAGATTTTCCGTATGTGAACGTATTATATTGAGTTTACCACTTTATTTTCAATTTATAGAATTCTTTTATTATTTTTTCCTGTAATCTACAAGCAATGAAGTAAATATGTATTTTTATTTTCAAAATTTTAGGCTTAGTAGTTTCTGAGAACAGGGGTAAATTTTCGTCTTCTGTCATGAATAAAATCAACACTACTTATTTATTTTACAATAATAACAAAAATATATTTGGATCCTTATAACGAGCCCTTTCATTTGATACACAGTTAGGTTTACAATACTTTTTTTTTTTTAATTTTGTAACCTTCATGGCAAAGATAAATAAAATTAATTTTTAACATACAATTTTTTTAAATTATAGTTTAAATCCTGGGAACGGCCCACCAAAAATGTAACTACCTGGATGAGACATCCTGGGCACTTAGCACCAAGATGTAACATCCTAAACGCTTACATACCTATTTGAATCATCAATAAACTTAAGAAATAAATTATAAATACCTTAATTTACCATAAGACCTCTCTTACTATAAATCATTATCTTGAGATTGGTGAGTCCTGAGTTTAGGCGGTGATCGTCATTGTATTGGACCCAAGTTGTACAAAGCAGTAACTCAGATTCTAGCGCAGCACGTTCTACTTCTCATAGTACATATAATTCAGTTATATTTGGGTTTCTGTATTAAATAATAAAACAAAAATTAGAGAATCAGAGAGATGAAGTTCTGTAGTATATTCTCTTTATGTAGAAAGATAGACTTACATAAACATAATATTAAGATTATAGACATTCACTCATTATTTTATACGGATAAAGAGAACGCTCCGTCCATCCGCGTTCATCAGTTCAACCATAGACTGACACTCCCCATCCGAGGGTCTGCAAATGCTTAGCATCATACATAAATATTAACTCTAATAAGCCTTTTCAGGCAAGAGACAGAGGGAGGAATGCGAGTAAAGCTCGCCAAGCGTTTCCAGCAGCTTCGAGATCTGTACTTATACAGTATCCCGGACTGAGCGTCAAAGTATTATATCAAATCAACTGGAAACTAATTGCTGGAAGAGCATACTTCTCCGTATTTTATAGAACATCATAATATCTTTGATATTATGATAAAACAGCAATTAGAATGCATTGTTAAAAGTCTATTAAGTCTTAGCTTATTTAACAGGCATGGCAACAATGTCCATAGTTTAGCCTCAACCAGAATCGTTTTAGATAATTCTAATAAATGTTGTTTATAAGTCTCTTAGTCCTTCATTCCAGAACATAACTTTTCTATGTTCAAAGGGAATGTTTATGACGAAATAGGCTTCTCTAAACAAGTGTATACATAACACTGACGGTGACGAAGGAAGTTTCTTTGCTCTGCAGTGAGAAACAAACCCTCTGGGAGTGTCCTCGCATACCCCAGTAAAGTGCCAACACAGCCTGTTTAGATGGCCTAAAATAATATATAGATGGGTATCAGAATTATTTAATCCAACTTCAAGTCTCGACTTTTCCAAGACAAATCACCACTCCACTGAACAAGCCAGCCAACCAGAATAAGTAACTATAATAACAAAGCTATTGCTTTCTGAAACTGAATCATTTTTACATCACTTCAGCTTTGAAGGCAATATTCTAGGAAGGATAAGTTTTCGTGAGGTGAAGTACTTAACAACGGTATTAGTAAATATTAAATACATCAGTGATATCTGATGCAACAAATGAGTATCTTCAGGTCAATGACTGGAATAAATATGTCATCTTCAGAGAATGTAAACGTTGTTCAGGTTCCTTTGGAACAGAAGAATCTAAGGTCCTTTCGACCATAATCCAGTTAATAGATGACAGCAGCAGAGTTTGTTCGTACAAGTCACTTACAGAATAGGTGAATCCGCATAGATCATATCATCTCATTGTAAACCCGTCGTGTCGCTTTTATTAAAGAAAGCTATAATAAACTCTGAATATAATACTCTTTTTAATGAATTAGATATGTTTAATATGTCTTTAAATAGTTTAAAGAATAAGTTAAAGATAAAACTCAGCCCATAGTTTATAATTAGTACTTGCCATCGTTGTAGAAATAGTTAAACTAACCAGTTTAATAAGTTTTATAAGTTTTATTTGTTTATTTGCTCATTCACTAGCTTTCCTCAACAGATTTTTTTTTTCTGTTGTCTTTCCGCTGAAAAATAACTAAGCTATAATATGTATCAAAGTTTACCTACTTTTAACATACTATCCAAATAACTGTTACCCTTATTTTTTGTGTTTTCTCCTTTTTAGTAAGGCACTTAATGCTCATTCGCTTCTGCTACAGTAGATTCTTACAAAAATTAATATTGTTAAAATACCGAAATTACTGGCACTCTTTAGGTCTATTATGTAAACATTTTTTATTTATATTGTTATAATCTGTATATGACTGTTTGTTGCCATTAATAAAAATAAAAAATAAAAATAAAAAAAAAACTCAGATTAGAGAAAACACAGGAAATAGACATATATTGATTAATTCATTCCACATAGGAATCATACATTATTGTTGTCATCTTTATAATGTCCCACATAGGTCTCATCATCATATTGGCTTTCCTATGTCCTACGTAGGGCAAAGGCTGGGAAGAAATATTCTACCTCTCTCATCGTAGTTGACATACATGCTTTCAACCCAAACAGCGTATCCAAAAGAGGTTTACTTGGTAGTAAAATTGGAATCAAAAGTTTAAATACCTTTTCTTCATAATTCCTTTCATCTCATCTGAAGATCCATAGCCTATTGTGATAATCTTCTTTAAATAGTATAGAATTAAAACCTTACCCCTGTTTGTCCTCGTATACAGTGACAGATTTAGACTAATAGATGCCCTAAGCAATCCACGCCTGTGGTCGATCTTTAAACCTTTACCGCTTCATAAAGTTTCCACAAAATTCTCTGCATATTAATCTTTGGAAAGATAACTATTATTTTCCGTGACAAAATGCCTTCATCCCCAAAACAAAACTATTTTTTCTCTGTCAGTTTTGAACCAAGCTTCTTATTTCCTCGAATTTCTTCTTTTTGTCAATGACTATAATATTTTATCCGACTGAAAAAAGGATAAATACATTCCTGCAAGTTTGTAAAGTATTTGAGAATGGAAATAACGAGTGCGTATTTGCGAATCGTTACAATTTCCTACATTGTCCCTCGAAAATGACCTTTATTTTAAATTAATATTTATTTACTTATTTTCCTGTAATTTACAAACAATAAACTATATTTTGTATTTGTTTCATAATTTTAGGCTCAGTAGATTCAAACATCAGGGCGAATGGTCAATTTTGGTTTTCTTTCATGAATAAAATCAAAACAATTTATTTTACAATAATAACAAAAATATATTTAAAATCCTCACAGCGAGACCTTGCGTTTGATATGTGACACAGTAAGGTCTGCAAAACATTTTTTTTTATATCATAATTTGTCCCTCGAAAATGACCCTTATTTTTTTTTAAATATTTATTTACTTTGCATATCTGTGTTTGGTCATAGTCATAGGATTATCCTATGCTAATAGTTGCATCACTCTAAAGCCAAATTGTGGAGTAGGTACAGTTTGCGTTTACTAAAGGGTAAAGTGCCACCTGGCTGAACCCAACAGCCTCCCGCGGTGACTCGCACAACTTTTGCGTCACTTTAAATCACCCGCCATGTTTGCTCGGACTGGTTGACGTGACTGTAATGTTTTGTGATTTGTGATGCGAGCGATGGCATTGATGAGGACCGAGGGAAGAATTGCTCCGGTAGCGCCAAATAAAAACAGATTACCATAGTTAAAAATGTACATTTTAAAAATGTAAACCCTTTTATTTTACTTTATAGATCCCTCTTTTAAGTAAGAAGTGTTTTTTTGTTTGTTTACTAATGTAAACTACTATAAATTAATTGTTGAATTCAAATCCACTTGCAAAGTTTTGTATTGTCATCTCCAGTGCCGCCAAAACTGGGCGCAACTCGTGCCGCGGACAGCAGGTTCTGCTCTAGTCCACTCCACTGCTTGGCCAGTGCAATCTACTGACTCGGCCTTCGCTCCAACTTCTCCTCGATAAACTTTAGCCTCGAGATAGGTACAACTCAAAGCAATTGGGAATAAAATTGTTGCACTATCTGACTAAGTGCTATAAATCCTCTATAAAAGTTTCTGAAACAGTTAGCTTATTGCCAACATTAAATCACCCAGTGCCATAGTAACCATTAAATCACCAAAACGAGTGTTATAATTTTAAACTAAATTTCATAATGCAAAGCAAACTCAATCCCTTCAAACAGCCACTTAATATTATAAATTTCAAAAACGAACATCGTCATGTACGCGGCGTTCACTACCACATCTCCGTAATTTAAAAAAGGAGCTTATTGGTTATTCTATTTCACGTCGTATCCCGCGATTTCTGTTCGATATTTACTTATATAATAGTAATAATTATTATTATTAGTACATCTTAATGGTACATTAAGGGATAGACCTCCATAGATGCAGCCATCTCACTTTTTAGATAAAAAGGTACTAAAAGGCCTCTTCATCTTGGCTTTGGCCCCATGAACGCCTCAAAGGACCGGGTCCCCATGGACCCGTGGCTGAAAAGCCTTTATTTCGACCATCTTAGGATCATAATTAGTTCATGTTTTTTGCTAGACAATGCGATCGGACGTGTTTTAATTAATTTATTAAATACGCTTACTAAAATAGAAACTGTGAACTAGTTGTAGCAATGACATCGATAGTAAATTAGCTAAGTCAGTAAATTTTATTACAAAAGTGTGTCATTTGGGTAAATAATGGACGGCAGTCCCTTCAACCGAAGCGCGCTGACTCGCCGTAGTCCTCCGTCCACGATGGTTGGTTGGTTGGTTGGTTGGTTGGTTGGTTGGTTGGTTGGTTGGTTGGTTGGTTGGTTGGTTGGTTGGTTGGTTGGTTGGTTGGTTGGTTGGTTGGTTGGTTGGTTGGTTGGTTGGTTGGTTGGTTGGTTGGTTGGTTGGTTGGTTGGTTGGTTGGTTGGTTGGTTGGTTGGTTGGTTGGTTGGTTGGTTGGTTGGTTGGTTGGTTGGTTGGTTGGTTGGTTGGTTGGTTGGTTGGTTGGTTGGTTGGTTGGTTGGTTGGTTGGTTGGTTGGTTGGTTGGTTGGTTGGTTGGTTGGTTGGTTGGTTGGTTGGTTGGTTGGTTGGTTGGTTGGTTGGTTGGTTGGTTGGTTGGTTGGTTGGTTGGTTGGTTGGTTGGTTGGTTGGTTGGTTGGTTGGTTGGTTGGTTGGTTGGTTGGTTGGTTGGTTGGTTGGTTGGTTGGTTGGTTGGTTGGTTGGTTGGTTGGTTGGTTGGTTGGTTGGTTGGTTGGTTGGTTGGTTGGTTGGTTGGTTGGTTGGTTGGTTGGTTGGTTGGTTGGTTGGTTGGTTGGTTGGTTGGTTGGTTGGTTGGTTGGTTGGTTGGTTGGTTGGTTGGTTGGTTGGTTGGTTGGTTGGTTGGTTGGTTGGTTGGTTGGTTGGTTGGTTGGTTGGTTGGTTGGTTGGTTGGTTGGTTGGTTGGTTGGTTGGTTGGTTGGTTGGTTGGTTGGTTGGTTGGTTGGTTGGTTGGTTGGTTGGTTGGTTGGTTGGTTGGTTGGTTGGTTGGTTGGTTGGTTGGTTGGTTGGTTGGTTGGTTGGTTGGTTGGTTGGTTGGTTGGTTGGTTGGTTGGTTGGTTGGTTGGTTGGTTGGTTGGTTGGTTGGTTGGTTGGTTGGTTGGTTGGTTGGTTGGTTGGTTGGTTGGTTGGTTGGTTGGTTGGTTGGTTGGTTGGTTGGTTGGTTGGTTGGTTGGTTGGTTGGTTGGTTGGTTGGTTGGTTGGTTGGTTGGTTGGTTGGTTGGTTGGTTGGTTGGTTGGTTGGTTGGTTGGTTGGTTGGTTGGTTGGTTGGTTGGTTGGTTGGTTGGTTGGTTGGTTGGTTGGTTGGTTGGTTGGTTGGTTGGTTGGTTGGTTGGTTGGTTGGTTGGTTGGTTGGTTGGTTGGTTGGTTGGTTGGTTGGTTGGTTGGTTGGTTGGTTGGTTGGTTGGTTGGTTGGTTGGTTGGTTGGTTGGTTGGTTGGTTGGTTGGTTGGTTGGTTGGTTGGTTGGTTGGTTGGTTGGTTGGTTGGTTGGTTGGTTGGTTGGTTGGTTGGTTGGTTGGTTGGTTGGTTGGTTGGTTGGTTGGTTGGTTGGTTGGTTGGTTGGTTGGTTGGTTGGTTGGTTGGTTGGTTGGTTGGTTGGTTGGTTGGTTGGTTGGTTGGTTGGTTGGTTGGTTGGTTGGTTGGTTGGTTGGTTGGTTGGTTGGTTGGTTGGTTGGTTGGTTGGTTGGTTGGTTGGTTGGTTGGTTGGTTGGTTGGTTGGTTGGTTGGTTGGTTGGTTGGTTGGTTGGTTGGTTGGTTGGTTGGTTGGTTGGTTGGTTGGTTGGTTGGTTGGTTGGTTGGTTGGTTGGTTGGTTGGTTGGTTGGTTGGTTGGTTGGTTGGTTGGTTGGTTGGTTGGTTGGTTGGTTGGTTGGTTGGTTGGTTGGTTGGTTGGTTGGTTGGTTGGTTGGTTGGTTGGTTGGTTGGTTGGTTGGTTGGTTGGTTGGTTGGTTGGTTGGTTGGTTGGTTGGTTGGTTGGTTGGTTGGTTGGTTGGTTGGTTGGTTGGTTGGTTGGTTGGTTGGTTGGTTGGTTGGTTGGTTGGTTGGTTGGTTGGTTGGTTGGTTGGTTGGTTGGTTGGTTGGTTGGTTGGTTGGTTGGTTGGTTGGTTGGTTGGTTGGTTGGTTGGTTGGTTGGTTGGTTGGTTGGTTGGTTGGTTGGTTGGTTGGTTGGTTGGTTGGTTGGTTAGGTTAGGTTAGGTTAGGTTAGGTTAGGTTAGGTTAGGTTGGGGTGCTATCAGGAGACTCGTGGAGGCGAAGAGCGCGCTTAGTGTCGCCATTGCTGCGGCAAAAGAAGCGGCCAGGGGGGAGCTGCTGTCGACTCTAGACAGCGACCCGTGGGGACGGCCTTATCGATTGGTCAGGAAGAAGTTCCTGCCACATGCCGTCCCCCTCACGCAGAGTCTGGAGCCGCAGCTCCTGGACGAAGTGGTGGCCGCTCTTTTCCCGCAGCAGGGCCCGGAGTTTCAGCCTCCCAGTATGGCTCCTCCGTCGGTGGAACAGAGCGAGGACATCTCTGAGGAGATCCCCGAGATAACCGGGGGCGAGTTAGGCGCCGCCATCCTTAGGTTGCGTGCCAAAAACACCGCCCCTGGTCCGGATGGCATCCCGGGTCGAGCTCTTGTCCTCGCTCTGGATGTTCTGGAGGAGCAGCTGAGGAGGCTGTTTAACGCCTGCTTTGCGCAGGGAAGGTTCCCAACGGCGTGGAAAACGGGACGGATGGTCCTGCTTAGGAAGGAGGGACGACCGGCGGACTCTCCGTCTGGCTACCGTCCCCTCGTGGTGCTTGATGAGGCCGGCAAACTGCCGGAACGAGTCACTGCCGATCGCCTGGTCAGGCACCTCGAGACGGTGGGTCCGAACGTGGCGGATTACCAGTACGGATTCCGTCGGAGCAGGTCCACAATCCACGCCATCCTGAGAGTGAAGTCAGTGGCGCAGGAAGCGGTTTCCCAGGGAGGGTTCGTCGTGGTGGTGTCTCTCGACATCACCAACGCCTTCAACACCCTCCCATGGGCTTGCATTATGGAGGCACTCCGTTTTCACGGGGTGCCAACATACCTGCGCCGCTTCATCGGAGATTACCTCTCAGGAAGGAGGGTCATTTTCCCTGCGCAAAGCGGGTGGAAGGAGAAGGAGGTGACGCGCGGTGTTCCGCAGGGGTCTGTCTTAGGACCACTCCTGTGGAACATCGGCTACGACTGGGTGCTGCGGGGGACTAATCTCCCAGGTGTGGAGTTGGTGTGTTACGCCGATGACACCCTGGTGGTATCCCGCGGCACCTCGTTTCGTGAGGCGTCGATCCTCGCCACGGCTGCGGTCGCCGAGGTGGTGCGCCGAATCCGGGAGGTTGCGCTCCGCAAATCTGAGGCGCTATGTTTTCATAGCCCTCATAAGGCGCCCCCTCCAGACGCCAGTCTGATGGTGGGTGGAACCCATATTGCCATCAGGCCGACGATGCGCTACTTAGGCATCGTCCTTGATGGCAAATGGAATTTCGGCGCCCACTTCGAGGCGTTGGTTCCGCGGCTCATGTCGGCGGCGTCGGCGCTGACGCAGCTCCTGCCGAATCTCGGAGGTCCCGAGGCGTCCTGCAGGCGCCTCTATATGGGGGTCGTGCGGTCGATGGCGCTCTACGGCGCCCCCGTGTGGGATGAGGCCCTTAATCGCCAAAACATCACCCTGCTGCGCAGACCGCAGAGGTTGATGGCGATAAGGGCCGTCCGGGGATACCGCACGATCTCCTTTGAGGCTGCCAGCCTGCTTGCCGGTTCCATACCCTGGGACATAGAAGCGAGTGCCCTCGCGTCTCTATTTTATTGGCGTGAGGAGGCGCTGGCCCGGGGTCACCGACCGGCACCGAGAGAAGTAGAGGGACGTCGCAGTGAGCTGCGTCAGCGCTCTATCGAGGAGTGGGCCTATAGGCTGGAGCAGCCCAGTTTCGGAATCCGAACGGTTGAGGCTGTCCGCCCAGTCTTAAGCCAGTGGTTGGCGAGGCAACATGGCCATCTCACCTTCCGCTTGACGCAGGTGCTATCCGGACACGGTTGTTTCGGAGGGTACCTGTGTCGCAGAGCGGGGAGGGAGCCGACTGCCATATGCCACCACTGTGACGGGTGTGCGGACGAGGACGCCCAACACACACTGGAGAGCTGCCCAGCCTGGGCGGAAGAGCGCGCTGACATGTGTGCGATCGTGGGGGACGACCTTTCTCTGCCGACCTTGATTCAGGTCATGGTCGACAGTGAGACGTCGTGGAATGCGGTGCAGGCCTTTGCGGAGCAAGTGATGCTCCGCAAGGAGGCGGCGGAGCGAGAGCGTGAGGACACCGCTGACCACGCAATCCGCCGCCGGCGCACTGGGCGCAGGAGGCGGGCCTATGGCCTGCACCAGCAGACCCCACAGTAAGGGCCGGTCGAGTGGTGGAAACGGGATTCTGCTGCTCGGCTTAACGGCCCTCCGGGTTGTAAGGCGTCGGGTGTCACCACGCCTTAACCCTTTTGGGTGGAGTTGGCGGCCGAAAGGCCCCCCCCCACAGGTTCGCTCTGATACCCTCTCTTTGTGAGAGGGACCCCCAGAGCGAACAGGGACCGCCACAGCGGTCGCCGCGCCGGGGCTATGGAGCGAGAATAGCACACGGCCCCGGCACATAGCGGCTGAGAGGTGACACCGCGGAGTTTTTAGTGGTAACACCACATAACCTTACCGGTCTCCCGTGACTGGTAAGGTATCCGAAGGGATTTTCTCCGCGACAAAAAAAAAAAAAAAAAAAAAAGGTTGGGGTGCTATGGTCAGGAAACCTCCACGTTGGCTCAGCCTCTTGAAAGCTTTGCTTCTCTCACTTGATCTTTTGATCCGGCGAGAGCGGCGGGCTGACAAGGGACGGGGCTAGTGCACCCTGGGTGACAGTTAATAACTCCCTGCTATTTAAGGGTCTTGTTAGCTGTCGGCAAATATCCTGCCTTAGGGGGGGAAAGCGGAGCCCAGCAATGGGTAACGCTCGCTTTGGGGGAGGCTGGCGACGGCCAACGCTGCTGGCTCTTAAGTCGGCGGCGGTGCGCGGCGGAAGCTGTGCTTCGCGCGGCGTGTTTTGGTATACCATACACGTCGGGCAACTCGTTACCCCAAATTGATGGGGCCGAGGGTGCTGTCCGGTAGACGGGCAGTGCTGCGGGGAAGAAAACCTCATAAAAAATAACCCCAATCCTAAGGTCTGGCGTGCCGATGGGATGAATGGCGGGAGGGGAGTCCCGTCCCAAGCGCCTGGGGGGAAGGGGATTTACCGGGGACCTCACCCCGATAACAAAGGAAATTATGACATGGCAAGTTTGGCAAGAGAATTACCCCAGGAGGGTACCAGCTCAGCTGGAGAATCCCTCCCTGCGTCTCAGGACGCAGGCAGCCCCACCGTATCTGGGGGGGGCACAAACTGCCTCAGGGACGTAGTCCCTTACCCGGGCCAAGATGGCCGGATGGAAAGTGTGGTGGGCCGAGAAGGCCGTGAAGTCGTGGGTGTCGAGGAGGATGACGTCTCTGATGCGAGCTCAAACATGAGCTTCGAGTCGGTGGCGTCAGCCTCTTGCGACAGAAGCAGAAGTGTTGGGCGAAAGAGGTGCCTGGTGGGCGCCCAGAGTGACGCAGCGCCGTCGAAATTGACGACCGCGTCGAGAGGCCGGTCGATGGCGATCAGCGACCGCAGGGCCAGAGCGGCAGCGGCGGCTGCCAGCCAAGCCGAAGCTGAACGCCTGGTGGCTGAAATGGCCCGTAGAGCGATGGCGGAACGGGTCACCAGGCCGCTGGAGACCGAAGATGAGGGAGTGCCTGCAGAGGCGCTCAAGAAACAGGCGGAGACCAGCGTCTCCATAATCAAAGAGGTTGCGACTAAGTCGCGAAACTTGAAAGGCACCTTCGTAAAGAGCCTCAAGGAAGCCGCAACCTCGATTGAGGAAGTTGTGTCGGCCCTACATAAGAGGTCGACCAACGAGGAGACGCTGCGGCTGCAGGCGCTAAACGAGCGCCTCGAGGCCAAGGTGGCGGCGCTAGAGCGCGAGATGGCCGAGCTCCGCGCAGTGGTGGAGCGAGCGACTGCGGCGGCCTCCGCTACACCTACATCGGTGTCTCCGGCGACTATTATGGGTGGAGGCGAGGATCTGGACGCGGTCCAGAACCTAATTCTGAGGACAGTCGGCCCTGTCTTGAACGCCCGATTTGAGGGCATACAGGGCAGGCTGCTCCCAGAGAAGCGGCTGCGTCCTGCGCTGGCGGCCGACAAGCGTGGCAGCCAGAACTTGCAGGTAGCACTCCCGTCCTCCTCAGAGAGTGAAGAGGAGTGCCTCCAGGCGCCAATGCCAGAGAGCAGGGCCAAAGATTTCTTTAAGAGCCCGGCCCCCGCTCCTCCGATGGGAAAGAAAAAGGCGAAGCAGCAGCGGCGCGAAAGCCGGAGACAGGCCGCTGCGGAGCCGAAGCCGTCCACATCGGCGAACACGTCTGCAGCCAAGCCGCTGGTGGCTGGTGCACCGTCCAATGACCCGGTGCGTGCGCCGGCCAAGGCTCCGGCCGAGGCTCCGGCCAAGGCTGCGGCCAAGGCCCCGGCCAAGGCTCAGGCCAAGGTTCCGGCCAAGGCCAAGGCTCTGGTGGCCAAAGGCACGCCTACTGCTCCGGCGTCGCGCCCCTTGCCCCCAGCTCCAACGGCCATGACCGAGGCCTGGGTGACTGTGGCTAAGCGGGGCCGGAAAAATAAGACGGTGACAGATGTTCCAGCCCAAGGCACTCAAACTGCGGCTAAACTGCCGGCGAGGTCTCAGGCCCAACGTCAGCGAGCTCAACCACCCAAACTCCGTGCCCCACGCTCGGCTGCCGTGGTGATCAAGCTCAACCCAGATGCTGAAAAGAGCGGAACCACCTATGGGCAAATCCTGTCTCAGGCCCGAGAGAAAGTGGACATTGCTGAGCTTGGCATCACAGGATTGAGGATAAGAAGGGCAGCAACTGGCGCTCGCATTCTCCAAATAGCAGGCACAGAAAGAGACGACCAGGCTAACTTGCTAGCTGATAAATTAAAGGAGGCACTGAGTCCTGGGATCATGTGTGCAGAGTTGCGAGTCCTGGGACTGTGTGACTCTGCCACCAGTGAACTGGTGCAGGCAGCTGTAGCGCGGGTCGGGCAGTGTGATGCAAGTGTCGTAAGGGTCGGAGAGGTAAAGGAGGACTACTCCGGCACAAGGATGGCTAGGGTGCGGTGTCCCGTGGCTGTGGCAAAGAAACTGACCACTCCTGGCACACGGCTCCGTGTCGGTTGGGTATCGGCGCAGGTGAAACTGCTGCCGACAAAATCCCAATATTGCTATCGCTGTCTTGAGGCAGGGCACGTTAGCCAGATGTGCACAGCGCAGACCGACAGGAGCTCATTGTGCTATCGTTGTGGACAGCCTGGCCACAAGGCTGCTACCTGTAATGCTGCCACAAGGTGCATTATATGTGCAGAGGGTGGGAAACCGTCGGGACATCGAGTTGGGAGCAAAGCGTGCCCGGCCTCCCGACCAGGGAAAAGAATGAGTAGACGGGTCGCGCCCGTGGCTGAGGCCCAGGCGCAACCTGCTCAGTTGGTGTCACAAGACGCCACAGAGATGGACACAGGCCCCATCCCATAATAAGTATGGCCCTTAGAATTTTAGAGGCGAATATTAACCACTGTGCCAGAGCTCAGGATCTCCTCTGCCAGAGCATGGCGCAGTGGTTAATTGATATAACGGTGGTAGCAGAGCCCTACTTCGTCCCGCCTAGGGAGAACTGGATATCTGATTTGGACGGACTCGTGGCTATCGTGTCGTCGCCAAGCATATCGCCTCCGTCAAGTGTTGTGCGTGGTCACGGATATGTCTCGGCTCTGCTGGGTGGCATGATTGTGGTTGGGGTTTACTTCTCGCCCAATCGGCCGCTCTGCGAGTTTGAGGCATTCGTGGCCGAAATCGAGGCGCTCGTGCTCCGAAACCACCCCCGCCCTGTGCTGATTGCTGGAGATCTCAACGCTCAATCACCGGCGTGGGGATCTCCTGCAGTCGATGACCAGGGACGGGGATACGTGGTAGAGGAGTTCCTCGTCAATGTTGGGCTGGTGGTGCTCAATCGGGGTTCGGTTCCCACGTGCGTGCGCCAGAACGGGAGCTCAATTGTGGATGTAGCATTCGCAAGTCCTTCTTTGGCACGCCGTGCCCGGGGCTGGCTTGTGATGGAGGACGTGGAGACGCTTTCCGATCACCGTTATGTGCGGTTTGATCTCTCCTCGTCCTCGATCGTTCCTAACGGCCCACGCCGGGCCCTGAGCGAGGCTGGCCCGAGGTGGCAACTGAAGCGCCTCGATAAAGAGCTTCTGCATGAGGCAGCCATGGTGCAGGAATGGTTCCGTGCGCCCGTAGAAGTGGAGATTGAGGATGAGACCGAATGGTTCCGGGGCGCCATGACTACTATTTGCGATGCATCGATGCCCCGGTCCAGTACTCGTCCTCCCAGAAGATGGGTGTATTGGTGGACGCCTCAGCTTTCACAGTTACGTGAAGCATGCATTGCGGCGAGGCGCCAATACGCCCGATACCGAAGAAGACGGCGCCGGAATGAACCTGAAGAGGCTGCCCTGCTTTCGGCCCTGACGGAGGCGAAATGTGCCTTACAAACGGCCATTACCCAGGCGAAGCAGGCGGCCAGACAGGAGCTGCTGGCAACGCTCGACCGTGATCCGTGGGGCCGGCCGTATAGGTCGATCCGTAAAAAGATTGGCTCGTACGCCATCCCACTCACACAAAGTCTCCAGCCACAGCTTCTGGATGAAGTTGTCAGCTGTCTGTTTCCCCAGAGAGCAGAGTTCCAGCCCCCCATCATGGCTGCTCCAAGTAGTGATCCACTGGGCGAGGACTTTACAGAGATCCCCGTGGTGACTCGGAGTGAGTTGGGTGCTGCAATACTCAAAATGCGCACCAGAAACACCGCTCCGGGCCCGGATGGAGTACCAGGTCGAGCTCTTGTCCTCGCTCTGGACACAGAAGGGATAGAAGAGCGGCTGAGGAGCCTATTTAATGCCTGTCTTGTGCAGGGAAGATTTCCCCAGGCATGGAAGAGTGGACGCTTAGTCCTGTTAAGGAAGGAAGGACGGCCGGCGGATTCCCCGTCTGGCTTTCGTCCTCTCGTGATGCTTGATGAGGCGGGCAAACTGCTAGAAAGAGTCACTGCAAACCGCATTGTCAGGCATCTCGAGACGACTGGCCCGGATCTGGCGGATTGCCAGTATGGGTTCCGTCGGGGGCGGTCCACGATTCACGCCATCCTCAGGGTTAGGAGTGTAGCGCAGGAGGCGGTTGCACAGGGTGAGGTCGTCGTGGTGGTGTCACTTGACATTGCTAATGCCTTTAACTCCCTCCCCTGGCCCTGCATTGCTGAGGCACTCCGATTCCATGGGGTGCCGTTATACCTGCGCCGAGTTATCGGGGACTACCTGTCTGGTAGGAGGGTTGTCTTCCCTGCACAAAACGGTTGGAAGGAAAGAGAAATGACGTGCGGTGTTCCACAGGGATCTGTCTTGGGGCCGCTCCTGTGGAACATCGGTTACGACTGGGCCCTGCGTGAGGCAATTCTTGCGGGAGCCGAGGTGATATGCTACGCCGACGACACACTCGTAGTAGCCCGTGGCGCCTCCTTCCGCGAAGCGTCAGTCCTCGTGACGGCGGCTGTAGCGCAGGTGGTGCGCCGAATCCGTCGGCTCGGCCTGGAGGTGGCGCTACACAAGTCTGAGGCGCTGTGCTTTCATGGCCCTCGGAAGATGCCCCCTCCGGGCTCCAGCTTAATTGTAGGCGGTGTTCATATTGCCATCAAGCCGACGATGCGGTACCTAGGCATCGTCCTTGATGGCACGTGGAACTTCAGCGCACACTTTGTGCAGATGGTGCCGCGAGCGATAGCCGTAGCTGGCGAGCTGGCGCAGCTTCTACCAAATCTGGAAGGCCCGAATGTGACCTGCAGGCGCCTATATATGGGGGTCGTGCGGTCGATAGCCCTGTATGGTGCCCCAGTATGGGCAACGGCGTTAAACCGCGGAGGCATTGCCCTGCTCCGGAAACCGCAGAGCGTGATGGCAACCAGGGCTATCAGGGGATACCGCTCGACCTCCTACGAGGCAGCCTGCGTGCTGGCCGGTTCTGTACCATGGGATCTAGATGCGCTAGTCTTAGCAACCTTGTTTGCCTGGCGCGAAGAAGCACTGAACCATGGTCACAGACCGGCCCCCAGAGAAATAGAAGGACGGCGAGATGAGCTGCGTCAGCTCGCCATTGAAGAATGGGCCCACAGGCTGGAGCAGCCCAGTTTTGGGATCAGGACCGTTGAGGCGGTCCGACCAGTCCTAGCCCAGTGGCTGACGAGGCAGCACGGCGTCTTGACGTTTCGCTTGACACAGATACTCACCGGACATGGTTGCTTCGGTCGGTATCTGTGTCATAGAGCGCGTCGAGAGCCGACTACTCTCTGTCACCACTGCGACGACTGTCTGGACGATGATGCCCAGCACACCTTGGCGGACTGCCCAGCCTGGGCGGTAGACCGCGCAGAATTGTGCGCGATTGTGGGGGACGACCTTTCGCTGCCGACTGTGGTACGTCGCATGGTCGACAGTGAGACGTCGTGGACGGCGGTGCAGGCCTTTGCGGAATGCGTCATGCTCCGCAAAGAGGCGGCGGAGAGAGACCGGGAGGCAACGACCAACCTGGCCATTCGCCGCCGGCGCACAGGGCGCAGGAGGCGGACCTATGGCCTGCGACTGCTGCCCCCATAATGAGGGCCGGTCGAGTGGTGGAAACGGGATTCTGCTGCTCGGCTTAACGGCCCTCCGGGTTGTAAGGCGTCGGGTGTCACCACGCCTTAACCCCTTTCGGGTGGAGTTGGCGGCCGAAAGGCCCCCCCCCCCCACAGGCTCGCTCTGATACCCTCTCTTAGTGAGAGGGACACCAGAGCGAGCAGGGACCGCCATAGCGGTCGCCGCGCCGGGGCTATGGAGCGAGAATAGCACACGGCCCCGGCACATAGCGGCTGAGAGGTGACACCGCGGAGTTTTTAGTGGTAACACCACATAACCTTACCGGTTTCCCGTGACTGGTAAGGTATCCGAAGGGATTTTCTCCGCGACAAAAAAAAAAAAAAAAAAAAAAAAAAGGTTAGGTTAGGTTAGGTTAGGTTAGGTTAGGTTAGGTTAGGTTGGGGTGCTATGGTCAGGAAACCTCCACGTTGGCTCGGCCTCTTGAAAGCTTTGCTTCTCTCACTTGATCTATTGATCCGGTGAGAGCGGCGGGCTGACAAGGGGTTGGGCTGGTGCACCCTGGGCGGCAGCTTATAACTCCCTTCTAGTAAGGGTCTTGTTAGCTGTCGGCAAATATCCTGCCTTAGGGGGGGAAAGCGGGACTCAGCAATGGGTCTTCGCTCGTATTGGGGTGGCTGGTAACGGCCAACGCTGCCGACGGTAACGCAGTTGGCGGCGGTTTTTCGGCGAGCTTGGTGTGTCATACTGGCACCTGAGCAGGTGCGGGCATTAACGTGCTCGTGCCATCGTCGTCTCGTAAACCCTTTAGATTTATCTTTTGGGAACGAGGGGCTTGGCTTAACCGCCCGACCCGCGAGGAAGAAAACCTCTTTAAAAATTACCCCTAATCCCAAGCGGCGGGGGCGCCGCGAGGGGATGCATGGCTGGAGGGATGACCAGTCGATAGCGCTCCCCCCACCAGAGTACCGGCCGACCCTCTGGTGGGTTACCCCTTAGGCTTACCCGGGTACAGGGGGCACTGCTCGGGTGGACGTTATACTTTCGCCATACTCGTGGGAATTTTATGGATTGTGAAAATAAAAAACCTAAAATTAAAGACGTCGAGGGAGGCCGAGAAGGCAAAAACGAAGAGAGGGAGTCAAGCGCTGCGGGGACGGAATACGATTCGGATTCCTCCATGGGAACCGCGCGCTCTAACAACGGGTCAAATTCGGACCAAGAGGTTGCGGCGACGAAAGTAGCTGCTGGGAAAAGGAGGCTAAGAGGAAGACCGCCTACTACCGGGCATTATGTCGGCCTAGCCAAGGCTAAGCGAGATTTGCTGGCGCTCAAACGTCAGGAGTATATGTTGGACAAAGAGGCGCTTGTGGAAAAGGTCGCCAAAAAGGCACGGTCGGGAAGAGCTCGTGACCAAGAACAAAAGTCGGTGGAGACTCTTGCGGCGGAACTTGAGAAGCTTCCCGCTACAACCATCAAGGAAAAGGTGGAATCAGAAGTGACCCTAATTAAGACCATCGCGTCAAAATCGGGCCATCTCAAAGGCACCTTTATAAGGGATCTGAAAAACGCAGCAACCGCAATCTCGGTTGCAACGGAAGCCCTAATAAGAAGGACAACGGACGAGGAGACACAGAGACAGTGAAAACATACTGTATGTAAGGAAAAATATTTCCTCATACAATAAAGTAAGCGATTTTACCGTCAGAAACTTACGCAATAAGAGTGACTTAGTTGCCCCGTATTATAGGCTCAATACAGTAAGTAAAACGTTTATGGGGAACGGTATACTTTTTTATAATAAACTGCCACAATCGGTCCTTGATATGCCTGACAAAAAGTTTAAAGCTTATGTAAAGAAAGTACTGTGTGAGAAGGCTTATTATAGGACCGATGACTATCTTAAAGACAACAAAGTCTGGCTTGAGCTTGGCGCGGGTCCCTCTTAAAGGTTTGTACACTCAGAAATGGTCATAATCTGGTACATTAAGTACATACTGAATTTACAACTTGATTTGACATTATTTCAAAATTTCGACATTAAAAAATTAATTTAAATTATGACAACAAACAATGTATACTCTGTCCAAATATCAACTATAAATATTAATTTCATTGTGAGTTGACGTTCTTGGAGAAAATGCTGCAGTGCAGTTTGTTACCGCTTCTTCTGCACTAGCGCTTTGGAGGCGGCAGTAAACTTAGCTCTAAGTAACTTTTTGACGTCAACAATAATTAATTGTGCAATAAAACAAAGTGACGATTATTAAGAGATATTATAAATATCCTATGATAATAAAGATATATAAAAAAAAAAAAAAAAAAAAAAAAACTCCAAAGGGAGAATACCCGTATGAAAGAAGAGAATGCAAGCCTCCACGCACAAGTGGAAACTCTGCGCCAAGAGATAGTGGAGATCAGAGCTGAGGTCCGGCAGAGAACTGACCATGGTCAGGCGTCTGCCGGAGACCCGGCAGTGACGAGAGAGCAGGTTGTGAAGATAATCTCCGAAGAGGTTGGCATAGCCATCACATCCCAACTAGCAGCGTTCAAGGAGGTATTGATCCAAGGTAGAAATCCTGTGGAAGTGAGGTCAGACGCTGAGTTGACGGAGAATATGCCTGAGACTGCTATGACTGAAGTCATAGTAGCTGAGCCCGAAAAGGCAAGCAGGAAGAGAGGGAAGAACAAAAAGAAGAAAACCGGACAGCTGTCTAAGCCTGAATCTGACAGTTCTCCACCACCTACTCAAGCTCCGCGAGAAGAAGAAGAATGGGTCCAAGTGACTAGGAAGAAGAACAAGAAGAAGAAGCAAACGAAGACAGCTGCACAGGCTGCAGCTGGACCCAAAAGACAGCAACCGGCTGGAGGCAAAGCACAGCCGCCGCATGGACAGGGCCAGAATAAGCAACCAAAGCTGCGCCCTCCGCGCTCAGCAGCGGTTCTTATTAAGTTGCAACCTGAAGCGGAGAAACAAGGAGCTACCTACAAGAAGGTCTTGGCCGATGCCAAAGGCCAACTACAGATGAGTGACTTAGGCATCGAAGGTGTCACTATACGGCAGGCGGCATCCGGAGCTCGTTTGATCGAGGTTGGAGGAGCCGACCGAACAGAGAAGGCTAATGCTTTGGCCCAAAAGTTAAGGGAAATCCTTGACCCCAACACAGTAAAGGTGTCTAGACCAATGAAATGTGCCGAGATACGAATCATTGGTCTAGAGGACTCTAACACACCAGAGGAGGTCTGCAAAGCTGTAGCAAAGGACGGCGGTTGCGCAGAAAGTGAAGTAAAAGTTGGAGAGATCCGCCAAGATCGGTCGCGGCGCGGCACGGTCTGGGTGAAGTGCCCCATAGAAGCGGCAAAAAGGATTACTACGCGTAACGAACCACTGAGGATTGGATGGGTTAAGACGAAAGTTATACTGCTACAGCAGAAGCCCACCCGGTGCTTCCGATGCCTCGAAGCGGGCCACGTCAGGGAGAAATGCACGGTAGAAGTCGATCGCAGCAGCCTGTGCTACAGGTGCGGCGAGGCCGGCCACAAGGCCCAAGAATGCCAGTCGGCACCCCGCTGCGCAGTGTGCGCCGCGGCAAACAAACCGGCAGGCCACAGAGTGGGCAGCAAGGCCTGCGTCACTGCAAAGGGAAAGAAAGCGACGAGAAAGCCGACTAGCACTGCAATCAATGTGCAATCCCAGTCGAGCGAGCGGCCGCGTGCCGATGAGGATGGAGAGATGACGGCCGCCATTAATGATGGACAACAACAGTAAATGGCTGCAAGCAAACCTCAACCATTGCACCAGGTCTCAGGACCTTTTCTTCCAGAGTATGGCGCAATGGCTGATAGATTATGCCGTGGTCTCTGAACCATATTTCGTCCCGGACAGTGACAGATGGGTCGGCGATCGCGATGGTCTGGTGGCCCTCGTCTCTTCACCGAGTGTGCCAGCCTTCGAGAGTGCAGTGCGTGGCAACGGAATCGTCTCAGCTCGACTGGGTAACACGGTTGTTGTGGGCGTTTACTTTTCGCCGAATCGCCCGCTACACGAATTTGAAGCGTATCTTGCGGAACTGGAGGTGGTAGTCAACAGGTGTCAGCAGTACAATGTGTTGGTAGCAGGGGACCTCAATGCGCATTCTGTTGCGTGGGGATCTCCAAATACTGATGACCGTGGTGTAGCTGTGGAAGAATGGGCTATAGCAGTAGGACTCTGCTTATTAAATCGGGGGACGACACACACATGCGTACGTCCGCAGGGGGGCTCCATCGTTGATGTCACTTTTGCGAGTCCCAACTTGGCCCGCCGTGTCGACGGCTGGCACGTGGTTGAGGACGAGGTGACTTTATCGGATCATGCTTACATTCGATTCGTTGTCACCTCGTCGTCAAACGAACGGGCTAGCCCAAGGCGTCCCGTGGATTGGTGTGGCCCTCGTTGGCAGCTTAAAAAGCTCAACAAAGAGCTACTGGAGGAAGCGGCTGCCGTTCAGACCTGGTTTCAAGCGCCGGAGGAACAGAATATAGAGAGTGAAGCAAGCTGGTTTAGGAACGCCATGGTCAATATTTGCGATGCCTGCATGCCCAGGGCCAGTTCCCGCCCTCCCCGGCGCTGGGTCTACTGGTGGTCATGGGATCTTACACATCTACGTCAGGCATGCGTTGCAGCCCGACGACAGTACACCAGACAGAGGAGAAGACGCCAACGAAACCAGGCTGCAGAACAAGAACTGCATGAAGCCTATTTACAGGCTGCGGAGGCACTGCGCGTTGGGATAGCGGATGCGAAAGCCTCGGCTAGGGAAGAGTTATTACAGACGCTAAATCGCGACCCGTGGGGGCACCCCTACCAAGCTGTGAGAAACAAGCTTCGGCCGTATGCTCCGCCTCTTACTCAAAGTTTGCATCCCCAATTCTTGGAGGAAGTCGTGGCGAAATTGTTTCCACGGCAGGAAGAGTTTGAGCCGCCTAGAATGACTGCGGCACCGATGACTGAGAGCGACGAATTAGGTGAGGTCCCGGAGGTGTCAGACGCTGAGTTAGGGGCCGCCATTTTACGATTGCGTGCCAAAAACACCGCCCCGGGTCCTGACGGGATACCGGGCCGTGCCATAGTCCTAGCCCTCAATGAGAGCGTTCTGGAGAAGAGAGTGCAGGACCTTTTCAGTGCCTGTCTTGTTCAGGGTTCAGTTCCACAGTCATGGAAGGTTGGCAGGCTTGTTCTGCTTAAGAAAGAGGGGCGTCCGGCGGACTCCCCATCGGCGTTCCGGCCGCTCGTGTTGCTTGACGAGCTGGTTAAGCTGTTCGAAAGAGTGGTCTCTGCCCGGCTCGTCAAGCAACTCGTAAATACAGGCCCGGATCTTGCTGATCAGCAATACGGATTCCGCCAAGGCCGGTCCACAGTAGATGCCATATTGCAAGTTAAAACTATAGCGGAGGAAGCAGCCGCCCAGGGGCAGGTTGTGTTGGGTGTGTCGTTGGATATCACCAATGCTTTCAACACACTCCCCTGGGCCACCATCAGAGAGGCGCTTAAATACCACGGCGTGCCACTATACTTGCGCCGCATCATCGAAGTTTATCTCTCTGAAAGGAGAATAATTTATCCCGGCCGGGATGGGTGGCAGGAAAAGGAAGTTCAGCGCGGTGTTCCACAGGGGTCTGTCCTCGGGCCTCTCCTGTGGAACATCGGGTATGATTGGGTACTGCGCGGTGCTACTCTTCCGGGAGTCCAAGTCACTTGCTACGCTGATGACACCCTAGTGACTGCCCGCGGTGAAGATGTGCAGGAGACTGTGGCACTGGCGACAGCAGGGGTTGCTCAGGTAGTGCACCGTATCCAAATGCTGGGTCTGGGGGTGGCGCTCAACAAAACCGAGGTGCTGTGTTTTCACGGCCCCCGAAGGGCGCCTCCCGCGGGTCTCACTATGACAATAAGTGGAGTCGAAGTTGCGATCAAGTCGACAATGCGCTACCTGGGCATCATCCTCGACGGTAGGTGGAATTTCGGAGCACACTTCAGCCAGCTCCAACCGAGGTTGACAGCGGCCGCAGGAGCACTATCCCGACTGCTCCCGAATTTAGGTGGTCCAGAGGCGTCTTGTAGAAGCCTTTACATGGGAGTTATACGCTCCATGGCGATGTATGGTGCCCCCGTTTGGGCCTCGGCCCTGAACCGCCAAAATATTGCCCTGTTGCGAGGACCACAAAGGATCATAGCAATCAGGGCCATAAGAGGATATCGCACGATCTCGCATGAGGCGGCGTGTGTACTGGCTGGATGTCTGCCATGGGACATAGATGCAAGAGCTCTTTCGTCACTTTATTTTTGGCGTAAGGAGGCGCATTCCCGGGGCCTTCGGCCAGCACCCCGAGAAATGGATGGTCGTCGCAATCAGCTGCGACAGATCAGTGAAATGGAGTGGGCTCGACGGCTGGAGCAGCCTAGCGCGGGCACTCGGACTATCGAGGCAGTTCGTCCTGTCTTACAGCAGTGGCTTAACAGAAGGCACGGTGTCCTGACGTTCCGTCTGACACAGATTCTCTCTGGGCACGGCTGCTTCGGAGGTTATCTGTGTCGGAGGGCACTCCGGGAACCGACAGCGCGATGCCACCATTGCGACGTTTGTCCTGACGAAGATGCGCAACACGCGCTTGAATTTTGCTCTGCTTGGACAGAGGAGCGCTCTGTATTGAGTGCCGAGGTAGGCGATAACCTCTCGCTGCCAACCGCGGTGCAAGCTATGGTTGATAGCGAGACGGCATGGAAAGCGATGCAAGTCTTTGCGGAGGAGATAATGCTCCAAAAAGAGGCGGCGGAGAGAGACCGGGAGGCTAACGCTGAACTGGCCATCCGCCGCCGGCGCCCGGGGCGCAGACGTCGGGCGTACGCCCAGCAGATGCCCCCGTAATGAGGGTCGGTCGGAAGGCGGAAGCGGGATTTTCCGTCGTCCGGCATACGATCTTCCAGGTTGAATGGTGCGCGAAGTGTTCCCGCGCACCTTCCCTATTAAGGCCGGGTGTAAGCTTGATAAAAGAGCTACCCGTGAGCCGCTCGTCACCCCGATAGGGCGTGGTGAGCGAGCTAGAGCCGCCATCAGTGGCACCGCGTCTGGGTCGTGGAGATTATTGTTCCCATGGCTCCAGCAGTTAAGCGGCTGTGTATGGAACACCGTGAGTTTTTTAGTGGGTGAGAGCCCCACATAACCGTCCGGCCTCCCGCGGTTTAACGGACGGTAGGCGGAAGGACCTTTCTCTCACGTAAATAAAAAAAAAAAAGGTTGGGGTGGGGTGCTATGGTCAGGAAACCTCCACGTTGGCTCGGCCTCTTGAAAGCTTTGCTTCTCTCACTTGATCTATTGATCCGGTGAAAGCGGCGGGCTGACAAGGGGTTGGGCTGGTGCACCCTGGGCGGCAGCTAATAACTCCCTTCTAGTAAGGGTCTTGTTAGCTGTCGGCAAATATCCTGCCTTAGGGGGGGAAAGCGGGACTCAGCAATGGGTCTTCGCTCGTATTGGGGTGGCTGGTAACGGCCAACGCTGCCGACGGTAACGCAGTCGGCGGCGGTTTTTCGGCGAGCTTGGTGTGTCATACTGGCACCTGAGCAGGTGCGGGCATTAACGTGCTCGTGCCATCGTCGTCTCGTAAACCCTTTAGATTTATCTTTTGGGAACGAGGGGCTTGGCTTAACCGCCCGACCCGCGAGGAAGAAAACCTCTTTAAAAAATTACCCCTAATCTCAAGCGGCGGGGGCGCCGCGAGGGGATGCATGGCTGGAGGGATGACCAGTCGATAGCGCTCCCCCCACCAGAGTACCGGCCGACCCTCTGGTGGGTTACCCCTTAGGCTTACCCGGGTACAGGGGGCACTGCTCGGGTGGACGTTATACTTCCGCCATACTCGTGGGAATTTTATGGATTGTGAAAATAAAAAACCTAAAATTAAAGACGTCGAGGGAGGCCGAGAAGGCAAAAACGAAGAGAGGGAGTCAAGCGCTGCGGGGACGGAATACGATTCGGATTCCTCCATGGGAACCGCGCGCTCAAACAACGGGTCAAATTCGGACCAAGAGGTTGCAGCAACGAAAGTAGCTGCTGGCAAAAGGAGGCTAAGAGGAAGACCGCCTACTACCGGGCATTATGTCGGCCTAGCCAAGGCTAAGCGAGATCTGCTGGCGCTCAAACGTCAGGAGTATATGTTGGACAAAGAGGCGCTTGTGGAAAAGGTCGCCAAAAAGGCACGGTCGGGAAGAGCTCGTGACCAAGAACAAAAGTCGGTGGAGACTCTTGCTGCGGAACTTGAGAAGCTTCCCGCCACAACTATCAAGGAGAAGGTGGAATCAGAAGTGACCCTAATTAAGACCATCGCGTCAAAATCGGGCCATCTCAAAGGCACTTTTATAAGGGATCTGAAAAACGCAGCAACCGCAATCTCGGTTGCAACGGAAGCCCTCATAAGAAGGACTACGGACGAGGAGACACAGAGACTCCAAAGGGAGAATAGCCGTATGAAAGAAGAGAATGCAAGCCTCCACGCTCAAGTGGAAACTCTGCGCCAAGAGATAGTGGAGATCAGAGCTGAGGTCCGGCAGAGAGCTGACCATGGTCAGGCGTCTGCCGGAGACCCGGCAGTGACGAGAGAGCAGGTTGTGAAGATAATCTCCGAAGAGGTTGGCATAGCCATCACATCCCAACTAGCAGCGTTCAAGGAGGTATTGATCCAAGGTAGAAATCCTGTGGAAGTGAGGTCAGACGCTGAGTTGACGGAGAATATGCCTGAGACTGCTTTGACTGAAGTCATAGTAGCTGAGCCCGAAAAGGCAAGCAGGAAGAGAGGGAAGAACAAAAAGAAGAAAACCGGACAGCTGTCTAAGCCTGAATCTGACAGTTCTCCACCACCTACTCAAGCTCGGCGAGAAGAAGAAGAATGGGTCCAAGTGACTAGGAAGAAGAACAAGAAGAAGAAGCAAACGAAGACAGCTGCACAGGCTGCAGCTGGACCCAAAAGACAGCAACCGGCTGGAGGCAAAGCACAGCCGCCGCATGGACAGGGCCAGAATAAGCAACCAAAGCTGCGCCCTCCGCGCTCAGCAGCGGTTCTTATTAAGTTGCAACCTGAAGCGGAGAAACAAGGAGCTACCTACAAGAAGGTCTTGGCCGATGCCAAAGGCCAACTACAGATGAGTGACTTAGGCATCGAAGGTGTCACTATACGGCAGGCGGCATCCGGAGCTCGTTTGATCGAGGTTGGAGGAGCCGACCGAACAGAGAAGGCTAATGCTTTGGCCCAAAAGTTAAGGGAAATCCTTGACCCCAACACAGTAAAGGTGTCTAGACCAATGAAATGTGCCGAGATACGAATCATTGGTCTAGAGGACTCTAACACACCAGAGGAGGTATGCAAAGCTGTAGCAAAGGACGGCGGTTGCGCAGAAAGTGAAGTAAAAGTTGGAGAGATCCGCCAAGATCGGTCGCGGCGCGGCACGGTCTGGGTGAAGTGCCCCATAGAAGCGGCAAAAAAGATTACTACACGTAACGAACCACTGAGGATCGGATGGGTTAAGACGAAAGTTATACTGCTACAGCAGAAGCCCACCCGGTGCTTCCGGTGCCTCGAAGCGGGCCACGTCAGGGAGAAATGCACGGTAGAAGCCGATCGCAGCAGCCTGTGCTACAGGTGCGGCGAGGCCGGCCACAAGGCCCAAGAATGCCAGTCGGCACCCCATTGCGCAGTGTGTGCCGCGGCAAACAAACCGGCGAGCCATAGAGTGGGCAGCAAGGCCTGCGTCACTGCGAAAGGAAAGAAAGTAACGAGAAAGCCGACTAGCATTGCAATCAATGTGCAGTCCCAGTTGAGCGAGCGGCCGCGTGCCGATGAGGATGGAGAGATGACGGCCGCCATTAATGATGGACAACAACAGTAAATGGCTGCAAGCAAACCTCAACCATTGCACCAGGTCTCAGGACCTTTTCTTCCAGAGTTTGGCGCAATGGCTGATAGATTATGCCGTGGTCTCTGAACCATATTTCGTCCCGGACAGTGACAGATGGGTCGGCGATCGCGATGGTCTGGTGGCCCTAGTCTCTTCACCGAGTGTGCCAGCCTTCGAGAGTGCAGTGCGTGGCAACGGAATCGTCTCAGCTCGACTGGGTAACACGGTTGTTGTGGGCGTTTACTTTTCGCCGAATCGCCCGCTACACGAATTCGAAGCGTATCTTGCGGAACTGGAAGTTGTAGTCAACAGGTGTCAGCAGTACAATGTGTTGGTAGCAGGGGACCTCAATGCGCATTCTGTTGCGTGGGGATCTCCAAATACTGATGACCGTGGTGTAGCTGTGGAAGAATGGGCTATAGCAGTAGGACTCTGCTTATTAAATCGGGGGACGACATACACATGCGTACGTCCGCAGGGGGGCTCCATCGTTGATGTCACTTTTGCGAGTCCCAACTTGGCCCGCCGTGTCGACGGCTGGCACGTGGTTGAGGACGAGGTGACTTTATCGGATCATGCTTACATTCGATTCGATGTCACCTCGTCGCCAAACGAATGGGCTAGCCCAAGGCGTCCCGTGGATTGGTGTGGCCCTCGTTGGCAGCTTAAAAAGCTCAACAAAGAGCTACTGGAGGAAGCGGCTGCCGTTCAGACCTGGTTTCAAGCGCCGGAGGAACGGAATATAGAGAGTGAAGCAAGCTGGTTTAGGAACGCCATGGTCAATATTTGCGATGCCTGCATGCCCAGGGCCAGTTCCCGCCCTCCCCGGCGCTGGGTCTACTGGTGGTCATGGGATCTCACACATCTACGTCAGGCATGCGTCGCAGCCCGACGACAGTACACCAGACAGAGGAGAAGACGCCAACGAAACCAGGCTGCAGAACAAGAACTGCATGAAGCCTATTTACAGGCTGCGGAGGCACTGCGCGTTGGGATAGCGGATGCGAAAGCCTCGGCCAGGGAAGAGTTATTACAGACGCTCAATCGCGACCCGTGGGGGCACCCCTACCAAGCTGTGAGAAACAAGCTTCGGCCGTACGCTCCGCCTCTTACTCAAAGTTTGCATCCCCAATTCTTGGAGGAAGTCGTGGCGCAATTGTTCCCACGACAGGAAGAGTTTGAGCCGCCTAGAATGACTGCGGCACCGATGACTGAGAGCGATGAATTAGGTGAGGTCCCGGAGGTGACAAACGCTGAGTTAGGGGCCGCCATTTTACGATTGCGTGCCAAAAACACCGCCCCGGGTCCTGACGGGATACCGGGCCGTGCCATAGTCCTAGCCCTCAATGAGAGCGTTCTGGAGAAGAGAGTGCAGGACCTTTTCAGTGCCTGTCTTGTTCAGGGTTCAGTTCCACAGTCATGGAAGGTTGGCAGGCTTGTTCTGCTTAAGAAAGAGGGGCGTCCGGCGGATTCCCCATCGGCGTTCCGGCCGCTCGTGTTGCTTGACGAGCTGGTTAAGCTGTTCGAAAGAGTGGTCTCTGCCCGGCTCGTCAAGCATCTCGTAAATACAGGCCCGGATCTTGCTGATCAGCAATATGGATTCCGCCAAGGCCGGTCGACAGTAGATGCCATATTGCGAGTGAAAACTATAGCGGAGGAAGCAGCCGCCCAGGGGGAGGTTGTGTTGGGTGTGTCGTTGGATATAACCAATGCTTTCAACACACTCCCCTGGGCCACCATCATAGAGGCGCTTAAATACCACGGCGTGCCACTATACTTGCGCCGCATCATCGAAGTTTATCTCTCTGAAAGGAGAATAATTTATCCCGGCCGAGATGGGTGGCAGGAAAAGGAAGTTCAGCGCGGTGTTCCACAGGGGTCTGTCCTCGGGCCTCTCCTGTGGAACATCGGGTATGATTGGGTACTGCGCGGTGCTACTCTTCCGGGAGTCCAAGTCACTTGCTACGCTGATGACACCCTAGTGACTGCCCGCGGCGAAGATGTGCAGGAGACTGTGGCACTGGCGACAGCAGGGGTTGCTCAGGTAGTGCACCGTATCCAAATGCTGGGTCTGGGGGTGGCGCTCAACAAAACCGAGGTGCTGTGTTTTCACGGCCCCCGAAGGGCGCCTCCCGCGGGTCTCACTATGACAATAAGTGGAGTCGAAGTTGCGATCAAGTCGACAATGCGCTACCTGGGCATTATCCTCGACGGTAGGTGGAATTTCGGAGCACACTTCAGCCAGCTCCAACCCAGGTTGACAGCGGCCGCAGGAGCACTATCCCGACTGCTCCCGAATTTAGGTGGTCCAGAGGCGTCTTGTAGAAGCCTTTACATGGGAGTTATACGCTCCATGGCGATGTATGGTGCCCCCGTTTGGGCCTCGGCCCTGAACCGCAAAAATATTGCCCTGTTGCGAGGACCACAAAGGATCATAGCAATCAGGGCCATAAGAGGATATCGCACGATCTCGCATGAGGCGGCGTGTGTACTGGCTGGATGTCTGCCATGGGACATAGATGCGAGAGCTCTTGCGTCACTTTATTTTTGGCGTGAGGAGGCGCATTCCCGGGGCCTTCGGCCAGCACCCCGAGAATTGGATGGACGCCGCAATCAGCTGCGACAGATCAGTGAAAGGGAGTGGGCTCGACGGCTGGAGCAGCCTAGCGCGGGCACTCGGACTATCGAGGCAGTTCGTCCTGTCTTGCAGCAGTGGCTTAACAGAAGGCACGGTGTCCTGACGTTCCGTCTGACACAGATTCTCTCTGGGCACGGCTGCTTCGGAGGTTATCTGTGTCGGAGGGCACTCCGGGAACCGACAGCGCGATGCCACCATTGCGACGTTTGTCCTGACGAAGATGCGCAACACGCGCTTGAATTTTGCTCTGCTTGGACAGAGGAGCGCTCCGTATTGAGTGCCGAGGTAGGAGATAACCTCTCGCTGCCGACCGCGGTGCAAGCTATGGTTGATAGCGAGACGGCATGGAAAGCGATGCAAGTCTTTGCGGAGGAGATAATGCTCCAAAAAGAGGCGGCGGAGAGAGACCGGGAGGCTAACGCTGAACTGGCCATCCGCCGCCGGCGCCCGGGGCGCAGACGTCGGGCGTACGCCCAGCAGATGCCCCCGTAATGAGGGTCGGTCGGAAGGCGGAAGCGGGATTTTCCGCCGTCCGGCATACGATCTTCCAGGTTGAATGGTGCGCGAAGTGTTCCCGCGCACCTTCCCTATTAAGGCCGGATGTAAGCTTGATAAAAGAGCTACCCGTGAGCCGCTCGTCACCCCGACAGGGCGTAGTGAGCGAGCTAGAGCCACCATCAGTGGCACCGCGTCTGGGTCGTGGAGATTATTGTTCCCATGGCTCCGGCAATTAAGCGGCTGTGTATGGAACACCGTGAGTTTTTTAGTGGGTGAGAGCCCCACATAACCGTCCGGCCTCCCGCGGTTTAACGGACGGTAGGCGGAAGGACCTTTCTCTCACGTTAAAAAAAAAAAAAAAAAAAAAAAAAAAAAAAAAAGGTTAGGTTGGGGTGCTATGGTCAGGAAACCTCCACGTTGGCTCGGCCTCTTGAAAGCTTTGCTTCTCTCACTTGATCTATTGATCCGGTGAGAGCGGCGGGCTGACAAGGGGTTGGGCTGGTGCACCCTGGGCGGCAGCTAATAACTCCCTTCTAGTAAGGGTCTTGTTAGCTGTCGGCAAATATCCTGCCTTAGGGGGGGAAAGCGGGACTCAGCAATGGGTCTTCGCTCGTATTGGGGTGGCTGGTAACGGCCAACGCTGCCGACGGTAACGCAGTTGGCGGCGGTTTTTCGGCGAGCTTGGTGTGTCATACTGGCACCTGAGCAGGTGCGGGCATTAACGTGCTCGTGCCATCGTCGTCTCGTAAACCCTTTAGATTTATCTTTTGGGAACGAGGGGCTTGGCTTAACCGCCCGACCCGCGAGGAAGAAAACCTCTTTAAAAAATTACCCCTAATCCCAAGCGGCGGGGGCGCCGCGAGGGGATGCATGGCTGGAGGGATGACCAGTCGATAGCGCTCCCCCCACCAGAGTACCGGCCGACCCTCTGGTGGGTTACCCCTTAGGCTTACCCGGGCACTGCTCGGGTGGACGTTATACTTCCGCCATACTCGTGGGAATTTTATGGATTGTTTAGGTTAGGTTTTTTTTTTTTTTTTTTTTTTTTTAAATAAATGAAACTGCATCTACAGGCTCGTGGCCCGTACCTTTTTTACTTTGTTGTTTATTTTGTTAATTTATTATAGTGTTATTTGCTCCGCGCGAGCTAATTGGTCTTAGTGCTAGGTTATACAAATTTCAATATACAATATACACATCGCCTTATTCTAATTTTTTTTTTTTTTTTTTTTTTATTTATTTATTATTATATATTTTTTTTTTTTCTTTCCTTTTTTCTATTATTTTTTTTTTGTTATTTTTTTTTATATATATATGTATATTTTTTTTTTTTTTTTGGTTTGTTTATATTATTTTTTTTTTTTTTTTTTTTTTAATTTTATTATATGCTTACAATTATCGACTTATTTCTATCATTTCTTGTTTATTATTGGTTACAGTTTACTTCTTAATTTTACTTTTGTTAGTGTACTTACCTACTTATAACTAATGATTTTTTTTTTTTATTTTTTTTTTTTTTTACTGTACATGTTTTGCCCACGAGTTAGAACAGGCCAGTTCCCTCTGGCGGCACCCGTTCACGAGTTGACGTACAGATCAGCCATCGTCAGGCTCAACCATATTGTAGGGAACCCATCGACCCGATCCGCGGCGCCACCGCCAGTTTGAACCTTTCAGTGAGCATGACTGTTCGATCCCGTGGTTTTGCGCTTGCTGCTTATATTTAGGACTTATTACTTACATAAAAAAAACTTAAACTATTGTATTTTTTTTTTATTTTATTAATATTAGTTTTTTGCTAGAGACGCTATGATTGCATCTCGAGTTGTGTCGTCGCCGTTCCATATTGCCATCTTTAAATTGTAGTCCTGGTTAGTTAGGTTAGGTTAGGTTAGGTTTTTTTTTTTTTTTTTTTTTTTTTTTTTTTTTTTTTTTTTTTTTTTTTATACTTCAACCTCCAACATAATTGGAGCCTATGTTTTCTAGTTGACTCTTGCATTCCAGTTCTATCTTCCATGCCTCTCGTACTTCCATTCTGCATACTGACCAAGTCCATACATCATCTTTCAGTCTGTTACGGGTGGGACTCCCGTCTATCTATTCTATCTATTCTGATTGCTAACTATTCCTTTTATTTTATTTTGTCTTTGTATTTGGTAACATGCAGGCAGGGTAATAATTGTACACATTTACATTATTTTTAATATTTTACAGTCGTTTGTTCTATTTCTTTTAGTTACATATATTCCTTAATTTAATACTTTCCAAATATAAATAAATAATTAAATATTACTTTTATTTCTTTATGTTTTTATGTGTTTCTTTTATTTAATTATATCTATATTTACATTCAGTTGATATTATACATATAGTTTTTCTATTTTAGTCTTTTGAATACATTTTCTTTGTTACATTATATCGTGCTTAATTACTATGATCATTTTTTTTTATAATATATTACGACTAAAAATGAGACAGCCTTATGTTAACATTGGGGATAACTCAAACATTTATCATAAGGTATTTCCCTCCTATGTCTACTAGTTGTGTCTTGTTTGCTTAAATAAAGTGATTATTTTAAAAATAATGCACTTATATTTCAATATTGGGGAGAGAAAATACCTTATGTCTTACGGGTCTCAATACCCTCATCGACGACTGCACATGTGTATGGTACGTGGCTAAGTCGTGGCGCCCCGCTCAGTTCTACCTATAGTTGTCATTTCAATCTGGCTTTTATATAAAAGTGGTATTGAATGAGCGAGGTTGCAGGGGACCAACGCTCGAGCCACGCACCATGGGTTTGCGCTGATTGCAAGGTCAGGAATACGCGGTTGCTGACCTTGCAATCGCGTCCCATTTCCTCCTCAATGCACAGTCACCGCTGAAGGCATTGTGATCCGCCTTTTCTATACCGGCCTTCCTACAGTTACGGCAGGACGCTGCAGTGCCGGCCTTGTAGTCAGCACACACCGATTTTAGGTGCGGACCTCCGCAATGGCTGCACGAGTCCACCTCCTCGTTGCAGTACCTCCTGCTGTGGCCGTAGGCCAGGCAGCGAGAGCACTGCACGAGGGGCGACTGGTCGGCTACCCTAATGTGCTGGAGGTCCACGCGGAGGGTACCGGCATCCACTGCCCTCCTCCAAACCTTCGGCGATGTGCTGACCACAATATGATGCACCTGCGGGTTTCGGGCTTTTTTCTTGTATTTTATTTGCAGGCGGTCTTCCTCCCTGTCGAGGCCGCAAAAGACTTCGGGGTTTTGTCTCCTCACCGCTCCGATGACGTCATCATCAGTATGTCTGATGCTGACGCCCCAGAGGATGAGGAGTGGGTCCCTGTTCTTTACGTCCTCGACAGCGAGGTTTCTGCCTGCGCCCTCTAACCTCTGCCGCAACTTGGCCCTTTCGGCCTCCGTCGCGCAGCTCAGGATGACCTTCTGGTCCTTCGCCTTACGCACCCGCTCCACACGGATCCACCCGTCCTTGGCGTCCACCGCCTCTCGAACCCTGTCGAGCACCTGCTCTCCCGTGTCGCACACATCCTTGGATGTGACGACAAGGGACAACAGGGCCCCCCGTTCGGTCGGTTTAGCCAAGGCCGGGCGGGCCGCCACGTCTGCGTAAGACGAAGGGCCAGGCTGTCTTGCAATTAGCTCTTTTATCTCCTCCAGCCTTTTGGTATTTTCACTAATCAGTTGGGCCTGCTCCTCCATGCGCTTGGACAGAGCAGTCCCAACCTGACATGGGCTGGATTGGGGCTGCGGGGAGGTCTGGGTGCGGATGCTAGGGTGGTACCCGGGAGTAATATTTTGGGGCTCCACACATTCAGCCAAGTCAAAAAGCCTATCCTCCAGTTTTTTTAAATTGTCCTTTACGGTGTCTTTTATCGTAGTTTTTAGATTTCGGGCTGTTTCAAGCTCATCTCTAACTATTCTAATATACTCCCTGCACTCTGTAAGCATGTCATCCCGGTCCTGGTCAGTAATCCTTTTATTTTGAAATTTAAGCGGGACAAACGGCGTGGTGTTTGGATCTCTCTTGTAGGTATAGTTCGATTTTGTGTCGGCAGTGCCGACAGTGTCGGGAGTATCGACAGTGTCGACACTGGCGTCCCCAAAAGAAAGACATCTCTGTGGGTCTCCAAACGACACCGATTTTGGTGTCCCGCTAACAGATTGCCTTCTAGTCGCTGGCGGGGAGTGAGCGAGAGGCATTTTCTTTGGTTGGGGTTTGCGTCAAGTAAGTTAAAATAAATACAGTAACAATTTAAATTAAAAATTAAAAATTAAAAATTAAAAATTTAAATATTTAAATAGGGCCCTTATATCCGTTTCCTTTGCTCTGTATAGGGGAGCTAAGGTCGTTTTCTGTTTGTAAAGAACTGTTAACTAAATACGGTTAAAAATACAATAATAAAATGTTAAAATAGTAACTTAAATAACTAAAATTAAATAAACGCAAAATATCACAGTATCGACCCTATATTCTAATTTCTTACAAACTAATCAGACAGGTGAGGTCCTTATCACTGTATGTTATCAGCTAAAGCTATTTTTAAAACAATAAAATATTTTGTCAGCTATATAGTTCCACCCAATTCACCAACAAATGGCGCTGTCACAAGTTTTTAATTTGGGAGCTTGGAGCTATACTAAAATTAAATAAATTATAAGGTCATATAATGTATCCTAATTTACGTCTATTCCAGTGATAATCTAAATTTTTCCCTGTCTGGGTAGGGAGAAAATCGTCTCCAAAGTTGTGATTTTACCAAATTTGAGAATTTAATTTCTCGAGAACTAAGGGAGCTAAAATTTTGAAGATTGTGCAGAACCTATTTTTTTGGTCCTGTTTTTAGAAATCGAGGGCTATTTTGCCAAAAAACCCTGTAATTAGAAAGTACTTTTCTACTTTCCAATTACGTAAAATCCGCGAAAATTTTCTAATGCTTTATTAAAATGCCTATTACTTGTAAAATCAACGCGTAAAAATTCTCAAATTTGGTATGCTGACAGTCTATTAACTATACTAGGTACTTATCTATTTAAAGTTGCGCTAATATCAGGGGGTCGGAAAAATATGGGGGCCCGAGTTTGCCGGTTTATGGTATTCAGCACTTATAACTTGTCTAAAACAAGAACTATAGGGCTGAAAATTCTTTTAAATAATAAAATGGGGGGCGGGGAGTCTCTCCTTTGATTTAAAATTAATTTAGAATTCAAAAATGATTTTAATATTTCCAAGTAAGTAGTTCCGCTACTCGCCGATAGATGGCGCAATTTTGTTTACCAAAAATATTTTAGGTCTTAAAACAGGTATTGGATTGAAATATTGCCTAAATACTACGTCTAAAATCAGAATTAATCGACCTAAACTATAAAACAGTTGTTTCCTATACGGGAAAGGGGGCAAAATGAGTCCCAACTTCCGAGGATATTGCCAAACTTGAGATCCTTATAATTCGAAAACTAATGAATCTAAAATTTTGGAAATACCACAGAACCTATTTTTTAGGTCCTGCCTTCAAAACGCGAGGGTTATTTGGCCAAAAAACCCCGTAATTAAAAAGCTATTTTTAGCTTTCTAATTACGTAAAACACGTGGTAAATTAGGTAATGTTTTGGTTTAAATTCTATAACTCGAAAAGTACAAATGTTAGGAATCTCAAATTTGGCACAAGGCTTAATGACTAGGCGTACTAGGTACTTATCTATAACTAAGGGTTCCAAGTTTTGAAATTTCGGGTGTGGGCGGGTCCAAAATTGCACCGTGTCAGTTTTTGCCAGTAAAATAGGTGTAGCTCGTAGATTCCTTGTCCTAGAGTTTTGGTTGAGGTGCCTCCCGACACGTCTTCCAGGGACGCATTCAATGGTGACAACACCACTAGCAACCGCACTCGGGTTTAGCCGTAATTCGGCAGAAACCGCTGATTGGCCGAGACGGTTTTTCGGTGCTAGGGCCTTGACGCGTTGCGATAAAAATCTGGAGATGATGTCCTGGCATGGAGACGACCTCAAGGGATGAAACTGCAGTTCAAAAAATATATGTCCTCGATCTTGTTTCCGAGCTATATCGATTTAAAGTTTTATTTTCGAAAAAGTTGAAATTGTTTTGATCACTAAAGTTCCAAATATACAAGAATTCCACTAATTTGTGTGTCACTGGGTGCACTGGGTTCTGGAGTAAATTAATATATAGTTTTCTCGAGTATCCGCTGCCGGGTTATTTTACAACGAATTTTTAAGTTCACAAGGTCCCGCGAGTTTGGTTAGGTTAGGTTAGGTTAGGTTAGGTTAGGTTAGGTTAGGTTAGGTTAGGTTAGGTTCCCCCCCAATGGGTTCCCGGTTTGTCGTACCGGGGGGGCTCAGTACCCGTGGTAGTCGGTGGCCACGGGGAAGCTAAGAGGAACCCGCGAGGGGGCGCTCCTGCTGGCATGCACCAGCAGAGAGCGCCCACATTGGGGCGGCGGGGGAGTGGGAAGTTCTCCCCCCACCCGAGGAGGGGCGCTCCCGCGGGCTCGGCTTCGGCCTTGAGCCTGTAGGGATGCGCCCAATGGGGCGGCGGGGGAGTGGGAAGTTCTCCCCCCACCCGGGGTGGGGCTGCCGGGAGGGGAATGTTTCATTGCCCTCCCGGCGCTTCAGGCGGGGCCACACCGCCGTGGCTGTGGTGGGGGATCGGTCGCGGAGGAGGAGGAGTGTCGGTGTTACGTTGCCGCTCTCCCTATCCTCCGCGACCGAGCGGTGCCGCACCTTGTTTGCGGCGAGGGGCAAGCGGCGGAGCCTGTCATCTTCTCCGCCGCTGGGAGCCGGTTTATCTGGCTCCCATGGGTCCACAGGCGGTAGACTGCGTGGGAGTTTGCCGCCTCTCAATTGGGCCGAGGAGGTACGGCGCGTCCGTGAGTTCCGGACGCGCTGACTTGGTGAGTGGGGGGGGGGCGCTGTGACGCCCCCGAGGAGGGGCCGCTTTGGCGGCCAGCCGCGCCGGGGTTCGCGGATGTATTTCCGTTCCCGTGTCCCCGGCAAAAGCGGTTGAGATGGAACTCCGGAGGTTTTTTAGTGGGTAGGCACGTCGCTCTGGCGTGGAGTCCCACATAACCCGACAGCCTCCCCCGCAGGCTGACGGGTATCCGTAACAGGGATCTTTCCTCCGAAAAAAAAAAAAAAAAAAAAAAAAAAAAAAGGTTAGGTTAGGTTAGGTTAGGTTAGGTTAGGTTAGGTTGGGGTGCTATGGTCAGGAAACCTCCACGTTGGCTCGGCCTCTTGAAAGCTTTGCTTCTCTCACTTGATCTATTGATCCGGTGAAAGCGGCGGGCTGACAAGGGGTTGGGCTGGTGCACCCTGGGCGGCAGCTAATAACTCCCTTCTAGTAAGGGTCTTGTTAGCTGTCGGCAAATATCCTGCCTTAGGGGGGGAAAGCGGGACTCAGCAATGGGTCTTCGCTCGTATTGGGGTGGCTGGTAACGGCCAACGCTGCCGACGGTAACGCAGTCGGCGGCGGTTTTTCGGCGAGCTTGGTGTGTCATACTGGCACCTGAGCAGGTGCGGGCATTAACGTGCTCGTGCCATCGTCGTCTCGTAAACCCTTTAGATTTATCTTTTGGGAACGAGGGGCTTGGCTTAACCGCCCGACCCGCGAGGAAGAAAACCTCTTTAAAAAATTACCCCTAATCTCAAGCGGCGGGGGCGCCGCGAGGGGATGCATGGCTGGAGGGATGACCAGTCGATAGCGCTCCCCCCACCAGAGTACCGGCCGACCCTCTGGTGGGTTACCCCTTAGGCTTACCCGGGTACAGGGGGCACTGCTCGGGTGGACGTTATACTTCCGCCATACTCGTGGGAATTTTATGGATTGTGAAAATAAAAAACCTAAAATTAAAGACGTCGAGGGAGGCCGAGAAGGCAAAAACGAAGAGAGGGAGTCAAGCGCTGCGGGGACGGAATACGATTCGGATTCCTCCATGGGAACCGCGCGCTCAAACAACGGGTCAAATTCGGACCAAGAGGTTGCAGCAACGAAAGTAGCTGCTGGCAAAAGGAGGCTAAGAGGAAGACCGCCTACTACCGGGCATTATGTCGGCCTAGCCAAGGCTAAGCGAGATCTGCTGGCGCTCAAACGTCAGGAGTATATGTTGGACAAAGAGGCGCTTGTGGAAAAGGTCGCCAAAAAGGCACGGTCGGGAAGAGCTCGTGACCAAGAACAAAAGTCGGTGGAGACTCTTGCTGCGGAACTTGAGAAGCTTCCCGCCACAACTATCAAGGAGAAGGTGGAATCAGAAGTGACCCTAATTAAGACCATCGCGTCAAAATCGGGCCATCTCAAAGGCACTTTTATAAGGGATCTGAAAAACGCAGCAACCGCAATCTCGGTTGCAACGGAAGCCCTCATAAGAAGGACTACGGACGAGGAGACACAGAGACTCCAAAGGGAGAATAGCCGTATGAAAGAAGAGAATGCAAGCCTCCACGCTCAAGTGGAAACTCTGCGCCAAGAGATAGTGGAGATCAGAGCTGAGGTCCGGCAGAGAGCTGACCATGGTCAGGCGTCTGCCGGAGACCCGGCAGTGACGAGAGAGCAGGTTGTGAAGATAATCTCCGAAGAGGTTGGCATAGCCATCACATCCCAACTAGCAGCGTTCAAGGAGGTATTGATCCAAGGTAGAAATCCTGTGGAAGTGAGGTCAGACGCTGAGTTGACGGAGAATATGCCTGAGACTGCTTTGACTGAAGTCATAGTAGCTGAGCCCGAAAAGGCAAGCAGGAAGAGAGGGAAGAACAAAAAGAAGAAAACCGGACAGCTGTCTAAGCCTGAATCTGACAGTTCTCCACCACCTACTCAAGCTCGGCGAGAAGAAGAAGAATGGGTCCAAGTGACTAGGAAGAAGAACAAGAAGAAGAAGCAAACGAAGACAGCTGCACAGGCTGCAGCTGGACCCAAAAGACAGCAACCGGCTGGAGGCAAAGCACAGCCGCCGCATGGACAGGGCCAGAATAAGCAACCAAAGCTGCGCCCTCCGCGCTCAGCAGCGGTTCTTATTAAGTTGCAACCTGAAGCGGAGAAACAAGGAGCTACCTACAAGAAGGTCTTGGCCGATGCCAAAGGCCAACTACAGATGAGTGACTTAGGCATCGAAGGTGTCACTATACGGCAGGCGGCATCCGGAGCTCGTTTGATCGAGGTTGGAGGAGCCGACCGAACAGAGAAGGCTAATGCTTTGGCCCAAAAGTTAAGGGAAATCCTTGACCCCAACACAGTAAAGGTGTCTAGACCAATGAAATGTGCCGAGATACGAATCATTGGTCTAGAGGACTCTAACACACCAGAGGAGGTATGCAAAGCTGTAGCAAAGGACGGCGGTTGCGCAGAAAGTGAAGTAAAAGTTGGAGAGATCCGCCAAGATCGGTCGCGGCGCGGCACGGTCTGGGTGAAGTGCCCCATAGAAGCGGCAAAAAAGATTACTACACGTAACGAACCACTGAGGATCGGATGGGTTAAGACGAAAGTTATACTGCTACAGCAGAAGCCCACCCGGTGCTTCCGGTGCCTCGAAGCGGGCCACGTCAGGGAGAAATGCACGGTAGAAGCCGATCGCAGCAGCCTGTGCTACAGGTGCGGCGAGGCCGGCCACAAGGCCCAAGAATGCCAGTCGGCACCCCATTGCGCAGTGTGTGCCGCGGCAAACAAACCGGCGAGCCATAGAGTGGGCAGCAAGGCCTGCGTCACTGCGAAAGGAAAGAAAGTAACGAGAAAGCCGACTAGCATTGCAATCAATGTGCAGTCCCAGTTGAGCGAGCGGCCGCGTGCCGATGAGGATGGAGAGATGACGGCCGCCATTAATGATGGACAACAACAGTAAATGGCTGCAAGCAAACCTCAACCATTGCACCAGGTCTCAGGACCTTTTCTTCCAGAGTTTGGCGCAATGGCTGATAGATTATGCCGTGGTCTCTGAACCATATTTCGTCCCGGACAGTGACAGATGGGTCGGCGATCGCGATGGTCTGGTGGCCCTAGTCTCTTCACCGAGTGTGCCAGCCTTCGAGAGTGCAGTGCGTGGCAACGGAATCGTCTCAGCTCGACTGGGTAACACGGTTGTTGTGGGCGTTTACTTTTCGCCGAATCGCCCGCTACACGAATTCGAAGCGTATCTTGCGGAACTGGAAGTTGTAGTCAACAGGTGTCAGCAGTACAATGTGTTGGTAGCAGGGGACCTCAATGCGCATTCTGTTGCGTGGGGATCTCCAAATACTGATGACCGTGGTGTAGCTGTGGAAGAATGGGCTATAGCAGTAGGACTCTGCTTATTAAATCGGGGGACGACATACACATGCGTACGTCCGCAGGGGGGCTCCATCGTTGATGTCACTTTTGCGAGTCCCAACTTGGCCCGCCGTGTCGACGGCTGGCACGTGGTTGAGGACGAGGTGACTTTATCGGATCATGCTTACATTCGATTCGATGTCACCTCGTCGCCAAACGAATGGGCTAGCCCAAGGCGTCCCGTGGATTGGTGTGGCCCTCGTTGGCAGCTTAAAAAGCTCAACAAAGAGCTACTGGAGGAAGCGGCTGCCGTTCAGACCTGGTTTCAAGCGCCGGAGGAACGGAATATAGAGAGTGAAGCAAGCTGGTTTAGGAACGCCATGGTCAATATTTGCGATGCCTGCATGCCCAGGGCCAGTTCCCGCCCTCCCCGGCGCTGGGTCTACTGGTGGTCATGGGATCTCACACATCTACGTCAGGCATGCGTCGCAGCCCGACGACAGTACACCAGACAGAGGAGAAGACGCCAACGAAACCAGGCTGCAGAACAAGAACTGCATGAAGCCTATTTACAGGCTGCGGAGGCACTGCGCGTTGGGATAGCGGATGCGAAAGCCTCGGCCAGGGAAGAGTTATTACAGACGCTCAATCGCGACCCGTGGGGGCACCCCTACCAAGCTGTGAGAAACAAGCTTCGGCCGTACGCTCCGCCTCTTACTCAAAGTTTGCATCCCCAATTCTTGGAGGAAGTCGTGGCGCAATTGTTCCCACGACAGGAAGAGTTTGAGCCGCCTAGAATGACTGCGGCACCGATGACTGAGAGCGATGAATTAGGTGAGGTCCCGGAGGTGACAAACGCTGAGTTAGGGGCCGCCATTTTACGATTGCGTGCCAAAAACACCGCCCCGGGTCCTGACGGGATACCGGGCCGTGCCATAGTCCTAGCCCTCAATGAGAGCGTTCTGGAGAAGAGAGTGCAGGACCTTTTCAGTGCCTGTCTTGTTCAGGGTTCAGTTCCACAGTCATGGAAGGTTGGCAGGCTTGTTCTGCTTAAGAAAGAGGGGCGTCCGGCGGATTCCCCATCGGCGTTCCGGCCGCTCGTGTTGCTTGACGAGCTGGTTAAGCTGTTCGAAAGAGTGGTCTCTGCCCGGCTCGTCAAGCATCTCGTAAATACAGGCCCGGATCTTGCTGATCAGCAATATGGATTCCGCCAAGGCCGGTCGACAGTAGATGCCATATTGCGAGTGAAAACTATAGCGGAGGAAGCAGCCGCCCAGGGGGAGGTTGTGTTGGGTGTGTCGTTGGATATAACCAATGCTTTCAACACACTCCCCTGGGCCACCATCATAGAGGCGCTTAAATACCACGGCGTGCCACTATACTTGCGCCGCATCATCGAAGTTTATCTCTCTGAAAGGAGAATAATTTATCCCGGCCGAGATGGGTGGCAGGAAAAGGAAGTTCAGCGCGGTGTTCCACAGGGGTCTGTCCTCGGGCCTCTCCTGTGGAACATCGGGTATGATTGGGTACTGCGCGGTGCTACTCTTCCGGGAGTCCAAGTCACTTGCTACGCTGATGACACCCTAGTGACTGCCCGCGGCGAAGATGTGCAGGAGACTGTGGCACTGGCGACAGCAGGGGTTGCTCAGGTAGTGCACCGTATCCAAATGCTGGGTCTGGGGGTGGCGCTCAACAAAACCGAGGTGCTGTGTTTTCACGGCCCCCGAAGGGCGCCTCCCGCGGGTCTCACTATGACAATAAGTGGAGTCGAAGTTGCGATCAAGTCGACAATGCGCTACCTGGGCATTATCCTCGACGGTAGGTGGAATTTCGGAGCACACTTCAGCCAGCTCCAACCCAGGTTGACAGCGGCCGCAGGAGCACTATCCCGACTGCTCCCGAATTTAGGTGGTCCAGAGGCGTCTTGTAGAAGCCTTTACATGGGAGTTATACGCTCCATGGCGATGTATGGTGCCCCCGTTTGGGCCTCGGCCCTGAACCGCAAAAATATTGCCCTGTTGCGAGGACCACAAAGGATCATAGCAATCAGGGCCATAAGAGGATATCGCACGATCTCGCATGAGGCGGCGTGTGTACTGGCTGGATGTCTGCCATGGGACATAGATGCGAGAGCTCTTGCGTCACTTTATTTTTGGCGTGAGGAGGCGCATTCCCGGGGCCTTCGGCCAGCACCCCGAGAATTGGATGGACGCCGCAATCAGCTGCGACAGATCAGTGAAAGGGAGTGGGCTCGACGGCTGGAGCAGCCTAGCGCGGGCACTCGGACTATCGAGGCAGTTCGTCCTGTCTTGCAGCAGTGGCTTAACAGAAGGCACGGTGTCCTGACGTTCCGTCTGACACAGATTCTCTCTGGGCACGGCTGCTTCGGAGGTTATCTGTGTCGGAGGGCACTCCGGGAACCGACAGCGCGATGCCACCATTGCGACGTTTGTCCTGACGAAGATGCGCAACACGCGCTTGAATTTTGCTCTGCTTGGACAGAGGAGCGCTCCGTATTGAGTGCCGAGGTAGGAGATAACCTCTCGCTGCCGACCGCGGTGCAAGCTATGGTTGATAGCGAGACGGCATGGAAAGCGATGCAAGTCTTTGCGGAGGAGATAATGCTCCAAAAAGAGGCGGCGGAGAGAGACCGGGAGGCTAACGCTGAACTGGCCATCCGCCGCCGGCGCCCGGGGCGCAGACGTCGGGCGTACGCCCAGCAGATGCCCCCGTAATGAGGGTCGGTCGGAAGGCGGAAGCGGGATTTTCCGCCGTCCGGCATACGATCTTCCAGGTTGAATGGTGCGCGAAGTGTTCCCGCGCACCTTCCCTATTAAGGCCGGATGTAAGCTTGATAAAAGAGCTACCCGTGAGCCGCTCGTCACCCCGACAGGGCGTAGTGAGCGAGCTAGAGCCACCATCAGTGGCACCGCGTCTGGGTCGTGGAGATTATTGTTCCCATGGCTCCGGCAATTAAGCGGCTGTGTATGGAACACCGTGAGTTTTTTAGTGGGTGAGAGCCCCACATAACCGTCCGGCCTCCCGCGGTTTAACGGACGGTAGGCGGAAGGACCTTTCTCTCACGTTAAAAAAAAAAAAAAAAAAAAAAAAAAAAAAAAAAGGTTAGGTTGGGGTGCTATGGTCAGGAAACCTCCACGTTGGCTCGGCCTCTTGAAAGCTTTGCTTCTCTCACTTGATCTATTGATCCGGTGAGAGCGGCGGGCTGACAAGGGGTTGGGCTGGTGCACCCTGGGCGGCAGCTAATAACTCCCTTCTAGTAAGGGTCTTGTTAGCTGTCGGCAAATATCCTGCCTTAGGGGGGGAAAGCGGGACTCAGCAATGGGTCTTCGCTCGTATTGGGGTGGCTGGTAACGGCCAACGCTGCCGACGGTAACGCAGTTGGCGGCGGTTTTTCGGCGAGCTTGGTGTGTCATACTGGCACCTGAGCAGGTGCGGGCATTAACGTGCTCGTGCCATCGTCGTCTCGTAAACCCTTTAGATTTATCTTTTGGGAACGAGGGGCTTGGCTTAACCGCCCGACCCGCGAGGAAGAAAACCTCTTTAAAAAATTACCCCTAATCCCAAGCGGCGGGGGCGCCGCGAGGGGATGCATGGCTGGAGGGATGACCAGTCGATAGCGCTCCCCCCACCAGAGTACCGGCCGACCCTCTGGTGGGTTACCCCTTAGGCTTACCCGGGTACAGGGGGCACTGCTCGGGTGGACGTTATACTTCCGCCATACTCGTGGGAATTTTATGGATTGTTTAGGTTAGGTTTTTTTTTTTTTTTTTTTTTTTTAAATAAATGAAACTGCATCTACAGGCTCGTGGCCCGTACCTTTTTTACTTTGTTGTTTATTTTGTTAATTTATTATAGTGTTATTTGCTCCGCGCGAGCTAATTGGTCTTAGTGCTAGGTTATACAAATTTCAATATACAATATACACATCGCCTTATTCTAATTTTTTTTTTTTTTTTTTTTTTATTTATTTATTATTATATTTTTTTTTTTTTTCTTTCCTTTTTTCTATTATTTTTTTTTTGTTATTTTTTTTTATATATATATGTATATTTTTTTTTTTTTTTTGGTTTGTTTATATTATTTTTTTTTTTTTTTTTTTTTTTAATTTTATTATATGCTTACAATTATCGACTTATTTCTATCATTTCTTGTTTATTATTGGTTACAGTTTACTTCTTAATTTTACTTTTGTTAGTGTACTTACCTACTTATAACTAATGATTTTTTTTTTTTATTTTTTTTTTTTTTTACTGTACATGTTTTGCCCACGAGTTAGAACAGGCCAGTTCCCTCTGGCGGCACCCGTTCACGAGTTGACGTACAGATCAGCCATCGTCAGGCTCAACCATATTGTAGGGAACCCATCGACCCGATCCGCGGCGCCACCGCCAGTTTGAACCTTTCAGTGAGCATGACTGTTCGATCCCGTGGTTTTGCGCTTGCTGCTTATATTTAGGACTTATTACTTACATAAAAAAAACTTAAACTATTGTATTTTTTTTTTATTTTATTAATATTAGTTTTTTGCTAGAGACGCTATGATTGCATCTCGAGTTGTGTCGTCGCCGTTCCATATTGCCATCTTTAAATTGTAGTCCTGGTTAGGTTAGGTTAGGTTAGGTTAGGTTAGGTTAGGTTAGGTTAGGTTAGGTTTTTTTTTTTTTTTTTTTTTTTTTTTTTTTTTTTTTTTTTTTTATACTTCAACCTCCAACATAATTGGAGCCTATGTTTTCTAGTTGACTCTTGCATTCCAGTTCTATCTTCCATGCCTCTCGTACTTCCATTCTGCATACTGACCAAGTCCATACATCATCTTTCAGTCTGTTACGGGTGGGACTCCCGTCTATCTATTCTATCTATTCTGATTGCTAACTATTCCTTTTATTTTATTTTGTCTTTGTATTTGGTAACATGCAGGCAGGGTAATAATTGTACACATTTACATTATTTTTAATATTTTACAGTCGTTTGTTCTATTTCTTTTAGTTACATATATTCCTTAATTTAATACTTTCCAAATATAAATAAATAATTAAATATTACTTTTATTTCTTTATGTTTTTATGTGTTTCTTTTATTTAATTATATCTATATTTACATTCAGTTGATATTATACATATAGTTTTTCTATTTTAGTCTTTTGAATACATTTTCTTTGTTACATTATATCGTGCTTAATTACTATGATCATTTTTTTTTATAATATATTACGACTAAAAATGAGACAGCCTTATGTTAACATTGGGGATAACTCAAACATTTATCATAAGGTATTTCCCTCCTATGTCTACTAGTTGTGTCTTGTTTGCTTAAATAAAGTGATTATTTTAAAAATAATGCACTTATATTTCAATATTGGGGAGAGAAAATACCTTATGTCTTACGGGTCTCAATACCCTCATCGACGACTGCACATGTGTATGGTACGTGGCTAAGTCGTGGCGCCCCGCTCAGTTCTACCTATAGTTGTCATTTCAATCTGGCTTTTATATAAAAGTGGTATTGAATGAGCGAGGTTGCAGGGGACCAACGCTCGAGCCACGCACCATGGGTTTGCGCTGATTGCAAGGTCAGGAATACGCGGTTGCTGACCTTGCAATCGCGTCCCATTTCCTCCTCAATGCACAGTCACCGCTGAAGGCATTGTGATCCGCCTTTTCTATACCGGCCTTCCTACAGTTACGGCAGGACGCTGCAGTGCCGGCCTTGTAGTCAGCACACACCGATTTTAGGTGCGGACCTCCGCAATGGCTGCACGAGTCCACCTCCTCGTTGCAGTACCTCCTGCTGTGGCCGTAGGCCAGGCAGCGAGAGCACTGCACGAGGGGCGACTGGTCGGCTACCCTAATGTGCTGGAGGTCCACGCGGAGGGTACCGGCATCCACTGCCCTCCTCCAAACCTTCGGCGATGTGCTGACCACAATATGATGCACCTGCGGGTTTCGGGCTTTTTTCTTGTATTTTATTTGCAGGCGGTCTTCCTCCCTGTCGAGGCCGCAAAAGACTTCGGGGTTTTGTCTCCTCACCGCTCCGATGACGTCATCATCAGTATGTCTGATGCTGACGCCCCAGAGGATGAGGAGTGGGTCCCTGTTCTTTACGTCCTCGACAGCGAGGTTTCTGCCTGCGCCCTCTAACCTCTGCCGCAACTTGGCCCTTTCGGCCTCCGTCGCGCAGCTCAGGATGACCTTCTGGTCCTTCGCCTTACGCACCCGCTCCACACGGATCCACCCGTCCTTGGCGTCCACCGCCTCTCGAACCCTGTCGAGCACCTGCTCTCCCGTGTCGCACACATCCTTGGATGTGACGACAAGGGACAACAGGGCCCCCCGTTCGGTCGGTTTAGCCAAGGCCGGGCGGGCCGCCACGTCTGCGTAAGACGAAGGGCCAGGCTGTCTTGCAATTAGCTCTTTTATCTCCTCCAGCCTTTTGGTATTTTCACTAATCAGTTGGGCCTGCTCCTCCATGCGCTTGGACAGAGCAGTCCCAACCTGACATGGGCTGGATTGGGGCTGCGGGGAGGTCTGGGTGCGGATGCTAGGGTGGTACCCGGGAGTAATATTTTGGGGCTCCACACATTCAGCCAAGTCAAAAAGCCTATCCTCCAGTTTTTTTAAATTGTCCTTTACGGTGTCTTTTATCGTAGTTTTTAGATTTCGGGCTGTTTCAAGCTCATCTCTAACTATTCTAATATACTCCCTGCACTCTGTAAGCATGTCATCCCGGTCCTGGTCAGTAATCCTTTTATTTTGAAATTTAAGCGGGACAAACGGCGTGGTGTTTGGATCTCTCTTGTAGGTATAGTTCGATTTTGTGTCGGCAGTGCCGACAGTGTCGGGAGTATCGACAGTGTCGACACTGGCGTCCCCAAAAGAAAGACATCTCTGTGGGTCTCCAAACGACACCGATTTTGGTGTCCCGCTAACAGATTGCCTTCTAGTCGCTGGCGGGGAGTGAGCGAGAGGCATTTTCTTTGGTTGGGGTTTGCGTCAAGTAAGTTAAAATAAATACAGTAACAATTTAAATTAAAAATTAAAAATTAAAAATTAAAAATTTAAATATTTAAATAGGGCCCTTATATCCGTTTCCTTTGCTCTGTATAGGGGAGCTAAGGTCGTTTTCTGTTTGTAAAGAACTGTTAACTAAATACGGTTAAAAATACAATAATAAAATGTTAAAATAGTAACTTAAATAACTAAAATTAAATAAACGCAAAATATCACAGTATCGACCCTATATTCTAATTTCTTACAAACTAATCAGACAGGTGAGGTCCTTATCACTGTATGTTATCAGCTAAAGCTATTTTTAAAACAATAAAATATTTTGTCAGCTATATAGTTCCACCCAATTCACCAACAAATGGCGCTGTCACAAGTTTTTAATTTGGGAGCTTGGAGCTATACTAAAATTAAATAAATTATAAGGTCATATAATGTATCCTAATTTACGTCTATTCCAGTGATAATCTAAATTTTTCCCTGTCTGGGTAGGGAGAAAATCGTCTCCAAAGTTGTGATTTTACCAAATTTGAGAATTTAATTTCTCGAGAACTAAGGGAGCTAAAATTTTGAAGATTGTGCAGAACCTATTTTTTTGGTCCTGTTTTTAGAAATCGAGGGCTATTTTGCCAAAAAACCCTGTAATTAGAAAGTACTTTTCTACTTTCCAATTACGTAAAATCCGCGAAAATTTTCTAATGCTTTATTAAAATGCCTATTACTTGTAAAATCAACGCGTAAAAATTCTCAAATTTGGTATGCTGACAGTCTATTAACTATACTAGGTACTTATCTATTTAAAGTTGCGCTAATATCAGGGGGTCGGAAAAATATGGGGGCCCGAGTTTGCCGGTTTATGGTATTCAGCACTTATAACTTGTCTAAAACAAGAACTATAGGGCTGAAAATTCTTTTAAATAATAAAATGGGGGGCGGGGAGTCTCTCCTTTGATTTAAAATTAATTTAGAATTCAAAAATGATTTTAATATTTCCAAGTAAGTAGTTCCGCTACTCGCCGATAGATGGCGCAATTTTGTTTACCAAAAATATTTTAGGTCTTAAAACAGGTATTGGATTGAAATATTGCCTAAATACTACGTCTAAAATCAGAATTAATCGACCTAAACTATAAAACAGTTGTTTCCTATACGGGAAAGGGGGCAAAATGAGTCCCAACTTCCGAGGATATTGCCAAACTTGAGATCCTTATAATTCGAAAACTAATGAATCTAAAATTTTGGAAATACCACAGAACCTATTTTTTAGGTCCTGCCTTCAAAACGCGAGGGTTATTTGGCCAAAAAACCCCGTAATTAAAAAGCTATTTTTAGCTTTCTAATTACGTAAAACACGTGGTAAATTAGGTAATGTTTTGGTTTAAATTCTATAACTCGAAAAGTACAAATGTTAGGAATCTCAAATTTGGCACAAGGCTTAATGACTAGGCGTACTAGGTACTTATCTATAACTAAGGGTTCCAAGTTTTGAAATTTCGGGTGTGGGCGGGTCCAAAATTGCACCGTGTCAGTTTTTGCCAGTAAAATAGGTGTAGCTCGTAGATTCCTTGTCCTAGAGTTTTGGTTGAGGTGCCTCCCGACACGTCTTCCAGGGACGCATTCAATGGTGACAACACCACTAGCAACCGCACTCGGGTTTAGCCGTAATTCGGCAGAAACCGCTGATTGGCCGAGACGGTTTTTCGGTGCTAGGGCCTTGACGCGTTGCGATAAAAATCTGGAGATGATGTCCTGGCATGGAGACGACCTCAAGGGATGAAACTGCAGTTCAAAAAATATATGTCCTCGATCTTGTTTCCGAGCTATATCGATTTAAAGTTTTATTTTCGAAAAAGTTGAAATTGTTTTGATCACTAAAGTTCCAAATATACAAGAATTCCACTAATTTGTGTGTCACTGGGTGCACTGGGTTCTGGAGTAAATTAATATATAGTTTTCTCGAGTATCCGCTGCCGGGTTATTTTACAACGAATTTTTAAGTTCACAAGGTCCCGCGAGTTTGGTTAGGTTAGGTTAGGTTAGGTTAGGTTAGGTTAGGTTAGGTTAGGTTAGGTTAGGTTCCCCCCCAATGGGTTCCCGGTTTGTCGTACCGGGGGGGCTCAGTACCCGTGGTAGTCGGTGGCCACGGGGAAGCTAAGAGGAACCCGCGAGGGGGCGCTCCTGCTGGCATGCACCAGCAGAGAGCGCCCACATTGGGGCGGCGGGGGAGTGGGAAGTTCTCCCCCCACCCGAGGAGGGGCGCTCCCGCGGGCTCGGCTTCGGCCTTGAGCCTGTAGGGATGCGCCCAATGGGGCGGCGGGGGAGTGGGAAGTTCTCCCCCCACCCGGGGTGGGGCTGCCGGGAGGGGAATGTTTCATTGCCCTCCCGGCGCTTCAGGCGGGGCCACACCGCCGTGGCTGTGGTGGGGGATCGGTCGCGGAGGAGGAGGAGTGTCGGTGTTACGTTGCCGCTCTCCCTATCCTCCGCGACCGAGCGGTGCCGCACCTTGTTTGCGGCGAGGGGCAAGCGGCGGAGCCTGTCATCTTCTCCGCCGCTGGGAGCCGGTTTATCTGGCTCCCATGGGTCCACAGGCGGTAGACTGCGTGGGAGTTTGCCGCCTCTCAATTGGGCCGAGGAGGTACGGCGCGTCCGTGAGTTCCGGACGCGCTGACTTGGTGAGTGGGGGGGGGGCGCTGTGACGCCCCCGAGGAGGGGCCGCTTTGGCGGCCAGCCGCGCCGGGGTTCGCGGATGTATTTCCGTTCCCGTGTCCCCGGCAAAAGCGGTTGAGATGGAACTCCGGAGGTTTTTTAGTGGGTAGGCACGTCGCTCTGGCGTGGAGTCCCACATAACCCGACAGCCTCCCCCGCAGGCTGACGGGTATCCGTAACAGGGATCTTTCCTCCGAAAAAAAAAAAAAAAAAAAAAAAAAAAAAAGGTTAGGTTAGGTTAGGTTAGGTTAGGTTAGGTTAGGTTGGGGTGCTATGGTCAGGAAACCTCCACGTTGGCTCGGCCTCTTGAAAGCTTTGCTTCTCTCACTTGATCTATTGATCCGGTGAAAGCGGCGGGCTGACAAGGGGTTGGGCTGGTGCACCCTGGGCGGCAGCTAATAACTCCCTTCTAGTAAGGGTCTTGTTAGCTGTCGGCAAATATCCTGCCTTAGGGGGGGAAAGCGGGACTCAGCAATGGGTCTTCGCTCGTATTGGGGTGGCTGGTAACGGCCAACGCTGCCGACGGTAACGCAGTCGGCGGCGGTTTTTCGGCGAGCTTGGTGTGTCATACTGGCACCTGAGCAGGTGCGGGCATTAACGTGCTCGTGCCATCGTCGTCTCGTAAACCCTTTAGATTTATCTTTTGGGAACGAGGGGCTTGGCTTAACCGCCCGACCCGCGAGGAAGAAAACCTCTTTAAAAAATTACCCCTAATCTCAAGCGGCGGGGGCGCCGCGAGGGGATGCATGGCTGGAGGGATGACCAGTCGATAGCGCTCCCCCCACCAGAGTACCGGCCGACCCTCTGGTGGGTTACCCCTTAGGCTTACCCGGGTACAGGGGGCACTGCTCGGGTGGACGTTATACTTCCGCCATACTCGTGGGAATTTTATGGATTGTGAAAATAAAAAACCTAAAATTAAAGACGTCGAGGGAGGCCGAGAAGGCAAAAACGAAGAGAGGGAGTCAAGCGCTGCGGGGACGGAATACGATTCGGATTCCTCCATGGGAACCGCGCGCTCAAACAACGGGTCAAATTCGGACCAAGAGGTTGCAGCAACGAAAGTAGCTGCTGGCAAAAGGAGGCTAAGAGGAAGACCGCCTACTACCGGGCATTATGTCGGCCTAGCCAAGGCTAAGCGAGATCTGCTGGCGCTCAAACGTCAGGAGTATATGTTGGACAAAGAGGCGCTTGTGGAAAAGGTCGCCAAAAAGGCACGGTCGGGAAGAGCTCGTGACCAAGAACAAAAGTCGGTGGAGACTCTTGCTGCGGAACTTGAGAAGCTTCCCGCCACAACTATCAAGGAGAAGGTGGAATCAGAAGTGACCCTAATTAAGACCATCGCGTCAAAATCGGGCCATCTCAAAGGCACTTTTATAAGGGATCTGAAAAACGCAGCAACCGCAATCTCGGTTGCAACGGAAGCCCTCATAAGAAGGACTACGGACGAGGAGACACAGAGACTCCAAAGGGAGAATAGCCGTATGAAAGAAGAGAATGCAAGCCTCCACGCTCAAGTGGAAACTCTGCGCCAAGAGATAGTGGAGATCAGAGCTGAGGTCCGGCAGAGAGCTGACCATGGTCAGGCGTCTGCCGGAGACCCGGCAGTGACGAGAGAGCAGGTTGTGAAGATAATCTCCGAAGAGGTTGGCATAGCCATCACATCCCAACTAGCAGCGTTCAAGGAGGTATTGATCCAAGGTAGAAATCCTGTGGAAGTGAGGTCAGACGCTGAGTTGACGGAGAATATGCCTGAGACTGCTTTGACTGAAGTCATAGTAGCTGAGCCCGAAAAGGCAAGCAGGAAGAGAGGGAAGAACAAAAAGAAGAAAACCGGACAGCTGTCTAAGCCTGAATCTGACAGTTCTCCACCACCTACTCAAGCTCGGCGAGAAGAAGAAGAATGGGTCCAAGTGACTAGGAAGAAGAACAAGAAGAAGAAGCAAACGAAGACAGCTGCACAGGCTGCAGCTGGACCCAAAAGACAGCAACCGGCTGGAGGCAAAGCACAGCCGCCGCATGGACAGGGCCAGAATAAGCAACCAAAGCTGCGCCCTCCGCGCTCAGCAGCGGTTCTTATTAAGTTGCAACCTGAAGCGGAGAAACAAGGAGCTACCTACAAGAAGGTCTTGGCCGATGCCAAAGGCCAACTACAGATGAGTGACTTAGGCATCGAAGGTGTCACTATACGGCAGGCGGCATCCGGAGCTCGTTTGATCGAGGTTGGAGGAGCCGACCGAACAGAGAAGGCTAATGCTTTGGCCCAAAAGTTAAGGGAAATCCTTGACCCCAACACAGTAAAGGTGTCTAGACCAATGAAATGTGCCGAGATACGAATCATTGGTCTAGAGGACTCTAACACACCAGAGGAGGTATGCAAAGCTGTAGCAAAGGACGGCGGTTGCGCAGAAAGTGAAGTAAAAGTTGGAGAGATCCGCCAAGATCGGTCGCGGCGCGGCACGGTCTGGGTGAAGTGCCCCATAGAAGCGGCAAAAAAGATTACTACACGTAACGAACCACTGAGGATCGGATGGGTTAAGACGAAAGTTATACTGCTACAGCAGAAGCCCACCCGGTGCTTCCGGTGCCTCGAAGCGGGCCACGTCAGGGAGAAATGCACGGTAGAAGCCGATCGCAGCAGCCTGTGCTACAGGTGCGGCGAGGCCGGCCACAAGGCCCAAGAATGCCAGTCGGCACCCCATTGCGCAGTGTGTGCCGCGGCAAACAAACCGGCGAGCCATAGAGTGGGCAGCAAGGCCTGCGTCACTGCGAAAGGAAAGAAAGTAACGAGAAAGCCGACTAGCATTGCAATCAATGTGCAGTCCCAGTTGAGCGAGCGGCCGCGTGCCGATGAGGATGGAGAGATGACGGCCGCCATTAATGATGGACAACAACAGTAAATGGCTGCAAGCAAACCTCAACCATTGCACCAGGTCTCAGGACCTTTTCTTCCAGAGTTTGGCGCAATGGCTGATAGATTATGCCGTGGTCTCTGAACCATATTTCGTCCCGGACAGTGACAGATGGGTCGGCGATCGCGATGGTCTGGTGGCCCTAGTCTCTTCACCGAGTGTGCCAGCCTTCGAGAGTGCAGTGCGTGGCAACGGAATCGTCTCAGCTCGACTGGGTAACACGGTTGTTGTGGGCGTTTACTTTTCGCCGAATCGCCCGCTACACGAATTCGAAGCGTATCTTGCGGAACTGGAAGTTGTAGTCAACAGGTGTCAGCAGTACAATGTGTTGGTAGCAGGGGACCTCAATGCGCATTCTGTTGCGTGGGGATCTCCAAATACTGATGACCGTGGTGTAGCTGTGGAAGAATGGGCTATAGCAGTAGGACTCTGCTTATTAAATCGGGGGACGACATACACATGCGTACGTCCGCAGGGGGGCTCCATCGTTGATGTCACTTTTGCGAGTCCCAACTTGGCCCGCCGTGTCGACGGCTGGCACGTGGTTGAGGACGAGGTGACTTTATCGGATCATGCTTACATTCGATTCGATGTCACCTCGTCGCCAAACGAATGGGCTAGCCCAAGGCGTCCCGTGGATTGGTGTGGCCCTCGTTGGCAGCTTAAAAAGCTCAACAAAGAGCTACTGGAGGAAGCGGCTGCCGTTCAGACCTGGTTTCAAGCGCCGGAGGAACGGAATATAGAGAGTGAAGCAAGCTGGTTTAGGAACGCCATGGTCAATATTTGCGATGCCTGCATGCCCAGGGCCAGTTCCCGCCCTCCCCGGCGCTGGGTCTACTGGTGGTCATGGGATCTCACACATCTACGTCAGGCATGCGTCGCAGCCCGACGACAGTACACCAGACAGAGGAGAAGACGCCAACGAAACCAGGCTGCAGAACAAGAACTGCATGAAGCCTATTTACAGGCTGCGGAGGCACTGCGCGTTGGGATAGCGGATGCGAAAGCCTCGGCCAGGGAAGAGTTATTACAGACGCTCAATCGCGACCCGTGGGGGCACCCCTACCAAGCTGTGAGAAACAAGCTTCGGCCGTACGCTCCGCCTCTTACTCAAAGTTTGCATCCCCAATTCTTGGAGGAAGTCGTGGCGCAATTGTTCCCACGACAGGAAGAGTTTGAGCCGCCTAGAATGACTGCGGCACCGATGACTGAGAGCGATGAATTAGGTGAGGTCCCGGAGGTGACAAACGCTGAGTTAGGGGCCGCCATTTTACGATTGCGTGCCAAAAACACCGCCCCGGGTCCTGACGGGATACCGGGCCGTGCCATAGTCCTAGCCCTCAATGAGAGCGTTCTGGAGAAGAGAGTGCAGGACCTTTTCAGTGCCTGTCTTGTTCAGGGTTCAGTTCCACAGTCATGGAAGGTTGGCAGGCTTGTTCTGCTTAAGAAAGAGGGGCGTCCGGCGGATTCCCCATCGGCGTTCCGGCCGCTCGTGTTGCTTGACGAGCTGGTTAAGCTGTTCGAAAGAGTGGTCTCTGCCCGGCTCGTCAAGCATCTCGTAAATACAGGCCCGGATCTTGCTGATCAGCAATATGGATTCCGCCAAGGCCGGTCGACAGTAGATGCCATATTGCGAGTGAAAACTATAGCGGAGGAAGCAGCCGCCCAGGGGGAGGTTGTGTTGGGTGTGTCGTTGGATATAACCAATGCTTTCAACACACTCCCCTGGGCCACCATCATAGAGGCGCTTAAATACCACGGCGTGCCACTATACTTGCGCCGCATCATCGAAGTTTATCTCTCTGAAAGGAGAATAATTTATCCCGGCCGAGATGGGTGGCAGGAAAAGGAAGTTCAGCGCGGTGTTCCACAGGGGTCTGTCCTCGGGCCTCTCCTGTGGAACATCGGGTATGATTGGGTACTGCGCGGTGCTACTCTTCCGGGAGTCCAAGTCACTTGCTACGCTGATGACACCCTAGTGACTGCCCGCGGCGAAGATGTGCAGGAGACTGTGGCACTGGCGACAGCAGGGGTTGCTCAGGTAGTGCACCGTATCCAAATGCTGGGTCTGGGGGTGGCGCTCAACAAAACCGAGGTGCTGTGTTTTCACGGCCCCCGAAGGGCGCCTCCCGCGGGTCTCACTATGACAATAAGTGGAGTCGAAGTTGCGATCAAGTCGACAATGCGCTACCTGGGCATTATCCTCGACGGTAGGTGGAATTTCGGAGCACACTTCAGCCAGCTCCAACCCAGGTTGACAGCGGCCGCAGGAGCACTATCCCGACTGCTCCCGAATTTAGGTGGTCCAGAGGCGTCTTGTAGAAGCCTTACATGGGAGTTATACGCTCCATGGCGATGTATGGTGCCCCCGTTTGGGCCTCGGCCCTGAACCGCAAAATATTGCCCTGTTGCGAGACCACAAAGGATCATAGCAAATCAGGGCCATAAGAGAGGATATCGCACGATCTCGCATGAGGCGGCGTGTGTACTGGCTGGATGTCTGCCATGGGACATAGATGCGAGAGCTCTTGCGTCACTTTATTTTTGGCGTGAGGAGGCGCATTCCCGGGGCCTTCGGCCAGCACCCCGAGAATTGGATGGACGCCGCAATCAGCTGCGACAGATCAGTGAAAGGGAGTGGGCTCGACGGCTGGAGCAGCCTAGCGCGGGCACTCGGACTATCGAGGCAGTTCGTCCTGTCTTGCAGCAGTGGCTTAACAGAAGGCACGGTGTCCTGACGTTCCGTCTGACACAGATTCTCTCTGGGCACGGCTGCTTCGGAGGTTATCTGTGTCGGAGGGCACTCCGGGAACCGACAGCGCGATGCCACCATTGCGACGTTTGTCCTGACGAAGATGCGCAACACGCGCTTGAATTTTGCTCTGCTTGGACAGAGGAGCGCTCCGTATTGAGTGCCGAGGTAGGAGATAACCTCTCGCTGCCGACCGCGGTGCAAGCTATGGTTGATAGCGAGACGGCATGGAAAGCGATGCAAGTCTTTGCGGAGGAGATAATGCTCCAAAAAGAGGCGGCGGAGAGAGACCGGGAGGCTAACGCTGAACTGGCCATCCGCCGCCGGCGCCCGGGGCGCAGACGTCGGGCGTACGCCCAGCAGATGCCCCCGTAATGAGGGTCGGTCGGAAGGCGGAAGCGGGATTTTCCGCCGTCCGGCATACGATCTTCCAGGTTGAATGGTGCGCGAAGTGTTCCCGCGCACCTTCCCTATTAAGGCCGGATGTAAGCTTGATAAAAGAGCTACCCGTGAGCCGCTCGTCACCCCGACAGGGCGTAGTGAGCGAGCTAGAGCCACCATCAGTGGCACCGCGTCTGGGTCGTGGAGATTATTGTTCCCATGGCTCCGGCAATTAAGCGGCTGTGTATGGAACACCGTGAGTTTTTTAGTGGGTGAGAGCCCCACATAACCGTCCGGCCTCCCGCGGTTTAACGGACGGTAGGCGGAAGGACCTTTCTCTCACGTTAAAAAAAAAAAAAAAAAAAAAAAAAAAAAAAAAAAGGTTAGGTTAGGTTAGGTTAGGTTAGGTTAGGTTCCCCCCCAATGGGTTCCCGGTTTGTCGTACCGGGGGGGCTCAGTACCCGTGGTAGTCGGTGGCCACGGGGAAGCTAAGAGGAACCCGCGAGGGGGCGCTCCTGCTGGCGTGCACCAGCAGAGAGCGCCCACATTGGGGCGGCGGGGGAGTGGGAAGTTCTCCCCCCACCCGGGGAGGGGCGCTCCCGCGGGCTCGGCTTCGACCTTGAGCCTGTAGGGATGCGCCCAATGGGGCGGCGGGGGAGTGGGAAGTTCTCCCCCCACCCGGGGTGGGGCTGCCGGGAGGGGAATGTTTCATTGCCCTCCCGGCGCTTCAGGCGGGGCCACACCGCCGTGGCTGTGGCGGGAGATCGGTCGCGGAGGAGGAGGAGTGTCGGTGTTACGTTGCCGCTCTCCCTATCCTCCGCGACCGAGCGGTGCCGCACCGTGTTTGCGGCGAGGGGCAAGCGGCGGAGCCTTTCATCTTCTCCGCCGCTGGGAGCCGGTTTATCTGGCTCCCATGGGTCCACAGGCGGTAGACTGCGTGGGAGTTTGCCGCCTCTCAATTGGGCCGAGGAGGTACGGCGCGTCCGTGAGTACCGGACGCGCCGACTTGGTGAGTGGGGGGGGCGCTGTGACGCCCCCGAGGAGGGGCCGCTTTGGCGGCCAGCCGCGCCGGGGTTCGCGGATGTATTTCCGTTCCCGTGTCCCCGGCAAAAGCGGTTGAGATGGAACTCCGGAGGTTTTTTAGTGGGTAGGCACGTCGCTCTGGCGTGGAGTCCCACATAACCCGACAGCCTCCCCCGCAGGCTGACGGGTATCCGTAACAGGGATCTTTCCTCCGAAAAAAAAAAAAAAAAAAAAAAAAAAAAAAAGTTAGGTTAGGTTAGGTAAGGTTTTTTTTTTTTTTTTTTTTTTTTTTTGAGGACTCTAACACACCAGAGGAGGTCTGCAAAGCTGTAGCAAAGGACGGCGGTTGCGCAGAAAGTGAAGTAAAAGTTGGAGAGATCCGCCAAGATCGGTCGCGGCGCGGCACGGTCTGGGTGAAGTGCCCCATAGAAGCGGCAAAAAGGATTACTACGCGTAACGAACCACTGAGGATTGGATGGGTTAAGACGAAAGTTATACTGCTACAGCAGAAGCCCACCCGGTGCTTCCGGTGCCTCGAAGCGGGCCACGTCAGGGAGAAATGCACGTTAGAAGCCGATCGCAGCAGCCTGTGCTACAGGTGCGGCGAGGCCGGCCACAAGGCCCAAGAATGCCAGTCGGCACCCCATTGCGCAGTGTGTGCCGCGGCAAACAAACCGGCGAGCCATAGAGTGGGCAGCAAGGCCTGCGTCACTGCGAAAGGAAAGAAAGCAACGAGAAAGCCGACTAGCACTGCAATCAATGTGCAGTCCCAGTCGAGCGAGCGGCCGCGTGCCGATGAGGATGGAGAGATGACGGCCGCCATTAATGATGGACAACAACAGTAAATGGCTGCAAGCAAACCTCAACCATTGCACCAGGTCTCAGGACCTTTTCTTCCAGAGTATGGCGCAATGGCTGATAGATTATGCCGTGGTCTCTGAACCATATTTCGTCCCGGACAGTGACAGATGGGTCGGCGATCGCGATGGTCTGGTGGCCCTCGTCTCTTCACCGAGTGTGCCAGCCTTCGAGAGCGCAGTGCGTGGCAACGGAATCGTCTCAGCTCGACTGGGTAACACGGTTGTTGTGGGCGTTTACTTTTCGCCGAATCGCCCGCTACACGAATTCGAAGCGTATCTTGCGGAACTGGAAGTTGTAGTCAACAGGTGTCAGCAGTACAATGTGTTGGTAGCAGGGGACCTCAATGCGCATTCTGTTGCGTGGGGATCTCCAAATACTGATGACCGTGGTGTAGCTGTGGAAGAATGGGCTATAGCAGTAGGACTCTGCTTATTAAATCGGGGGACGACACACACATGCGTACGTCCGCAGGGGGGCTCCATCGTTGATGTCACTTTTGCGAGTCCCAACTTGGCCCGCCGTGTCGACGGCTGGCACGTGGTTGAGGACGAGGTGACTTTATCGGATCATGCTTACATTCGATTCGATGTCACCTCGTCGTCAAACGAACGGGCTAGCCCAAGGCGTCCCGTGGATTGGTGTGGCCCTCGTTGGCAGCTTAAAAAGCTCAACAAAGAGCTACTGGAGGAAGCGGCTGCCGTTCAGACCTGGTTTCAAGCGCCGGAGGAACGGAATATAGAGAGTGAAGCAAGCTGGTTTAGGAACGCCATGGTCAATATTTGCGATGCCTGCATGCCCAGGGCCAGTTCCCGCCCTCCCCGGCGCTGGGTCTACTGGTGGTCATGGGATCTCACACATCTACGTCAGGCATGCGTCGCAGCCCGACGACAGTACACCAGACAGAGGAGAAGACGCCAACGAAACCAGGCTGCAGAACAAGAACTGCATGAAGCCTATTTACAGGCTGCGGAGGCACTGCGCGTTGGGATAGCGGATGCGAAAGCCTCGGCCAGGGAAGAGTTATTACAGACGCTCAATCGCGACCCGTGGGGGCACCCCTACCAAGCTGTGAGAAACAAGCTTCGGCCGTACGCTCCGCCTCTTACTCAAAGTTTGCATCCCCAATTCTTGGAGGAAGTCGTGGCGAAATTGTTCCCACGACAGGAAGAGTTTGAGCCGCCTAGAATGACTGCGGCACCGATGACTGAGAGCGATGAATTAGGTGAGGTCCCGGAGGTGACAAACGCTGAGTTAGGGGCCGCCATTTTACGATTGCGTGCCAAAAACACCGCCCCGGGTCCTGACGGGATACCGGGCCGTGCCATAGTCCTAGCCCTCAATGAGAGCGTTCTGGAGAAGAGAGTGCAGGACCTTTTCAGTGCCTGTCTTGTTCAAGGTTCAGTTCCACAGTCATGGAAGGTTGGCAGGCTTGTTCTGCTTAAGAAAGAGGGGCGTCCGGCGGATTCCCCATCGGCGTTCCGGCCGCTCGTGTTGCTTGACGAGCTGGTTAAGCTGTTCGAAAGAGTGGTCTCTGCCCGGCTCGTCAAGCATCTCGTAAATACAGGCCCGGATCTTGCTGATCAGCAATACGGATTCCGCCAAGGCCGGTCGACAGTAGATGCCATATTGCGAGTGAAAACTATAGCGGAGGAAGCAGCCGCCCAGGGGGAGGTTGTGTTGGGTGTGTCGTTGGATATAACCAATGCTTTCAACACACTCCCCTGGGCCACCATCATAGAGGCGCTTAAATACCACGGCGTGCCACTATACTTGCGCCGCATCATCGAAGTTTATCTCTCTGAAAGGAGAATAATTTATCCCGGCCGAGATGGGTGGCAGGAAAAGGAAGTTCAGCGCGGTGTTCCACAGGGGTCTGTCCTCGGGCCTCTCCTGTGGAACATCGGGTATGATTGGGTACTGCGCGGTGCTACTCTTCCGGGAGTCCAAGTCACTTGCTACGCTGATGACACCCTAGTGACTGCCCGCGGCGAAGATGTGCAGGAGACTGTGGCACTGGCGACAACAGGGGTTGCTCAGGTAGTGCACCGTATCCAAATGCTGGGTCTGGGGGTGGCGCTCAACAAAACCGAGGTGCTGTGTTTTCACGGCCCCCGAAGGGCGCCTCCCGCGGGTCTCACTATGACAATAAGTGGAGTCGAAGTTGCGATCAAGTCGACAATGCGCTACCTGGGCATTATCCTCGACGGTAGGTGGAATTTCGGAGCACACTTCAGCCAGCTCCAACCGAGGTTGACAGCGGCCGCAGGAGCACTATCCCGACTGCTCCCGAATTTAGGTGGTCCAGAGGCGTCTTGTAGAAGCCTTTACATGGGAGTTATACGCTCCATGGCGATGTATGGTGCCCCCGTTTGGGCCTCGGCCCTGAACCGCAAAAATATTGCCCTGTTGCGAGGACCACAAAGGATCATAGCAATCAGGGCCATAAGAGGATATCGCACGATCTCGCATGAGGCGGCGTGTGTACTGGCTGGATGTCTGCCATGGGACATAGATGCGAGAGCTCTTGCGTCACTTTATTTTTGGCGTGAGGAGGCGCATTCCCGGGGCCTTCGGCCAGCACCCCGAGAATTGGATGGACGCCGCAATCAGCTGCGACAGATCAGTGAAAGGGAGTGGGCTCGACGGCTGGAGCAGCCTAGCGCGGGCACTCGGACTATCGAGGCAGTTCGTCCTGTCTTGCAGCAGTGGCTTAACAGAAGGCACGGTGTCCTGACGTTCCGTCTGACACAGATTCTCTCTGGGCACGGCTGCTTCGGAGGTTATCTGTGTCGGAGGGCACTCCGGGAACCGACAGCGCGATGCCACCATTGCGACGTTTGTCCTGACGAAGATGCGCAACACGCGCTTGAATTTTGCTCTGCTTGGACAGAGGAGCGCTCCGTATTGAGTGCCGAGGTAGGAGATAACCTCTCGCTGCCGACCGCGGTGCAAGCTATGGTTGATAGCGAGACGGCATGGAAAGCGATGCAAGTCTTTGCGGAGGAGATAATGCTCCAAAAAGAGGCGGCGGAGAGAGACCGGGAGGCTAACGCTGAACTGGCCATCCGCCGCCGGCGCCCGGGGTGCAGACGTCGGGCGTACGCCCAGCAGATGCCCCCGTAATGAGGGTCGGTCGGAAGGCGGAAGCGGGATTTTCCGTCGTCCGGCATACGATCTTCCAGGTTGAATGGTGCGCGAAGTGTTCCCGCGCACCTTCCCTATCAAGGCAGGGTGTAAGCTTGATAAAAGAGCTACCCGTGGGCCGCTCGCCACCCCGATAGGGCGTGGTGAGTGAGCTAGAGCCACTATCAGTGGCACCGCGTCTGGGTCGTGGAGATTATTGTTCCCATGGCTCCGGCAATTAAGCGGCTGTGTAAGGAACACCGTGAGTTTTTTAGTGGGTGAGAGCCCCACATAACCGTCCGGCCTCCCGCGGTTTAACGGACGGTAGGCGGAAGGACCTTTCTCTCACGTAAAAAAAAAAAAAAAAAAAAAAAAAAAAGGTTAGGTTAGGTTAGGTTAGGTTGGGGTGCTATGGTCAGGAAACCTCCACGTTGGCTCGGCCTCTTGAAAGCTTTGCTTCTCTCACTTGATCTATTGATCCGGTGAGAGCGGCGGGCTGACAAGGGGTTGGGCTGGTGCACCCTGGGCGGCAGCTAATAACTCCCTTCTAGTAAGGGTCTTGTTAGCTGTCGGCAAATATCCTGCCTTAGGGGGGGAAAGCGGGACTCAGCAATGGGTCTTCGCTCGTATAGGGGTGGCTGGTAACGGCCAACGCTGCCGACGGTAACGCAGTCGGCGGCGGTTTTTCGGCGAGCTTGGTGTGTCATACTGGCACCTGAGCAGGTGCGGGCATTAACGTGCTCGTGCCATCGTCGTCTCGTAAACCCTTTAGATTTATCTTTTGGGAACGAGGGGCTTGGCTTAACCGCCCGACCCGCGAGGAAGAAAACCTCTTTAAAAATTACCCCTAATCCCAAGCGGCGGGGGCGCCGCGAGGGGATGCATGGCTGGAGGGATGACCAGTCGATAGCGCTCCCCCCACCAGAGTACCGGCCGACCCCCTGGTGGGTTACCCCTTAGGCTTACCCGGGTACAGGGGGCACTGCTCGGGTGGACGTTATACTTCCGCCATACTCGTGGGAATTTTATGGATTGTGAAAATAAAAAACCTAAAATTAAAGACGTCGAGGGAGGCCGAGAAGGCAAAAACGAAGAGAGGGAGTCAAGCGCTGCGGGGACGGAATACGATTCGGATTCCTCCATGGGAACCGCGCGCTCTAACAACGGGTCAAATTCGGACCAAGAGGTTGCAGCAATGAAAGTAGCTGCTGGCAAAAGGAGGCTAAGAGGAAGACCGCCTACTACCGGGCATTATGTCGGCCTAGCCAAGGCTAAGCGAGATCTGCTGGCGCTCAAACGTCAGGAGTATATGTTGGACAAAGAGGCGCTTGTGGAAAAGGTCGCCAAAAAGGCACGGTCGGGAAGAGCTCGTGACCAAGAACAAAAGTCGGTGGAGACTCTTGCTGCGGAACTTGAGAAGCTTCCCGCCACAACTATCAAGGAGAAGGTGGAATCAGAAGTGACCCTAATTAAGACCATCGCGTCAAAATCGGGCCATCTCAAAGGCACTTTTATAAGGGATCTGAAAAACGCAGCAACCGCAATCTCGGTTGCAACGGAAGCCCTCATAAGAAGGACTACGGACGAGGAGACACAGAGACTCCAAAGGGAGAATAGCCGTATGAAAGAAGAGAATGCAAGCCTCCACGCTCAAGTGGAAACTCTGCGCCAAGAGATAGTGGAGATCAGAGCTGAGGTCCGGCAGAGAGCTGACCATGGTCAGGCGTCTGCCGGAGACCCGGCAGTGACGAGAGAGCAGGTTGTGAAGATAATCTCCGAAGAGGTTGGCATAGCCATCACATCCCAACTAGCAGCGTTCAAGGAGGTACTGATCCAAGGTAGAAATCCTGTGGAAGTGAGGTCAGACGCTGAGTTGACGGAGAATATGCCTGAGACTGCTATGACTGAAGTCATAGTAGCTGAGCCCGAAAAGGCAAGCAGGAAGAGAGGGAAGAACAAAAAGAAGAAAACCGGACAGCTGTCTAAGCCTGAATCTGACAGTTCTCCACCACCTACCCAAGCTCCGCGAGAAGAAGAAGAATGGGTCCAAGTGACTAGGAAGAAGAACAAGAAGAAGAAGCAAACGAAGACAGCTGCACAGGCTGCAGCTGGACCCAAAAGACAGCAACCGGCTGGAGGCAAAGCACAGCCGCCGCATGGACAGGGCCAGAATAAGCAACCAAAGCTGCGCCCTCCGCGCTCAGCAGCGGTTCTTATTAAGTTGCAACCTGAAGCGGAGAAACAAGGAGCTACCTACAAGAAGGTCTTGGCCGATGCCAAAGGCCAACTACAGATGAGTGACTTAGGCATCGAAGGTGTCACTATACGGCAGGCGGCATCCGGAGCTCGTTTGATCGAGGTTGGAGGAGCCGACCGAACAGAGAAGGCTAATGCTTTGGCCCAAAAGTTAAGGGAAATCCTTGACCCCAACACAGTAAAGGTGTCTAGACCAATGAAATGTGCCGAGATACGAATCATTGGTCTAGAGGACTCTAACACACCAGAGGAGGTATGCAAAGCTGTAGCAAAGGACGGCGGTTGCGCAGAAAGTGAAGTAAAAGTTGGAGAGATCCGCCAAGATCGGTCGCGGCGCGGCACGGTCTGGGTGAAGTGCCCCATAGAAGCGGCAAAAAAGATTACTACACGTAACGAACCACTGAGGATCGGATGGGTTAAGACGAAAGTTATACTGCTACAGCAGAAGCCCACCCGGTGCTTCCGGTGCCTCGAAGCGGGCCACGTCAGGGAGAAATGCACGTTAGAAGCCGATCGCAGCAGCCTGTGCTACAGGTGCGGCGAGGCCGGCCACAAGGCCCAAGAATGCCAGTCGGCACCCCATTGCGCAGTGTGTGCCGCGGCAAACAAACCGGCGAGCCATAGAGTGGGCAGCAAGGCCTGCGTCACTGCGAAAGGAAAGAAAGCAACGAGAAAGCCGACTAGCACTGCAATCAATGTGCAGTCCCAGTCGAGCGAGCGGCCGCGTGCCGATGAGGATGGAGAGATGACGGCCGCCATTAATGATGGACAACAACAGTAAATGGCTGCAAGCAAACCTCAACCATTGCACCAGGTCTCAGGACCTTTTCTTCCAGAGTATGGCGCAATGGCTGATAGATTATGCCGTGGTCTCTGAACCATATTTCGTCCCGGACAGTGACAGATGGGTCGGCGATCGCGATGGTCTGGTGGCCCTCGTCTCTTCACCGAGTGTGCCAGCCTTCGAGAGCGCAGTGCGTGGCAACGGAATCGTCTCAGCTCGACTGGGTAACACGGTTGTTGTGGGCGTTTACTTTTCGCCGAATCGCCCGCTACACGAATTCGAAGCGTATCTTGCGGAACTGGAAGTTGTAGTCAACAGGTGTCAGCAGTACAATGTGTTGGTAGCAGGGGACCTCAATGCGCATTCTGTTGCGTGGGGATCTCCAAATACTGATGACCGTGGTGTAGCTGTGGAAGAATGGGCTATAGCAGTAGGACTCTGCTTATTAAATCGGGGGACGACACACACATGCGTACGTCCGCAGGGGGGCTCCATCGTTGATGTCACTTTTGCGAGTCCCAACTTGGCCCGCCGTGTCGACGGCTGGCACGTGGTTGAGGACGAGGTGACTTTATCGGATCATGCTTACATTCGATTCGATGTCACCTCGTCGTCAAACGAACGGGCTAGCCCAAGGCGTCCCGTGGATTGGTGTGGCCCTCGTTGGCAGCTTAAAAAGCTCAACAAAGAGCTACTGGAGGAAGCGGCTGCCGTTCAGACCTGGTTTCAAGCGCCGGAGGAACGGAATATAGAGAGTGAAGCAAGCTGGTTTAGGAACGCCATGGTCAATATTTGCGATGCCTGCATGCCCAGGGCCAGTTCCCGCCCTCCCCGGCGCTGGGTCTACTGGTGGTCATGGGATCTCACACATCTACGTCAGGCATGCGTCGCAGCCCGACGACAGTACACCAGACAGAGGAGAAGACGCCAACGAAACCAGGCTGCAGAACAAGAACTGCATGAAGCCTATTTACAGGCTGCGGAGGCACTGCGCGTTGGGATAGCGGATGCGAAAGCCTCGGCCAGGGAAGAGTTATTACAGACGCTCAATCGCGACCCGTGGGGGCACCCCTACCAAGCTGTGAGAAACAAGCTTCGGCCGTACGCTCCGCCTCTTACTCAAAGTTTGCATCCCCAATTCTTGGAGGAAGTCGTGGCGAAATTGTTCCCACGACAGGAAGAGTTTGAGCCGCCTAGAATGACTGCGGCACCGATGACTGAGAGCGATGAATTAGGTGAGGTCCCGGAGGTGACAAACGCTGAGTTAGGGGCCGCCATTTTACGATTGCGTGCCAAAAACACCGCCCCGGGTCCTGACGGGATACCGGGCCGTGCCATAGTCCTAGCCCTCAATGAGAGCGTTCTGGAGAAGAGAGTGCAGGATCTTTTCAGTGCCTGTCTTGTTCAGGGTTCAGTTCCACAGTCATGGAAGGTTGGCAGGCTTGTTCTGCTTAAGAAAGAGGGGCGTCCGGCGGATTCCCCATCGGCGTTCCGGCCGCTCGTGTTGCTTGACGAGCTGGTTAAGCTGTTCGAAAGAGTGGTCTCTGCCCGGCTCGTCAAGCATCTCGTAAATACAGGCCCGGATCTTGCTGATCAGCAATATGGATTCCGCCAAGGCCGGTCGACAGTAGATGCCATATTGCGAGTGAAAACTATAGCGGAGGAAGCAGCCGCCCAGGGGGAGGTTGTGTTGGGTGTGTCGTTGGATATAACCAATGCTTTCAACACACTCCCCTGGGCCACCATCATAGAGGCGCTTAAATACCACGGCGTGCCACTATACTTGCGCCGCATCATCGAAGTTTATCTCTCTGAAAGGAGAATAATTTATCCCGGCCGAGATGGGTGGCAGGAAAAGGAAGTTCAGCGCGGTGTTCCACAGGGGTCTGTCCTCGGGCCTCTCCTGTGGAACATCGGGTATGATTGGGTACTGCGCGGTGCTACTCTTCCGGGAGTCCAAGTCACTTGCTACGCTGATGACACCCTAGTGACTGCCCGCGGCGAAGATGTGCAGGAGACTGTGGCACTGGCGACAGCAGGGGTTGCTCAGGTGGTGCACCGTATCCAAATGCTGGGTCTGGGGGTGGCGCTCAACAAAACCGAGGTGCTGTGTTTTCACGGCCCCCGAAGGGCGCCTCCCGCGGGTCTCACTATGACAATAAGTGGAGTCGAAGTTGCGATCAAGTCGACAATGCGCTACCTGGGCATCATCCTCGACGGTAGGTGGAATTTCGGAGCACACTTCAGCCAGCTCCAACCGAGGTTGACAGCGGCCGCAGGAGCACTATCCCGACTGCTCCCGAATTTAGGTGGTCCAGAGGCGTCTTGTAGAAGCCTTTACATGGGAGTTATACGCTCCATGGCGATGTATGGTGCCCCCGTTTGGGCCTCGGCCCTGAACCGCAAAAAGATTGCCCTGTTGCGAGGACCACAAAGGATCATAGCAATCAGGGTCATAAGAGGATATCGCACGATCTCGCATGAGGCGGCGTGTGTACTGGCTGGATGTCTGCCATGGGACATAGATGCGAGAGCTCTTGCGTCACTTTATTTTTGGCGTGAGGAGGCGCATTCCCGGGGCCTTCGGCCAGCACCCCGAGAATTGGATGGACGCCGCAATCAGCTGCGACAGATCAGTGAAAGGGAGTGGGCTCGACGGCTGGAGCAGCCTAGCGCGGGCACTCGGACTATCGAGGCAGTTCGTCCTGTCTTGCAGCAGTGGCTTAACAGAAGGCACGGTGTCCTGACGTTCCGTCTGACACAGATTCTCTCTGGGCACGGCTGCTTCGGAGGTTATCTGTGTCGGAGGGCACTCCGGGAACCGACAGCGCGATGCCACCATTGCGACGTTTGTCCTGACGAAGATGCGCAACACGCGCTTGAATTTTGCTCTGCTTGGACAGAGGAGCGCTCCGTATTGAGTGCCGAGGTAGGAGATAACCTCTCGCTGCCGACCGCGGTGCAAGCTATGGTTGATAGCGAGACGGCATGGAAAGCGATGCAAGTCTTTGCGGAGGAGATAATGCTCCAAAAAGAGGCGGCGGAGAGAGACCGGGAGGCTAACGCTGAACTGGCCATCCGCCGCCGGCGCCCGGGGCGCAGACATCGGGCGTACGCCCAGCAGATGCCCCCGTAATGAGGGTCGGTCGGAAGGCGGAAGCGGGATTTTCCGCCGTCCGGCATACGATCTTCCAGGTTGAATGGTGCGCGAAGTGTTCCCGCGCACCTTCCCTATTAAGGCCGGGTGTAAGCTTGATAAAAGAGCTACCCGTGAGCCGCTCGTCACCCCGATAGGGCGTGGTGAGCGAGCTAGAGCCACCATTCAGTGGCACCGCGTCTGGGTCGTGGAGATTATTGTTCCCATGGCTCCAGCAGTTAAGCGGCTGTGTATGGAACACCGTGAGTTTTTTAGTGGGTGAGAGCCCCACATAACCGTCCGGCCTCCCGCGGTTTAACGGACGGTAGGCGGAAGGACCTTTCTCTCACGTTAAAAAAAAAAAAAAAAAAAAAAAAAAAGGTTAGGTTAGGTTAGGTTAGGTTAGGTTAGGTTAGGTTAGGTTAGGTTTTTTTTTTTTTTTTTTTTTTAAAATCCTTCCCCCTGACATTATCAGGGACTATGTTTGCCGTTTAAGTTATTAACATAATAATATTGTAAGATATATAAATATATATAATATAAGATATACTAAATATAATAAATATTCCCAGAGTTTTCAAAAACATACATATATATACCATATTTATTTCGAGGTGCTCCGCATGGCAACCTGCAATGTGCCTGTCGCCATGCCAAACACCTCGAAAAGCCCCTTTTTAAACTGTTTGAACTTACCGCCCTGGCGCCTACATGAATGGCTTCCTAAATGCAGAAAACGTGCCGCACGGATTTTTGAAAAGTCATGTCTCCGTCCCACTACGGGGCAGACAGTGCCCGGCGCCCAGTCCCAGAGTGGAAAACACCACTCAGGGACCGAAAAACGCCCGGAAAACGCCCGCCCCGCGGCAGAAACGGAGCCATGACTATTCACCAAAAACTAAGGTATAATACAGAAGTAGGCTCAGTTTGCCGCTATGGAGTGTTTTCCCTTTGTGTGCTATATATTTTTTATTTACAAAATTTTATGCATTTTATTTTTAAAAATAAATGCAAAAATTTTCCGTTAAAATTTTAAAGAGAAAACACCCCATTGCCCTATGCCCCCGCAATGCCTTTAGCGGAACACTTTGCTCCCATGTTTGGCCGATCCCCTATGTCGCCTCAGTTTACGCCCTTCTATAACAATTTTATTTTGCGTTAAAATAAATTTTTTACAATGTGGGGTAACTTTGGCGACATGCGGCCCGGCCACCCATCGGGGGACGCTGTGCTGATTTCAAGGTCAGCAATACGCAGTTGCCGACCTTGCAATCGCGTCCCACTTTCTCCGCACCGGGCAGTCCTCGCTAAAGGCATTGTGGTCCGCCCGGCTGCCGCCTGCTTTTTTGCAGTTGCGGCAGCTCGCTGTAGTTCCTTCATTGTGCTCAGCACACTCCGACTTCATGTGTGGACCTCCGCAGTGACTGCAGACGTCCTCCCCCTCCGTGCAGTACCCTCTGCTGTGGCCGTAACCCAAGCAGCGAGAGCACTGCACGAGTGGGGACTGGTCCGCAACCCTTACATGCTGAAGGTCCACACGGAGGGATCCGGCGTCCAGCGCCCTCCTCCAAATCACCGGAGATGCGCTGAGCACAATGTTGCTATTTTGCGGATTCCTTGCCTTCCTTCTGTATTTTACCTGAAGGCGGTCATCCCCACTGCCGAGGCCGTGAAAAACCTCTGGGTTCTGTTTCCTCACCGCTCCGATGACGTCACCATCGCTATAGCGAATGTTGACGCCCCAGAGGATGAGGAGTGGATCCCGATTTTTCACCTCCCCGACAGTGAGGCTGTCCACCCTCTCGAGCCTCTCTCTCAACTTAGCTCGTTCTTCCTCGGACGAGCAACTCATGATTACCTTTTGGTCCTTTGCCTTACGCACACGCTCGACTCGGACCCACCCCTCCTTGGCGCCAACCGCTTCGCGGACTTTATCGAGGACCTGCTCCCCCGTGTCGCACGCATCCTTAGATGTGACGACAAGGGACAACAGGGCCCCCCGCTTAGCCGGTTCCGCCTTGGATGAGCGGGCCGCCACGTCTGCGTAAGACAAAGCGCCAACCCCCGCCGATTGCTGGACGATCAACCCCCGGATTTCGTCCAGCATTCGGGCGTTTTCTTTGATCAGTCCGGCTTGCTCCTCCATTTTTTCGGACAGAGCAAGCCCGGCCGACCGCTCGTCCGGGGCGCCGGCCATGTTTTCCGCCGCCGAAGGTGGGCGCAACGGAGAGAGGCTTCCCCCCCGTTGCCCCACCTCTTGCGCCAAAACCAGCCGGTACAAGCGCTCCACTGCCGCGATGACTCCAAGCCTTATCTCTGTTTTGAGATTCCTGGAGCCATCGAGAAGCTTCCTCACCTTGTACCGGCAGGCTTTGGCCTCGGCGGCGACGCTGTCGGAGCCCAGCGACGAAGTAGTCTCTGGGGAAGTGTCAGGCCCGGCGAGGTCCCGCTCAGGAGGCGAGAGGGAACCTAAATTCCTCCTCGCCCTCTTCGCGGGCCTCCGCCTTTCGACCCCCAGACTTGACCGCCTGTGCGCGGGCTCCGGGACAACGCCTTCGTGGTGGCCATCCACGACGCACCCGAGCGCCGCGTTCAAAGGGCACTCAATTTGGTTATTATTTACTCTGGGGTCCATGATATTGTCAGGGGGTAGTCGTCTTTACGTTAAAATGTAAAAAGTAAAAGTAATATAAAAATAAAATGAAAATCTCTTGGCCCTGTATAGGGGGGCCAAGTTCGTTACTTTTTAAAATTTAAAATTTGTAAAGTCAAAATTCAAAAACTTTAAAATATTAAAGATCTATGGTCAAATATTAAAAAAGAAATGGTCAGCAGTTAAAACTTAGATATAAATTAAAACTGCCAGCCATTAAAATTTTTTAAAATCTAACCTAAAAATAGTTGCGTTCCGTGCCACGTGGTAATTTTCCTTGCAGGAAAAGTCGTGCATAAGGTGCCCGTTAAAAGGCAAGGGGTCAAATAATAAGATCGGGACTTTATAGAGACCTTTGCACTCACCGATAGCACGTGGCTGCACCACTATTTTCAGCGGGCACAACGTGCGTTCCGCGCCACGTGATGTGTTTGTGTGTAAAAAATGTGCATACGGTGCCCGGTTAACGGGCAAAGGGTCAAGATGTTAAAATTGGGACTTTAAAAGGCCGTAGCACTTACCAACAAACACGTGGTATGCACCGCTATTTTCAGTGGGCAAAAACCAAGAATCCAGCCGAGCTTTTGGCACCCGTCCACGCTTCAACGCAACACTATCACTATATACACTGTTTTCCACAAAAACTTTGCAACTTGGGTAAGGAAAACCCAGGAAATATATTTATTTTCCGGGAGCGGAGCGTGAACGCGTGTGCACAGCTCGGCCGACGGAACGCAACTCGGTTAGGTTAGGTTAGGTTAGGTTAGGTTAGGTTAGGTTAGGTTAGGTTAGGTTAGGTTAGGTTAGGTTAGGTTAGGTTAGGTTAGGTTAGGTTAGGTTAGGTTAGGTTAGGTTAGGTTAGGTTAGGTTAGGTTAGGTTAGGTTAGGTTAGGTTAGGTTAGGTTAGGTTAGGTTAGGTTAGCTTAGGTTAGGTTAGGTTAGGTTAGGTTAGGTTAGGTTAGGTTAGGTTAGGTTAGGTTAGGTTAGGTTAGGTTAGGTTAGGTTAGGTTAGGTTAGGTTAGGTTAGGTTAGGTTAGGTTAGGTTAGGTTAGGTTAGGTTAGGTTAGGTTAGGTTAGGTTAGGTTAGGTTAGGTTGGGGTGCTATGGTCAGGAAACCTCCACGTTGGCTCGGCCTCTTGAAAGCTTTGCTTCTCTCACTTGATCTTTTGATCCGGCGAGAGCGGCGGGCTGACAAGGGACGGGGCTGGTGCACCCTGGGTGACAGTTAATAACTCCCTGCTATTTAAGGGTCTTGTTAGCTGTCGGCAAATATCCTGCCTTAGGGGGGGAAAGCGGAGCCCAGCAATGGGTAACGCTCGCTTTGGGGGAGGCTGGCGACGGCCAACGCTGCTGGCTCTTAAGTCGGCGGCGGTGCGCGGCGGAAGCTGTGCTTCGCGCGGCGTGTTTTGGTATACCATACACGTCGGGCAACTCGTTACCCCAAATTGATGGGGCCGAGGGTGCTGTCCGGTAGACGGGCAGTGCTGCGGGGAAGAAAACCTCATAAAAAATAACCCCAATCCTAAGGTCTGGCGTGCCGATGGGATGAATGGCGGGAGGGGAGTCCCGTCCCAAGCGCCTGGGGGGGAAGGGGATTTACCGGGGACCTCACCCCGATAACAAAGGAAATTATGAAATGGCAAGTTTGGCAAGAGAATTACCCCAGGAGGGTACCAGCTCAGCTGGAGAATCCCTCCCTGCGTCTCAGGACGCAGGCAGCCCCACCGTATCTGGGGGGGGCACAAACTGCCTCAGGGACGTAGTCCCTTGCCCGGGCCAAGAAGGCCGGATGGAACGTGTGGAGGGCCGAGAAGGTCGTGGAGAGGTGGATGTTGAGGAGGGTGACGACTCCGACGCGAGCTCGACCATGAGCTTCGAGTCGGTGGCGTCAGCCTCCTGCGACAGAAGCAGGAGTGTTGGGCGTAAGAGGTGCCTGGTGGGCGCCCAGAGTGACGCAGCGCCGTCGAAATTGACGACCGCGTCGAGAGGCCGGTCGATGGCGATCAGCGACCGCAGGGCCAGAGCGGAGGCGGCGGCTGCCAGCCAAGCCGAAGCTGAACGCCTGGTGGCTGAAATGGCCCGTAGAGCGATGGCGGAACGGGTCACCAGGCCGCTGGAGACCGAAGATGAGGGAGTGCCTGCAGAGGCGCTCAAGAAACAGGCGGAGACCAGCGTCTCCATAATCAAAGAGGTTGCGACTAAGTCGCGAAACTTGAAAGGCACCTTCGTAAAGAGCCTCAAGGAAGCCGCAACCTCGATTGAGGAAGTTGTGTCGGCCCTACATAAGAGGTCGACCAACGAGGAGACGCTGCGGCTGCAGGCGCTAAACGAGCGCCTCGAGGCCAAGGTGGTGGCGCTAGAGCGCGAGATGGCCGAGCTCCGCGCAGTGGTGGAGCGAGCGACTGCGGCGGCCTCCGCTACACCTACATCGGTGTCTCCGGCGGCTATTATGGGTGGAGGCGAGGATCTGGACGCGGTCCAGAACCTTATTCTGAGGACAGTCGGCCCTGTCTTGAACGCCCGATTTGAGGGCATACAGGGCAGGCTGCTCCCAGAGAAGCGGCTGCGTCCTGCGCTGGCGGCCGACAAGCGTGGCAGCCAGAACTTGCAGGTAGCACTCCCGTCCTCCTCAGAGAGTGAAGAGGAGTGCCTCCAGGCGCCAATGCCTGAGAGCAGGGCCAAAGATTTCTTTAAGAGCCCGGTCCCCGCTCCTCCGATGGGAAAGAAAAAGGCGAAGCAGCAGCGGCGCGAAAGCTTGAGACAGGCCGCTGCGGAGCCGAAGCCGTCCACATCGGCGAGCACGTCTGCAGCCAAGCCGCTGGTGGCTGGTGCACCGTCCAAGGTCCCGGTGCGTGCGCCGGCCAAGGCTCCGGCCGAGGCTCCGGCCAAGGCTGCGGCCAAGGCCCCGGCCAAGGCTCAGGCCAAGGTTCCGGCCAAGGCCAAGGCTCCGGTGGCCAAAGGCGCACCTACTGCTCCGGCGTCACGCCCTGCCCCGGAGGCTCGCCCTCTCCCGCCTGCCCCTGAGTCCATGGACGAGCCATGGGTGCAGGTTGCCAGGAGAGGTGCAAAGCCGATGAGGCCGGCGGTGGCTGCTGCTCCGCCACAAGCTCCTCGGGCTTCGGCGAGGGCTCAGCCTAAGCTCCGCCCGCCGCGGTCGGCTGCGGTTCAGCTCAAGCTGAAGCCAGGGGTGGCTTCCACCTACGGGCAAGTTCTCACGCTTGCCCGTGATAAGGTGGACATCCAGAGCCTGGGCATCGCCGGGGTCAGGGTGAGGCGGGCAGCAACCGGCGCCCGAATACTGGAGGTCTCGGGTGAAGGCCGGGACGAAAAAGCCAACGCTCTCGTGGCCAAATTAAGGGAGGCTCTGGATCCTCAGCTAGTAGAGGTGTCCAGACCCCAAAAAACTGCGGAGTTCTGGGTCCGGGAGCTGGACGACGCAGTTACAGCTGAGGAAGTCCGAGCGGCTGTGGCGGGAGCAAGCCAGTGTGCAGAGGACGAAGTGAGAGTCGGTGATATTAAGGAGGACCACTCCGGTACCCGGTCGGTCCTCGTCAGATGCCCGGTCGCGGCTACCAGGCGGCTCACCGCCGGAGGTGCACGCCTCCGTGTTCGATGGTCTTTGGCGCGGGTTGTAGTCCTGCCGCCGAGACCACTGCAGTGCTACCGCTGCTTTGAGGTTGGCCATGTCGGTCAGACATGCACTGCAGAAGTCGACAGGAGTGCACTATGCCTTCGGTGCGGCAAGCCTGGCCACAAGGCTGGGCAATGTAAGGACGCCCCTCACTGCGTTCTCTGCGCGGGGCAGGGTAAACCGGCGGGACATCGGGTCGGGAACAAGGCATGTTCTGCCTCCCGACCCAGCAAACGACGCGGACGGCGCGCTGCAGCAGGGGCTACGGCCCAGCCACAGCCCGCCCGGCCGGCGCAACCAAGCGCCTCGGAGGAGATGGAGGTAGGGGCCATCGCATAAGTATGGCCCAAAAATTCCTCCAGGCGAACATCAACCACTGCGCCAGGGCTCAGGACTTACTTTGCCAGAGCATGGCGGAGTGGTTGATAGATGTCGCGGTTGTCGCCGAGCCATATTTTGTCCCGCCGGCCGCCCGCAACTGGGTGTCTGACCGGGATGGCCTGGTGGCACTTATCATGTCGGCGCGCTCTTCGCCTCCCGCGAATATTGTGCGGGGTCATGGAATCGTCTCTGCTCTGCTGGGCGGTGTCATCGTGATAGGGGTGTATTTTTCCCCCAATCGACCGCTCTGCGAGTTCGAGGCGTTCCTGACCGATGTCGAGGCACTCGTACTCAGAAGCCGCCCTCATCCCGTGATAGTTGCGGGGGATATCAACGCTAAATCCATGGCGTGGGGATCTCCCGCATCAGATGCGCGGGGTTTGGTGGTGGAGGAGTGGCTCATCACTCTCGGGCTGACTGTCCTGAACCGGGGTTCGGTCAACACGTGCCTAAGCTGGCGGGGCGACGGCGGCGGGTCAATAGTTGACGTAACGTTCGCCAGCCCTGCCATTGCGGCGCGTGTTCAGGACTGGAGCGTGTTGGTGGACGTGGAGAATCTATCTAATCACCGCTACGTGCGGTTTGATCTCTCCGCGTCCGCAGTCGCTCCGAGCGGTCCAAGCTGGATCCCGAGTGAACTCGGCCCGAGGTGGCAGCTAAAGTGCCTCGACAAGGAGCTCTTGCATGAGGCAGCCGTAGTCCAGGATTGGTTCCAGGCGTCGGTCAACGTGGAGGTTGAGGGCGAGACCGAAAGGTTCCGGGGTGCGATGACAGCGATTTGTGACGCTGCGATGCCCCGGGCCAGTACTCGCCCTCCCAGGCGGTGGGTATATTGGTGGACCCCGGAGTTAACTCGGCTCCGGGAGTCCTGCATTGTGGCAAGACGCCAATATGCCCGCTACCGCAGAAGACGGCGCCGGAACGAGGACGAAGAGGCTGCCCTGTGCAGGAGACTCGTGGAGGCGAAGAGCGCGCTTAGTGTCGCCATTGCTGCGGCAAAAGAAGCGGCCAGGGGGGAGCTGCTGTCGACTCTAGACAGCGACCCGTGGGGACGGCCTTATCGATTGGTCAGGAAGAAGTTCCTGCCACATGCCGTCCCCCTCACGCAGAGTCTGGAGCCGCAGCTCCTGGACGAAGTGGTGGCCGCTCTTTTCCCGCAGCAGGGCCCGGAGTTTCAGCCTCCCAGTATGGCTCCTCCGTCGGTGGAACAGAGCGAGGACATCTCTGAGGAGATCCCCGAGATAACCGGGGGCGAGTTAGGCGCCGCCATCCTTAGGTTGCGTGCCAAAAACACCGCCCCTGGTCCGGATGGCATCCCGGGTCGAGCTCTTGTCCTCGCTCTGGATGTTCTGGAGGAGCAGCTGAGGAGGCTGTTTAACGCCTGCTTTGCGCAGGGAAGGTTCCCAACGGCGTGGAAAACGGGACGGATGGTCCTGCTTAGGAAGGAGGGACGACCGGCGGACTCTCCGTCTGGCTACCGTCCCCTCGTGGTGCTTGATGAGGCCGGCAAACTGCTGGAACGAGTCACTGCCGATCGCCTGGTCAGGCACCTCGAGACGGTGGGTCCGAACGTGGCGGATTACCAGTACGGATTCCGTCGGAGCAGGTCCACAATCCACGCCATCCTGAGAGTGAAGTCAGTGGCGCAGGAAGCGGTTTCCCAGGGAGGGTTCGTCGTGGTGGTGTCTCTCGACATCACCAACGCCTTCAACACCCTCCCATGGGCTTGCATTATGGAGGCACTCCGTTTTCACGGGGTGCCAACATACCTGCGCCGCTTCATCGGAGATTACCTCTCAGGAAGGAGGGTCATTTTCCCTGCGCAAAGCGGGTGGAAGGAGAAGGAGGTGACGCGCGGTGTTCCGCAGGGGTCTGTCTTAGGACCACTCCTGTGGAACATCGGCTACGACTGGGTGCTGCGGGGGACTAATCTCCCAGGTGTGGAGTTGGTGTGTTACGCCGATGACACCCTGGTGGTATCCCGCGGCACCTCGTTTCGTGAGGCGTCGATCCTCGCCACGGCTGCGGTCGCCGAGGTGGTGCGCCGAATCCGGCGGCTGGGTCTGGAGGTTGCGCTCCGCAAATCTGAGGCGCTATGTTTTCATAGCCCTCATAAGGCGCCCCCTCCAGACGCCAGTCTGATGGTGGGTGGAACCCATATTGCCATCAGGCCGACGATGCGCTACTTAGGCATCGTCCTTGATGGCAAATGGAATTTCGGCGCCCACTTCGAGGCGTTGGTTCCGCGGCTCATGTCGGCGGCGTCGGCGCTGACGCAGCTCCTGCCGAATCTCGGAGGTCCCGAGGCGTCCTGCAGGCGCCTCTATATGGGGGTCGTGCGGTCGATGGCGCTCTACGGCGCCCCCGTGTGGGATGAGGCCCTTAATCGCCAAAACATCACCCTGCTGCGCAGACCGCAGAGGTTGATGGCGATAAGGGCCGTCCGGGGATACCGCTCGATCTCCTTTGAGGCTGCCAGCCTGCTTGCCGGTTCCATACCCTGGGACATAGAAGCGAGTGCCCTCGCGTCTCTATTTTATTGGCGTGAGGAGGCGCTGGCCCGGGGTCACCGACCGGCACCGAGAGAAGTAGAGGGACGTCGAAGTGAGCTGCGTCAGCGCTCTATCGAGGAGTGGGCCTATAGGCTGGAGCAGCCCAGTTTCGGAATCCGAACGGTTGAGGCTGTCCGCCCAGTCTTAAGCCAGTGGTTGGCGAGGCAACATGGCCATCTCACCTTCCGCTTGACGCAGGTGCTATCCGGACACGGTTGTTTCGGAGGGTACCTGTGTCGCAGAGCGGGGAGGGAGCCGACTGCCATATGCCACCACTGTGACGGGTGTGCGGACGAGGACGCCCAACACACACTGGAGAGCTGCCCAGCCTGGGCGGAAGAGCGCGCCGACATGTGTGCAATCGTGGGGGACGACCTTTCTCTGCCGACCTTGATTCAGGTCATGGTCGACAGTGAGACGTCGTGGAATGCGGTGCAGGCCTTTGCGGAGCAAGTGATGCTCCGCAAGGAGGCGGCGGAGCGAGAGCGTGAGGACACCGCTGACCACGCAATCCGCCGCCGGCGCACTGGGCGCAGGAGGCGGGCCTATGGCCTGCACCAGCAGACCCCACAGTAAGGGCCGGTCGAGTGGTGGAAACGGGATTCTGCTGCTCGGCTTAACGGCCCTCCGGGTTGTAAGGCGTCGGGTGTCACCACGCCTTAACCCTTTTGGGTGGAGTTGGCGGCCGAAAGGCCCCCCCCCACAGGTTCGCTCTGATACCCTCTCTTTGTGAGAGGGACCCCCAGAGCGAACAGGGACCGCCACAGCGGTCGCCGCGCCGGGGCTATGGAGCGAGAATAGCACACGGCCCCGGCACATAGCGGCTGAGAGGTGACACCGCGGAGTTTTTTTTTTTTTTTTTATTTTTTTTTTTTTTTTTTTTTATTTTTTTTTTTTTTTTTTTTTTTTTTTTTTTTTTTTTTTTTTTAAAAAAGGTTAGGTTAGGTTAGGTTAGGTTAGGTTAGGTTAGGTTAGGTTAGGTTAGGTTAGGTTAGGTAAGGTTAGGTTAGGTTAGGTTAGGTTGGGGTGCTATGGTCAGGAAACCTCCACGTTGGCTCGGCCTCTTGAAAGCTTTGCTTCTCTCACTTGATTTATTGATCCGGTGAGAGCGGCGGGCTGACAAGGGGTTGGGCTGGTGCACCCTGGGCGGCAGCTAATAACTCCCTTCTAGTAAGGGTCTTGTTAGCTGTCGGCAAATATCCTGCCTTAGGGGGGGAAAGCGGGACTCAGCAATGGGTCTTCGCTCGTATTGGGGTGGCTGGTAACGGCCAACGCTGCCGACGGTAACGCAGTTGGCGGCGGTTTTTCGGCGAGCTTGGTGTGTCATACTGGCACCTGCGCAGGTGCGGGCATTAACGTGCTCGTGCCATCGTCGTCTCGTAAACCCTTTAGATTTATCTTTTGGGAACGAGGGGCTTGGCTTAACCGCCCGACCCGCGAGGAAGAAAACCTCTTTAAAAAATTACCCCTAATCCCAAGCGGCGGGGGCGCCGCGAGGGGATGCATGGCTGGAGGGATGACCAGTCGATAGCGCTCCCCCCACCAGAGTACCGGCCGACCCTCTGGTGGGTTACCCCTTAGGCTTACCCGGGTACAGGGGGCACTGCTCGGGTGGACGTTATACTTCCGCCATACTCGTGGGAATTTTATGGATTGTGAAAATAAAAAACCTAAAATTAAAGACGTCGAGGGAGGCCGAGAAGGCAAAAACGAAGAGAGGGAGTCAAGCGCTGCGGGGACGGAATACGATTCGGATTCCTCCATGGGAACCGCGCGCTCTAACAACGGGTCAAATTCGGACCAAGAGGTTGCGGCGACGAAAGCAGCTGCTGGGAAAAGGAGGCTAAGAGGAAGACCGCCTACTACCGGGCATTATGTCGGCCTAGCCAAGGCTAAGCGAGATTTGCTGGCGCTCAAACGTCAGGAGTATATGTTGGACAAAGAGGCGCTTGTGGAAAAGGTCGCCAAAAAGGCACGGTCGGGAAGAGCTCGTGACCAAGAACAAAAGTCGGTGGAGATTCTTGCGGCGGAACTTGAGAAGCTTCCCGCTACAACAATCAAGGAAAAGGTGGAATCAGAAGTGACCCTAATTAAGACCATCGCGTCAAAATCGGGCCATCTCAAAGGCACCTTTATAAGGGATCTGAAAAACGCAGCAACCGCAATCTCGGTTGCAACGGAAGCCCTCATAAGAAGGACTACGGACGAGGAGACACAGAGACTCCAAAGGGAGAATAGCCGTATGAAAGAAGAGAATGCAAGCCTCCACGCTCAAGTGGAAACTCTGCGCCAAGAGATAGTGGAGATCAGAGCTGAGGTCCGGCAGAGAGCTGACCATGGTCAGGCGTCTGCCGGAGACCCGGCAGTGACGAGAGAGCAGGTTGTGAAGATAATCTCCGAAGAGGTTGGTATAGCCATCACATCCCAACTAGCAGCGTTCAAGGAGGTATTGATCCAAGGTAGAAATCCTGTGGAAGTGAGGTCAGACGCTGAGTTGACGGAGAATATGCCTGAGACTGCTATGACTGAAGTCATAGTAGCTGAGCCTGAAAAGGCAAGCAGGAAGAGAGGGAAGAACAAAAAGAAGAAAACCGGACAGCTGTCTAAGCCTGAATCTGACAGTTCTCCACCACCTACTCAAGCTCCGCGAGAAGAAGAAGAATGGGTCCAAGTGACTAGGAAGAAGAACAAGAAGAAGAAGCAAACGAAGACAGCTGCACAGGCTGCAGCTGGACCCAAAAGACAGCAACCGGCTGGAGGCAAAGCACAGCCGCCGCATGGACAGGGCCAGAATAAGCAACCAAAGCTGCGCCCTCCGCGCTCAGCAGCGGTTCTTATTAAGTTGCAACCTGAAGCGGAGAAACAAGGAGCTACCTACAAGAAGGTCTTGGCCGATGCCAAAGGCCAACTACAGATGAGTGACTTAGGCATCGAAGGTGTCACTATACGGCAGGCGGCATCCGGAGCTCGTTTGATCGAGGTTGGAGGAGCCGACCGAACAGAGAAGGCTAATGCTTTGGCCCAAAAGTTAAGGGAAATCCTTGACCCCAACACAGTAAAGGTGTCTAGACCAATGAAATGTGCCGAGATACGAATCATTGGTCTAGAGGACTCTAACACACCAGAGGAGGTCTGCAAAGCTGTAGCAAAGGACGGCGGTTGCGCAGAAAGTGAAGTAAAAGTTGGAGAGATCCGCCAAGATCGGTCGCGGCGTGGCACGGTCTGGGTGAAGTGCCCCATAGAAGCGGCAAAAAGGATTACTACGCGTAACGAACCACTGAGGATTGGATGGGTTAAGACGAAAGTTATACTGCTACAGCAGAAGCCCACCCGGTGCTTCCGGTGCCTCGAAGCGGGCCACGTCAGGGAGAAATGCACGGTAGAAGCCGATCGCAGCAGCCTGTGCTACAGATGCGGCGAGGCCGGCCACAAGGCCCAAGAATGCCAGTCGGCACCCCACTGCGCAGTGTGCGCCGCGGCAAACAAACCGGCGAGCCATAGAGTGGGCAGCAAGGCCTGCGTCACTGCGAAAGGAAAGAAAGCAACGAGAAAGCCGACTAGCACTGCAATCAATGTGCAGTCCCAGTCGAGCGAGCGGCCGCGTGCCGATGAGGATGGAGAGATGACGGCCGCCATTAATGATGGACAACAACAGTAAATGGCTGCAAGCAAACCTCAACCATTGCACCAGGTCTCAGGACCTTTTCTTCCAGAGTATGGCGCAATGGCTGATAGATTATGCCGTGGTCTCTGAACCATATTTCGTCCCGGACAGTGACAGATGGGTCGGCGATCGCGATGGTCTGGTGGCCCTCGTCTCTTCACCGAGTGTGCCAGCCTTCGAGAGTGCAGTGCGTGGCAACGGAATCGTCTCAGCTCGACTGGGTAACACGGTTGTTGTGGGCGTTTACTTTTCGCCGAATCGCCCGCTACACGAATTCGAAGCGTATCTTGCGGAACTGGAAGTTGTAGTCAACAGGTGTCAGCAGTACAATGTGTTGGTAGCAGGGGACCTCAATGCGCATTCTGTTGCGTGGGGATCTCCAAATACTGATGACCGTGGTGTAGCTGTGGAAGAATGGGCTATAGCAGTGGGACTCTGCTTATTAAATCGGGGGACGACATACACATGCGTACGTCCGCAGGGGGGCTCCATCGTTGATGTCACTTTTGCGAGTCCCAACTTGGCCCGCCGTGTCGACGGCTGGCACGTGGTTGAGGACGAGGTGACGTTATCGGATCATGCTTACATTCGATTCGATGTCACCTCGTCGCCAAACGAACGGGCTAGCCCAAGGCGTCCCGTGGATTGGTGTGGCCCTCGTTGGCAGCTTAAAAAGCTCAACAAAGAGCTACTGGAGGAAGCGGCTGCCGTTCAGACCTGGTTTCAAGCGCCGGAGGAACGGAATATAGAGAGTGAAGCAAGCTGGTTTAGGAACGCCATGGTCAATATTTGCGATGCCTGCATGCCCAGGGCCAGTTCCCGCCCTCCCCGGCGCTGGGTCTACTGGTGGTCATGGGATCTCACACATCTACGTCAGGCATGCGTCGCAGCCCGACGACAGTACACCAGACAGAGGAGAAGACGCCAACGAAACCAGGCTGCAGAACAAGAACTGCATGAAGCCTATTTACAGGCTGCGGAGGCACTGCGCGTTGGGATAGCGGATGCGAAAGCCTCGGCCAGGGAAGAGTTATTACAGACGCTCAATCGCGACCCGTGGGGGCACCCCTACCAAGCTGTGAGAAACAAGCTTCGGCCGTACGCTCCGCCTCTTACTCAAAGTTTGCATCCCCAATTCTTGGAGGAAGTCGTGGCGAAATTGTTCCCACGACAGGAAGAGTTTGAGCCGCCTAGAATGACTGCGGCACCGATGACTGAGAGCGATGAATTAGGTGAGGTCCCGGAGGTGACAAACGCTGAGTTAGGGGCCGCCATTTTACGATTGCGTGCCAAAAACACCGCCCCGGGTCCTGACGGGATACCGGGCCGTGCCATAGTCCTAGCCCTCAATGAGAGCGTTCTGGAGAAGAGAGTGCAGGACCTTTTCAGTGCCTGTCTTGTTCAGGGTTCAGTTCCACAGTCATGGAAGGTTGGCAGGCTTGTTCTGCTTAAGAAAGAGGGGCGTCCGGCGGATTCCCCATCGGCGTTCCGGCCGCTCGTGTTGCTTGACGAGCTGGTTAAGCTGTTCGAAAGAGTGGTCTCTGCCCGGCTCGTCAAGCATCTCGTAAATACAGGCCCGGATCTTGCTGATCAGCAATATGGATTCCGCCAAGGCCGGTCGACAGTAGATGCCATATTGCGAGTGAAAACTATAGCGGAGGAAGCAGCCGCCCAGGGGGAGGTTGTGTTGGGTGTGTCGTTGGATATAACCAATGCTTTCAACACACTCCCCTGGGCCACCATCATAGAGGCGCTTAAATACCACGGCGTGCCACTATACTTGCGCCGCATCATCGAAGTTTATCTCTCTGAAAGGAGAATAATTTATCCCGGCCGAGATGGGTGGCAGGAAAAGGAAGTTCAGCGCGGTGTTCCACAGGGGTCTGTCCTCGGGCCTCTCCTGTGGAACATCGGGTATGATTGGGTACTGCGCGGTGCTACTCTTCCGGGAGTCCAAGTCACTTGCTACGCTGATGACACCCTAGTGACTGCCCGCGGCGAAGATGTGCAGGAGACTGTGGCACTGGCGACAGCAGGGGTTGCTCAGGTAGTGCACCGTATCCAAATGCTGGGTCTGGGGGTGGCGCTCAACAAAACCGAGGTGCTGTGTTTTCACGGCCCCCGAAGGGCGCCTCCCGCGGGTCTCACTATGACAATAAGTGGAGTCGAAGTTGCGATCAAGTCGACAATGCGCTACCTGGGCATCATCCTCGACGGTAGGTGGAATTTCGGAGCACACTTCAGCCAGCTCCAACCGAGGTTGACAGCGGCCGCAGGAGCACTATCCCGACTGCTCCCGAATTTAGGTGGTCCAGAGGCGTCTTGTAGAAGCCTTTACATGGGAGTTATACGCTCCATGGCGATGTATGGTGCCCCCGTTTGGGCCTCGGCCCTGAACCGCAAAAATATTGCCCTGTTGCGAGGACCACAAAGGATCATAGCAATCAGGGCCATAAGAGGATATCGCACGATCTCGCATGAGGCGGCGTGTGTACTGGCTGGATGTCTGCCATGGGACATAGATGCGAGAGCTCTTGCGTCACTTTATTTTTGGCGTGAGGAGGCGCATTCCCGGGGCCTTCGGCCAGCACCCCGAGAATTGGATGGACGCCGCAATCAGCTGCGACAGATCAGTGAAAGGGAGTGGGCTCGACGGCTGGAGCAGCCTAGCGCGGGCACTCGGACTATCGAGGCAGTTCGTCCTGTCTTGCGGCAGTGGCTTAACAGAAGGCACGGTGTCCTGACGTTCCGTCTGACACAGATTCTCTCTGGGCACGGCTGCTTCGGAGGTTATCTGTGTCGGAGGGCACTCCGGGAACCGACAGCGCGATGCCACCATTGCGACGTTTGTCCTGACGAAGATGCGCAACACGCGCTTGAATTTTGCTCTGCTTGGACAGAGGAGCGCTCCGTATTGAGTGCCGAGGTAGGAGATAACCTCTCGCTGCCGACCGCGGTGCAAGCTATGGTTGATAGCGAGACGGCATGGAAAGCGATGCAAGTCTTTGCGGAGGAGATAATGCTCCAAAAAGAGGCGGCGGAGAGAGACCGGGAGGCTAACGCTGAACTGGCCATCCGCCGCCGGCGCCCGGGGCGCAGACGTCGGGCGTACGCCCAGCAGATGCCCCCGTAATGAGGGTCGGTCGGAAGGCGGAAGCGGGATTTTCCGTCGTCCGGCATACGATCTTCCAGGTTGAATGGTGCGCGAAGTGTTCCCGCGCACCTTCCCTATTAAGGCCGGGTGTAAGCTTGATAAAAGAGCTACCCGTGAGCCGCTCGTCACCCCGATAGGGCGTGGTGAGCGAGCTAGAGCCACCATCAGTGGCACCGCGTCTGGGTCGTGGAGATTATTGTTCCCATGGCTCCAGCAGTTAAGCGGCTGTGTATGGAACACCGTGAGTTTTTTAGTGGGTGAGAGCCCCACATAACCGTCCGGCCTCCCGCGGTTTAACGGACGGTAGGCGGAAGGACCTTTCTCTCACGTAAAAAAAAAAAAAAAAAAAAAAAGGTTAGGTTAGGTTCCACGTTGGCTCGGCCTCTTGAAAGCTTTGCTTCTCTCACTTGATCTATTGATCCGGTGAGAGCGGCGGGCTGACAAGGGGTTGGGCTGGTGCACCCTGGGCGGCAGCTAATAACTCCCTTCTAGTAAGGGTCTTGTTAGCTGTCGGCAAATATCCTGCCTTAGGGGGGGAAAGCGGGACTCAGCAATGGGTCTTCGCTCGTATTGGGGTGGCTGGTAACGGCCAACGCTGCCGACGGTAACGCAGTCGGCGGCGGTTTTTCGGCGAGCTTGGTGTGTCATACTGGCACCTGAGCAGGTGCGGGCATTAACGTGCTCGTGCCATCGTCGTCTCGTAAACCCTTTAGATTTATCTTTTGGGAACGAGGGGCTTGGCTTAACCGCCCGACCCGCGAGGAAGAAAACCTCTTTAAAAAATTACCCCTAATCCCAAGCGGCGGGGGCGCCGCGAGGGGATGCATGGCTGGAGGGATGACCAGTCGATAGCGCTCCCCCCACCAGAGTACCGGCCGACCCTCTGGTGGGTTACCCCTTAGGCTTACCCGGGTACAGGGGGCACTGCTCGGGTGGACGTTATACTTCCGCCATACTCGTGGGAATTTTATGGATTGTGAAAATAAAAAACCTAAAATTAAAGACGTCGAGGGAGGCCGAGAAGGCAAAAACGAAGAGAGGGAGTCAAGCGCTGCGGGGACGGAATACGATTCGGATTCCTCCATGGGAACCGCGCGCTCTAACAACGGGTCAAATTCGGACCAAGAGGTTGCAGCAACGAAAGTAGCTGCTGGCAAAAGGAGGCTAAGAGGAAGACCGCCTACTACCGGGCATTATGTCGGCCTAGCCAAGGCTAAGCGAGATCTGCTGGCGCTCAAACGTCAGGAGTATATGTTGGACAAAGAGGCGCTTGTGGAAAAGGTCGCCAAAAAGGCACGGTCGGGAAGAGCTCGTGACCAAGAACAAAAGTCGGTGGAGACTCTTGCTGCGGAACTTGAGAAGCTTCCCGCCACAACTATCAAGGAGAAGGTGGAATCAGAAGTGACCCTAATTAAGACCATCGCGTCAAAATCGGGCCATCTCAAAGGCACTTTTATAAGGGATCTGAAAAACGCAGCAACCGCAATCTCGGTTGCAACGGAAGCCCTCATAAGAAGGACTACGGACGAGGAGACACAGAGACTCCAAAGGGAGAATAGCCGTATGAAAGAAGAGAATGCAAGCCTCCACGCTCAAGTGGAAACTCTGCGCCAAGAGATAGTGGAGATCAGAGCTGAGGTCCGGCAGAGAGCTGACCATGGTCAGGCGTCTGCCGGAAACCCGGCAGTGACAAGAGAGCAGGTTGTGAAGATAATCTCCGAAGAGGTTGGCATAGCCATCACATCCCAACTAGCAGCATTCAAGGAGGTATTGATCCAAGGTAGAAATCCTGTGGAAGTGAGGTCAGACGCTGAGTTGACGGAGAATATGCCTGAGACTGCTATGACTGAAGTCATAGTAGCTGAGCCCGAAAAGGCAAGCAGGAAGAGAGGGAAGAACAAAAAGAAGAAAACCGGACAGCTGTCTAAGCCTGAATCTGACAGATCTCCACCACCTACTCAAGCTCCGCGAGAAGAAGAAGAATGGGTCCAAGTGACTAGGAAGAAGAACAAGAAGAAGAAGCAAACGAAGACAGCTGCACAGGCTGCAGCTGGACCCAAAAGACAGCAACCGGCTGGAGGCAAAGCACAGCCGCCGCATGGACAGGGCCAGAATAAGCAACCAAAGCTGCGCCCTCCGCGCTCAGCAGCGGTTCTCATTAAGTTGCAACCTGAAGCGGAGAAACAAGGAGCTACCTACAAGAAGGTCTTGGCCGATGCCAAAGGCCAACTACAGATGAGTGACTTAGGCATCGAAGGTGTCACTATACGGCAGGCGGCATCCGGAGCTCGTTTGATCGAGGTTGGAGGAGCCGACCGAACAGAGAAGGCTAATGCTTTGGCCCAAAAGTTAAGGGAAATCCTTGACCCCAACACAGTAAAGGTGTCTAGACCAATGAAATGTGCCGAGATACGAATCATTGGTCTAGAGGACTCTAACACACCAGAGGAGGTATGCAAAGCTGTAGCAAAGGACGGCGGTTGCGCAGAAAGTGAAGTAAAAGTTGGAGAGATCCGCCAAGATCGGTCGCGGCGCGGCACGGTCTGGGTGAAGTGCCCCATAGAAGCGGCAAAAAGGATTACTACGCGTAACGAACCACTGAGGATCGGATGGGTTAAGACGAAAGTTATACTGCTACAGCAGAAGCCCACCCGGTGCTTCCGGTGCCTCGAAGCGGGCCACGTCAGGGAGAAATGCATGGTAGAAGCCGATCGCAGCAGCCTGTGCTACAGGTGCGGCGAGGCCGGCCACAAGGCCCAAGAATGCCAGTCGGCACCCCACTGCGCAGTGTGTGCCGCGGCAAACAAACCGGCGAGCTATAGAGTGGGCAGCAAGGCCTGCGTCACTGCGAAAGGAAAGAAAGCAACGAGAAAGCCGACTAGCACTGCAATCAATGTGCAGTCCCAGTCGAGTGAGCGGCCGCGTGCCGATGAGGATGGAGAGATGACGGCCGCCATTAATGATGGACAACAACAGTAAATGGCTGCAAGCAAACCTCAACCATTGCACCAGGTCTCAGGACCTTTTCTTCCAGAGTATGGCGCAATGGCTGATAGATTATGCCGTGGTCTCTGAACCATATTTCGTCCCGGACAGTGACAGATGGGTCGGCGATCGCGATGGTCTGGTGGCCCTCGTCTCTTCACCGAGTGTGCCAGCCTTCGAGAGCGCAGTGCGTGGCAACGGAATCGTCTCAGCTCGACTGGGTAACACGGTTGTTGTGGGCGTTTACTTTTCGCCGAATCGCCCGCTACACGAATTCGAAGCGTATCTTGCGGAACTGGAAGTTGTAGTCAACAGGTGTCAGCAGTACAATGTGTTGGTAGCAGGGGACCTCAATGCGCATTCTGTTGCGTGGGGATCTCCAAATACTGATGACCGTGGTGTAGCTGTGGAAGAATGGGCTATAGCAGTAGGACTCTGCTTGTTAAATCGGGGGACGACATACACATGCGTACGTCCGCAGGGGGGCTCCATCGTTGATGTCACTTTTGCGAGTCCCAACTTGGCCCGCCGTGTCGACGGCTGGCACGTGGTTGAGGACGAGGTGACTTTATCGGATCATGCTTACATTCGATTCGATGTCACCTCGTCGCCAAACGAACGGGCTAGCCCAAGGCGTCCCGTGGATTGGTGTGGCCCTCGTTGGCAGCTTAAAAAGCTCAACAAAGAGCTACTAGAGGAAGCGGCTGCCGTTCAGACCTGGTTTCAAGCGCCGGAGGAACGGAATATAGAGAGTGAAGCAAGCTGGTTTAGGAACGCCATGGTCAATATTTGCGATGCCTGCATGCCCAGGGCCAGTTCCCGCCCTCCCCGGCGCTGGGTCTACTGGTGGTCATGGGATCTCACACATCTACGTCAGGCATGCGTCGCAGCCCGACGACAGTACACCAGACAGAGGAGAAGACGCCAACGAAACCAGGCTGCAGAACAAGAACTGCATGAAGCCTATTTACAGGCTGCGGAGGCACTGCGCGTTGGGATAGCGGATGCGAAAGCCTCGGCCAGGGAAGAGTTATTACAGACGCTCAATCGCGACCCGTGGGGGCACCCCTACCAAGCTGTGAGAAACAAGCTTCGGCCGTACGCTCCGCCTCTTACTCAAATATTGCATCCCCAATTCTTGGAGGAAGTCGTGGCGAAATTGTTCCCACGACAGGAAGAGTTTGAGCCGCCTAGAATGACTGCGGCACCGATGACTGAGAGCGATCAATTAGGGGAGGTCCCGGAGGTGACAAACGCTGAGTTAGGGGCCGCCATTTTACGATTGCGTGCCAAAAACACCGCCCCGGGTCCTGACGGGATACCGGGCCGTGCCATAGTCCTAGCCCTCAATGAAAGCGTTCTGGAGAAGAGAGTGCAGGACCTTTTCAGTGCCTGTCTTGTTCAGGGTTCAGTTCCACAGTCATGGAAGGTTGGCAGGCTTGTTCTGCTTAAGAAAGAGGGGCGTCCGGCGGATTCCCCATCGGCGTTCCGGCCGCTCGTGTTGCTTGACGAGCTGGTTAAGCTGTTCGAAAGAGTGGTCTCTGCCCGGCTCGTCAAGCATCTCGTAAATACAGGCCCGGATCTTGCTGATCAGCAATATGGATTCCGCCAAGGCCGGTCGACAGTAGATGCCATATTGCGAGTGAAAACTATAGCGGAGGAAGCAGCCGCCCAGGGGGAGGTTGTGTTGGGTGTGTCGTTGGATGTAACCAATGCTTTCAACACACTCCCCTGGGCCACCATCATAGAGGCGCTTAAATACCACGGCGTGCCACTATACTTGCGCCGCATCATCGAAGTTTATCTCTCTGAAAGGAGAATAATTTATCCCGGCCGAGATGGGTGGCAGGAAAAGGAAGTTCAGCGCGGTGTTCCACAGGGGTCTGTCCTCGGGCCTCTCCTGTGGAACATCGGGTATGATTGGGTACTGCGCGGTGCTACTCTTCCGGGAGTCCAAGTCACTTGCTACGCTGATGACACCCTAGTGACTGCCCGCGGCGAAGATGTGCAGGAGACTGTGGCACTGGCGACAGCAGGGGTTGCTCAGGTGGTGCACCGTATCCAAATGCTGGGTCTGGGGGTGGCGCTCAACAAAACCGAGGTGCTGTGTTTTCACGGCCCCCGAAGGGCGCCTCCCGCGGGTCTCACTATGACAATAAGTGGAGTCGAAGTTGCGATCAAGTCGACAATGCGCTACCTGGGCATCATCCTCGACGGTAGGTGGAATTTCGGAGCACACTTCAGCCAGCTCCAACCGAGGTTGACAGCGGCCGCAGGAGCACTATCCCGACTGCTCCCGAATTTAGGTGGTCCAGAGGCGTCTTGTAGAAGCCTTTACATGGGAGTTATACGCTCCATGGCGATGTATGGTGCCCCCGTTTGGGCCTCGGCCCTGAACCGCAAAAATATTGCCCTGTTGCGAGGACCACAAAGGATCATAGCAATCAGGGCCATAAGAGGATATCGCACGATCTCGCATGAGGCGGCGTGTGTACTGGCTGGATGTCTGCCATGGGACATAGATGCGAGAGCTCTTGCGTCACTTTATTTTTGGCGTGAGGAGGCGCATTCCCGGGGCCTTCGGCCAGCACCCCGAGAATTGGATGGACGCCGCAATCAGCTGCGACAGATCAGTGAAAGGGAGTGGGCTCGACGGCTGGAGCAGCCTAGCGCGGGCACTCGGACTATCGAGGCAGTTCGTCCTGTCTTGCAGCAGTGGCTTAACAGAAGGCACGGTGTCCTGACGTTCCGTCTGACACAGATTCTCTCTGGGCACGGCTGCTTCGGAGGTTATCTGTGTCGGAGGGCACTCCGGGAACCGACAGCGCGATGCCACCATTGCGACGTTTGTCCTGACGAAGATGTGCAACACGCGCTTGAATTTTGCTCTGCTTGGACAGAGGAGCGCTCCGTATTGAGTGCCGAGGTAGGAGATAACCTCTCGCTGCCGACCGCGGTGCAAGCTATGGTTGATAGCGAGACGGCATGGAAAGCGATGCAAGTCTTTGCGGAGGAGATAATGCTCCAAAAAGAGGCGGCGGAGAGAGACCGGGAGGCTAACGCTGAACTGGCCATCCGCCGCCGGCGCCCGGGGTGCAGACGTCGGGCGTACGCCCAGCAGATGCCCCCGTAATGAGGGTCGGTCGGAAGGCGGAAGCGGGATTTTCCGTCGTCCGGCATACGATCTTCCAGGTTGAATGGTGCGCGAAGTGTTCCCGCGCACCTTCCCTATCAAGGCAGGGTGTAAGCTTGATAAAAGAGCTACCCGTGGGCCGCTCGCCACCCCGATAGGGCGTGGTGAGTGAGCTAGAGCCACTATCAGTGGCACCGCGTCTGGGTCGTGGAGATTATTGTTCCCATGGCTCCGGCAATTAAGCGGCTGTGTAAGGAACACCGTGAGTTTTTTAGTGGGTGAGAGCCCCACATAACCGTCCGGCCTCCCGCGGTTTAACGGACGGTAGGCGGAAGGACCTTTCTCTCACGTAAAAAAAAAAAAAAAAAAAAAAAAAAAAAGGTTAGGTTAGGTTAGGTTAGGTTAGGTTAGGTTAGGTTAGGTTAGGTTAGGTTAGGTTAGGTTAGGTTAGGTTAGGTTAGGTTAGGTTAGGTTAGGTTAGGTTTTTTTTTTTTTTTTTTTTTTTTTTTTTTTTTTTTTTTTTTTTTTTTTTTTTTTTTTTCTTAACTAAAACCTCCGACTTGATCGGAGACTATGTTGGCTGTCTACTCGTTCATACCAGTTCTCGCTTACATGCCTCTCGTACTATCATTCATCATACTGGCCGAGTTCATGCATCATCTTTTATACTCTTTCGGGTGGGACTCCCGTCTAACTACTTTTCTGTTTCTTTTATTTTCTTTATTATAAAATAGGGTAATAAATACGACACAAGATTCCATTTCTATTATTTTACAATTTTGGATTATTTCTTTTATACATTTGTGTTTTCTCTATCTGGTAATTTCTTATTTTTATTTTTACACACTTATATATTTCTTATATCTAGTTATCTTTATTTTTATTCTTTCTAGTTTATTTACATACATGTATTTCCTTACAAATAATATTACTATTTTAATGCTTACAGTCTTATGTTTTTATTATATTTGGTTATATCTATATTTTGCATTATACTGTTTTCGTACAATTCTTGTATATTAAAGATGAACCCTATTCTGACTCCCGGGATAACCCCAACACTTTCCAATGAGGCATCTCCCTCCACACATTTTCTTCTTCGATTTATTTACTAAATACAGTGATTATTGATAATAATTCACTTGTATTTGATTTTTACAACTTGTGGATGGAGTTGCCCCATTTCTACGAGTCACAATGCTTCCACCGTCCACCGTGCATGTAGACGGTACGCGGCTGGGTCATGGTGCCCTGCTCATTTTCTACCTATTCTAGTCATTTCAATCTGACTTTTAAATAAAAGTTGTATTGAATGAGCTAAGGTGCAGGGCACCAACGACCGAGCCGCGCACCACTGGGTCTGCGCAGATTGCAAGGTCAGGAATACGCGGTTGCCGACCTTGCAATCGCGTCCCATTTTCTTCTCAATGCACAGTCGCCGCTGAAAGCATTGTGATCCGCCTTTTCTATGCCCGCCTTCCCGCAATTGCGGCAGGATGCCGCTGTGCCAGCTTTGTAGTCAGCACACACCGACTTTAGGTGTGGACCTCCGCAATGGCTGCACGAGTCCACCTCCTCACTACAGTACCTCCTGCTGTGGCCATAGGCCAGGCAGCGAGAGCACTGAATGAGGGGAGACTGGTCGGCTACCCTAATGTGCTGGAGGTCCACGCGGAGGGTCCCGGCATCAACTGCCCTCCTCCATACCTTCGGCGATGTGCTGACCACAATATGGTGCACCTGTGGGTTACGCGCCTTCTTCTTATATTTAATGTGCAGGCGGTCTTCCTCCCTATCGAGGCCGTGAAAAACCTCAGGGTTTTGTCTCCTCACCGCTCCGATGACGTCCTCATCAGTATGCCTGATGCTGACGCCCCAGAGGATGAGGAGCGGATCCCGGTTCTTCACGTCCTCGACAGCGAGGTTTTTGCCTGCCCCCTCTAGTCTCTGCCTCAGCTTGGCCCTTTCGGCCTCCGTTGCGCAGCTCATAATTACTTTCTGGTCCCTTGCCTTTCGCACCCGCTCTACGCGGATCCACCCGTCCTTGGCGTCCACCGCTTCACGAACCTTGTCGAGCACCTGCTCTCCCGTGTCGAGCTCATCCTTAGATGTGACGACCAGGGACAGCAGGGCCCCACGTTCGGTCGGTTTCGCCAAGGCCGGGCGGGCCGCCGCGTCTGCGTAGGACAAGGGGCCAGGTTGCCTTGTGATGAGCTCTTTAATTTCTTCCAGCCTTTTTGTGTTTTCGCCGATCAGCCGAGCCTGCTCCTCCATCCGCTCAGATAGAGCAGACTCGACTTGGCGTGGGCTGGGTAGGGCCTCTGGGGAGGTTTGGGTGCGTATACAGGGGTTGGGAGTGATGTTTTTGGCCTCTACACACGTAGCAAATATATAAAGCTTGTCCTCTAAATTGCCTAGCGTTTCTTTTACAAAATCTTTAATGGCAGTTTTTAGGTTACGGGCCGTTTCTAATTTTTCTAAAGTTAATCTTATGAACTCCCTGCACTCCGTTAGCAGATCATCCCTATCATCATCCGTTAACCGGTACACTCTGGATCCAGGCGTGGCATATGGCGTGATGTTTGGGTCACCTCTATTTGTAAATCCGGCTTTCATCGACACAACTCTGTCGACGGTGTCTAAGGCATCCACGCTGGCGTCCTCAAAGGAAAGGCATCTTTGTGGATCAGCAAACGTCACCGATTTCGGTGTCCCACTAAAAGTTGCCTTTCCAGTAGGTGGCGGGGAGTGCGCGAGAGGCATCTCTTAAGTCGGAGGTTGCGTCAATTAAATAAAATTAAAATTATAAAATTAAAAAACTATTGGGTTAAAATTACAATAAATAATTTGTTAAAATACTATTACCTTGGCTCTGTATAGGGGAGCCGAGGTTTTTTGTCATTAAAATATGCTAAAGTTTGTAAAAGTTGTAAATACAGTCACTAGGAATTAGAATAAAAATACTTAATATTATTGAGATAAATAAGTCTTTGCAAAAATATAATTTAATCACTAAAAACTATGTTAAAATTATTAGATTTATGCTGGAAAAGTAATAAAAAGTCATTAAATATAAAAGAAAGATTTTAGACAAATTAAATTAAATAGAATTTTTGCAAAGTATAGTGTAATACCACCACTATAATCTAAAAATCTTTTTAAAACTCAGTTAAAATTGACCCTTTTTGTAATAAACAGGGAGTAGAGGTCCCAGTCAATGTTTGTGATTTAGTCTAATTTAGATTTGTCACTTAATTAATTTTTTAAAAATATTTTTCTATAGTCATGTGTTTTCTGTGCCTATAACTTGAATATTTCTATGTTTATTATGTTTAGGGATTCCTTAATTTAATAAAGGGGTTGCAGGAAGTCCTTTCTACGATTTACACTTAATTTTTGGAATTAAAATCAATTTGGAAAAATTTACATATATATAGTTTCGCTACTTGCCAATAGGTGGCGGGATTTTGTTGACAAAAAATTTGGGGGGTTTTATTGTGATTTGATCTAATTTGTTATTTGAATATTCAAGGATAGGCCAAAACAACACTGTTAACACTTACACATAGGTATTTTCCTTAAGGGAAGTGGGTCAAAACTGTACATCTATTTCCCAGAATTTTGCCGAATTTGATCTCCTAATATCTCTAAAACTAACTGTAAAAAATTTTTAAAAACAACGTAGAACCTATTTTTTTGGCCCTATCTTTGGAAGTTAGGGGTTGGTTTCCCAAAAAACCCCGTAACTAAAAAGTGATTTTTGGGTTTGAAATTACGTAAACTGGGCCGGTAATTTTGCTATGTTTTGGAGAAAAAATCTATATCTTAAAAAGTAATTGTTCTACGAGTTTCAAATTCGGAACAGTTATTGGGAATTAGATGCACTGTGTATTTAACTAGTGGTGGTTTTCTCAATCCTTGGAATTTCGTGCGTGGGAGGGTCCAAAGTCCCTCGAAGTCACTCGCCGCAGATTTTTCTTAGACAAAACCGGCCGTAGCTCCCGAATGCCTTAACCCAGAATAACGGTTTTGGTGCCTCCCGATGCGTCTTCCCAGGGCGATCCAGGTGGTGATAACGCCACTAGTGCGCTCACCCGGGTTTCGCCGCAATTCGGCGAAAATCGGTGATTGGTTGAAACCGTTTCTGGGCTCTGGCACCTCGACGCGTTGCCAACAAATCCTCAAGCTGTGGTCAAGTTAGCAGGTGACCAGGATACACAGAACCACAGTTGAAAATTGTGGGGTTGCCGATCTTGTTTTAGAGAAAATCACGTATTTTGGTCCAAATTTGAAAACTTCGTTTTTGCCGTGGCTCCCTGAGCTCCAGTTTTGGGGTTGGAACAATGTTTTTTGTTTATCCAGGTGCGCTAGGGTCTGGAGCACGCTGTGATGTTGGTTTTATTGCTGTACGACTGCGGATGATTTTTTAAATGATTTGTTTCGCGTACAGGGCCCCAAAAGTTTGAAGTTTTTCGCACTTTAAAAATACTTGGAAAAAATCCAAGTATTTGTCACTTCACTAGTATTGTAGAGCTGATTACCGCGCACTTTTTGATAATTTTTGTAAAGCAATAGGTGCCTCCGTTCCGTACTTATGAATTTTTTTACGTAAAAATGAACACAAAGTTGGATTTTTCGAGCGCGGAGCGATGCGGGCAGTGCGCGTTCGGGTCGCCTGGCGCAGCGAGACTCGGTTAGGTTAGGTTAGGTTAGGTTAGGTTAGGTTAGGTTAGGTTAGGTTAGGTTAGGTTAGGTTAGGTTAGGTTAGGTTAGGTTAGGTTAGGTTAGGTTAGGTTAGGTTAGGTTAGGTTAGGTTAGGTTAGGTTAGGTTAGGTTAGGTTAGGTTAGGTTAGGTTAGGTTAGGTTAGGTTAGGTTAGGTTAGGTTAGGTTAGGTTAGGTTAGGTTAGGTTAGGTTAGGTTAGGTTAGGTTAGGTTAGGTTAGGTTAGGTTAGGTTAGGTTAGGTTAGGTTAGGTTAGGTTAGGTTAGGTTAGGTTAGGTTAGGTTAGGTTAGGTTAGGTTAGGTTAGGTTAGGTTAGGTTAGGTTAGGTTAGGTTAGGTTAGGTTAGGTTAGGTTAGGTTAGGTTAGGTTAGGTTAGGTTTTTTTTTTTTTTTTTTTTTTTTTTTTTTTTATTTTTTTTTTTTTAAACCCCCTGACATTATCAGGGACTATGTTTGCCGTTTAAGTTATTAACATAATAATATTGTAAGATATATAAATATATATAATATAAGATATACTAAATATAATAAATATTCCCAGAGTTTTCAAAAACATACATATATATACCATATTTATTTCGAGGTGCTCCGCATGGCAACCTGCAATGTGCCTGTTGCCATGCCGAACACCTCGAAAGCCCCTCTTTAAACTGTTTGAACTTACCGCCTTGGCGCCTACATGGATGGCATCCTAAAAGCAGAAAACGTGCCGCACGGATTTTTGAAAAGTCACGTCTCCGTCCCACCACGGGGCAGACAGTGCCCGGCGCCCAGTCCCAGAGTGGAAAGCACCACTCAGGGACCGAAAAACGCCCGGAAAACGCCCGCCCCGCGGCAGAAACGGAGCCGTGACTATTCACCAAAAAATAAGGTATAATACAGAAGTAGGCTCAGTTTGCCGCTATGGAGTGTTTTCCCTTTGTGTGCTATATATTTTTTATTTACTAAAATTTTATGCATTTTATTTTTAAAAATAAATGCAAAAATTTTCCGTTAAAATTTAAAGAGAAAACACCCCATTGCCCTATGCCCCCGCAATGCCTTTAGCGGGACACTTTGCTCCCATGTTTGGCCGGTCCCCTATGTCGCCTCAGTTTACGCCCTTCTATAACAATTTTATTTTGCGTTAAAATAAATTTTTTACAATGTGGGGTAACTTTGGCGACATGCGGCCCGGCCACCCATCGGGGGACGCTGTGCTGATTTCAAGGTCAGCAATACGCAGTTGCCGACCTTGCAATCGCGTCCCACTTTCTCCGCACCGGGCAGTCCTCGCTAAAGGCATTGTGGTCCGCCCGGCTGCCGCCTGCTTTTTTGCAGTTGCGGCAGCTCGCTGTAGTTCCTGCATTGTGCTCAGCACACTCCGACTTCATGTGTGGACCTCCGCAGTGACTGCAGACGTCCTCCCCCTCCGTGCAGTACCGTCTGCTGTGGCCGTAACCCAAGCAGCGAGAGCACTGCACGAGTGGGGACTGGTCCGCAACCCTTACATGCTGAAGGTCCACACGGAGGGATCCGGCGTCCAGCGCCCTCCTCCAAATCACCGGAGATGCGCTGAGCACAATGTTGCTATTTTGCGGATTCCTTGCCTTCCTTCTGTATTTTACCTGAAGGCGGTCATCCCCACTGCCGAGGCCGTGAAAAACCTCTGGGTTCTGTTTCCTCACCGCTCCGATGACGTCACCATCGCTATAGCGGATGTTGACGCCCCAGAGGATGAGGAGCGGATCCCGATTTTTCACTTCCCCGACAGTAAGGCTGTCCACCCTCTTGAGCCTCTCTCTCAACTTAGCTCGTTCTTCCTCGGACGAGCAACTCATAATTACCTTTTGGTCCTTTGCCTTACGCACACGCTCGACTCGGACCCACCCCTCCTTGGCGTCAACCGCTTCGCGGACTTTATCGAGGACCTGTTCCCCCGTGTCGCACGCATCCTTAGATGTGACGACAAGGGACAACAGGGCCCCCCGCTTAGCCGGTTCCGCCTTGGATGAGCGGGCCGCCACGTCTGCGTAAGACAAAACACCAACCCCCGCCGACTGCTGGGCGATCAGCTCTCTGATTTCGCCCAGCATTCGGGCGTTTTCCTTGATCAGTCCGGCTTGCTCCTCCATTTTTTCGGACAGAGCAAGCCCGGCTGACCGCCCGTCCGGGGCGCCGGCCATGTTTTCCGCTGCCGAAAGCGGGCGCAACGGAGAGAGGCTTTCCCCCCGTTGCCCCACCTCTTGCGCCAACACCAGCCGGTACAAGCGCTCCACTGCCTCGATGACTCCAAGCCTTATCTCTGTTTTGAGATTCCTGGAGCCATCGAGAAGTCTCCTAACCTTGTACCGGCAGGCTTTGGCCTCAGCGGTGACGTTGTCGGAGCCCAGCGACGAGGCAGCTTCCGGGGAAGTGTCGGGCTCAACCGATTCCCGCTCAGGTGGCGAGAGGGAACATAGGTTCCTTCTCGCCCTCTTCGCGGGCCTCCGCCTTCCAACCCCCAAACTTGACCTCGTGTGCGCGGGCTCCGGAACAACGCCCTCGTGTTGTCCATCCACGACGCGCCAAAGCGCCGCGTCCACAGTGCAATCAACTTGATCATTATTGACTCTGGGGTCCATGATATTGTCAGGGGGTAGTCGTCGTTACGTTAAAATGTATAATAGTAACAGTTAAAAGATAAAAAGTAAAAGTAAAATCTAAATCTATTGGCCCTGTAAAGGGGGGCCAATTTCGTTTGTTTTCAAATTTAAATTTGTAAAGTCAAAATTTAAAAAAAAACTTTAAAATCTTAAAGATCTATGGTCAAATATTAAAAAAGAAATGGTCAGCAGTTAAAACTTAGATATAAATTAAAACTGCCAGCCATTAAAATTTTTTAAAATCTAACCTAAAAATAGTTGCGTTCCGTGCCACGTGGTAATTTTCCTTGCAGGAAAAGTCGTGCATAAGGTGCCCGTTAAAAGGCAAGGGGTCAAATAATAAGATCGGGACTTTATAGAGACCTTTGCACTCACCGATAGCACGTGGCTGCACCACTATTTTCAGCGGGCACAACGTGCGTTCCGCGCCACGTGATGTGTTTGTGTGTAAAAAATGTGCATACGGTGCCCGGTTAACGGGCAAAGGGTCAAGATGTTAAAATTGGGACTTTAAAAGGCCGTAGCACTTACCAACAAACACGTGGTATGCACCGCTATTTTCAGTGGGCAAAAACCAAGAATCCAGCCGAGCTTTTGGCACCCGTCCACGCTTCAACGCAACACTATCACTATATACACTGTTTTCCACAAAAACTTTGCAACTTGGGTAAGGAAAACCCAGAAAATATATTTATTTTCCGGGAGCGGAGCGTGAACGCGTGTGCACAGCTCGGCCGACGGAACGCAACGGTTAGGTTAGGTTAGGTTAGGTTAGGTTAGGTTAGGTTAGGTTAGGTTAGGTTAGGTTAGGTTAGGTTAGGTTAGGTTAGGTTAGGTTAGGTTAGGTTAGGTTAGGTTAGGTTAGGTTAGGTTAGGTTAGGTTAGGTTAGGTTAGGTTAGGTTAGGTTAGGTTAGGTTAGGTTAGGTTAGGTTAGGTTAGGTTAGGTTAGGTTAGGTTAGGTTAGGTTAGGTTAGGTTAGGTTAGGTTAGGTTAGGTTAGGTTAGGTTAGGTTAGGTTTTTTTTTTTTTTTTTCCTCCCTGTAGTGGTTTGCCTCGGTTTGCCACTAACAGGGTATTTTTAAAGTCTCGCGATTTGATACGAGACTCAAATACGTTTGCGCATAGATCAGTTTTGGATATTGCGCATAGCGCGGTTTTTTGATGTATATTATACATGTTTAATTGTGTTATTACTTAATTAGTATTTTTTTTTTTTTTTTTTTTTTTTTTTTGTTTTTTTTTTTTTAAATATATTATTCATATTCATATACATATAAAGTGCCTATTTATTTATTTATTTATTAAATTGCTTCAGCGTCTGGAACACTTCCATCACCAGTTGCAAAAGCGAACGCTGTGCCGTTCCCTCGTTTGCGAGGCACTCAGTGCTGTATGGATCCACCTTCAAAATTCCACACAGTGTTTCATGTTGTTGTCTCAGTGCTCCGTATCTGTTGCAATGTTTAAGAAGGTGTTCAATTGTTTGAGGGCTGTCATTGTCGCAGGGACACTGGTCATTTTCAATGATTTTGAATCGTTTCAGGTACTCCTTGTGATATCCATGTCCTGATAGGAATTGTGTGATGAAAAAGTTTGTTTTCCAATTATTTCTGGCTTTGAGTATCGTTTGCAGTTCTGGAAATAGTTTTTTGGTTTGGGTTCCTGTTGTTGAGCTTCTGTATGAGTCCTGCCATTTTGTGAGTGTTCGTTTCCTTAGTTCCTGTTTTATGTAGCTTATGGGTACTAGGTCGTAATCAGGGGCTTTCCTCAATGTTGCTGCATCCTTTGCTGCCACGTCAACAAGTTCATTTCCGGTGATTCCCGCATGCGCCTTAACCCATATGAATTTAAATTGTATACCGTTTTGTCCTTTTTCTTTATGAATGGTTTTATGAATTGCAGCTACTAAATTGTCTGTATTGCTTCGGTTTTGGAGTGCAGTTAGAGATGATTTGCTATCTGACAGAATTGTAACGTCTCTATGCTTCTGTCTTGTCGCCCAGTTGCAGGCTTGCAGTATTGCGAATAATTCCGCCTGGTAAACGGTGCAGGTGCTATGCAGTTTGTATTTCCGTATAGTGGGCCTATCGTCGGAAGTAGTGTAGGCAGCAAAGGCTGCTCCTGTTTGTTTGTTCTCTAGTTTGCTCCCGTCTGTGAAAATCTTTATGGTATTAGAGTTGCAGATGTCCTGGATTTCTTTGTCATCGTAGGCTTCATTCATAAGGATGCTGACTCTTTCATAAGGTGGTAGTAGATCTTTAGTTGGTATTGGCTTATCGATAGTTAGGTCATCAGGTAGTAATGATGATTTGCCTTGAAGTTTAGTGTTTTCGATTTCCTGGATTTCAAGTACCTTGAGGTGTAATGGTTCAAATCCGGCGATTGCCAAGACAGCTGTGGTGGAAATTGTACGGAAAGCTCTGGTAGCTCTAATAGCAAAGAGTCGTTGCGTGCTTTCTAGCTTTTTCCTTATATATTTCTTATTGGCTATATGCCCCCAGATGCCAGCTGCGTATGTTATTATTGGAACAATTACCTGCTTATATATTGTCCTTATGTTTTCAGTGTGTACTCCCCATGTTGCTCGTGTGTATATACATAGTTTATTGAAAATGTTAACCGCTTTTTCGGTTATGTACTTGACATGTTCTGTGAATAAAAGTTTTTCGTCTATTATAACTCCAAGGTATTTCATTTTGGGGGTAAATTGAAGTGCTGTGTTGTTCATTTTTATATTCGCAGTTTTGGCTTTAGGTGTGTATGCAACAAGTTGTGTTTTGTGCGGACCAAATTCCAGATGGACACTTTTACCCCATTCAAGTATTGTGCTGAGGGCTCTGTTTGTTTTATCTTCCAGTTGTGTGATATCGGGTGCTGACACTATTATTAAGACGTCGTCCGCAAAGGCTTGGATGTGGCATCCTGTTGGTAGGTTGGTCTGCATAAGCAACTCGTCCAAGATTATGTTCCACATGGTGGGTCCACATACAGATCCCTGCACACAGCCCTTGGTCATGGTTTTGGTTGCGCTCGCTCCGCCGTATTCTATAGTGACCGTTCTATTCTCGAAGTAGCTTTTGATTAGTTTGTAGGTGTTTCTCGGGCAATTTATTTTTCTGAGTCCCTTGAAGATGGCCGGCCACCACGCGTTATCGAATGCGGATTTTATGTCCAGACTAACAGAAACTACAAGTTGTTTTTTGCTTTTTTCGGTCTTAATGAGGTCAATGGCTGCAGCGATGGCTTGTGTGGTTGATTTTTGTTCCTTGAAGCCGTATTGTTTATCACTGAGCTTGTTTTGTATACTGGCATGATATGTTATTCTTCTGGTAAACAGTTTTTCTAGGAGTTTGCCAAATACCGGTAACAGTCCAATGGGGCGGTAGGAACTAAGGTCGGAGGAGTCTGTTTTGTTTAGTTGGTTAGGTTAGGTTAGGTTAGGTTAGGTTAGGTTAGGTTAGGTTAGGTTAGGTTAGGTTAGGTTAGGTTAGGTTAGGTTAGGTTAGGTTAGGTTAGGTTAGGTTAGGTTAGGTTAGGTTAGGTTAGGTTAGGTTAGGTTAGGTTAGGTTAGGTTAGGTTAGGTTAGGTTAGGTTAGGTTAGGTTAGGTTAGGTTAGGTTAGGTTAGGTTAGGTTAGGTTAGGTTAGGTTAGGTTAGGTTAGGTTAGGTTAGGTTAGGTTAGGTTAGGTTAGGTTAGGTTAGGTTAGGTTAGGTTAGGTTAGGTTAGGTTAGGTTAGGTTAGGTTTTTTTTTTTTCTTTTTTTTTTTTTTTTTTTTTTGCTTCAACCTCCAACGTAATTGGAGCCTATGTTTTCCAAATTCTCTTACATTCAAGTTCTATCTTTCATGCCTCTCGTACGTTCATTCCTCATACTGACCAAGTTCATACATCCTCTTGCAATCCATTACGGGTGGGACTCCCGTTTTACTATTTATTCTAACTATTTTTAATATCTTTATTCTTTATTTCTTAAATTGTTTGGAGATAGGGTATACTACAAAATAATGCGACACCTTAACACTATATTTTTA